>PISX010000157.1:128292-365604 GCA_004024625.1 Mellivora capensis
AACAAATGGTGCTGGGACAAATGGATTTCCACCTGCAAAAGAAGGAGGACAGACTCCTACCTCATACCATATACAGAAATTAACTCAAAACAGACCAGACTTGGGACGCCTGGGTGGCTCAGTTGGTTAAGCAGCTCCCTTCGCCTCGGGTCATGATCCCAGCGTCCTGGGATCGAGTCCCGTGTCCTGGGATCGAGTCCCACGTCGGGCTCCTTGCTCGGCGGGGAGCCTGCTTCTCCCTCTGCCTCTGCCTGCCACTCTGTCTGCCTGTGCTCGATTGCTCTCTCTCCCTCTCTCTCTCTGACAAATAAATAAATAAAATCTTAAAAAAAAAAAAAAAACAGACCAGACTTGGGGAGCCTGGGTGGCTCAGTCATTAAGCATCTGCCTTAGGCTCAGGTGATGATCCCAGGGTCCTGGGATCGAGCCCTGCAGCGAGTTACCTGCTCAGCTGGAAGCCTGCTTCTCCCCCTCCCACTCCCCTGCTTGTGTTACCTCTCTCGCTGTGTCTCTCTCTGTCAAATAAATAAATCTTAAAAAAAAAAAAAAAAGACCAGACAGATATGTAAGAGCTAAAACTGTGAAACACTCATAAGAAAACATTAACATGAATTGTGACCATGGATTAAGTAATGGTTTCTTAGATATGGCCCCTAGAGCACAAGCAACACAGGAGAAAATAGATAAGTCAGACTTGATAAAAAAAGAAAACAAAACAAAACCACTTCTGTGCTACAAAAGTTGGAACACCATCAAGAAAGTGAAGAGATAACTGTTATGGGCTGAATTGTAACCTCCCAAATTTCATAGGTGGCAGTCCCAACCCCCAGTACCTCAGAATGTAACTGTATTTGGTAATAATGTCACTAGAGAGATAATTAAGCTAAACTGAGGCCCCGTAGTGTAGGGCCTAAAACCAGTAGGACTGGTGTCCTTATAAGAGGAAGAAAAGACATCAGGGATGTACACAGAGAGGACTTGATCTTGGACTCCTAGCCTCCTGGACTGTGAGAAAGAAATTTCTGCCCTTTGAGCCACCCAGAATGTGCTTTTTGGTTTCAGCAGCCCTAGCAAACTAATACAATAACCCACAAGAGGGGAGGACATATTTGCAAGGTGTATACCTGATAAGGTCTTGTATCAAAAATAGGTAAGGAACTCTTACAACTCAATACTAAAAAGGCAGATAACTCAATTAAAATTTTGACCAAAAATCTGAATAGCTATTTCTCCGAAGAAGGTACGAAAATGGCCAGCACGTACATGAGGAGATACACAACCTCATCAAGGAAATGCAAATCAAAACCACAAGGAGGCGCAATTTCCAATTTAACAGGATGGCTGTAGTCAAAAAGACAGGCCATAACCAGGGATGGCAAGGACGTGTGAAGAAACGATGTGAAGAAACCCCATACATCGCTGGTGGGAATGTAAAATGGTGTAGTCGCTTTCAAAACCAGTCTGCCACTTTCTCACAACGCTCCACACAGAGCTACCAGATGGTCCAGAAATTCCACTTTTAGGTGTGCGCCTGAGAGAAATAAAAGTACACGTGCGCACAAACTTGTACACAAACCTTCATGGCAGCGTCCTTCGCACTAGCCCCAAAGTGGAAACAACCTAAATGTCCATCAAATGATAAATGGATAAATAAATAAATTGATAAATAATGGATAAATAAATGGATAAATTTAAAAAATGGATAAATAAAATGTAGTATATCTATACCATCAGTATGATTTGGGCATGAAAAGGAACGGAGCCCTGACACGTACCACAGCATGGATAAACCTTGAAAACATTGTGCCACGTGGAAGACGCCAGACACAAGCCCGCAGGTGCATGACTCCGTTGGTGTGAAAGGTCCAGAAGAGGCAAATCTCTAGAGACAGGAAGTAGATCAGCGGTTGTCCGGAGTTGGGAGAGGATTTGGGGGTGGGTGGGGGAGCAAGTGGAACACGATTGATAAAGGACACTAGATTCTCTGGGGGAGGGGAATGATGAAAATGTTTTAAAACTGATGTGGTGATTGGTTGGCCCAACTATGAATATACCAGAATCCACTGAATGGGACACTTTATTTTTTTTAAAAGATTTTATTTATTTATTTGACAGACAGAGATCACAAGTAGGCAGAGAGGCAGGCAGAGAGAGAGGAGGAAGCAGGCTCCCTGCTGAGCAGAGAGCCCGATGCGGGGCTCGATCCCAGGACCCCGGGATCATGACCTGAGCTGAAGGCAGAGGCTTTAACCCACTGAGCCGCTCAGGCACCCTGAATGGGACACTTTAAATGGGTGAATTGTACGGTATGAATTGTATCGCAGTGAAGTTTTCCCCAAAAGAAGCTAACTGGTCCTTTGAGGGCAACAGTGACCGTGTCCTTCAAGCCTCGGCCCCCCAGCAGGAAAGGCCTGCCCTTTATTTTGAGTTCAGCGTTGGTGCTTGAGACATCAGAGTATAGCCCAAGGCCAAGGAGCATTCTAACAGATGACTGGAAATGTCCAAGGACCCAAAAATAAATATATTGGCCCCAATACATGAAATCCGAAATGCCAGTGTCTACAAATATAGAATTGAATGTCTACAATAACTTTCATTTAACTGGTCAAGTGCAGCTCACGTGAACTCATCGGTCCATGTAAATGACACTGACGGTAGAACTGGGATGCATCTTATGGTTGTCCTGATGTAAAGCAAGGACACCGGAAGAAGAAAGACTCAGAGACTCCTGAGTCTGTGGGAACATGAGTTAATCCAGCTGAATAGGATTCATTTTCAAGGTTATCTGAGCCACAGATTCTTAATGCCAGCCAACGGGCAGGTGCTGGGCCGGCTACATTCATTCATTCAACAAATACTGAGTCCGATGCCTGGCCCCCAGCGAGCCTGGCTGGGTGGCTGGGGATCTTGGCAGTGGGCCAGGCCCAACCAACAGAAGGACAGCAAGTGCAGCATGGGCTCAGGTGAAAATGAGCTGGAGTGGTAGAAAGACATGCTGGGTAAGGGTCCTAGCTCCACGGTGAACTTGCTGGGCGGTCATTTCCCCTTTCAGAGGGTCAGTTTCCTGGTCTGCGAAACTCCTTTTGTACAAGACTTGCATGTGTTTGTGTGTGTGTTTTTTCCCACGTCCTCGTGCTTTGGAGGGAAGTGACCTTTCTTTTACCTCTTTGGTAAGCTTCCCAAAGAGCACAGTCAGAAATGTTTGCACACGGTTGGAGCCCCATAGAGGTGTGGAGGGAGCCCCAGATGTTTTCAGCTAGCAGGTGAGCTCAGTCCTGAGACACTGGGAGTTTCAGGGTGACTAGGAGAGGGGACAGATGGGTTGTCAAGTTTATATTCAGTTTACAGAGAACCCTCAGAACCCACTGAGTGGCTGTCAAGCTGGGCAGAACGTTGGAATCACGGAAGGGGCTTTGGCAAAGGCTGATGCTCAGGCCCTACCCCAGGCCCTTTGAATCAGATTCTGGAGGTGGGGCTCCTACCTTTAGACACATGCATGTACACACAGATCATAAAAACTCCTCAGCTAAGTTGAAAATGCAATACGCAGCCAGGCTAAGGATGGCTACCTAAGTCCATGTTTGGGAAGCACCGAATTATCCAGGGGGAGGGGAGGAAGAGAGTGTTAAAATGCTGCTTCCCAGACCTGTCCTTTGCACTCCTTCCTCATGCTTAGGTATGGTATGGGGCCTCGGGATATGCATTGTAACTGATTCTAGGGAACAATGGGTCTTAGTTAATGCCTCCAGTTGCCAGAACAGTGACCTCTCATTCTCCTGTATCTCTTACCTTGACTTAAGCGGAGTTTCCCAAATTTCCTGAGTAACAGAATCATCTGGGGGTACTGTGCAGTCACCCATGTCACAACAATTGAGGAGGCAAAGATCATCAACAGATACTAGAGGCACTGAGTAAAAAGTTGCTGGATACAGAATATTCCCGTGGTTCAAATGATCACTGTCCCAGAGAGGGAAATGTACCTTTGCAACAGAGAGATCCAGAAGTCCCCACCCGAGCCACATGATCAAACCCAACATCGCCAAGAATGGGACAACGTGACATTGTGTACGTGCCCTGATGTGATGTAATGTGATGTACGTAACATCGGCTATGTCATATTCTTGCCAAAAATACTTAACCTCATTTTAAGCATGAGGACAATTTAGACAAATCTAGAATGTGGGGCATTCCACAAGCCTAGACTCTCTTTTGAAAAGTTCATTTTTTTTTTAAAGATGGGGAGTTATTCTAGATTAAAAGAGATTAAAGGGACATAACAAAAAATATATAAATAAATATACGTATATACAGTGTGGACGTTGATTGGATCCTGGATTGGAAAAGTAAGGAGGTATAAAAGAAATTCTGTAGACCGTTGAGAATTTAACTCTGGTTTTTGTATTAGATGCCATTACTGAATCCACGTTAATACTCTGAGCTATGATTACGGTATTGTGGTTATGAAGGAAAGGTCCTTCGCTCATTCTTAGGGGATGCCTGCCGAGGAGAGGGTGAATGAGGAAGAAAGAAGAGCAGAAATGTGCCGAAATGTTCACTGTTGAACGTTGGATAGGCAAAGGCTATCCAAATGTTCCTTGTAATTTGCTTTCAATTTCTCTGCAAGTTTGATATTTTTGAAAATCACAAAATCTGGACAGTGGGAAGGAATGCAGGTTCCTGAGCTCCCTCCCTTGGAGATCCAGATTCAGGAGGCCTGGAAGGAAGCCCAGGATCTGTGTTTTTAAGGGGTGCCCTGGTGACTTTTACCTGATGCCGGGCTTCACTGTCCCTGGGGGCACCCCCTCCAACAACCCAGCTGCCTTTCAGTTTCTCCAGTGCCCTACAGGGAACTGCCTAGGTCTCTTGACGCATTCTCCTCCCTCTGCTTCACCTGTTGTCTCCTCATTCCCTGCTGACCTCCCATCCTTCTGTCCCATCTCAGCCCAAATGTCACCTCCTCGGTGAAGGCTTCCTAGAAGCCTCTCAGTCAAACCCCCCGGGGAACACAGCTATAATTTGATCTGTCTTTGTAACCACTGGATTAATGTCTGCTTCTCCCATGAGAGAGTGTTATGGACTGAACTGTGTGCCCATCCCACTTCCATTTATATGTTGCCGTCCTCACTCTCAGGATCTCAGAATGTGACTACATTTGTGGATGGGACCTTGAAAAAGGCAGTGAAGGTAAATGAGGTCATATGGGCAGCCCCTCCTCCCACATGGCTGATGTCCTTAGAAGAAGAGATTAAAGACAGAGAAAACACTGTGAAGACACAGCAAGGGGTGCCAGGTTGGCTCAGTCAGTTAACCATCTGCCCTTGGCTCAGGTCATGATCCCAGGGTCCTGGGATCGAGCCCAAGTCAGGCTCCCTGCTTCTCCCTCTCCCTTGGCTCCTGCGTTCCCTCTCTCTCTCTCTCAAACAAATGAATAAAGATTTTTTTAAAGATTTTACTTATTTATTTGAGAGAGAGAGAGGTCACAGGTAGGCAGAGAGGCAGGCAGAGAGAGAGGGGGAAGCAGGCTCCCCACTGAGCAGAGAGCCTGATGCAGGGCTCGACCCCAGGACCCTGAGATCATGACCTGAGCTGAAGGCAGAGGCTTAACCCACTGAGCCACCCAGGCGCCTAACAAATGAATAAGGATTTTTAAAGGAAAAAAAAAAAAAGACAAAGGGAGAAGACAGCCAGCTACAAGTCCAAGAGGCCTCAGAAGAACCTTGATCTTGAACTTCCATCCCCCAGAACCGTGAGGAAAAAGAGCTTCTGTTGTTTCAGCAGCCGCCCCCCCCAATCTTTTGTCATGGCAGGCCTGACTAGTAATGTAGATGGTGAGTACCGCAGAGCAGGGTCCAAGTCTGTTCTGCCTGTCCCCACCGGAATTCCTAGGGCCTAACAAAGCCCAGGAGCTTTGTTGAAGTAAAGGGAGCACAGGGAGGATCTGTGGAATGGAGGAAGTAAGCCTGCTTTACAAGATGTTGGAAGGGTTTACAGAGTCCTTATCACCAGTCCCACCATGCCCTAGGGTTCAATAAACAGCTCTGGGAAATAGAGCAGTATTTTGGAAAGTGGACAGGTTTAGGTTTTCTTCCCCGAGATTTTTGTTTTGTTGTTGCTACCGTTGGTGCCCTCAGTTCTGTGCCCATCTGGCTGCTGTCGCTCTTTGCCTCTGGGGAAGAGCAAACAAAGTGGTTCTCCCGAGTGGGGACACCCACAGCCCGGGTCGCACTTTTCACGTGTTACTGCCTCCGACAAGAGAGGAAAGGGCTTTTGGAATTCTAGAAATCCAGGCTTGGAAGATGAAGAGGCACAGCCTGAGTGAGAAGGCAAAATGCTTATCCCCACATAAGAGATTGGCTGGAGGGACGCCTGGGTGGCTCAGTTAGTTAAGCGTCTGCCTTCGGCTCAGGTCATGGTCCCAGCGTCCTGGGATCGAGTCCCACATTGGGCTTCTTGCTCGGCAGGGAGCCTGCTTCTCCCTCGGCCTCTGCCTACTACTCTGCCTGCCTGTGCTCGCGCTCTCTCTCTGACAAATAAATAAATAAAATCTTAAAAAAAAAAAAAAAAAGGAGATTGGCTGGAGAGGTGCTCAGTTTCGGAATTCTTGGGGAAATGCAAGTAAAACACCCAGGAGAGAAAAGTTTAACAGCTGTCAGAAAGGCAAAGAAAGTCCCTTCAAATGAAGGACAGGCCAGGGATGTGACAGGAACCCCTTGGAGGGGACAGAACCAAACACTGGCACAACCACTTCGAAGTTTAGCATCATTTGGAAAAGTTGGATGAGCATGTCCACGTCCTGGGCCCCAGCAACTCCACTTTTAGGAGCACCTGGCCTGGAGACAGACTTCCATCTGTGTAGGAAAAAGAAGTCTAAGACTATTTGTTGTAGTTTTATTTGTAATAGCAAAAGATGGGCAACATTCTAACTCTGCGCCGAGAGGGGAATTGATACCCATAAGTGAAAGGCTACTCGAATATGATGGAATGCTAAACAGCAAAGAAAATGAATTAAAATAAAGCTACCTGTATCAATATAGATAAATCTGGAAAACAAAAGGGAGTGAGAAAAAAAAAAAAGCAAGTTGCAAATGGATGCTTGCAATGTGACACTTTTGTATTGAAAAACACAGTAGCATCCGGTTAGGATACAGACCCATGCGATAGAAATATGAACCGTGGCCCCTATTCTCCATCTTTCGCCCTGCTCTACACCACTGCAGGTTAAGCTATAGGGATTCCCTTGTCCTCTGGCTTCTTGTAGAGTTTAGCCAAAGGGAGTACCAGCAGGATTCAGAGTGCTGAAGAAACAAGGCCATGTGAGTTGGCTGTGTCCCTCTACTGAAGGCCACAGCTCCTGTTGGTGGCCTTCTCCATGCTTTGGTAATTGCTCACTCCCCTGGCCTCAGTTTTCCCATTCATAAGATGGGGATGGTAAAAATGTCCACTTTCCAAGTTCACTGTGTGGACTTGGTGAACATAGGTACTTGGCACAGTGCCTGGTAGGTTATAAACACTCAGGAGAAGGGACTCCTGGGTGGCTCAGTCGGTTAAGGATCTGCCTTCAGCTCAGGTCATGATCCCAGAGTCCCAGGATTGAGTCCCGCATTGGGCTCCCTGCTCAGCCGGGAGCCGCTTCTCCCTCTGACTGCTGCTCCCCCTGCCTGTGCTCTCTCTCTCTCTCTGACAAATAAATAAATAAAATCTTTAAAAAAAAAACAACACTGAGGAGAAGTTAGTTTTTATCATTATTACTCACCCTTTCTCAATGCCTACAAGGAACCTCAGCCCTCTTTCTTTTTTCTTTTTTTTTTAAGAGTTTATTTATTTATTTATTTGTTTGAGAGAAAGAAAGAGTAAAAGTGAAGCAGGGAGGAGCAGAGGGAGAGGAAGAAGCAGACTCCCCACTGAGCAGGGAGGCTCAATCCCAGGACCCAGAGATCATGACCTGAGCTGAGGGCAGACACTCAACCTTCACCGACTGAGCCACCCAGGCGTCCCCACTGCCTTCTTAAACATAGAAATCTCATGGCTTCCTCTAATGTGACTTCAAGTTCCAAAATACGGATCTGCAAGGAATCTCTTATCTGAAACCATGGGGACCAAATGCGCTTTGGAATTCAGGCTTTTGGGTTTTATAAATGCAGTGTGATGCACAGACTTTAGATCAGTGATTCTCAAACTTAAACAAGAACCAGAACCACCATTAGGGGTCATTAAAGCACAGATGGTTAGACCCCAACCCACAGTTTTTGTTTCAGTAGGTTTGGGATGGGGCCTGAGAACTTCCATGTTTAACAAGTTCCCGGTGGACATTGATGCTGCTGGTCTGGGGACCACACTTTGAGAACCAGTGCTCTCTATTATATAACACCCCTAGAGGAGTCTAGGGTATCAGTCCATACTCAAACATGAATATTTCTGCTGTGAAATGTTAATGAGAGAGGAGACATAGCCTCATGTTAGTTTAGATTAGGCCTAGCTACTGAGCAAGCTTTTATACGATGAAAACCTTTCAGTTTTCAGAGACTTTGGGATTTTAGAAGAAAGTTTAAGGGATTGAGGACCTGGAAATGAAATCATGTTCTTTATTAAAACTATACTTTATCTAGCACCATCAGGGATTGTGAATGTCTGTGGAATGAGAGAATGTGTGAGAAAAGCTTCTCTTAAAAAGAAAGGGAGCATTATGAACAATAGCCAAACTCTGGAAAGAGCCCAAATATCCATTGACTAATGAATGCATACAGAAGTCGTGTTATATATACACAATGGAATATTACTCAGCCATCAAAAAGAATGAAATCCTGGGACGCTTGGGTGTCTCAGTGGGTTAGGACCTCTGCCTTCGGCTCAAGTCATGGTGCTGGGATCGAGCCCCGCATCGGGCTCTCTGCTTGGGGGGGGGCCTGCTTCCATTCTTCTCTCTCTCTGCCTGCCTCTCTGCCTACTTGTGGTCTCTGTCTGTCAAATAAATAAATGAAATCTTAAAAAAAAAAGGAATGAAATATTGTCATTTGCAAAGACGTGGCTGAGACTAGAGGGTATTATGCTAAGTGACATAAGTCAGTCAGAGAAAGACAAATACCATATGATCTCACTCATACATGGAATTTAATAAAGAAAACAGATGAACATATGGGAAGGAAAAAGAAATAAAGGAGAGAGGAAAATGAGCCATAAAAGACTTTTTTTTAAGTAGACTCCACACCCAGCATGGAGCCCAATGTGGGGCCTGAACTCACCACCCGAGACTAAGACCTGCGTTGAAATCAAGAGTCAGACATTTAACTGACTGAGCCACCCAGGCACCCAAGAGACTCTTAATGATAGAGAACAAACTGAGGGTGTTGGAGGGAGGTGGGTGGGAGATGGGCTAGATGGCTGATGGGTATTAAAGAGGACATTTGTTGTGATGAGCACTGGGTGCTGTATGTAAGTGATGAATCACAGAATTCTACTCCAGATGCAAACCAATATTGCACTGTATATTAATTAAGTAAAATTTAAAATACATACATACATACATACATACATACAAACAAACAAAAAGCAGAGAACAGTGGGTCTTGCGTTCTTTCCACTGGCCACCAGGTGGCAGCAACAACTCTGCATCAAGGCTGGGGCGTGCACTGGATAGAGAGAGGGACTCCTTGCCTTCATGGGAGAGAGGGAGGCCCGTGGTAGCTGATCTAGAAGAGCCTTTGGGAACTCATGGTGCTGTGTAACAAACTACCTAAAGACTTAATGAGGTAAACAACCATTTTATTATGCTCATATATTCTGTAAGTCCCAAATTTAGAAAGAGCACAGTAGGGACAGCTTGTCTCTGTACCACCTATCTGGGGCATCAGCTGGGAAGACTCGGGGTTTGGGGTGACTCAACAGCTGGGAGCTGGGATCATCTGGAAGTGTCTTCACTCACATGTGTCAAGCTTGTGTCAAGCGAAATTCTACTGATCTCATTTAACCCTTATAACAACCTGTAAGGTCAGTTTTACAGATGAAGAGGCCAAGGAGGGGAGGTTCCTAGCCCAGAGCTGTGAACAAGTAAATGGCAAAGTCAAGACCTGATCTCAGGTCTGCCTGTTCCAGAACCTGTGTTTGTCACCTCTTGCCCTACTGGGCCTCTGATGGCCTCCTCTGGGCTGCCCCGCCCCTGGTTCAACCCTCCTATCAAAGCAACGGTCCCCTGAAATAACCGGCCCCATCTGCCGGTCCCACCTGCTTGTGCTCTGGTGGCTCCGGGGAGGGTCTCAGTTGAGCTTGTGAGAAGGGGTGAGGGCCAAGCATGCCTTGCACATGACGTTGTCCATTCCATTGTAATGTTATCACATTAAGGGTCCCCCATGAACCACACCTCTCAAAATCCATGCCTTTGTGCGGCCCCCTCCCACACAGAATTGTGACTCATCTGAGTGACTTGCTGTGGCCAGTGGGACATCAGCAAAGATGATGCAAGCAAGAGCTCCAAAGGCAGTGTGCGCAAGCCTGGCTCTCTTGGAACACTGCCACCTGGTGCACAAAACCGGAGCCGACCCGAGGATGAGAGACCAGGGGCAGAGAAGGACGCGGCCACCAGACTTGTCTCGGAGGTCCCATAAGCCAGTGGTCGGTGGTCATAAGCCAGTGCGCACGTTTGTGTCCCACATTTGCCTTCTTTGCTGACCTCTCAATCTCAGGGACTGCCTTTCTTGGCCCAAGTTCACACAGCTTGTGAGTGGAGGACCCAGAATCCCAGCCCAGCCAGCCCTGTCCATCTAGAAAGCTACAACAGCAGCACCACAATAATAATTAACACATAAATATAATAATAATAAAATAAATAAATAATATAATAAATAAATATATTATTTTATTTTACTTTTTTGGCTATAATCTACTACTTAATATCAAGGACCTTATAGATTTTAACTTTATTTGGTGTACGTTTATGACCATAGTTGTTACTTTTTCAGGACAGAACACGATTCTTTAATTAGTGATGCTGCTTCTTTGTGGTCCAGTTGTTTATTCTATTATATTAATAGAGTTTTCCTGATTTCTTTCTTCTTTAGTCCCTTTGCTCCCAGCACGCATGGAGGTCTCATGCTTGGTCTGTGCATGGCTGCAGCAGGAACCAGCCAGGATCCCAGGCGTCCAGTCCCATCACACTGCTGTAGTCATGCAAGCACAGTACGGTCCCCCAAGAACGTTACACAGAACCCCACTCTTATTTTTCAAACACCATGAAGAGAATACAGGTATGCAGTTCCCAGGAACACCTACTCAAACCCTGGTTTCTCTGCCGGCTGCTTCCTGCACACACACACACACACACACACACACACCATCAGGCTTCCCGGTCTGCCCAGCTCTTCAGTCTCTGTCGACCGCCTCTTTCCTGTCCTGCTTCCTCACTCTCCTCCAGCCTCTGCAGGGCTGTCTCCCTCTCCCCACTTTCTGGATTCTACATCTGCTTAATTACCTATTGACCACATGACCCTAAAAAAGGTTTATGATTTTCTGCATTTAAAAATCCAACAAATCCTGGTGGGAATGCAAGCTGGTGCAGCCACTCTGGAAAACAGCATGGAGGTTCCTCAAAAAGTTGAAAATAGAGCTACCCTATGACCCAGCAATTGCACTACTGGGTATTTACCCTAAAGATACAAACGTAGTGATCCGAAGGGGCACGTGCACCTGAATGTTTATAGCAGCAATGTCTACAATAGCCAAACTATGGAAAGAACCTAGATGTCCATGAACAGATGAATGGATAAAGAAGATGTGGTATATATACATAATGGAATACTATGCAGCCATCAAAAGAAATGAAATCTCGCTATTTGCGACGATATGGATGGAACTAGAGGGTATTATGCTTAGCGAAATAAGTCAATCGGAGAAAGACAACTATCATATGATCTCCCTGATATGAGGAAGTGGAGATGCAACATGGGGGGATTGGGGGGTAGGAAAAGAATAAAAGAAACAAGATAGGATGGGGAGGGAGACAAACCATAAGTGACTCTTAATCTCACAAAACAAACTGAGGGTTGCTGGGGGGAGGGCAGTCAGGAGAGGGGGTGGGGTAATGGACATTGGGGAGGGTATGTGCTATGGTGAGTGCTGTGAAGTGTGTAAACTGGTGATTCACAGACATGTACCCCTGGGGGTAATAATACATTATATGTTTATTAAAATTTTTTTTAATTTATTTATTTGTCAGAGAGAGAGAGAGAGAGAGAGAGAGCGAGCACAGACAGGAAGACAGAGTGGCAGGCAGAGGCAGAGGGAGAAGCAGGCTCCCCGCCGAGCAAGGAGCCCGATGTGGGACTCGATCCCAGGACGCCGGGATCATGACCTGAGCCAAAGGCAGCCGCTTAACCAACTGAGCCACCCAGGCGTCCCTATTAAAAAATTTTTTTTAAAAATCCAACAGATCCTCATTCAGGTCACGAGCACTAATAAGAGAGCTCTTTGGGGCTGTGAGATCTAGCTAGCATTGCTGAACAAACATCATTGATACAAATCAGTGCTGTCGCTTTATACCAGCAACAAGTAGAAAATATCCTCTTTTAAAAAAAATGCCGTTTACAACAGCAATAAAAGCTAAGAGGCTTCTCAGAACAATAAACCTGCATAAGATCTTTATGGAGAAAATTAGAAAACTAGAATGCCAGACGCTGAAGAAGGACTAAATGTTTCATACTTTAATAAAGTAAAAGGTATGCACACAAAATAAAGAGCATATACAAAACCTATATGAAAAAGATGTACATCCCACATCAAACTAGGTAAAGGATATGAGTGGGAAAGGCTCAGAAGAAACACAAATGACCAGAAACCAAAGAAGTATTCACTAAAACCACAGGGAGATATAATTTACTGAGCATTAGAAAAAGATTTTGAAGTTGTAAATATGTAGGATCTATCAAAGTGTGGAAAATGGGTGGGTAACTATAGAAAGAGTATAAATTGGTATCGTTTTGGACAATAATTTGACAACATCTGTCAACATTTAAAACATCCTTTGGTCTAGCAGTTTCATTTGCAGAGTGAATCCTTTCCAAATATGTGTTTGTGTGTGTGTGTGCGTGTGTGTGTTTGTGTGTAGGGATACTTACTGCAGCATTATTTGTAACAGAAGAAATTTAGAAACAGATCTATCTGTTGCTATCAGGAGTGGAATAATTAAATAAATCGTGACATGGACCATCGTGGGATACTACCCAAATGCTCGAATGAATGAGTTTACTTCACAAAAAAAAAAAAAAAAAAAAAAAAAAAGGGCAGGAAATACATGAATAAAACTTTTGAAGTCTACTGTGTGATGTGAAGATCTGAATAAAGGAAAAGGACACTTCTCCATGTGGGAACAGAAGATTCAATAAAGAAAAGATCCCATCTTTCATCGTTTAATCCATAACTTTAATGGGATGCAAACAAATATTCCGACAGGATTACTCTGGAACTTCCCTAACTGATTCCAAGGATCATGCAGGAATATAGAAATAAGCCCTTAAAAAAAGAGACCGAATCCTGGGGAGACAGACTCTGCTGCATTTTAAAGTGTGCAACAAAGTGAGAATAATAGTTCATTATGAATTCAGGAATAGACAGAGAAATGAATAGAGCAGATGAGTGAGTCTGGAACTAGGCCAAAAAATATACACGGTCATTTAATAAATAATAAAGGTGGCGTTTAAATCAGTGGAGAAGAGATGGATTACTTAATAAATACTGCTGGTACAATGGGCTAGTTGTCTGAAAAGTAATTCAGCTGGAGCTCTACCATAAACCTACACCAACATAAATCCCAACTAGATAAACAATCACGGCACACGCGACAGTAAAATACTACGGAGCAATGGTCGTGAATACAGAACCAGACGTAACAGGGACAGAGCTTAGAGACCATGTTTAGGGATGTAGAATTCTGCAATAAAACTATAAAGAGCACTGGAAGGAATACTCTAGAAGTCAGTACAGTGGCTTCTTACCAGGGGAAAGGAGCAGATTTCGATCAGGGAAGATTATGCTGGGGGTTCCCGGGGAGGGGGCTCAGAGTAGCAATGTTCAGTTTCTCAACCAGCATGATGACGCAGGTGCTCATTTTATAAAATGTTACATTGTGCACTTCTATTTTATGCCATCATTTATGTTATTTTTTTAAAGATTTTATTTATTTATTTGACAGACAGAGATCACAAGTAGGCAGAGAGGCAGGCAGAGAGAGAGGAGGAAGCAGGCTCCCCACCTAGCAGAGAGCCCAATGCGGGGCTCCATCCCAGGACGCTGGGATCATGACCTGAGCCAAAGGCAGAGGCTTTAACCCTCTGAGCCACACAGGTGCCCCTTATTTTTATTATTATTATTATTTTACATAAAAAGGCTTTAAAGAGGCACCTGGGTGGCTCAGTGGGTTAAGCATCGGACTCTTGGCTTCAGCTCAGGTTGTGTTCTCGTGGTTGTGGGATCGAACCCTGAATACAGCCCCACGTCGGGCTCTGAGCTCAGTGAAGTCTGCTTCAGATTTTCTCTCCCTCTCCTTCCCACTCACTCTTTCTCAAATAACTAAATCTCTTTTTTAAGGGTTTAAAAGAATTAAATATGCGGAAAGAAAAACGTAAGATCTTCTTTTTCATTATCTCAGAGTAAGGCTTTGTTAAGTAGGAGATAAAACCCAAAAGCAATTTTTAAAGATTGTTGATTTGAGACCCTAAGGAATTCTGCACGGAAAAACAGCCAACAAAGCCAACAAAGTTGACAAACACCCATAACAGGGAACCAGTTGCAATTGTTACCACATTTCTCGGTGTGAAAGAGCAAGGGACTGGAGGGTGGTTTTCAGAATCTTGTGACTGCACTTTCTGTTAAACCTAAGAACAAAGGGAGAAAAGAGAATGTGGACCCCCTCTTTGTAATTGGTCCACTGTGACCACCAAGATACACCGCTGTACAGTGTATCATCTGCTCTACTTGCAGGAAAAGCGTCTATCTATGGCTTGGATATGCAGATCACAGTCTCGTGGAGTTGTTGATCATGTCTGTGGCACATACACATGCACATATGCTTTTCAAAGATGGGAGAGAAGCCGCCCCATATGCAGTGATGCTGTGTCGTATCCGACACAGACCAAAGGGGAGCACTAGTACTTTACTTCTTTAAATGGTAAACTTCAAACACATGCAAAAGTAGAGACAGAGTGATAATGAGCAGGGGTGTGCCTATCCCCCCCAACAGATGGCCACTTTTCCTCTGTACCCACCCGCCACACCCCTCCACCCCACTTGATTACTCTGGAGCAAATCCCAGACACATCATGTCACCTGCAAATATTTCAGTAGGTCTCCCAGTAAGCCTCCTCACCCCTCCCTCAGCATAGCAAGCACATGGGAAAATAAAAACATCACAATAATTCTTTCATATCATCGACTATCCAGTGTGCACATTTCCCAGATTTTTTTCCAGAGGTTTATTTTGTTTCAACAGTTGATTCATTATAGTCAGGATCCCAACAAGGTCCAAACTTCGTATCTGTGTTTGGTTTCACGTGTCTTTTAATTTACAGGCCCTCTTCCTTCCTTTTATCCCCTTTGCAGTTTATTTGTTGGGGGCAGGGGGGGAGGTTAATTTATAGGTTTCCCCACTGGGCCTCTTTTTTTTCCCTCTTTGCAATTTATTTGTTGGAAGAAAAAAAAGGAAGAAGAAGGAGAAGAAGATAATGATGATAGTTTGTCCTGGAGAGTTCTCTGCATTCTGAATTTTGCTGATTGCCTCCCCATGGTGTTAGCATGTTTGTGACTGATTTTATTCACCTGTCCCACTCAGGTCCTCCTTCCATTCTTCTCCACGCTGGTCTTTGCCCCTGAAGGCTGACTTTCACCAGGCTAGCTCCCCCTCTGGCTCCAAGGTTTGGCCAATAGGGAGCCCTGGTGGGAATGGGAGGGAAGGAGAAGAGTGAGGTTGGAGGGTTCATTTCCTTGGCCCCCTCCTTGCAAGGCCACTTTAGGTTGGCTGTACTTCTTGACTGAAGGCAACTGTTTCTCTCAAGACCTAGCTCCCCCACTTCCTAGGCTCTGGCAATTTTTCTTTCTACTGGTGAAGGCTTCTCTGCCCCTCATTCCACTAATTCTTTCTGTGCTGCCTTCCCCTGGATAAATAACCTCTCTTGGAATTTTCCTAATCAGGAGTTCACCATCTGCTTCCTGCTGGGACCCTAATTTATACAATGTTTCTCTGCTCCCAGTATTTCCAGGAAACTGGCAGTTAAATCTGGAGGCCTGATCAGTTCAGATTAAAAGTTTTTTGTAAGAGTATTTCACAAGTGGTTTTCAATATGTTACATTGCATCGCATCAGAAGACATATAATATCCGCCCATTATAAAGACACCTTCAGCTTTTCACCTGATGGTTTCTAGCAGGGGTTGATGATCATGGCCCCTTGCAGTTATCAGGAGTTAAACTGTGGTGGTATTCTATCATTCTTTCTTCATATATTAGCTGGAAATCCTCCATAAAGAAAAATTTCCTTATCGTCTACTTGTTTACCATAGAATACAGTTGGTGCAGGAAAGGCCAGACGGATGCCTGCTTCTTTCACTTTATATCATTTGCAGAATTATGGGCTGGTTCCTCCAAAGGTAACCAATGAAGATTTTGTGGATTTTAATATCTGATGTTCTTGAACCCTTCATTTTTATTCTTTCTGATGCTCTAATGATCTCACTTCTCGGCCACTGGGATCCACTTCAAGTCGGCTCCAGAGTTCTTTCAATATGATCCTAGGAGTCTTTGGGAGTCTTTGCTGATTTCCTTGCTTTCTGATGCAACAAGATAATTCAGGTTCATTTTGTCTCTTTCCTGCCCCAGAACTGACGCAGCCATTTCTCCAAGGAGCCCTGGTTCCTTTGAATGAGAAACTGTTTCTTTTAATGAGCCCTAGTTCCTTTAAATGAGAAGCCACTCTAGGGGCATCCTTGATACTGGGCTGTTCCTTATTTTTTTTAAGATGTTATTTATTTATTTGATAGACAGAGATCACAAGTAGGTGGAGAGGCAGGCAGCGAGAGAGAGGGGAAGCAGGCTTCCCACTGAGCAGTGAGCCCAATGTGGGGCTCGATCCCAGGACCCTGAGATCACGACCCAAGCTGAAGGCAGAGGCCTTAACCCACCTAGCCACCCAGGCGCCCCTGGGCTGTTCCTTATTTCCAGATCATATTTCTGCTAAAAAATTAATACTTTCAGAGAGAAAATACATCATGTGTTCACACTAATACTTATGACCCAAATTTAGAATTACAGGACTTTTAATTTTTGATTTTATATATATGTATTTTATATATATTTTATATATATATATATATATTTTTTTTTTTTTTTACTTAGAGAACATATGCACAGTGGGGGAGGGGATCTTAAGTAGAGAGAGGGAATTTTAAGTAGACTCCACGCCCCAGCACAGAGCCTGATGCAGGGCTCGATCTCGCGACCCTGAGATCATGACCTGAACCAAAATCAAGACTTGGATGTGTAACCAACTGAGTCACCCAGGTGCCCTCTGATTTTATATTTGTAGATTTTGTCTCTTATGCTGGAAATCCTGGTTTCTAACAACAGTAACATAATTGGTTGCATATTTATACATGTATATTTATATCTTCAGAATAGCCGTACCAAAGCCATTACTGACGACATAATTGCTGAAAACAGCAGGATTTCTTTACAGTCCTTTTTTGTTTTTAGACTATATGCCACGAAAGATGTACATTCAACTACTGGTTTCTTTCCTCACTACTATGAAGAAAGTCACTTGAAATAAAATCACCTAATTAAAGTCAACTCATTCGAGACGTAAAATAAGACCTCTCTGTGCAAGTAAGCTACCAAACTGATAATTAGGTTCACTTGTTTCACTTTGCCTTTGATTTTTAAGGACTGTGCTCTTATTTTGAATAAAATCTTGTTTTATAATTGCATAAATAACATATATACAATTCCAAAGCCCAATATACAATATTTGTACATTGTATTGTATACTGTTCATTTAAAGTCACAGTCATAGGAAAAAGAAGAACAGGGAAATTGCAAAGCTCCTCTGGCCAATACAGACAACAGGAAAAAAGTTAGTTGTACCTTCATTTTTAAAACAGAAATGTCAAATGAAATGTTATTACTTAGGCAGTACACAATTAAGCAATGCTACGGATTAATTATTTTTATTTTAGAGATGCCACCTTTTTTAAAGATTTTTTTTTACAGCATATGATTACATCTCTCTGAAATCCAGATGACTTTAAAGAGTCCTTTGTTTCAAGTAACATTTGCAGCCAAAATCAGAGCAGGAGGAGTCCCACATTTTCTCCGAACAGGCTCTTGGAAAGGGCTTTCTGCTGTTCTCAGGAGAGTGTCTGCTTTTCCAGACTTTCAGGGCAAGAGGGAACACCTCCTTCTTTTCTGAGATTCTTTTCACTAGAAATTGTCAGTAAGTAGGCTCTCCATGCTCAAGGCCAAGCCCTGGAATCCCATCAGACAGTAGAGAGTGAGAACAGCAGGCCTGGGAACGCCAACTCAAAGTGTGGAAAGGAAAAGAGGATTGAGAACTTTTCCCATTCTGTTCCCAGAGCTTACAAGGGGCCAAGGCCAGGGTACTTTACCTTCCCCAGCTAACCGCCCTGCTCTTACCTTCTTCACCTAAGCAGGCTCCTTTGGAAGCACTTTTGATTTTGGTCTTTCTCCAAAATCGGCCCTGAATTCAGAAAAGAAACTGTGGAGTGTTTCACACTCATGTCTTCTTTGGTGCACCCCAAAAGGGGGGGCACGACTTTGAGGCACCAAAGGGTCTGTTCGCTCATCCTGTTTCCAGAACTCATTCTCAGCATACACAGAGGGGATGCCAGGATTCACTGGGTGTAGTTGGCAGGTCCCCAAATTTCCCAGTGTACCTCAATAATCCTGTAAGAGCTCCCCTATTGTCAGACCCAGAATGTGGGAAAAGCTGTCAAGGAGAAGAGAGCAGATCTTCCTCCTCCTTGGGGGCCTTTGCATATATTCTGGTCAATTTTATTCAGATTCTTATTTGTGTATTTTAGCAATCAGCTATATCTCCTCACAATGGCTAAAGGCAGACAAAGGCAGACAGAATCACTATCAACAAAAGGACTTCCTTAGTTCATACTCTGGGAATGTCCTCTACTATGAATAGTGACCAGGACATGGATATTGCTGGCCCTATTATAAAGCCTTCTAGATTTAACAATACTTAGATGAAACCCAGTCCAAAGTATTGCTGGTATCCCAAGCTGGGGAGTGATTAGCAGCTCAATTCCTCCTCCCACAGCTAAAGTTAAAGAGTTTCAAGAAGTTCCTCTAGACTAAGGAATGCCTATCAACTTGACTCCCAGGCAATCCCCAGATGGTTGCCCAGGCTGGGAAAGGGCAGGCAGGATCCAATACTGCCCACTCCCAGCCAGGTGGTCATCAAAATGTGACGCAGGCTGGAAAGAGCCAAGCAGGTGAATTCATCTTCCAGACAATTCTTGTTGTCCAGGTTGAAGAATGGCTGCAGGGAGAATCCCACTGCATTTCCTTTGGAAGGTGTCCAAAAGACTGTTTAGCTAGGGACCAGCCAGAGGGAAGGCTCTCCCCCATCCTGTTAGCATTCCTGAGAAGAATGTGTAAGCACTAATGCCAAGAAAATGTCCTCCCACCCCCACCTTCTTGACCGGAAAGAGTCAACGTGTAGGTAAAAGATGATCTTTTTAGATTTCTCCAAAGACTCCTGAGTAGTCTGTGGGGAGTCTGCATGTCCCTTTCTCTCTGCCTCTCTCCCCAGCTCATGTTCTCTCTCTCAATTAAATAAATAAAATCTTAAAAAAACAATTAAAATTTTATTTATTTATTAGAGAGAGAGAGAGAGAGCACACAACTGGGAGGAGGTGAAGGAGAAGCAGACCCCCTGCTGACCAGGGAACCCAAAGTGGGGCTTATCCCAGGACCCCGAGATCATGATCTGAGCAGAAGGCAGCCGCCCAACAGACTGAGCCACCCAGGCGCCCCTAGTGGGTTTTGTTTGTAAATAATTGACTTGTGTTTACTGATATTTTTAGGTAAGAGTGGGCTAGCTATAGTTTTGTGTGCCTATGCACAATCGATCAGATTTTGATAGCAGTTATGCATAAAAATAATTTAGAAGATTTGTTTTCTGTGCTCTAAAAAAGTTTAAGGGACATTGGAAGTATCCGGTCCTTATTTAATTTTTTTTAAGATCTTCATTTATTTATTTGACAGAGAGAGACAACAAGAGAGGGAATACAAGCAGGGGGAGTGGGAGAGGAAGAAGCAGGCTTCCTGCTGATGAGGGAGACCAATGCAGGGCTCAGTCCCATGACCTTGGGATCATGACCTGAGCCGAAGGCAGACGCTTAATGGCTGAGCCACTCAGATGTCCATGAAGTATCTAGTCTTTATTTTTTGTTTTTAAGATTTTATTTATTTATTTGACAGACAGAGATTACAAGCAGGCAAGAGAGGCAGGCAGGGAGAGAGAGGAGGAAGCAGGCTCTCCGAGGAGCAGAGAGCCCGATGTGGGGCTCGATCCCAGGACCCTGGGATCATGATCTGAGCCGAAAGCAGAGGCTTTAACCCACTGAGTCACCCAGGCGCCCCAGTATCTAGTCTTTAAAGGCTAATAGAATTCTGTGCACTTAATGGGACCTGGAGTTTTTTTGAGGGGCAGCTCTGTGACATGGTCTTTAGTTTCTGTATGGAAATGGGTCTGTTTAGACTATATATATCCCTATTAGGGTCAGTTCTGGTGAATTCCATTTTCCTAAAAAAATGATTTTTGCCTATATTTTCAAATGTATTTGCAAAGAGTTGTACAGGGTAGCTATGATTTTTCTCATTTTAATAATTATTTCCTTATTTTTTTTAAAAGATTTTATTTATTTATTTGACAGAGATCACAAGTAGGCAGAGAGGCAGGCAGAGAGAGAGGGGGAAGCAGGCTCCCCGCTGAGCAGAGAGCCCTACGATGCTGGGCTCCATCCCAGGACCCTGGGATCATGACCTGAGCCGAAGGCTGAGGCTTTAACCCACTGAGCCACCCAGGCTCCCTATTTCCTTATTATTTAGTGTATTCTTTCTCTATCCTACCTTCCAGTAGTTTTAAATTGTTGTTGGTCTTTTTCTAGTAGGTTTTCTAGTATTTCTTTCTTAAATTTTTTTTCAAATAAGCGTATTTTATCATTTTTGGTTTTTTATTATTCAATATCTTTGGCCAACTTTCTGGTAATAAATTACACAGAGTGTTGCTAGAAAGTCCGATGACATCTAATTTTCTTGATAGTACAAGCCATTGTGTCTTTTTGCCTTGAGGCCCAGAGGATTTATTTGCCTAGGATTTTCTTAGAGTTGACTCTTCTGAGTCCTTACCAAATGCACACACAGTGTGTTTTTATGGTACTTGTATTCTAGCACTTTCTCTTTAGGGGAAAATATTACCCAATTACCATTTTAAATATGAATTTTTGCTCCATTGTTTTTCTTTTTTCTTTACAATATAAAATTCAGTATGTCCATTTTCTTCAACTACATTCAACTTGCTTAGATTTCCTTTGCCTCTTTTCCTTATCTGTAACTTTCTCTTATTTTCTTTTATTTGATTTTTCCTTTTTTTTCTTTTCAGTGGAATCTCTCTCCCCTTTGTGCATCTTGGATTTAGGTTTCTGAGATCATATTTCTTTTACATTCAGTTTCTTTCCTGGGTCCTATCACTGCCCATTTCACATGTGCTTGGTCCTTTGTACTCAAAGCTTCTCATTTGTTTTGTGGTGTCGAGACAACTGCATTTGCTTGTCTAATTATTTTAATTCCTGTTGGAATGCTGCATTGCAATTTTCTTCTGGCTTTTTCTCCCCTGTGTTTTCTCTGCTCACAAGTTTGATTTTGAATTTTCTGGTTTTGGTCTTTTCTTGCAGTATCCCCATTTGGGCACTGGTTTTATTAATGTTCATATTTGGGCACGTTAGATTTACCTGAGCAACTGTTAGCAGGAGGGTATGCGTGAGGAGCAGGGCAGGGAGAGGGTTTCTGTGGGTCTCCAAGTCTCTCAGGGGCTCCCCCTCCTGGTGCTGCAGTGAGGCCGATTCTCCAGTATTTGGCACCCTGGCGCGTCAAGCTTCCTCCGTCCTCTGTTGCGATGAGTCTCCAGGTGCCAGGGCCTTCCACGCTTCCACTTTACCACCTCGGACTGCCTGGGGGCCTCCCTCATCGCCAGAAGGGGCGCCTTTACAGGACTGTCAGCTCTGGTCCTGGGCACTTTCCAAACCCCTCCTCCCTTCTCCTTCATTGCCAGGGCCACCTTTTCCAGGGATAGGCCTTTGTTATCTGGATCCTGCTAAGGCTAGGACCCCTTGATCTTGTGGGCAAGTTACCTACTTCCTAATGGCTTAAAAGCTTCTCACCCATACCCAGATTCCTTCCCAGATTTAACCTGGGTATCGGTGTCTATAACAAATGACTCCAAACACGGTACCTAGTGCAACAGAAATGTGTTCTCTCCAAGTTCTGGATACCAAATCAAGGTGTCATCGGGCCATACTCTCTATGATGGCTCTAGGGGAGAATCCTTCCTGGCCCTCTTCCGGCTTCTGTTGGTCCCCTGTGTTCCCTGGCTTGTGGCTGCCTTACTCCAGTCCCTGCCTCTGTCTTCACATGGCCTTCTTCCCTGGGTCATTTCTTTCATAAGGACACCAGTCATTGGACGGAGGGCTCACCCTAAATCCAGGTTGATCTCCTGTCCAGATCCTTAATTCCATCTGCAAAGAACCTATTTCCAAATAAGGTCACATTCACAGACACTGGGTTACGACATGGACCTGTCATCTGGGGGGACACAATTCAACCCACAACTGCATCACCTTGAATTTCCCTATAGACAGAGTCATCTTGACCTCATGGTGAGTTTGGTCAGTGAGAATGTGTGCTTTGGGAAATGCCTCCTGAGCCCCTGGGCCTAGGAAAGGAAGAGGAGCCAGAGGGAAGGGGCAGAGGGAAGAGTGCTTGGGTCTTGGTGGCTGCTCGCAGACATAAGTGGCATTGGGAGAATAAAGGAGAGGATGCCATGGAAAGAAGAAACAGAAAGGGAAAGCAGGGAGGTCAGTCTACCTGTGGGATTTCCCAGGGCTCAGCAGTCCCTGTCTACTCCCAGGGCTCATCTCAGTCTGAAAGCTCTGGTTTGCCTTCGTGCCTACTTGTGGTTACCATTCTGGCCTTGATGTTTTTATTCATTTCTGATGTCTATGATTTTCTATGACAGCTGATTTTCTCTTTCAGGCTCAGCATTACAGCTTTTTGTCTAGTTATACTTTTAACTTTTTGCCTAACTCTGTAGCAGGTTGGGGGCAGGGGTTCTTCTGAATCAGAGGTCTGCCATGTTGGCAGAAATCCTTAGGTGATTTCATTTATTATCTCATTTACTCCTCCTTACAGGATGAAAGAAATGATCATTCCCATTTCCTAAATGAAGGAGTAACTGTTGCGCTATTCTCATTTCATACTGTTTTTCATTTTTCCTACCAAATCCCTGTTTAATACAAAGTTAATGACATTATTTGTAACCTGAAATTTTCACTGGAAAAATGCTCGTTGCTGTAACAGATGAGGCCTAAGAACTCTGCAGCTTAACACGTTGAGAGCCTACTTCCTCACAGGGGATAGAATTTATAGGGCCTCTACTCCAGGAAGTCATTTAGGGACCCGGTTCCTTCCACTTCGTGGCTCTGTACTCCATGACTTAGATGGCTTCCCACTCAGCCGGTTGTCAGGGAAGGAGGAAAGAGATTTATAGAAGCCAGCCCTGGAAATAATGGGTGTCCTTCTGCCCATATTCCACCAGCCAGAACTCAGATGGCCACAAGAACGATCACAAGGGAGGCTGGGATATGTGCCACCGTGGGCCCAGGAGGAAGGGAAACTATACATTGTACATAGCCAGGATCTCTGCTTACACCTCTGAATCCTCTGGCATCCTAGCATTTTCTAATTTTCTTGGAACGATTTAATGGCAAAGTTCTCTAATGAAAGATGTCACTTTATTCACTTAATCCCTTAGGTAGGCATAAAATGATCTTTGCGTATTATATTTGTATGAATCTGGTTTCTGTTTCTTGGTATAGCCTCGTCTGCACATCTTTGAACACTTACTGCACTCTTGCTTCACTTTATCTTTTTCCCTTCTTGGTTGGTTCCTTTGGAAAAACTGCTTGTTTCCACAGATGCCACCAGGAGGCAGAGGCAGCATAAGCAGGCAGCAGTCAGAGTACTGCTACCATCTTAGCCAGAGAGGGGAGCCCCCCCCCCATCACTCTTTGTGGCTGCCCAACCTTGAGAGCTGCCATAACTCAAATCCAGAGCTGGGTGGTCCTAGAGACCCAGGACAACCCCTTGCCCAGGCTGTTTCCTCCTGCCACAAGAGCACAAGAGCCCTAAGTTGGGCTATAGGAATCTATTTCTTCACAGCCAACCCCCCCAGAACATTCAGCTGTAATCATGCCCACTTCTCCAGGAACAACCACAGCGGGGTTGGAGGGGAACATCAGATGCCTCAGTACGGCTGAGAGGAAGTCCTCAGTGTGGACTCTTGATCTGTCCCTCTCAACAGAGTGGACAGGCTACTCTCCAATGTACTCTGGTCACAGATCTCGTCATCCTTTAGAAATCCGGTGAGCCCTCAGCACTCTCCAGGTCCAGCACTCCGCTGTGGATACTCCACACCGAGGGGAATGCTTCCGGCCCTTGGAAACACTTTACTTCAGAGGAGACCATCCTGGGGGAGAGACAAAGCCCAAGGCATGTGGCAAGCACTCTGCAGGTGGTCTGTGCAAGGCTGCGGGAACGCACTGGTAGCCTGGCGTGCTGGAGAGGAAGGAGCAGCGATCATGAGGAGACCCATAACCCTTAAGGCAACATGGAAGGTCATGGCATGCTTAATGTGAGGGGAGAGAGATGAAACTGGAGAGCCCAAGGCTCAGCCCCTCAGCCCGCTCTTCACTGCAGCCCCACACCTCCCGTGTTCTGGGGTACAGGAACCCTGAGTAGGGCCAGCTACATAACTGTCGGGGCTTCCCTGCCCACATCAGATGCCCCCCCCCCCAGCAGGGTTCGGCCTCTGTGGTCATGCTGACCTCCCCACCGTTGCTCAGGCTGTTGAAACTGCTGACCATGGGAGAGACCCCCAGACCTACTAGCAGTTAGCGTGCTTCCTCTTCCTGGCAACAGGACAGGAAAACCTCCCTCACCTTCGTGGCTACTAGCCTTTCTTCACAGCTCACGCCTATCACCGTCTCCTCGGTCCTTGGGCTCTGGAGACCCTGGGTTGGCCCGAGTCTTCTGTCTCCACCACCACCACTGGGTATTTAGTTCCTAACCCCCGAGGGCTGCAGATCCAGGAGATCGCCCCTGGAAAGCTGCACGAGCCAACAGCTTCTGAGGCGGCCTCACAAGAGGGATCGGCTAGAGGCTCCATGGCATGTAAGTGGATAGATCCTGTGACAGGTCAGTAGCGCCTCAGGGGCCTCTGGGCTCAATGACCAGAGACATTCCAGAGTTACAGTTCACCCCGAGCAATCTCTACAAATGAGAGGGGTCATTTGTCCATTTAAGATGAAGCTGCACGGGTACAGGGAATGGAAGGTTATGGCAAAACCGAGGCAGCTACAAGATTCACTTTTTCCAGACTCTTTCTTCTGAAAGGTGAAAGAAGTTAAGTAGCCAACAAACTTGTGGGTATAGAAAAAATCTGCAGGAAGGCCTCAAAGGGTACAAGAGTTTTCAGCACAGAAAGTATGAACAAACATTAGGCTAAGGCCTCCTTTCTGCCCATTCAGAAATGGGCATGAAGTATGTACCTGATGGAGAAACTTTGTGCAGTTTGGTTACCCTCTTTGGGCCTTTTTTACTTATTTTAAGAGGAAATAATAGAAGGAAAACATTTCCAGCTCCTGAGATCTGGCGGGTGATTGCTTTGTTATACCAACATTACCTTTTCCTTATTCACATGTGAAAGGTCTCCACCTGCTGGGCATTCACACAATTTCTGAATAAAGTCAGAAAAATAGCTACACAGACAATATAAATTTTGAAGGATTTTTTAAATGAAGAAATAAACTTTTTACATCTTGTACAGCCCTGTCCTCCATTCCGTCTTCATTTACTGCTGCGGGAAGCTGAGGCCACAGCTCATCCTTGGTTCAGCAAAGACCAGAAAGTCTCTTCACGGCAGGAGCCCCCAAGTGAATGCAGTTCAGGAGGGTAACTTCCAGGGTCCCTTAACTGTTCTCCCCAGGAGAAATCCAACTCGCAGCCCAGTGCTGCCAGCAGGCTCAGGGCAGACCCAGCTAGCAGAGCCACCGTCCTCCACACTGGCCACTGCGGCCCCGGGTCCTAGGGGGCACCCACTATGCCTGCTCGCCAGCACTGCCCCCACTGGCCCCGGAGCCTTTGCCGGGGGCCTGTGCGTCTGAGAAGCGTGAGGCCTGCTTGGGCAGGCGGATGGGGACGTAGATGTTGGACGCACAGTGTTCCTTGAGGTACTCTCCTCCCTTCTCTTCATACTCTTTCCTGGTGATCCAGACTTCGTCATCGTCCAGGTGGTCCAAGGCCCAGTCTCGAGCGCCATACCAGGCGTCTAGCACGGGGTTGGAAGCAAGCCGAACCTGAAACATAAAGAGCACTCAGCAGAGGGCCGTCTCCCCGCCTGGGGCTCCGGGAGTGAGTGCTCAGCAGGCCCCACCACAGCCCCCTGCGTGGTATCCCTAGAAATACACACACAGGAGGGCCCTGGTGAGTAACTGCACCCTCCAAGTACTGCTGAGCTGGGATGCCGCAGACTCCCCAGGAGAACACGCAGAATGCCCAGCACGCCGGACTTGACCTCGCAGCACCAATGGCTGCCGGTCACTTCCTGAACACCAGACCTTCCACTACGGGGCCAACGCTGTGGACCACAAGCAGCCAGCTGGAGAGAGGAAGCGGAGCGGGCGCTCCACCTGGAGGAAAGGCCTTCCCGCCCCGATGCCCACTCTGTGAGCAGAGAGAAGCAGGGGCTGACACGAGGTGGGTCTGGCCATGGGGACCAATGAGCCTCAGGAGCAGGGAGCAGAGAGGAGGGCCTGGGGCATTGTCCAGGATGCTGCCAGGGCTGTTTCCTTTGCTTATTATCAGAGCAAGGCCATGGTCAGCAGCCCCGTGGGAGCCCCTCACCTCAGCTGACCTGACTGGAGCGGGGAACATCCTCTGTAGCTCAAACCAGGCTTCCTGTTTCCCAGAGTCGCCACCTGCCTTCCCAGCCCCCTCCCACCTCCCTTCCCCAACCACAGGAGCTCCAAGCTGGAGCAGGGGTTTCAGAACTTTCTGAAGAAATGGGCAGGTGATGGGACGCCTGGGTGGCTCAGTTGGTTAAGCGGCTGCCTTCGGCTCAGGTCATGATCCCAGCGTCCTGGGATCGAGTCCCACATCGGGCTCCTTGCTCTGCGGGGAGCCTGCCTCTCCCTCTGCCTGCCACTCTGTCTGCCTGTACTCGCTCTCTCTCTCTGACAAATAAATAAATAAAATCTTTAAAAAAAAAAAAAAAAGAAATGGGCAGGTGACGTAAAGTAGAATCAGCAAGCACAGAGGGAGGCAGATGAAGCAGAGAAACCCGCATGGACCTCAGGAGACCAACTGACAGGGTTGACGTTGGGGGGGACTTGTAAGAAAGGAACTGTCTTAGGACAAGAGCCCTTAAGCTCTGGCTGGAGTCAGAGAGAATGAGGGGAAGGCACTGGGATACTCAGACTAAGTATTCAGTAAATAGGAGCTAGCATCATTCACACTGAAAAAGCAGTAAGATGCATGGACGACAATGGAACACCGCACACCCACACGGAAGGAGGCCTGGACATGAACCTCCTCGCATAGAGAAACAGTAATTTGAAAAGTTAAAAAAAAAAAGAAAAGAAAAGAAAAGAAAAACACAGGTCATAAAACAAGCTATAAAATCTCTCTTTTTTTTTTTTTTCTAAAATCAAACACAAGAGAAGAAAATGAACCAAATGTATATATATAACTCTGAACCACAAGTGTTCTGATTTTTTTTCTATCCTCATTTTGACTTGTTTAAATTGTCTGAGATTTCAGTAATGTTTTTAAATGTTTTGCTGGGGTTTTTTGGACTTATATTGAGTTTATTCTTCATTTCACTTTTAAAACACTACTACAATTGAATATTAAAACGCTCTGCTGTTTAAATAAACCAACAGAAACTTTAGGAAAGTATGTATGTGTACACATCTCAGGGTCTTAAATTGTTCACGTCTGAACTGGTGAATACATAACCTAAATGCTGAGTATCAGGCTTAATTCTGGCCTGACATGCACTTATCACATCTGCAGCTAAAAAGGAGCGGCAAAAGTGGAAGGGACGGAGGCTGAGGCTGTATCACGAGGCTGAACCAGCCAAAAGGCAGCTGGGAATAGTAATCTGGCAGCACTCCTACAGCTAATGGTCACAAAGTAATTCACAGGATAGGCTTTTGCGATGATCAAGAAACAGATCTTAATCATCCAATTATACGATGTGTCATCACAAGTCAAGCCCACCAGCATGCACCTGAGCTCCCCTTCCGTACTGTCAACCCCCCCCCCCCCCCCCCCCCCCCCCCCCCCCCCCCCCCCCCCCCCCCCCCCCCCCCCCCCCCCCCCCCCCCCCCCCCCCCCCCCCCGCCGCACTCTGCCCAGTCTGGCCCTCCTCCTGCCTCTCCCACCCACCACCTCTTTCTCAGCCTCCTTCCTGGGCACACCCAGCCTCCCAAGGCCCTTAAATGCTGATGTTATGTAAGGCTTAATCATGGACATCACCTAGCCTCCAAACGGTGCCCACTAACAACACCATTACGCTAAGGGATCCGAGTCCACCCTCTGCCTTTCTCTGGAGCGCTCGGCGGCAGGCTATGAGTCACTGCTTTCCAGACCTCCCACTGGAAACCCAACTCAACCCACCCCCAAAGTGGAACTCATTCTGCATCCTCTGCTCTTCCTCTCCCAATTCCTAGTCCAGGGAATGTCGTATTTGTCCCACTAATTGCCCAACCTAGGACTTGGGAATTGTTTTGGGTCCTACATTTTTCTCCCCAATCCAGCCTATTACTCAGCTCTCACAACTTCACTCCCTTAGGCTCTGGCACAAGAACTCCCTCCTGCCCTCTCCCAATGCCTACGGCTTACTTCCTGCATAGTCACCCAGTGACACTGAGCCAAGACCTAGGGCACGACAACTCATAGGACAGTTCATCCTTCCCTAATGGAGGTGGGTCTAGTAAGAAATACAAGTAAGGAGAGGGAAGGCTTCTGGTAGATGTGACATCTAAGCCAGCCAAGGAAAACATGAGTATCAAGCTGGAAAGGGTATTCCAGACAAAAAGAACTAGCAGGTGCAAACGCCCTGAGGTGAGAAAACACGGCATATTGGGGAACAAAGTATAGGGTGAAAGGGGAAGTGATGAGAGGTAATGCTGGAGTAATTCAAGGTCAGATCACAGGAGACACTGCAAACTGATAAGAGTGAGAACTCAATCCTAAAGCCTGGGAGCTTCCTAACTGGCCTCCTGCTTCCGGTATTTCTCCAGATATGCCATTTTCCACGACAGTCAAATAGCTTCCTAATATTCAAACTGAAACGATTCCCATGATTAGACTCCTTCATGGTCCCGTGGGGCCTAAAAGAACAGCTGTGCAGGAAAGAGTTAACCCACAGGCCTGAAGGCTTATAAGGCTGTCCTTGGCTGGCACCTGTGAACCTGGACTTCCGGCAGGCCTCTACCACCGACTGGCAAAAGCAGCTCACTGTTCCTGATGTCTGCATAAATCATATAGCTTTTGCTGAACACCTGCTTCCTTCCGGGAGTCTGGAATTTGGGTATGTGCCAGGCAGGAGGTGCCTACATGATCGGCTCCCAATAAAAACCCTCAGCACTGAGTCTCTAATGAGCTTCCCTGGTTGGTGACATTTCACATGTATTGTCACAGCCCACTGCTGGGAGAATTAAATTTGTCCTGTGTGACTCTGCTGGGTGAGGACTCTAGGTGCTTGTACCTGCTTTCCCCTGGACGTCACACCATGCAATTTTTCTCTGTACTCATTTTCCTTTGTTTCCTTTCAAACTTAGCCATGAGTAGGATTACAAGTGAGTATGATATGTGATTATATTGTATATACATGAGTCCTGTGAAATCATGGAACCCGGGGTGGTCCCAGGGACCCTCCCCCCATACAACAGCTAATGTGTAAGTGTTCATTCTGTGCAGGCCGTATGCTGAGCACTTGACCTGCACCAGCACAGTGAGCCAGCACAGTTCTGAATACCCCTCTGTATCACTGACAAAACGAAGGCTTGGCAAATTCTGTAACGGTGGTGGTGGAGTAAAGACCAGAGCCCAGAGACCATGCCGTGGGTGTGTAATACATCATGCAGCACAGGGGACCAAGGTCAGCCTCTTAGCAGGACGTGCGTGCGGGGCCTGCTTATCTCTCCACCACAACCCCCTCCACTGCTCTTTAGCAACGCCATGCTCCAGCCACACTCAACAGCAGCTCACTCCCTCAGCAGGCTTCTGGCCCCTGGGCCTTTGCTCAAGCTAATCCCTCTCTGCAATGCTCCCTCCATCCCACCCCACCCCACAATGTCTGGATGGCACACACCTCCTCGTTCTAGGAAGATTCAGTTCCATGGAGACCTTCCTAAATTCTGAGATGGACAGGTGCCCATGCCTGGACGCCCATCACATTCTGGGCTATCATGGCCTATTTAATCAGCTGCTGCCCCTCAGGTAGCAAGTTCCTTACAGCTAGGGGCTGGGTCTAGGACATCTTGGCATCTGCAAGGTGCCTAGTCCTCAATGGGGGCTGAGACCACATTTCTTAGAGATCAAGGATTCAGTAGACACACTATGGGGCATCCACACCATACAGAAGAAAAAAATGTGTTTTGAAAGAATAATGACATAGGAAAACACTCATGGCCGGTTAAGAAATGCAGGTTACAAGGCAGGCTACACTCACAGAGAATCTGTGCAAGAGAAGCTTCACCCTTCGCCCTCTTCACCCTAGAGTGAGGGGTGGGTAAAGAGAATGACAGTATACTCTCAGTGTGTACTCCCTGCAGTCCCTGAATTTTACTAGATTTGTGTCTTTTTTCAGTAAAAAAAAAAAAACACAAAAAACAAAACAGAGAAATACATAAAACATGATTCCCATTCTGCTTCAAAAATTCAACATGTATCAAAGACCAGAAGAAAAGCCCCAGAAATGTTCAGTGGATATTTCTGGATGTTGGAATAGAAAGTAATTGCCCTCCTCTATGCTGTATTTATGACTTCTGCAATCAGAAAAAGAATACTTAATGCTCTTTATGCAACAGCTGGTTAGGTGAACAAGCAGTACCTTAAAAGCAGACTGGAAGGGCCTCATCTCCAACAGCTCCTTCTCGATTCTACCTTTCATCCCAGGGTACATCATGTTTCCACCAGTGAGGAAAACGTTCTGAACAAGCAGGTCCTGCATGTCCTTTGAGTACCTAGGACAGAGAAGATTCCTTTTGGCATAGTCCTACCAACAGAGGATCAGAGGAGAATGCCCATGTTGAAACCTAAGGTTTTTTGGGCGCCTGGGTGGCTCAGTTGGTTAAGCGACTGCCTTCAGCTCAGGTCGTGATCCCGGAGTCCTGTACCAGGCTCCCAGCTCCATGGGGAGTCTGCTTCTCCTTCTGACCTTCTCCTCGCTCATGCTCTCTCTCACCATCTCTCTCTCTCAAATAAATAAATAAAATATTAAATAAAAAGAAACCAACCAACCAACCAACCGAAGGTTTTGGCACAAAACAGAAAACATCTGCACAGAGTGTCTTTAAAAAAACTTCCAGGGGTACCTGGGTGGCTTAGTCAGCTAAGCGTCCAACTCTTGATTTCAACTCAGGTCATGACTTCAGGGTCATGAGACCGAGCCCCATGTTGGGCTCCATACTAGCCATGGAGCCTACTTGAGATTCTCTCTTCCCCTGTCTTCCTCTAAAATAAACAAACCAATCTTAAAAAACAAAACAAAACAAAAAAAAAAACCTTCCATTTTCCACTCATGACTTCATAGGATTCACTTCCTTAGCAGGATTAGAAGTTTTGTGTCTCTTTAAAAAAAAAAACAAAACTGACTTTATGAAGGACTGATTTCCAAACATTTTGATGAGGTCCATCACCACAATCAAGAAACAGAACATTTCCATCACCCCAAAAAGTCCTGCCTCCCTTCTGCCGGCCCATCTTTCCAGATGCATGCTTTTCTTTTCCTTTTTTTCCTTAAATAGCTTTATCTTATACATGTTTGAGCACTTTCCCATTAAAACAAAGCTTAAAGCCACTCAAACACTGGCTGCAATAGCTTTTCTTCCTTGCTAGGTACCAGTTTTCATCCTGATTCAACGGAGAGCAGCCAGAGAACTACAAATCATGCTCTCCACTTGTCCAGCTTGAATTACGAAAACTCACACTGCAGGAAAATGCCTGTATAAATGGGATGGGGGAGGAGTAGTTTATGGAAGTGCAAACTCTTAAATAAAATGTCTGCAAGGAGGAAAGGAACTTTTATAAGCTCTGCATATTTTTAGGATATTTAAATATCACCAGTCTTCAATAACATCAAGGTTTATATGAAAGCCACCATGCATATCTTGTTGTGCTGTTTAAACATCAAAGAATTTATTTTTTTTTAAATATTTTATTTATTTATTTGACAGACAGAAATCACAAGCAGGCAGAGAGGCAGGCAGAGAGAGAGGAGGAAGCAGGCTCTCCACGGAGCAGAGAGCCCGATGCGGGGCTCGATCCCAGGACCCCGGGATCATGACCTGAGCCGAAGGCAGAGGCTTTAACCCACTGAGCCACCCAGGCGCCCCCATCAAAGAATTTCTTAAAGCTCCTCAAATCAACTGAGCATTTACATTTTTAAAAAAAGAATTACAGGGAGCCTAGGTGGCTCAGTCATTTAAGTCAGTTAAGTGTCTGCCTTCGGCTCAGGTCATGATCCTGGAGCCCTGGGACTGAGTCCCATATCGGGCTCCTTGCTCACTAGGGAGTCTGCTTCTCTCTCTACCCTCCCCATCTTGGGCGCACACACACACGCTCTCGCTCTCTCTCTCAAATAAATAAATAAAATCTTTTTTAAAAGAAAAGAAAAGAATTACAGAGCCTCCGTGATGTGCCGGGGTTGGGGAGAGATAAAGAATACCATCTGAGCTCAGCAAGTCAATGAAAAGGAGGGTGTGGGGCAGATTTTCAAATAACCAACCATATCATCTACCATTCACTGCAAAATCTGAGGAAACGGTTCTGGAAAATCCAAAGGAAAAGAAGGCTCAGCCTCACCTGTCCAGGATGTACTGAAGGGTCTCAGCTATCCCAGCCTGCTCCTCCCCTATAAGGGACGGCTGGAATATAATTTCTGGAGCTCGAATTCTTTCTGTCCCGACAAACAGCTGATGATAGGCTGCCAAGTTAAACACGGGCTTTAAAAACCCAAGGTTTAGAAGATATTTTTAGACCACAGTGACAAACATTCCAGTTGCCAGTTCCCTCAAACTGTATTTCTTGTGCCAACAGAGCTTCTGTCCTTCGTTCCTTCTAGAATAACCTCTCCCCAACTCTCCTGATAGGATAGACTCCCAAGTCAGTCTGTCTGGCTGCCATTTGCCATGACAGAAACGCAGGTCCAAAAGAGGATTAAGCACAATTACAAAGTTTAAATTTAAAAGAAACCAGTAAAGCTAGGCTTCGGGTCTAAAGTCCCCAATTACTTGCCTAAATATGTCTACCAAGGAGGACTGTTCCCCACAGGTTCATAATCTTAGTGCTGGAACCCCAGTCAATCAACAGGAAAAGCCCTGACTTCAGATGTTTTAGTATTAGTACCCCAGCCCCCCACCTTTCTAGAAAATAGAGCTGAAATTTTTTTTTTTTTTTTTTTTGGCAAAAACATTCCTGAAGAAGCAGACTAGGCCAGACTGGTCATCTATGCCAACAGTTTCAAAGCAGAAGCATGGTGCGGGCTCCAGGGGCCTGACCTGGACAGTGGTGACTGGCTTCTCCACTTCTGGGGTTTCCTCTGAAAACAAGGGTTCAAAATCATTGATGCTTTCCACATCTTCCAGAGACGGTTCTAGCTGCTCCAAGTCAGGGGTCTAAGAACAGAAGAAACAGAACAAAACAGCACCTGTAACTTCAGGAGGCCTTCACTCTAACAGTTCACAGTCACAAACAAGAACTTGTGCTTCAATCCATGTCCCAGAAGTTTATATAAAAACTATAAAAAATTTTCTGAACTATTAAAAAGAAGACATGTGAACATAAGGATTAAAAGCATAAAAAGCCAGACCCGGGCTTTTTGCTCCAGTCCCCCACGGCACATAAACCTCAACTCCCACCTTCTCCCTGGAGCCCTCTGGTGGGCCCAGGGCAGGGGTGGCAGCCACATGCTGCCTGCGTTGGCACAAGACCACATATGCAACTCTGGGGGAGACAGAGCAAGAGCTGGTATCCTACAGAGTGGCCCAGCCACCAGCAAAATGAAATAAATCTCTTAATGTTTAATCAATTCAAGTGCCAACACTGATGGGCTTTAATAAGTAGTCCCTTATCGGCCAGTCCACTGGGAGGGAGACATGACTAAGAGCAGCTGAGGTGGCAGAGGGCTTTGGGACTATGGTGCCCCACAGAACAGGCTTTCCTCTTCAGCCACAGCCAACCTGGGTGGAGCCTACACATGCTGACATCACTTCCAGTAGAGGGCTTAGGGTATACTGTAATTTTGACCTGGATGAAAGAATTTGGGCAGGGGGTGGTGTGGTTCCAGGTGACACCTCTAGCCATCTGTCCTTCTGTCATGTGAAAGTCAGAGGAGTTTTACCTTCTGGACTCAAGGGGGAGAAGTTACAGGAAGAAATTCTATGCAAGAATGCTCTAGCAATGACAGCTGTCGCAGAAAGGACTGTCTTAAGAGACGGTGTCTTGGGAGGACCCAAGCTAACTCAGGACTATCCACCTGGCATGCCCAAGGGGAGGTCCCTGCGTAGAGTATGTATCCTCTGAGTCTGGCCTTATCCTTGGAGTCTGTGACGTATATAAATTACCCATATAATTCAGAGCACTTAAATACAATTCTCTAGAACATAATATATTGCCAATGTAAATCAGCACTTAACCTCCCTTTTTTTAAAGGTTTTTTTGTTTTTATTTTTAGAGAGAGAGAAAGAGAGTGCACATGAGCGGGAAGGGGCAGAGGCGGAGGAAGACAGAAAGAATCCCGAGCAAGCTCCACGTTCAGTGTGGAGCCCAATGCAGGGTTCAATCTCAGGATCCTGAGAACAACCGAGTGAGCCACCCAGATGGCCAGATGGCCTTCAAACTCATTCTTAAACTCGGCAGTGCCCTTCAACACTCCTCCAGCACACACACACCACAACAGTTATATGCATATATGGCTTATAGAATGGGGGAAATTGGAGGTGCCTGGGTGGCTCAGTAGTTAAGCATCTGCCTTTGGCTCAGGTCATGATCTCAGGGTCCTGGGATTGGGCCCCACGTCAGGCTCCCTGCTCGGTGGGGAAGCCTGCTTCTCCCTCTCCCACTCCCCTTGCTTGTGTTCCCTCTCTTGCTATCTCTCCCTGTCAAATAAATAAATATAAAAATCTTAAAAAAAAAATGGGGGACAATGTATCCTAAATTCTGTTCAATATAGAGGATTCTACTGTATTTAAGGAGAGAGTAAACCCTGAAAAGGACGAGGAACACTCCTTCATCTGAGACTAGAGAGCAGGAAGAGAGGGACTGTTTTGGACATAGGTAATTTAAGGAGGAAAGGAGGTGGGTTGGGAGGCAAGAATCCATGGACCCTGCTCTCAAAGAAAGAGGTGAGAGCCATCTGAATACTGAATCCAATTCAGGAGCAGACAACCCACTACTTCACAATCCTCCCTGCACAGATGACTTCTGCACTTCATGGAGGAGGAAATGGGCTCATCAGGGGATTGAGACTTGCCCAAGATCATGTCACACTAGTAAGTGGTAGAAACTCAGAACAAGACAGATGGCTTAGCTCCGAAGTCTTTGCACTGCCTCAAGCCGAATTCTATACATCACCGAGTCTGAGTGCAGCAAGACAACTGGACTCTGCAGGGATGGAAGAGCTACCTGAGGTCAGGGTGAACAAGAAGAGAACAGAAGATGTGCAAGCGGCAACAAGGCCAGCTGAGAGAAATGACAGGCTTCTCTGCCCAGGCAGGGGCTGCAGACCGCGTGGGAAGGAGTGCTCCCCAGAAGGTCTGTGGTCTCTAATCTGGAAGATTCTCATCTCCCAGAAAGAAGCCCCAACCCTCGGAGAGCCTGTGCCTGTTCTGGCTTGGCACTGAACTCCGCGGTTCCAAGAGAGGATCAGAAACAGATTATGAAAACTCTGTCTCACTTGGTGGCTTGTCATCCAGGACAACAAGCAACCAAGGAGCGGTGCGGTGTTACAGAAAGAAGCGAGGCTTTAGGGTCACACCAGTCCAGAGCTGAATGGCAACCAGAGGGTCACAGTGGCAGTCTGACCCCACTTCCTCCTCTGTGAGTAGGGCGCACCCCTAGGGCAGTGGTGGGGTGAGAACAGAACTCTTCTTCTAATCAGGCATTCATCTTGGCCCCTTAAGTAATTTTATAATACCAGGCTGGTGGCATAAGAATGTCACCTGTGTATTTAAAATAACTACAGGCAAAACTTGTGAGTCCTTCCCCCAAATAGTAACGAGTAAAGGCAAGCCTTGGGCTCCACGGAGTTCTCACCTACTTTCTGCTCTACTCCCCAAACCTCCATCTTACTCATCCTCATCCCAACCTCCACTGCTCTGACCTCTCTGACCTCCCTTGTGCACACACACCTTCCTCTACCTGGGAGCCCAATCACAACTGCCACCCTCCACCTCTACTCTACCGGCTCTGCTGCTCCAACAGCCACTCCCAAATCCTAAAGGGCACCACCCAATGCTCTTTCCACTTCTGCTCTGGGGTAGATTGTATTTTTCAAAAATAGTCACAGTGATATCTTCCATCCAACGTGCTCTTCCTCAAGGGCGACGTTGGCACTCCCCCGTAAAGAGGTAGGGTTTAGTTCCTCCCCTTGAATCTTAACAAGGACCTGTGAAACTCCAACCAATAGAGTATGGTACAAGCAGTGTCATGAGACTTCCAACGTAAGGTCATACAAGGCCACACAGCTCCCTTCACCTTGACCTCTTGAAACACTGGTCTCTGGCTCCTCTCCCTTGGGGGCTCCCTCTTGGAAACCAGTTGCCATGCTGAGAAGCCCATGGCACATGGACAGGCCACGTGTGGGTGCTCGGGTCCACCATCTTACTAGGCATGGCCTTTGAGTCATCCCAGCCCAGGAGCCAACAAAGTGAAAAGCCCTCCAGGGCTCCCAGTCCCCAGATGTCCAAGTCTTGCCAGCTGAGGCCCCGGGCAGCACAGAGCGGAGATCCCTGCCACACTCTGTCTGAATCCCTGACCCGTCAAATTCATGAGCACCAACAGAATGATCATTTTTTTATGCTAAGTTTGGAGTGCTTTTCCACATGGCAATAGGTAAGTGAACTAGGCCTCTCATGGGCATGAGCAAGAGTGGAGAAAGTCCCAGTTGCTGGTGGTGGGCCTGTGGTCCTCTTCTGCTCCCCTGTGCATGCCCTAGAGCAGGTGTCTGCAACCCCTCCCAGCACTTCTCAGCCCCCCTTCTAGTCACCGCTTGACAGTTCTCAGCAGCTTGTCTCAGGTGCTTCTATTTCTCCTGCATCCCACCTCTTTACCTATCCTCCTGTCCTTCCACACTCCTGTGCCATCGCCCATCCCAGGCTAAGCCTGCCACCCCTGCTCTTACAACACTCCCATCGACCCTACTGCTCTCTCATCTTTTCTCTTCCTCGGCCCCTGGACCCCTAAGCAATGGCCTCCTCAATCATCTTTCTTTTCTTACTCCCCATGCGATTCTAGCTCCTTCCATAGCTGGGTCCTGGCAAATTCCACCTGAAGTCCCACAGAGACTTTGAAGATAAGGTGCTCAAACCAATGACACTCCTCCAGCCTCGGCCTTTCAGGAGCACCTCCGTGGGACCTCAGCCGGACCACAGTGAACCTGTAATTCGGTCGCTTGGGTCTGATCCTCAGCACACTACCTCTAGCTGTGCAACCCTGGGCAAATTTCTTCACTCTCCTAGACCTCAGTTTCCTTATCTGCCCAATGGAAATATCGTACTCACAGAACTACGGAAATTCATTGAGATGACGCTTGCAGAAATGCTCAGCACAGGGTCTGGCACATGTCACACATTCTATTAACAGCCACTGCCACTCCTGTCACCACTGCCCCTAAGTGGCACCCAAATCCTTGGCTGCCCCCTCCTCCACCCCATCCCCCTGGCTCCTCTCCCACCCTCTCCATCAGCTCTCCCCCCGATTGCTGCCACACATCTATGCCCCGCCTACCCACGCCCAGCCTCACCCCTGCCTAAACCCATCATCCTAACTGCCACCAGCTCTTTTCCTAATATCCAGTCTCCTTGGATTCTTTCCTTGCCAGACAGCCTTCGAAGGTGCTGTCTGAAGGCCAATACCGAGGCAGACTGACAAAGACCTCCGTAGGCTGGCCCTGCCTCCCTGGCCTGTCCTATCCTCCGTACCGCACACCCAATCTACGGTAATCCCTGCACGCGCGCTGCTTTGCATCTAAACATCTCCATCCATAATGTCCGTCCCTCCTCACTTGCTACCTACTGAAATCATATCACCCTTCAGGGCCCAACTCACATATCCCAAACCTTCCTCAAAACTTCTCCTAAATTCCCACACACATCTACCATCCCACCAGACAAGCTTCATTAGCAGCTCAGTAGGATTCGATAGCCTTATTTTGTTAGGTATCAAGGAATGCAGGAAACGTACCTTAATGGCATGCTAGTCCTAGCATACCATGTCTACCACTGAGTACTGAGCCCTGGGACACACCCTCCAATTTCTCTAGAACAGAGGACTGACAAATGCTTGAGTTTCAACAGCTTCCTCAGCTACAGCAAAACCAGCATCATTCACCTTCACCTAGCGGTATTCAGAAGCATGCCCCCTTAAACGTAACTTCTAAGTGCCACTAAAAATGACAGAAAGATATTTTACTTATCCTAATTCGTACAATTCACAGAGAAATGAAGCTAATACCTTCAAAGCCAACAATGGGCTATAGAGCTCCTATAGAGAAGAGAGTCCTCTACCAGCTCGCTTCTCTCCCTCTACGGTTTGCCAGAGTCTCCACATGCACTGTGTGGCGTTCAGGAAAACAAACAGGCATTCTTTTGGCACTGAACAGAATGACAGTTTGCCAAAGCACATCAGAGGAGATGCAGCATGGTTCCCTGGGACAATCTTGACTGAGCGGCCTAAGAACAAGCAGAGGCCAGGGGCGCCTGCGTGGCTCAGGTGGTCAAGCATCTGCCTTCGGCTCAGGTCATGATCCTGGGGTCCTGGGATCAAGCCCCATATTGTGCTCCCTGCCTAGTGGGGAGTCTGCTTCTCCTACTTCTCCCTCTGCCACTCCCTTGCTCGTTCTGTCAAATAAATAAATAAAATAAAAAATAAAAAAAATTAAAAAAGAAGAACAAGCAGAAGCCAGCCCTGATCTTGGCTAATCAGGCAAAAGAACTTTCTGTTAGGCTCATTGTTCTCCAACAAGTGATGGCGCTCTAAAACTGTGCCCCCACCCCCGGCCACTGCTATGCTTATAGTGACGGAAGACCAACATCCTCTAGTCTAAGTACTTCCTTAGGAATGCTGACAAAGCCTATTCCTTTACAACATCCTCACCACAATACTTACAGAATAGCAAGGACTGGAACAGCCTAGTCTGTGGGGGATAAAAATGGATTTTTAAAAACATTGTGAGTTAAAAATTTTGCCGGATTAATCCAATTTAGCCATTACCGCTTGGATGGCATTTCAGTATGAACTTTGATCCACATAAATCCATTCCCTCCATTCTAGATGAACTACATTGTTGGAAAACACTATAAATACTTTTGGAAAGGCAGAACTAGCCGGCTAGTGTTGTGGTCACATTTAAACCACGAAAATTACTGAACCGACCCTGATCAATAACAATCACCCTCAGTCAATGCTGACTGACCCTCAACGCTTTGGGGACAGATCAACTCATCCAATTCACTGTACACAGAAAAACTACTGAAAGTCCAACATTTCCAAACCTCCCCAAGGCCGGAAAGAATACATATTCCCAGAGCACAGAATGAAGCAGGGATTTAATAATTACCTGCTAAATGTATGAAGGAGTAGCTAAATCACAGCCTGTAACAAATGCAGAAAAGTGAACAAAGGGAAAACTAGCTCCTCAGCTGCTCGGGAATCATATTTTACAGTCCTTCGGGCTTTTCTTTTTAAATCTGAAATCCCTCACCTGCCCATGGCTTAGCGGCACATATCTGGCATAAAGATGCTGAAGTCTGACTGGTATGTTAAGCACGATGAGAAATGAACACAGATGAATAGACAATAAAGGCAACATGGGTCTGTATCCCAGAAAACAGCTGAGATCCGAAGCACAAGCAGGAAACTGGGAGAGGCGAGCGAGGCCAGGCACACTGGCTCTGCAAGGCTGACATGGGGTGGCACACAAGAATAAGACAGCAGTCAAGGCCCCGCACCCCCACATCAGCCATCTTGGAAGCCAAGTCCAGGAAGCCTGACTTGGGGTCTGCTCTGACATGCATGCCCTGGCCGGCTGCTGGCCTCCGGGAATCTCAGCTGTGGGAGAGTTGGTGATGGACGCTGATGGCAGCAAGGGTGTGAGTGAGGCTCCAGCTGTGAGCTGGAGCAAGAACACGCTTCCTGCTGAGCCTAAGGCTCATCTGAAGTCAGCAGCTAGCAGCCACGCCACGCCCAGCACCAAACTGGGTTTTTCCATGGGACTGCTTCTTTCTAAAAGTATAGGTTTTAGAATTTAAAGAAAGTTGACTGAAAAACAAAAAGCCACCTAGCCAAACTGGTTAATCCTGGCCCAGAAGTGTCATAAGACAATGAACAAGTCCTTCATGTTAGAACTCGAGAGAGAAGAGATTCAGGAACCATGCACACACTTGTTAACACTTTCTTCCAGTTCTAAAGCCAGGCGACCCAACTTGTGAGTATGGGTGTGCAGGGCCCAGTGTGAAAGAGTGCATCGCCTGGGGCCCAACTCGGCCCTGCCACCTGCCTTTACACCACATCGGCACTTATTAACAGGCCACTGGCAGGGAAATGAGAAGGAGAGACCGAGAACACCAAAGAGCTTATCCAACAGTTACTTTTAGTCCTAAAAGGCTGATCTTAAATCAACCCATGGATATTTTATTAAGCTCATCTCCTAGTTGCTGTAAAACATCTATCAACTACTACACGAAGCATGATCCCTGTCCTTAGGGGACATCAAGATGGAAAAGAAGTAAGCGAAACATCAACCACAATATATTTGAGCAAATACCAGATAAAAGTAGAAGGGAGTGTGTGACTGACCGCAAATAACCATCGAAGGAGAATGTTCAGATTCAAGATGGCAGCACATGGCAGGTACGTGACTGCTCTTTCTACTGTTCGTGCACACTTCCTCGTCCCAAGGGAGGTCTACAGGGTAAAAGCCCTCAGAGGTCAGGATGAAGTCGGTGCCATCTCCTCCCTGTCCACGTCCGCGTGGACAGCACTCGCTGCACTGCCTTCCCAAGTGTGGTCACGTCTCTGATGTCAGCCTTCTCTAGGCACCCCTCCCACCCTCAGGCTAAATGACCCTGTGGGACCCTCCTCCCAAAGCCCCTTGGCACCTCTGGCTTGCTGTCCACCACATCCACCTCGAGGGTGACTTCTGCCTGGAGGATCTTCTGCTTCGCCTGCTCCACCGCCAAGCTAAGCTTCTGGATGTAGGACTGCAGCTCTTCTGGAGAGTCCATGTTCAGCTCCACCAGAGCTTTGTGAAACTGATCCATCTGGCCATCCTCTAGAAGTTCCTGAAACCCGAGCAGTCGCAATTCATCTTCAAAGATGACAGCGCAATCATCAACGGGAAGGACAGAGAAGTAGCTTGGAAGCCACACGGAAATACTACAGCAGGAGGCAGCTCCCAGAACTCCCCTAGCCTTTCCCTCCACAAAATCTCACCTCCCACCCCAAGTGCACATGCCACCCTCCTCCCCAGCTGTCTCTAGGCTGCACTGGAGCACAGTCTCAGCACCATCTGAGTAGGCAAAACTAATCTACAGTGACAGATGTCAGTCATTACCTTTTGATGGGGGGAGACGTGGGAAGGTTACTGGCTAAGAGGGGACACGCGGGAGGTTTCCGGGATGGTGGGAGCCATCTGGATGGCAGACACATGGGGTGTTTCATGTTGTGAAAATCCACCGAGCTACACACTTGAGATCGGTGAACTTTATAGCATGTGTGCTACACTTCAATTAAAAATTTATAAAACAAAGGAGATAATAAGGCCAAAGTAAATCAGTGAAGCCAAAGGCCACAACTGTCTCAGAGACACCTGCTGCTCAGTGCATGGTCTGTGTCCCCTGTGCTGAGGAGCTCCCACTGAGCACCCTCAGCTCCTTCTTGACCCCAAGGGGGAATCAGAGAGTCACCTCATTTCCTGGCAGAGGAAGAAGATCTAGGAAGACACCTTTCTGGGACTGCCTCATGCAAGGGCTGGAGCCCCCTGCCAGGACATGTACGTACCTGCACGTAAAGCAGTCTGTCCAGCCGCTCCTGGTCCAGCTGCAGCTTCTCCTCCCGCCGGCGGGCATTGAGCTCCTGCAGGCGCCGCAGCTGCTGCTGCCGCCTTTCCTGCTTCTCCTCCGAGCTCAGAGTGCTGCCGAGGAGCTTGTTGGAAAACGGGAGCTGCATCTTGTGGACGTTGTTTTCATAATAATCAGGGCACCGCCATTTCTGCAGTTCTTCAAAGAAATAATTTTGGAAGTTACGGAATGGAAACACTATTAGCACAGAAATTAGAAAGTCAATACCAGGGTTCCAGACGCAGGTAAGGTGGAGAAAGCCTAGCCCCCTAATCTCTGACTGCACTCCGTCGACAGAATGCAGCTGTGCCACTTGGACATGATGCCCACAGATCTGTTCTCAAAGAACTGCAACATAAAGTTCACCCAACAGCCATGATAGCAGAAGGAAACTCAGAACATCAGGAAAAAAGAGCAATAGAAAAGATGAAAATCTTGCTCAACGTGATCGACTAACCTCCTCTTGAGTTCTTTAAAATATGTTTGACCATTCAAAGTAAAAAACCATCACAATGTCTGTTGGGTTTCCAACATTTGTACATGTGATACATAAGACAACCCAGCATAAAGCAGAAAGAAGCCTCTGGGATGCTAACACTGCCACATGCCCCTTGAAGTAATAAACGAGAGATTCTAAAAACAGTGAGAGGGGCGCCTGGGTGGCTCAGTGGGTTAAGCCTCTGTCTTCGGCTCAGGTCATGATCTTGGGGTCCTGGGATTGAGCCCCACATTGGGCTCTCTGCTCAGCAGGGAGCCTGCTTCCCCTCTCTCTCTATGCCTGCCTCTCTGCCTACTTGTGATCTCTCTCTCTCTCCGTCAAATAAATAAATAAATAAATAATCTTTTAAAATAAATAAGTAAATAAAAATAAAAGCAGTGCGAAGAGTCCACTGATTATAATCTCAGGGCAGTGACGCCTGGGTGGCTCAGTGGGTTAAGCCTCTGCCTTCAGCTCAGGTCATGATCCCAGCGTCCTGGGATCAAGCCCCACATCAGGCTCTCTGCTCAGCAGGGAGCCTGCTTCTTCCTCTCTCTCTCCCTGCCTCTCTGCCTACTTCTGCCTACTTGTGATTTCTCTCTCTGTCAAATAAAGAATAAATAAATAATAATAATCATCCCAGGGCAACCACTAAAAAATTACACAGAGAGATACAGTAAAAACACAAAAGGTAAATTAAAATACCAATACCAAAACAAAATTTTTAAATATTCAAATAACCCAAAAGAACTAAATCCAACATATGAATAATTAATTTTAAATGGCCTTACCAGACTACTTAAAAGATAAAATATGACACAATGGGTTAAAAAAAAACAACCCAACTATTAAGAAACTCATTCTGAATATAATGATATAAGTAGATTAAAAAGATGGAAAGACCATTCCATGCAAGCACTCAGCAAAATAAAGTTGGAGTGGCTGTATTAATGTCCAAGTAGACATCAAAGCCAAGAAAACTACAAGGAATAAAAAGAGATACTGTAATAATAATATTGTACAATGATAAAAGGTCAACTCATCAAGATAACCTAAGAATTCTAAGTATTAGATTAAATTACCTAACGAAAGTGTTTTAGATACTTAAAAGCAAAAACTGACAGATATGAAAGGAGAAATAAAAAATGTACAATTACCCCTTGGGATTTCAAAACTCTTAACAGAGAGCTAGAGCACAGAAAAGGAACAGGGACATAGAAGAGCTGACCACTACCATCAACCAGTGAACTTAAACAACATCACAGAATATTCCACTCAATAGCAGAGTCCATGTTCTTTTCAAGGATAAATGGAACATTTGCCAAAGGAGACCATGCCACGGTCATAAAACAAAGCTTCACAAGTTCCACTGATATGATATAATGAAATTAAACTAGAAATAAGTCACAGAAATACTAACAGAAGTATCTCCTAATACTTGGCTATAAAACAACACCTTTACAAGGGCAGCTGGGTGGTTCAGTCGGTTGGGCGTCTGCCTTCGGTTTAGGTCATGATTCATGATCCCGGGGTGCTGGGATCGAGCCCTACTTGGGGCTCCCTGCTCAGCTGGGAGTCTGTTTCTCCCTCTCCTTCTGTATTCCCCATTTGTGCGTGCTCACTCCCTCTCAAATAAATGGATGGAATCTTTAAAAAATAAAACAACGCCTTACTTACTTTTTTTACCTTTTAGCTTTCTACGTCAACTATTTATTAAAATATCAAGTTGGATTTAACCCTTAAAACCTAAAGGTATTATTTTTTTAACTAAAATTTTTATTTTAATTCCAGTATAGTTAACATATAGCATTAGTTTCAGGTGTACAATATAGTGATTCAACAGTTCTATACAACACCCAGTACTCATGCAAGTGTGCTCCTTAGTCCCCATCACCTATTTCACCCATTCCCCCACCTTCCTGCCCTCTGGTAACCATCCATTTGTTCTTGATAGTTAAGAGTCTGTTTCTTATTTTGCCTCCCTCTCTTTTTTTTTTGCCTTTGTTCATTTAGTTTTGTCTCTTAAATTCTACGTATGAATGAAATAACATGATATATCTTTCTCTTATTTCACTTAGCATAATACTCTAGCTCAAGGCATGTCATTGCAAATGACATGATTTCATTCATTTTTATGGCTGATAATATTCTATTGTGTGTGTGTGCATCTATGTGTGTGTATACACACACACACACACATATCTTTATCCATTCATCTATCAATGGACACTTGGGCTGCTTCCATAATTTGGCTATTGTAAATAATGTTGCTATAAACATATGGCACACATATCCCTTTGCATTAGTGTTTTTGTATTCTTGGGATAAATACCTAGTAGTGTGATTACTGAATCACTGGTGGTTCTATTAATTTTTGAGGAACCTCCATGCTATTTTGCAGAGTGGCTGTACCAGTATGCATTCCCACCAACAGTGTAGGAGGGTTGCTTTTTCTCCATATCCTAGCCAACACTTGTTTCTTGTGTTTTTTATTTTAGCCATTCTGAGAGGCATGAGATGGTATCTCCTTGTGGTTTTGATCTGCATTTCCTTGATGGTGACAGCTTAATAAAGGACATCCACAAAAAAACTTCTTATTTACATCATATACTTAATAGTGAAAGACTATGTCCTCCCACCACCTCAAAAACATGACAAGGATGCCCACTATCACCATTCTATTCAACACTGTACTGCAAGTCCCAGCCAGTAAAATAAGGCAAGACAAAGGGAAAAAAAATCAAACAGATTGGGAAGGTAGAAATAAAACTGTCCCAAATCACAGATGATACGTCTATACAAAAATTCCCAAGGAATCCACAAAAAACTAAAATAAATTTAGCAAGGGCAAAGGATATAAGGTCAACACATAAAAATTAGCTGTATTTCTATACATGAACAATGGGTGAGTGGAAACTCAAATGAAACAAGCAAAGAAAGGCGGAGGCATAAATCTAACAGAACATGTACAGGATTAATATGTCGAAAACTACAAAATGCTGAAGAAAGAAATCAATAAAGATCTAAGTAAATGGAAAGACCTACTACATTCATGGATTAGAAGATTCCATATAGTACAAAATGTCACTTCTCCCCAGTCTAGATTTAATATTAGATCTTGATTTAATATTGTTTTTGGATTTGTAATTAAAATGTTGTTTTATATCCAATCTAATCCACAGATTTCATATACTTTCAATCAAAATCCCGACAGAACATTTTTTTTTTTTGACAGAGAGAGATCACAAGTAGGCAGAGAGGCAGGCAGAGAGAGGGGGAAACAGGCTCCCCGCTGAGCAGAGAGCCCGATGCGGGGCTGGATCCCAGAACCCTGACACCATGACCTGAGCTGAAGGCAGAGGCTTTATCCCACTGAGCCACCCAGGCGCCTCCCGACAGTACATTTTTGTAGATATGAACAAGCTAATCCTAACATCTATATGGAAAGGCAAAGGAAGTAAAATAGCCAAAGCCCTTTTGAAAAAGAACCCACATACGTGGTTATCGGTTTACTGAATAGTTTAAGCAAATCCGAAAAGAGGGGATACTAAAAGGCAGAAGAGTCATCATGGGAACAATTAAACAACACCCTCCATGCACAATATCTACAAGGCGCAAGCAAATGCCCTCTTCGTTACCTTCCACATAATCTTCAGCAACGTAGCTGTGCTCGTGCAGGATCTCCTCCATGCGGCTGAGAGTGATGGCTGCCAGGTGCCCAGGATACTTCAGCTGCAGGAGGCGCTGGAGGTAGCCAGCTGCTTGGCTTCCTCCCAGATTGATGCGTTTGCAGTTTTTAGCATCTAACCTACAATCAAGGAATGGAAAACAGCACTGATATTTTGGCAATGTGGAAGAAAGAACAGGGAACATTTTGTGGGGAATTCAGGGGAAGGATAACAATCCAAATGAACAAAGAAGAAAAAGACCCACTGAGGGAACAGAAAACTAACAGATGAAGGGACGATAAAAGGGTCCTCTTAGACAATGCAGGAAGTCCTGGTCCACACCCAGACACATTAGCACCTAACTTCCGGAAAGAGTCTCAGAAGGAAACAAGGTTCGATGGGAAGACTATGTACTCCGAATTCAGGCTCATGTCACCTGTCAGGCATTTCTCCTAACTGTGGTCCTTGTGGAATTAGCTGGGGGAAATGTTAAACATGCCAAATTCTCAGGACTCATTTCCTTTGGGGTAGGCCAGGGAATACACATTTTAACGAGCTTCCCAGGTAAGCGTAGCACAGGCTGGAGTTGGAGAACCCCTCCCCTAGACACTCGGCTTCTACTGATGTATCCACATTAAGTAAGCAAGCACACACCGGCTTACTGTGGTCTCCTAAAAGATCAGGTTCCTTTCACATGATGTGAAGGGGAAGAGAACCAGAATGACATTCTTCTCAGTGTGAGAAATAGAGAGGAGCGGAGCAGGAGGATCTTGCCGCGCGGACAGGCTGCTGTGATACCACAGCTCACCAGCAGATGCCAGTACAGAACAGGATAGGCTCCACTGCGATCATTTCTTAGCTTTGAGGTAAAATACTTTTCTCTCAATATGCTATAAAACTAACATAATGTTAATTTTAATTTCCACATATTCTGTTTACATAAAATAGAAAATCCCATATACCAAGAGTATTCAGTAATGTATAAAAGAAGTATTATTGGGCACCTGGGTGGTTCAGTGGGTTAAGCCGCTGCCTTCGGCTCAGGTCATGGTCTCAGGTTCCGGGATAGAGTCCCGCATCCAGCTCTCTGCTCAGCGGGAAGCCTGCTTCCCCCTCTCTCTCTCTCTGCCTGCCTCTCTGCCTACTTGTGATCTCTCTGTCAAATAAATAAATAAAATCTTAAAAAAAAAAAAGTATTATCTTCATAAATTTCTGTAGAAACTTTAAGAGAAATGACCACCTTAAGTCTCAATGAATTCAACATTTATTTTGACTTAAACATTCAGACTCTCTTATAGTTCACAAAATGCCATCACCTACATTATCTCATTTCATGCTCAGGGTAACCCCGAAAAATCAGTTTTTCCCCCATTTTACATGTTAAGAAGCTACGTGAAGAGGGCAAATAACCTCATCCTCAGCAGGGCTGCAAACCCAGGCATTGGATTCCAAAGCCAGGGCTCCGCTCCCTACTTACATGCCCTCTTTACGCAATAAGAAATCATCTCAGGAGAGTGCAATACCAGCCAAGTCTCTTCCCAGACAATAAAAGTCCAACTATTAAATGAAAACATGTTTAGAGGCACCTGGGTGGCTCAGTTAAGCGTCTGTCCTCAGCCGGGGTCACGATCCCAGGGTCCTGGAAATGAACCCTGCATCAGGCTCCCTGCTCAGTGGGGAGCCTGATTCTCCCTCTCCCACTCCCCCTGCTCTTTGTCAAATAAATAAAATCTTAAAAAAAAAAAAAAGGTTTAAAAATGAAAGAAATTGGTGCACCTTAGTGGCCCAGTGAGTTAAACCTCTGCCTTTGGCTCAGGTCATGATCCCAGGGTCCTAGGATCTCTGCTCAGCAGGAAGCCTGCGTCCCCTCTCTCTCTGCCTCCCTCTCTGCCTACTTGTGATCTCTGTCTGTCAAACAAATAAATAAAATCTTTTTAAAAAATGACAGAAACTACTCTCACCTTTTATCCATCTTGGAAATACTTAATAAGTACCCCTATTATGTGCCAGGCACTGTACCTGAAAAAAAAAAAAAGTCTAAACAATCATGATTAAAGTGCTTTAAACAAAAAAAAACCTCTTAATAAAAAAGTGACTCCAGAACACAAAGACTATTTAAATTATTCAAATAATTTTTTTTAAAGATTTATTTATTTGAGAGAGTGAGCATGAGTGGGAGATTCAGAGGGAGAAGAGACGCCCCGTTGAGCAGGTAGCCTGGTGCGGGGCTCGATCCCAGGACCCTGAGATCATGACCTGAGCCGATGGCAGACGCTTAACCAACTGAGCCACCCAGGTGCCCCTAAATTATTCAAATAATTAATTCAAAACATTTTATGAAGCACCTACTATATGTTAGCTATTTTTGCCATAATCCAAAATAGCAAAAATTCTAGAATTATGGATTTGGACCTCAAAGACCGTCTACTGCAACTCCCTCCAGGAGGTCACAAAGGATGGAAGGTGACTTGACTCAACTGAACCAAGTCTGGAGGCCAGTTCACAGTTTGATACCTGGTCTTTCCACTTCACCTTCCAAGGGGGCACCCAATAAATGTTTCCTGAATGCTTCTCAAAACAGCACTCAAATGCTGTCAGTGTTACTCACCTCCCTTCTAAGATGGGTAAAATATGTGTACACTGGTATCCAGAGGAAATGATGAGCCCACTGGAAATCAAGTTCTTTGGCTTATTGTGGTAGAAGCTGAAGAGGCTGTCTATTCCATAGGCAACCTTAGGGATCCCATAGCACTCAAAAAGAAGCTCAGACATCATTTGTCGAGAATACAGTGGGTTGCACACAGCTTCTGTCAAAACTATGGGATGATCGACACAACCCTACTTTGAAAGAAAAGGGAGAACAAAGAATAACAAAAGAATACTCTTTTTAAAACATAAAAGAAACCAAAGTCCTACTCTAAGGACTGAATTTGCTTTTGGTCTCCAATCAAAAACCTGACCAGAAGCAACTATAAAACACTCATCTTGTCTTTATTGGAAGTTGTTTTAGAAAATATGAAAGTAGGGTCAAGTTAAGGTTATTAAGTCAAGCCCCATCCAAACTGTCAGCAAATCATGTTGGCTCTATCTTCACTTTACATCCCCCTCTCCGACCTCCTTCACCTAAGTCAATACCACCTCTCACTTGGGTTATTGTAACAGCCTCCTTACTGGTCTTCTGGTTCTACCCTATGACCCATGCCAGTCCATTCCTCATAGCAGCTACAGGCTTCCTTTTGGAACAGAAGTCATGTCTTTCCTTCCCTAACCGCTCCTCATTCACAAAATTAAAAGCCAAATGGGATTTTGCTCCATCACCTTTCTGACTTCCTCCTCCAATTACTACTCTCCTCTCACTCTGGCTGCTCTTAGTTAGGATTAGGGCACACTCCTGCCTCAGGGCCTTTTCACTGGCTGTTTCCTCTGGAATACTATTCCCTCAGGCATTCAGATGGGTTACTCCCTCAAACATTTCCTTCAGTCCTTGCTGGAACGTTCACCTTCTCCCTGAGTCCTACCCTGACCATCTGAAAAAATGTAATCCTCTCCTCTCCTACCATGCCTTAGAACCTACTACTTAATTCTACTGCTTATTAGTCTGCCTTTTCATACTAGAATGTCTCTCCTTTCTAGGTCCACAGCACAGGAAATTCTGTTACATTCATGGATGTAGTCTAGAAAAGTGTCTGACACAGAGTAGGTGCTCAATACAGTTTAGTTAATAAATGGATTTGATAACAAACGAGCACCTCTGCCCGAATGTACCCGGCAAGAGAGAAGGAGCACTGTTTATTGTTCACTGCTGTACTCCAAGAGCCTAGCCCAGGGCTTACACACGTTGGGCGCTTAAGACTTACTCGACTGGCTGACTGAATGACTAAATGACAATGAGAACTACCATAGTGACTACGTCCTCTCCCAAAGCTGAGTGCGGGGAGCTGCGACTTCACCCCTCCCCTCAAGCCCAACCCACCTCCCCCACGCTTCACCTGTGAGGAGACACCCAGGTGCTGGAAGCTGTAGTCCAGCAGCAGCTCCTGCAGCTCCAGGTTGACCGGTACGTTGCGGTCGAAGGGTGAGCGTAGCATCCAACGCAGCGGCTCCAGGCTGCCCAGCGCGTTGCCCACCTGCGGGCCCGCCCCGCCCCGAGCCCCGCCACGCCCGCGGGCGCACACGGAGCGGAACTGCAGGCGCGGCTCGGGGCCCGGGTCCGGTCCGGGGCATGCCCAGCCGGCGCGGGCCTGGAACGACCCGTTGTCCAGCACGAGTGGCACCGGCAGTGGACCGAGAGCGCCCGGGCCGGCCTCCAGCACAGGGTCTGGCGCGACGCGGGCATCGCGGAACGGGAAGACGTTCGCCATCGACCCGACCGCACCGGCCGCCGCCATTTTGGAGCGCGCACGCTGTACCCGCCCCTCGCCGTAGCGTCCGCCCAGAAGGCGCGAAGCCCCGCCCCTAGCCGCAGTGCCCGCCCAGACGGCGCGAAGCTCCGCCCCCCACCGTAGGACCCGCAACGAAGGCACGAGACTTTGCCCGGAGCGTGCAGAGAACCTCCCAAGGCCTCCTCCCCTCGCTACGCCTGGCGAGCCTTTTCGCGTGATTCGTCCCTCGCAATCCAGGCCGCCTTTGAGATTGCTAAGCCCCGCCCGGCCTGGCCTCGAAGTCCCGCCTTCGCTTAACTTCGCCCCACCATCCGATCTGGCCACGCCCCTTCGCTCTAGCCGGGACGCCGGCTCGTAAGCCCCGCCCCATATGCGTAACACCACCAGGCTCCGCCCCTTCCCGACCTCCAGAACCGGGCGCTAAACGACGCCGGGCCCGCCTTTTCCCCTAGCCACACCCCGTTTTTCGGGTAACTCACCTTCAACCGCCCTTGGCTCCTCCTCCACGGGGTTTTGACACTCTTAGCCCGGCTGTCTGGGGTATTGACAGTATTCAATTTCTTGATCAGAGATATTGCTACGTGCTCTCACTTTGTGAAAAGTCATCACACTGCCCACTTAGGCTTAGCGCACTTTCCTATGGGTAATGTTTTGCAATACAATAAAGTGTCTTCATAGCTTTATTATTATTAAATTATTTATTTATTTATTTATTTATTAACTCCCACAGACCGTGCTTTCTCACTGAGACCTCAAAGACTGAGAAAGGGACTAAATGGTTGTCGATACGGAAAATTCTCTCTAACGTTTAGTGGTGTAACTCCCAAGCAAGGTCATCTAGTATGACTCTATGACTAAATTCTGGCCAATGGGGGTGGGAGCGACGATAATGTGAAACGCCCCTCCCAGTTTTAGCTCTGAAAGTAATGGCAAGCTCTCCTCCACCCAATTTCCCCCAGATAGAGGGATACAAAGGTTTAGAGCAGCTACCTTGACTCATTGCTTCCAGTTCTGGAACATGTAACTTTGAGAGAAAAAAGCAAGTTAATTATAAAAATGGCTCTGAATAAACACTTCTAGCAAAAGATAAGACCTTAACCCTTTCTCAAAATCTCTGGAACACCTCTAGGCCAGATTGAGAACCTAGAGCCTAGTGGCAGAATCAGATTAAGGGTGTTGCCTTCCAACACAAACCCATTGTCTCAGGTTTCTGAAAATACCCATCCTTGACCTGTGAAAGCAGGAATAAGCAGAACACAGAGAACAATAAATGTAAGTGAATGTAAGTTTAAGAGTCACATCTATGTATGCTAACATGGACACATAGTCAAGATTTATTTTTAAAAGAAAGAAGTGGGGGCAACTGTGTGGCTCTGTGGGTTAAGCCTCTGCCTTCGGCTCGGTCATGATCTAAGGGTCCTGGGATAGAGCACCACATCAGGCTCTGTGCTCAGCGGGGAGCTTGCTTCCCCCCTCCCTCTGCCTGTCTCTCTGTCTACTTGTGATCTCTCTCTGTGTCAAATAAATAAATAAAATATTTTTTTAAAATTTAAAAAAAAGAAATAAGTGAAGGCAGTACAGTGTATAGTGAACTCCCTTTATGAGAGGGGACAAATACATATGGTTTTGCTTGTATTTTCATACAGATAGAGAGGAAACTAATATGAGTTAACTTGTAAAGGGAGGAGCCAAGGTGGGAGGATCAGGTGTGGGAAACTTTTTCACTGCATACTTTAACACATTTTTAGCCATGTGAATGTATTACCCTTTTTCAGGAAAAAACAACAACAACAACAACAACAACAACAGTACGTATAAGTAAGGTAGACAGGATTCTTGATCCCAGTTCTTCACACCCATATTAAAATAAGATTAGAATCCATACCATCTGCCGTGTAACTTTGTAGGGCCTCACTATGGGTTGGTATTGGGCTTGGTCATGTGGCTTGCATTTAGCCAAGGATAATCAAATGTCATCTGAGCAGAGGCTTTAAATGTTCTTTGTGGTTTAGCCTGCCCTCTTGCACTCCTGCTGTCAGTCATGAGAAGAACATGCCTTGAGTCTAAAGAGGATGGAAGACCCCTGGAACAGACCGGAAATCAAACTGCAACCTGGAGCCAAGTCCAGCTCTGACCTGCAGCCTAAAGTTGACCTGCTCTGTGGACCCATGAACAGCAATAACAAAAATGTCCTTATAATCCACTGAAATTCTGGGTTACCATGCAGCATTATTGCAGGAGAACACTGACAGCTACACTAGACCCATGCTGCCCAATAGTACTTTCTGCCATGACGGAAATGTCCTACAGTCTCCAATGTCTAATGCATGAGCCACTTGTGAGTGGTGCAACTGTGAGGAGCTGATATTTTCTTTTACTTAATTTTAACTTACATTTAAATTTAAATAACCATATGTAGCTAGGGGCTACCCTGTTGCACAACATAGCACTAGTCAAAAATCTATGGCTGTAATGTCCACAATAGCCAAACTATGGAAAGAACCTAGATGTCCATCAACAGATGAACGGATAAAGAAGATGTGGTATATATATACAATGGAATACTATGCAGCCACCAAAAGAAATGAAATCTTGCCATTTGTGAAGACGTGGATGGAACTAGAGGGTATTATGCTTAGTGAAATAAGTCAATCAGAGAAAGACAATTATCATATGATCTCCCTGATGTGAGGAAGTTGAAAGGCAACGTGGGGGGTTTGGGGAGTAGGGAAGGAATAAATGAAACAAGATGGGATTGGGAGGGAGACAAATCATAAGAGACTCTTAATCTTACAAAACAAACTGAGGGCTGCTGGGGGAAGGGGGGTGGGAGAGGGTGGTTGGGTTATTGGGGAAGGTATGTGCTATGGTGAGTGCTATGAAGTGTGTAAACGTGGCGATTCACAGACCTGTACCCCTGGGGCTAATAATACATTATATGTTAATTAAAAAAATAAATTTTTTTAAAAATTAAAAAAAAAATAAAACAAGAATGTCTAATGAAAAAAAAAATCAATGGCTGTGATTATTTGCCCATGGCAATGACTAGAAGAAAATGATCAGAAGCCTACTGTGTTAGTTTCCTAGGGCTGGCACAATAAGGTACCAATAGCTGGAATGGCTGTAAACAACAGAAATTTGTTCTCTCGTAGTTCTGGATGCCAGAAGTCCCAATTCAAGCTTTTGGCAGAGCCATGCTCTCCCTGAAGACTCCAAGGGAGAATCTGTTCCATGCCTTTATCTTATATTTTGGTGCTGCTTTTAGTCCTCAGCTTGTACACACACCACTCCCCTTTTTGCCTCCACTGCCACATGACATTCTCCCTCTGTGTGTATCTCTTTTCCTCTTCTTATAAGGACACCAGTCATATTGGATTAAGGGCCCTTTCCACTTCAGTATGACCTTATCGTAACTAATAACATCTGGACACTCTGTTTCCATCCCACCCACAGAGTTTTTTTGGGAGTTGCTGGAAGTGTAAATCTCCCCCTGCCCCTGCCTGCCAACACCACTTACCTTGAGCTTGGCCCTCAGCCCTGCTGGACCATCCTGCTGGGTGTTTCTGGCTAGAGGCCTCTTCTGTCCTGGTCCTTCCTGGCCCTCACGACTGGCAGAGATGGCAACCACAACATCACTGTAGGATCAGTCTTAGCCAGGCCCTTGAACAGACTCAATCCAAACCTCTAGGAAGTAGAACTCCATCTCCCAAGCTCCTACCACACTGAGATTAGCATTTGCTCAGAGAGCAAAATTTAAGAAGGTGCAAAAAAATTTAATAAGATAGTTAATAAACTATCTTCACTTTTAAACTAAAAGTTTAAACTAAACTAAAACTAAACTTTTTAACTTTTAAACTAAACTTTTCAAGATCAAAATTCAAAACTGAACTATAATGTTCAAAATGACATGAACAAAATAATAAAATTTGAACTCAAGACTGGATCATTGCCAATACTGTCTTTTGCTTCAGACTCAGCATGGCTGAGCGCTGTGCCACTACTGGTCCTGTGCTCTCTGAACGTCCTGTTACTGATCCTGCCTGCTTCAGCAATAGGGACTCACACTGATGTCTGCAACTTTGAAATGTGTGTTTTTTTAAAGGTAGATTGCTAGATGGATAAATGGATAGGTATGGGATGGCTATTTCGGCATTGTAAAGGTGTTAATTGTTCAGTCTAGGTGGTGGGCAATGTGGGCTGTCAGTGTAGAATTCTTTTACCTTTTCTGTAGGCTTGAAATTTTTTCACAATGTTGAAAAGGAAAAAATAAAAGCAGGGAGAAGGACACCCAAGGTTGGCTCTCTGGGGGTCAAACCAGCTCCTTCTCCAGAATCCCTGGATGTCCAGGTCTGGGTTTCCCATCACATCCTCCCTGGCAGTGAGGACTAAGCCCTCTAGCTGGTCTGCCCCCTCTTTGACTGAAGCCTCTCTCTGGCCCTTGCCCTTGAGATCCTTCATTCCCACCAACAGAAAATCAAGGATCCTCTCAAATTCCTGACTGGTCCCTATGAGCCTGGTTGGCTCCCTCCCTCCCAAGTCCCTAAGGCAGGAACAGATCAGTCCCTGGGATAAGACATGTCATTTAATGAAACATGTTCCATAACAGAGCATCCTTCTATATTTGAGGGGGAAATGATCAAAAGCCTATTTTGAAGTAGAGAGGACATGAAAATAATGCACTAGAGATAAAGAGTGTTTATCAGCTGGGTGTGGGGGGGGTGGGGATGGTGGAGAGGGAAGAAACATTTAGAAAACTGGCCTCTGCAGGCAAGAGCTTACCCAAATTGTAAAAGTGGAGAGCCTTCTTTGAGGGCTGGCAGCTTGCGTTCTCACCGCTGGGGGGCGAGGCAGGGCCATCTCTGGACCAGGTGGCAGTGACTCCTTGGTTCCTCTGGGGACAAGGGTCTTGGTTCCAGGCCAGGGGCCCAAGGCCTTCCTTTAGCCAGGTACACCGACACTCAGCATCCATGACTGGGGGGGGGGGGGGGGGGGGGGGGGGAGGGGGTTGTTTATCAGGATCCATGCTAAGAACTGGTGGGTACTGATGGGCACCCTGGGGATGGGGGGTTGGCAGAAGGGGATTCCCTCCACCCCCTCCTCAATTCGACCCCCAAATGAGGGCTCATTAGGCCAAGCCTCAGACTCAGACTCAGACTGGGGCTCCCTCAGATTCAGACAGTGCCCGACCTGCGGACCTGAAGCACAACTGGAGTCCTTCATTTCAACTTCCACCCATGCACATTGTTGTGTTGGGGGCAGGGGTGCGGAGAGGTCCCAGCTACTTGCTCCCTATTTCTCCTGGCAACCTGAATGTGAGTCTGGAATGGAGGTACTACCCAGGAGGGTGCACCTTGGAGGCTAGCTCTCCTGCCCTGCCAGCCTCGGGACTCACGTGGGGTGACCAGGGCTCCTGCAAACTGAGCACAAAGCTGGGAGCAGGACACAGGGGCATGGATCTAAGCAAGTCCATGGAGGGGGCAGCCACTGCGTCCAGAACCTGCCTGCTGTCTCATTTGTCCTTCTAAAGACAGGAAGGATAGAACTGGTGCACGTGACGCTCCCATTTTGCCTTCCACTGCAGCCGTGGCTTTTTCTAAAGACTACTGATGGCCCTGAGACTCAGCACATCCCAGGGTCCATGCACTGGCCCAGGAGAAGTGGCAGGCGGGGCAGGGAGGGGGGGTCAGCTTCCAGGCCTAGAAGACATCAGAAAGCCTAGGGAAGCTGGAAACTGAGGATTCTCTGGCCAGGTCTGGATCCTGGATAACAGACAATAGTGACAATGGGGAATCAGGCATTTGACAGCCGGACATCTCAAATGACCCGACTAAATCGTCAGAACCTCGGACAGCAGAAAGGACTGGATCTTACCCCTCTTCCACTCCATGGCTGCAGAGCCAAGGTGGAGAGAGGTCACCTCTGTCGAAGGCACGCCAACGTGGATGCACACACACACACACACACACACACACACATTCATCAAGGCTCTCACAAGACACAGATGTAACCTTCCCCCCACCCCACACGCAGATCTTTATATCTCCTACACCTGCGCACACCCAGCTGTTGCAGGGGGTTAGGGAGAATGGACATTGTTCTTAGGCATTCTCACAGTTCTTTCTCATGCACAGATCACATCTAGACAAATCATTCTGAACTAGTCCTCTGCCTTGGTGGTGGGGACCAAAAACCTCCCACATGGCTTCTCTCACTGTGAGGACCCTAGGAATGGCCCAGCCTTCCTGCATTCCTTGACCCCATCTATATTTTTTTAAAGTCATTTATTTATTTATTTATTTGACAGATAGAGATCACAAGTATGCAGAGAGGCAGTCAGAGAGAGGAGGAAGCAGGCTCCCTGCTGAGCAGAGAGCCCCATAGAGTGGGGCTCTATCCCAGGACCCTGAGATCATGACCTGAGCTGAAGGCAGAGGCTTAACACTCTGAGCCACCTAGGTGCCCCTTGACCCCATCTATTAAGTCTAACTATGACCCTCTCCAACGGGTCTGGGACTGACGCCCTGAAGTCAGGATCGGGACCAAAAAAAGGACTGGATTCTCTAGGTAGTTAAAAAAAAAAAATCTCAAACAGGCTGCTCAAGAAGAGGAAAGATTGGGACCCAAACTACTCAGACTGTTGATTCTAAACAGCCAGATTTCTTCACTGTGGCCGTGTAAACTTCAGCTTGGTTGGACTTGAGCAGAGTTCTCCCGGGTGAGAGATGCCTGGGAGCCCAAGGAAATACACAATCTGCTGCTGATTTCCCTTACAGTTCTCTCTCTCTCTTTTTTTAAAGATTTTATTTATTTATTTGTCAGAGAGAGAGTGAGAGAGCGAGCACAGTCAGGCAGAGTGGCAGGCAGAGGCAGAGGGAGAAGCAGGCTTCCTGCCCGAGCAAGGAGCCCGATCCCAGGACGCTGGGATCATGACCTGAGTCGAAGGCAGCCGCTTAACCGAATGCGCTGCTCAAGCGTCCCTCCCTTACAGTTCTCTTTAAAGTCCACAGCCAAGTGTAGATTTCTGCATGCCCTTGTTAATTGTCTCTCCCCCCACCCCGGGGATTGGGGGTTGAGAGAGGCCCCTGAATTCTCAGAGGGATCCAACCCCCAGGAGAGATTCAGAACAAATCTTGTGCTGGTGGCTGCACAGCTGAGGCCACACTGAAACCGCTGGTAGCACCTCATGCTCCTTCCCCTGCCTCCCACAAACACCTGGAGAGCTTCCTCTTAGTGAAGACCATCCTCCTCACTCCGCCAGGCTCTTCCAGAACCCTTTAATGACAGGTACTCCTCCACCCACACCTGCTTCACCCAGCCTGGCCGGAGCCAGCTCCCTGGCGGCCAGGGCTTTGGGATCTCCCGCAGCGCAAAAATGCAGAACGGACTCAAAGCGCAAGCGCCTTTGTTTCTTCTTTATTTGTGGATATAATTATGTACCGCACTCTAAATTAGAGATAGATTTTTTTTTTCTGATATACATTTCATCTTATTCACCACGAGCACACCACACGCACAGTAGAACAGTTCCACAACCTGATAAATTGCACAAGATGAGTTTGGATTCCTGAAAACCAGCAGGCATGCCGGCCCTGCCTCGGCTTCTGGCCTCCCTGCTTCGCTGAAGGAAATTGCCCGCCCGAAACGGATTTCCCCGGCCAGCCTTTCCCTCCGCAGGGTTGAAATGTCTCTGGAATGGGAAGCGCTCTTGCTGGAAATGGCTGGACGCTGCAGATTCCAAGCACTGGATGGCTGTGAAATGTTCCCCCAAGGTCAAGTTTCTGCGCCTGCGAGCTGCGACTCCTCTCCCTCCCTTCTCACCTGCTTCGGTGTCAGGGACCCAAGAGTCGGGGTCCCTGCGGGAAGGACAGAGAGCCTGGCCCACAAATTCGCCCCGGCCTCCCCCAGAAACTAGGGTGTTGTGGAAAGGAAAGGACAACAGAAACGCAGACGCGATGGATTGTGGATTCCTATCCCCTCCCACCCACCCCCCATCCCCGATAATCAGAAACTAGGAACCAGAGATGTTTAAAGCTTGGCTTCCCAAGCGCGGCGGCGGCAGGGCGCACAGGGCTGGTGGGGGTGGGAGGGGAGGGTGGGAAGAGCGCGGGAGAACCGGAGCCCGGGCGCCCTAGTCCCCCGCGTTGGTTCGGTAGGCCTCGATGAGGCCCTCCAGCGAGTGCACGAAGCCGGACACACTGCAGATGCCACCTATGACGAAGATGGCGACATCGAAGAAGACTTGGTGCCACAGCAGCTTGCGCCAGAGCAGGCGCAGGTGGAAGAGGCTGGGCAGCAGGAAGCAGAGCCCGGCGCCGGTGAGACTGCCGGTGAGGCCCATGAGCAGCGCGAAGTGCGGCACGTAGATGGCCATGAGCAGCGTGAAGACGACGAGCGCACAGCGCAGCGTCAGCCCCCACGATTTGAGGCGCCCGTCGCCTCCGTAGCAGGCCGGGAAGAAGGCGCGGCTGCCTTCCTGGAAGAGCGACTTCTCCAGCACCTCGACAGCAGCGAAGAAGGGCAGCGGGTAGGACAACAGAGCTTTGGCCACCAGGAAGATGTTTACCACGGCGCGGATGGAGCCAGGCAGGTTATCCGTGATGACTTCCTTGGTCTCGTCGGCCCAGGTGAGGTAGGCGACCAGCGCGAAGAGGCCTTTGAGCACGCAGGCAGCGATGTGCGTCCAGTTCATCATGCAGTGGAACTCGCTGGGCTGCTGCATGTTGCCCTCCAGCGAAGGCAGGAAGATCTGGGACGTGTAGCTGAACACGATGATGCCGATGGAGATGGGAAACTTCTTGACATCGATGTAGAACTTGACCTTCTCCCAGGCCCAGTCGCGTGCCCGCGAGAGGCAGTAGGCGATGACCAGGATGTTGATGACGAAGTGAGCCAACGTGCACAGCAGGCTGAACTTGGACACCGCCTTGAGGTTCTTAAGGAAGGCGCAAGGCAGCAGCACGGCGGTGGCAATGATGGACCAGGACTTCTGCGACACGGGCAGCCCTGGGAAGCTGTTGTACATGAGGTTGCCGCTGACCACAACGTACAGGATGCAAGTCATCACCAGCTCGATGATCTGCGCTACGTTCACCACGCGGCCTCCCAGCGTGGGGAAGCGCGGGGCGCAGCACGCGTTGGCTATGGCTACGTACGAGTCCCGCACCCGCACCACCTCGCCGTCCTCGTTCTCCTCGTACAGGCAGGCGATGAGGATCTTGCCGGTGTAGCAGCACACCACGGCGGCGAAGATGATGAGGAACAACCCCAGGTAGCCGCCGTGCAGGATGGCGTAGGGCAGGCCCAGCACGAACATGCCCTGCGGAGCGGAAAGGCGGCGAGACCCGGGTGCTCAGCCACCTCAGCCTTGCCGGAGGGGACCTGGGGGCGTGGCTTAAGGCCGTAGCCTCAAGGGGGCGCTAAGGGGAGCGACAACTGGGCTCAAGCCGCGGGGAGGAGAGGTTAAGAGTAGGCTGGAATGGGGGTGCACCGAGGCCTAATAGGAGAAGCCTGGGAGTCGAGTCAGAGATGGAGAGGGAGGTGTTCAAGGCCGCGACTGAAAGGAAAAGGGGCACCTGCGGCTGGGAGGTGCGGAGGAGGCTGAGTGTGGGGTCAAGCCACAAAGAGGGCCTGGTGTATGGAGAAGGGGCCAGAGCGGTCGTGTCCAGAAAAGGGCGCTGAGAAAGGTAGAGAGCTGGGCCTGAGCCATTAGAAAGAAGGGGCACGGGATTTAAGGTGGGGCTGGAATGAGGTACAGGGAAGCTAATGAGGGCCTATGGCCGACTGGAGAAGGGAAAACGAAAGCGGCAGTGGGAGGGGAGAGAGCTAGGGTAGGACGGAAGAGGGGCTGGGGGTGCGCGAACGCGAAGCAGAGGGAGGCAAGAACGGCGGGTATGTGAGGATGCTCCCGAAGGCTTTGGGGAAGTGGGGCCAGAGGCGCGCGGAGAGGGAGTCAAAGGCAAGGCCTCGGTAGGCTGGGAGAGGCTGGGGCCTAAGAAAGGGGGGCTGAGAGTGGTAGAGACAAGCAGGAAAAGGAGCCTGGGGATAAAACGCCAGTCGCTGAGAATCTAAATTGAGGAGTCAAGTTGTGGACTCCGGCGGGCGGACCGTGGAAGGAGGGTTTAGACTCTACAAAGGGAAGAAAAGCTAACGAAATCCAGGGTTCCCGCGGCCTCCAGGCCTCCAGGTTCCCTCCCTGGCCTCCCTCCGGGCCTACGGAACGGGGGTCTTCAAAGACGCCCCTGGCGAAGGCGCGGGTGGCAAGAAGGCGGCCGCGGTCACCTGCCCGTGGTTCCGCCCAGCCGCCTCGCAGGGCCCGGGAGCGGGAGGCGCCTCGGGTCGGACCACTTAGTGAGCAGTGCCCTGCGCAGCCTGGGTCCCCAAAGCAAACCCTCCTGGGCCTTCCGCTCCCGGGAGATCCCTGTTGTGCGCCCCAACGACGGCGCGCTCCGGGGAAGGGCCCGGGGGCTCCTTGGGCTGGGTCCTTCTCCTCCCCTCCTGCCGCCGCCTGCCCGCCTTCGCCAGCTCCTGGGGTCGTTGTGCACACTCCAAACCCGCTCCCGGCGGAGTCCGGCGCCGCCTGGTGGGGAGTGGGGCGCTGCGAGTAGGGTGAAGGGGTGGCTGGCCTGGAGACCAAGGGCTGTTCGGAGCAACGGGAGGCGGCTTCTCCAGGGTCACACGCGGAGAAGCCGGTCTCCTCTGCAGCGTAGCCGGGATTTCAGGCGAAAGGGGTGAGTCTGTGCACAGGGAGCACGGAGGTACCACAAACTAATTGTGGTAATTGGTACATCAGGTATGTGCTTATGTTTGCGTACAACTGCATGTCCCTAGTAGGGCTGCACTTGGGAAAGTGGGCTAGATCCTGTTTGCATGAATCTGTGCTTGTGTACAGGTGTATGTTCAAGGTTCGTGTGTGTCTGGTATGTACAGGTATGCGCTGTGTGGGGGCGTGTGAAGGTACTTAAAGATAATCCTGTGGTCTATATATAGATGCACGTTGTGTGCACCTGGCGGGCATTTGTTCCTGGGGAAGGGGGATATGAGCAAGTGCGTCTGTGCCTGTGTCAAGGGAGAGGACTCCCAGCTCAGCAATTTCCCTCTCTCCTTTCCTCCTGAACATGCATCTGTAAATCCATTCCGGAGTCCCCGGAGACACTGTTCCCTCCAATCCTGATTTTCTTTCTCCCTCTCCCCTCCCCGCTCCCCTCCATCCGGTTCCCTCCCGTTTGCAGGGTCTTAGGGCAAGTGCCCGGGACCAAACCTCAGCCTGTCAGGCGCCTGGAGCCGCTGGAGGGAGTGCGGATCAGGGCGGGAGACGCAGCTAGTAGTGTTGTAGACGCCCCCCACCCCTTCCCCAACACCCTTCTTCTGGGATGGGAGGAATGGGGGAAGATGAGATCCTGGGCACGGGAGGGGATCTCTCAGCAGAGATCGCGGGCGGGGAGGAGGGGGACCTGGAGGGGGGTAGAGCCTGACGGTCCAGAGCGGAAGGAGGTGGAGGGTGGGGGCAGACTGAGCAGGGAATCCCGAGCTCACCTGGATAGCGTTGGTCACGTTCCAGCCCGCCTCCCACGCGGTGATCTTGGGTTTGTCGTGGCCCCCGAATTCTCCACCAGCCCCCAGATTCTGGTCTTTGGAGCCGGAGGGCGGCAGGGGCGCGCCACCGCCGCGCTGGTAATGGATGTCTCCCTCGACGGGCGGTTCGGCGCCCTCGTCCCCGCAGGGCTCACCCTCGGTTTTCAGGATGTCCATCTGCAGGCCCTGACGATGCTCAAAGTCGAGGTCGTCACAGTGAGCAAAACCCACTGCTTCTTCGTCGGTGGCCGCTTGAAAACCCATCCTGGCGAACATGCCGCTCACCTTGGCCTGGGACTTGTTGGACACGGATGTGGCCACGTTGGACAGCTTGCTGCGAAGAAGGGTGGCCATGGCGGCGGCGGGGTCCGTGGAAAGGACAGAAGGGGCTGGGGACGCGGGGAACGCGCGGCAAGGCGGCGAGGGCCAGGGGGGCGCGAGGCCGCTATCTTCGCTCGCTTTCCCCGCGGCGCCCCAGGGCGCTCTGGCTCATGACCCCCTTGGCTGGCGTCTGAGACTCGTTCGGTGCCCACCCTGCGGGGCTGGCGGAGCGGCGGCTGCGAGTGCACTGCGGAGCTGCCGCGGGGCGCGCGCTGGGCTGCGGAGGGCGGCGGCGGCGGCGGCGGCGTCAGAGCTGCTACGCGAGGCTGGTGCGGCGCCCCCACCCGTGCGCAGCCCAAGGCGCTCCCGCCCCTCGAAAACAGGCGGGGGGCGGGCGTTGGGGAAGGGGAAACACCCGGAGGCGGAGGGGGGTAGGGGGAGGAGGGCAGCGAGAAGAAACCGGGGGCGCGAAGGGACTCCGGAGAATTGATATGGGGGCCGGGGAAAGGCGCCTGCCGGATGGCACCGAGAGGGCGCGCACATGGGAGGGGGCTCGGAGGGCGCAGTGGGGGCTGCAGTGCTGCATTTCTGGGGGAGGCGCTAAGCTCTGATCCTAGCCCTTCCCACCTCGACGCCACAGGGAGGGAGGGGGCCGGAGCCTGCTGATTGTCGCGGTCTGGCGGCCGCGACTACCCCCTCCAGAGCCCGGGAGCCTTCCCGTCCCGCAGCCTCTGTCCAAGGACTGGTCTGATCGTCCGGAAAGGCAGCAGGACAGTTACCTGTTTCAGGCGGCGCGGGCCGTCTGGGCGTCGATCTGTACCCATTACTCACACTGAGACCTGGCCGCAAGCCCCCCTCGGAGGCAGAAGTGTCCGTCCTGGACCTCTCTCAAGAATGCTCAGCCCGGTCTCGGTCACTGGGCTGTCTCAACTCGTCCAGGGACGCCGCGATGGAAGCGATTCTGCGGCTCGCTCGCCACCGACCGCTCTCCAAACGTGTGCAGAATGGAGACGAAAGGTTGGCCTTTCCCTTTCTTTTCGTTTGGGAGTCTGGAAGGAGGCAGGACTTCGTGCGGGCATCTCTCGACAGCTTCGTGGAGGGTCTGCGAATTTCCACGCCGCAGAGGGGCGCACCCGGAGTCCCACCCGGGGAAAAGCCGGGCTCGCCACCGGCCGCGGGCGCGGAGGTGCGCGGTGCGCTCGCCGCGGTGGTGCAAACCTAGACCTTTTCTGTTGAGTGGGGTGCGTGTGTGCGCGCCGAGTAAGAGAGCGAGCCCGAGACAAAGACCGATATTGTATCAGATACGGCTACGGGCCCAGTCTGAGTGGACTCCGAGGGTGAGATTTGGTAACCGTGTTTATTCTGTAAATGTGTGGTTTCCTGCGCGTTTGAGCCTGTGCGTGCGCCGAGCTTGTGTGTGTTGGATTGTGTGGATAAGTGTTTCCGTATGGGTTGCCTGCATTTTTGCCTGTGTAAGCCCTTTTGTGGTTGTGTCTCTCTGAGGGTCCACCGCTCAGTATGGGTCCCTGACTGTTCCCAGCTGGGCTCCCGCCGGCACTCCTCTTGAACCTGAGCAGTAAACAGCAGCTTTGCGACCTGGCCTTGGTGGAGGAGGACTGACGACTGTGACTAGGGTTGGGGTAGGGGTAGGGAGAAATTGAAGTAAACGAAAAGAAAGGGATCCCCTATCTCCCCCTCTCAAGGCTCTGTCTCTATGAGAACCCCAGTCTTCCCCTCCCCTGTAGTATTTTTAGATTAGTTCACGTCAGCGCACAAGTAGGGCGGCCTGAGGGCTTTGACCAGCCAGTAGGAGCTGCCAGGACCGGCCCCTATTTCTTGTCCCCCCACCCCCTCTCAGCGCCTCACAGTCTTCCGCAAGCTCTTCTCCAGATGGGAAACCTCTGCCAGAATGGGCTGAGATGCTGTTGATCTCTCCCTAGGTAACCCCTTAAATTCCAAGAGTCTGCTTGCCAGAAACCAAACACAGACCCTGCAAGTCGTGATAGGATTCAGAACAAAGAGAATGGAAAACCTTCCTCCCCCCAACACAGATTGTCTCCTCCAGAGAGGCTTGAAATAGAACTGATCTCCCATCCCAGAGATTTGCCCTATACAGAGACCATCCTCCATCCTCATCCCCAGAGGGTGGGGGAGAGATCCCTTTCCCTAGACTCCTACAGACAAAGGTCTTTACCTCCTAATCCTCTCAAGCCACCTTTTCTGTTCCTGGCAAAATTCTTTAGTTCCACACTAGGTGATCTGGGCAGAAACTAGGGGTCCCTATTGCCTACCCCCAGCCCATACACACCCAGACCTGAAGACAGCCACTGATGCCTTCTTTGACAAGTGAAACAATGCTGTATATGTATCAGTTGGTCATTGTTGATTTATATGTGGATTTTATAAGGGCCCAAAATGCTTACCCTCTCTTTCCTTTCCCCTTATGATGTTTGCTGCTGTCTAAGACCCAGCTGTGGGGGGCCGTGAAGGTCTTTCATTAGTTAGAAATGGGGTCACTCATTCATTCACTCAGCAAACCTTTTCCCTGCCCTACCGTGCACATGACTGTCTTCCCACTATTATGGGAACCAACAGGACAATGTGAGGATGGTCCTTGTCTAGGTCACCCACCACAATTCTTGGGCCTGTGGGGACATTGGAGAGCATTCAGTCCAATCATCCTTTCTGCAATGCTTAAGCCATCCCTGAAACACCCCTTCTTTCACAGATAAGCACACCCAGTGAGATGTCCTGCTCAAGGTCACCCAGAGTCCAGGGTAGAGCCAGGCTAGGCCCCAGGAATCCTGATGCTCCTCCTGCGCCTTCCCTTCCATGACCTTCTCTGTCCTTCCATTCCTCACCCTGGCTGTATGGGGTTTGGCCACCACACTGTCAAGAGATGACATTTGAAACAGACACCCATCCTTCTAGCAGTCATCAGATGTCAGCAGTTGGAGGAGAAAAGCCTCTGTATCGGTCTTTTCCTGCTAATTGCCACAAATACCTCTTCCCAGGCCAGGGTGGCAAGCTCCCAAGCAACCTTCCCTCACTGGAAAATTCTGCTCCCTTGTGTACCAGCTGTGTGACATTGGACTACTTACTTAACTTCTCTTGGCTTCTACTTCCTCATCACTGAAACATGAAAATAATAATAATAATAACAGCCTTGTTTGGTTCTTGGAAGGATCCGGTGAGTCTTGTATGTGAAATGCCTGCCCGTGAATGCTCAGTGCCTGGTATGTGGTAGCAATTCTGCCATTTTTGCTGCTGCCATATCAAATAGCCATGTCTCATTGTTCAGGGAAAGCGAGTGTGCAAGAAAAAGCCCGTGATGTATGTGAAAGCCAGGGTGAGTTGGTATGTGCACTCTTCTGTCTTTGCCTCGCCTCCCCCTCCTCAACCCTTCCAGGGAAAGGAATGGAGGTCAGGAATTGGGCAGAGGGCAGGGGACCTGGCAGGCAGCCCCAGGAGGCAAACAGGACAACCTGCCTAGCTGGTAATGAGCTGGGCGTGCTCTAGAGGAGCCATCAGCTTCCAGATTCTCCTGATAAGCTCCTCTAGGGGCACCCTCTCGAGAAGAATTTGCAGCAGCATGGCCCCCTGTGCTGAAACACACCACACACAAACACACAAGCACTCACACACAGTGAATGACAAGATAACTGACAGGTGGACAAAGAAGCGAGGGCCGGAGCCCAGATTCAAGGACAACTGGCAGGTTTACACTGGGCAGTGCCCACAGGTCAAGGACGGGCCAGCACATGGACACACAGAAGATCTGAACTGAGACTGGCCGGCACACGGAGAAACCAGGACAAACAACCCCTAGATTGAGTCCCATGGGTACAGGGTAGTGTCACCCAGATGACAGACACACAGCAGCACAAGACAGGCATGTACATGGAGAGTTGCACACTGACAGACACCCCGACATGGACCACACATACACATTCACACCCAGACCCATAGTCAGGCAACCTGGAATGCAGGAATACCCCTATAGGATTACTGAAGGGGAAAAGAGGTGAGAACAAAGGGAGGAAAGGGGGCAGAGGAGACTTAAAAAGAGACATGCTAGAAGAGGGAAGAGGGAGACAGAGAAGGACATGCCAGGCAGAGGCACCGGCCAGCAGGGCACAAAAGAAATAGAGGTGCCACAGCCTTCCTCGTGGCCCATGCCAGAACCCAGCCCTGGGACCAAGAAAATGGGAGCTTGGGAGGGTGTGTGGGAGGGAGCAGGAGCCATCCCTGCTGCCCACCCTGGGAGTCCGGGGCGGGGGCTCTCCTCTCAGGACCACACAAGGTCCCACAGTCTTGAGGGGCTTGGGGGAATCCCAGGAACTCTGCCAAGTGAAGTGAGGATGGTATTCTGGATCAATCCTGCAGTCTGGGATCAGCTGGAATGTGCACCCCTCTTGCAACATGAGATCCCTTTCTGGTTTTGATGCTTTCAGTACCCAAGGGGTTAAACGCCTGGCAAACGGAGATGGAGGCCACTTTGGGGGAGAATAAATAGGGTTAAATAGAACTGGGCTTATCTCCCAGAGCAGGCAGCAACATGGGGGATGGGGCATGGAGCCCTTGAATTAATGGCCTGGAAAGGCAACATCATGAGCATCATTTTGGGGCTGAATGATCACAGACAGACCCCCTCCCCTTCCTTTTCCAGAGCAAGTTCTGTCAGTGAGCCTTTTCCTACTGAGTGGACAGATGCTGGCTCTACATCGCATCCTCCCTCCGTCAAGCTGGGGCAATGGTAAGATTTGTCCTGCAGCTGGAAGAAGCCATGCCTACCTTGCCCCAAACCAGAACTCAATTTCCTGATACCATATCTGTAGGCACAAGGGAGGAGAGGGGGCAGCAGGGCGGAGGGTTCCAAGTGGGCAGCCCATGCCTGGAACAAAGACCCTGAGTCTTCCCTCCTTTGGTGTGACAAATGGGGGGGGGGTGCTGCCTCCAATAGCTCAGGGTACAACATATTAAAATATATTAATGACTAAATAGGAGTAGTTTTCCTTGCTAAATTAGCCTCCCATCTCTGGAGGTAAGCAGGCAGAGGCTGGATGTCTAGCAGGGACAATGTCCAGGGCAGTCCTGTCTCAGGGTATGGAAGGCTGCGTTTCATAATTTCTGAACTTCTAGATTCAAGCCTTCTGTGCAGGTGGCTCTGAGAAAAGGCCAGGGAGCAGGGGAGATAGGGACCCAGGCCTGGCCCTCAGCAGCCTTGGAAACCAGAAAAGGCTGCCTACAACTGACAAAGGCATGCTGGAACAGATTTGGTGGGTTAGCGCAATGGTTTCTACCCCTTTCTGAGAATAGTCTCCTGTTCTAGGAGGCGGGGGGCACAGCGACCTCACTCCCCACTGGGTCCCCAGCACATGGTAAACTCGAAAAAAAACATGGGTGAGGTTGAATTAAATTGATATCACACGGTGTGCCTGGGTGGCTCAGTTGTTAAGCGACTGCCTTCGACTCAGGTCATGATCCCAGGGTCCTGGGATCCAGCCGAGCATTGGGCTCCCTGCTCCGCGGGAAGCCTGCTTCTCCCTCTCCCACTTGCCCTGTTTGTATTCCCTCTCTCACTGTCTCTCGGTCAACTAAATAAACAAATTCTAAAAAATTAAAAATTAAAAAATCGATATCACAAAACCATTTGCCCCCCTTAACTTTTAGTATAACTGGCTGAGGAAACACATACACAATGACCAAAATCCAGCTCTGAATTTTGAGTTCCATTGCCCCTCTAAACAGATTTGTTTTTTTATACCCACATCACCTGCCGGGTTAAAAGGTAGTCATACATACATTTGCAAGATGTGATCTTTGTTCAGAATGGGCTTGGGGTGCACACTCAGATTCAGGGACTCCTTTTGAGAACACTCAGCACCCTTAGGAATCTGTGGGTCCCTGGTTCTAGTGACTGGGAGAGACAATGGTAGGGAAGGCTCTGACTGGTGAGCCCTGCATCGAGAACCCTGGGCTCCAGGGGTGCAAAGGGGCCGGTGGGCTGTCTGACCTCCTGGACACTCAAACCTTGCTTGTTCTCTCTGCTATATGAGGACACAGTCACAAGGTGGCCATCTGCAGGCCAGGAAGAGTGCTCCCCAGAAACCGACCCTGCCAGACCTTGATCTGGGACTTGAGGCCCTGGAACTCCGAGACAGTGAATGTCCCTTGGGTAAGCCACCCAGTCTGTGGTGTTTTGTTAAGGCACTCCAACTGATTAAGACACTGAGTATCTCTGCCAGCCCCTGCCAGCACTAGGATAGTGGGCAAAGATTTTTCTAGGTCACAATGCCTTTGGACATCTGAGGAGGCAGAAGGTCCTCTTTCCAGATGCATACACATATCACACAGAGTTTCAAATCCTCTATAGCCTGCCCAAGATGACTCCGTGGTCTCCAAGTTAAGAACCCAACCTGTAAATTTCTCTCGCTTCCAACTGCGCTGAGAGTCAGAGTAATGTCCCCATTACTATTAACAAGTGTTTATTCCATGCATTTTCTTTCGTGATTGCCTTACAGCGTCCTTGTGAGCTTGGGTTGGTTTCATGTTTTACAAGATGAGGACCGCAGAGTACAAAGAAGCTAAGTAACTTGCCCCAGGTCTCACAGCTAGGTTGTGGTGGATCCGGGATTCAAACCCAGGTTCAGAGCTGTCCTTAAACCCTCAGCACTCTAGGTGAGTCCTCCTGGTAGGGCTTGGACCCTGGGCTCTGGGGATGGGCTACAATCTAGATCTGGCTCCCACTGTCCAGATAGCTCTCCAGGCATTGACTGGTATATATGTCTACTCTGGCTACCCTCTTCTTCCTCCCGATTATACAGGCAATTCCTCTGGGACAGGGAGATGGGGAGGCACACAGCAGGCACATAGTGGGTGCTCAGAAGAACTTGTGAATTTCATTAAGGTCAGGGTACAGTCTGGCCTCAGAGGGCTGCACCCTGTGTGTCCTGGGCTTTCCAGCCTCAAGAGAACGTGACTGTTACCCCCACAGGATGCCTTAGCCCAGCACAGTTGATAACGTTTCCTGGGATATCAGTTGTTTCCTAACCTGGTATGTGTGAGCCCTCACCCAGAATCGGTTCGTTTTATGTTATATTACTATTTTTTTTAAAGATGTTACTTTTTTTTTTTAATTTTTAAAGATTTTATGTATTTGACACAGAGAGAGAGAGAGAGAGTACAAGCAGGGAGAGTGGCAGGGAGAGGGAGAAGCAGGTCCCGCTGAGCAGAGCCGGACGTGGGACTCCATCCCAGGACCCTGGGATCATGACCTGAGCTGAAGGCAGATGCCCAATCCTGAGCCAACCAGGCTCCCCAAGATTTTACTTTTAAATAATCTCTACACCCAACATGGAGCTCCAGCTCACCACCCTGAGATCAAGAGTCAGACGCTCTACCCACTGAGCCAGCCAGGTGCCCCTATATTATATTATTTTATATCTAAAAAATCTACCAGCAGATTCTGAGTCTCCTGGATGACCAAACTGCTGTAATTGTCATAGGCCTCATGACAAAAGACCAGAGGGGGGCTAAATGTTGAAGCATACCCAACCATACTCATTGTGCAAGTGGCAATTTAATTTCAGCATACATCATCCATCACATTAAATTAATTGTGTTATTTTGAGTCTTTTTATTTGGTAGCTTTGTTTGTATCCCATTGGCACATTGTCTTAGCTTTTCTTGTTGTACAGAGCTAAAAGGATAAGGATTTCTACCTACCTTTATATGTTTGTACACATTTCAGTAAAATTGTAATAAAGATAACTCATCAATTGTTGGGAAGGGGCTGTGATTTTTTTCCCCCTTTCAGAGTGGCTCATGTATGACTCAAGTGTGAGCGGCGTGCATTTAATTCATTCTGACCAAGTAGAAAATAAGCTTCGCACATTGGTGCCCCACACAGCCCCTGCCACCTGGACGGGTCCCCATCCTCCTTTTGGCTCCCCACTGCTGCCTTCAAGGGGAAATATGACAGCGTAATGAACAGTTGTACGACGTGCTATAAAAAGGCAATTAAGGGAACTATTGGACTGGGACAAGCCAGCGTGACCTGGTTAATAGCTCTGAGCTGAGCTGGGCCGTGGGGAGGAGGGGCAGGAGGATGGGAGGGGACTTGCTGCTCTACAGCCAGCTGAGGCTGATCTCCCCTGCCTGCTATGTATGGGGGCACCCAGGGTGGCCTTAGGACCAATGGGTCCAGGGACTGCTTAAGGAGGATGTTGGTTCAGAGTCCCCTCTGCCATTCCTGGTTGAGTAGCCCTGGGCAGGTGGTTCAGGGTCTCTCAGCCTCAGTTTACCCATCTATAAACAGGGATAAAAACAAATGTCCTAGAACTATATCCTGGCAGTGGGAAGAAGAGGTGACCCAGTCACTGTTATACTGGTCAGCGCTCAGAAATGCACACAGAGTCCAGAGGAAGACGTGGAAGAGGCTTTCACTATGTTTTCAAGTAGGATTAACTCCATTCAACACAATCTGTGGCTGGGCTGTGTGTGTGTGTGTGTGTGTGTGCGCTATTCTCAGCTCGCCTAGGCTCTGCAGGACTGTTCTTTTTTTTTTTTTTAAGTGTTTCAAGTTTTTATTTATTTATTTATTTATTTAAGATTTTATTTCTTTATTTGACAGACAGAGATCACAAGTAGGCAGAGAGGCAGGCAGAGAGAGAGGAGGAAGCAGGCTCCCTGCTGAGCAGAGAGCCCGATGGATGGATGGATGCGGGCTCGATCCCAGGACCCTGGGATCATGACCTGAGCTGAAGGCAGAGGCTTTAACCCACTGAGCCACCCAGGCACCCCTCAAGTTTTTATTTAAACTTTAGTTAGTTAACATATAGAGTAATATTGATTTCAGGAGTAGAATTGATGATTCATCACTTCCGTACAGCGCTCATCATAGCAAGTGCCCTCCTTAATACCCATCACCCATTCAGTCCATCCCCCACCCACCTCCCTTCATTAACCCCCAGTTTGTTCTCTAGCATTAAGAGTCTCTTATGCCTCATTTTTCCTCTCTCCTTTTTCTCTTCACCCCTTTCCCGTATGTTCATCTGTTTTGTTTCTTAAATTCCACATATGAGTGAAATTATACAGTATCTGTCTTTCTGCAACTGACTTATTTCTCTTAGCTTAATACATTCTAGCTCCGTCCACATGGTTGCAAAGGACAAGACTTCATTCTTTCTGATGGTTGAAGGGGTTCTTTTTTTTTTTAAAGATTTTATTTATTTATTTGACAGAGAGAGAGATCACAAGTAGGCAGAGAGACAGGCAGAGAGAGAGGGGAAGCAGGCTCCCTGCTGAGCAGAGAGCCCAATGCGGAGCTCCATCCCAGGACTCTGAGATCATGATCTGAGCCAAAGGCAGAGGCTTAACCCACTGAGCCACCCAGGCGCCCCTGAAAGAGTTCTTTGATCAGATCTCCTGGAATCCTCTGTGTGGCCATCCACCTTGAGATGCCTCCTCCCCTTTGGAAACTCTCTCTTTTCTCCTCAGGCCCTCAGTCTTTGTTCTCTCCAAATGCTCCTATTTCTGAACCATCTTTGGCCTGTGCCAGCTTTCAGGATGGAGAGGGAAAGAAACACTTCCTTCTCCATGCAAATGCCTGTCACACTCTCCTCACCAGTGTTGGTGGGAAGATGGGTGAACTGTAATCTGATAAGTAGGCAGTAAAGCACCTGGCACATAGTAAGTATTCAGTAAATGCTAGGGTTTTTTTTTTTTTAAGATTTTATTTATTTATTTGAGAGAGAGAGAGAGAGCCGGCACGTGTGCACACAAGTGCACAGGTGCACAAGTATGGGGGAGGGGCAGAGGTAGAGGGAGAAGCAGGCTCCCCACTGAGCAGGGAGCCTGATGCAGATGCAGACTCCACCCCAGGACCCTGGGACCACGACCCAAGCTGGAGGCAGACGCCCAACCAACGGAGCCACGCGGGCGCCCAAAGCTAGCTATTCTAATTGTTGTTGTCATAACTGGAAAAGTCCTGGGTTCATATTTAGCACCTAGCACAGTGCCTGACACAGAGTAGATGCTCAATGAGTGTGGGCTGACTGATAATGAATGAAACCTCACTTGGTTCCACGCTTTACAATCTGTGAGCTTACACTAACCCCTCCTTGAGCCTCGGTTGCTCATTAATCCACTAAGGATATGATCCTACTGCACGGTCAGAGATGTGCCTTGTAAACTGTGAACTCCTGCCCACTGTGGGAACCAGTTCTGTCAGTTTCCACCTTCACCTCCACTAGTCTGTGCCTGGCACTTGGATCTGAGAGCCTGGGGGGAGGAGGGCGGCTCAACTCCCCCCCCCCCCAACATGCATTTATCCTAAAATAGAAAACCAGCAGAGGAAATTGGTCCGCATGGCATGGCCCCCATTTCCTCCTCCCCACAGCCTCAGATAGAAATGGCATTGAAAGCCAGCCCAGCGACAAAGGAGCAATCAGGAGTCATTATGGCTCATTTGGGGGAGAGGGCTTGGTGATTGGCTGAGAAGCCAGCTCTTTTCTCACTAGAGATGAAGAGGGTCTGCAGAAGGCGGCTGGAAAACCAGTCCCTCAGCTCCCTCCCCCCAGTGCCTGGCCCCAAGCTCCCAAAAGGCTCTGAAGGCTGGGCTCAGAAGGAGGCTGTGCTTTCTGGGAAGGAAGCTGCCCTCAGGCCTAGCCACTGCCGTCCCTAGTCACTGAAGGCTCCTCTATGGGCCTGATGCTCTCCTGGCAGAGGTCTAAGGCCATGTCTAGTCTTCTCCACCATCCAGCTGCCCTCATGGGCACTCACAGTCTATGAGGCCCCGTGAGCTCTGACCCCAGACCTGCCTGGGCCACCTCCTATCCAGCAGGTCAGTGGGATCTCTTTGCTCCTGCTACAGGGAGGGACCTGCTTCCCACCCCGCTCAGCCTTGTTTCTGGGGTTCAGAACCCACACTTGAATCAAGCAGGGCCAAATTCAAATCCAATCTCCACCATTTTGTAGCTGTGTGACCAGGGGATTCACTTCAAGGAACAGAGCCTCATCTGTTTCATGGGGATAATCAGCCCTCCCTCTAGGGGTGGCAGAAAGGATTACCTCAAAGGATATAAAGCATCTAAAAGATCTCACGTATAATAAATACATCCTTCGTGGATATCAGCTCGAATTATTATGCATTCTGAGGTTTCAGTGTCACCGCCTCCTGGAAGCCCTCTTTGATTCCCCAAGACTGGGTTTGTCCCTCCCAGGTATTCCTAACCCCTCTGTACTTGGCCCTGACCTTCTGCACATACATGCAGGTGTGACTGTGTCTTAGTTGTCCTTGTATCCTGGGGCTCGGCACAGAGACTGCCGTGGACAGTACTCCTTACAAGCATCTGGACAAACCACTGTGCTGACGGCCAGGACCGCATGAGGATGCCAAGCACCCCTGGGCCCCAGGAGCCTGGAGGAGGGACGGTGGGGCTGAGTCTCCAACATTCTTGCCGTATGCTTCAGCCTCCCCGTCTCCCCATGCCAGTCCCCAGACCATTGCCTGGACAGCCCCTCATGTGGGAGCACCCTCCACCCTGCTCTTCCGCTCACAAGTCTGTCATGGGACGACCCCGCTCTCAGACCCTGCCCCTGCGCCCTGACACAGGCCCCCTCTCCAGGGGAGTCCGTGTCCTTGTAATTAATTAGATTGATAATAGCCACCATTTAGCAGGGGCTTATTTTTTCCATCAAAGGGGCTAAACATGTTATCTCATTTATCCTCAACCTCAGCCCCTAGCTTAGGTTCAAGGAGGCATGCTGGGGTCTCAGGGTAAGGAAGGAGGAGTGGGAAGCAGCAGGGCCTCAGGAGAGCTGGGGTGGGGGGCCGTCTCCGATTCCCACATCTGTGTCCTCTGCAGGGAAACGTGACTGCTCACAGCTCCCCTGTCCGCCACATCCTAGCGGTCCTTACCACCGTGGGACTGGCTGCCGGCTTGATGCTTGGCTTGAAAAGTCCCAGGCAGCTGGACACACGTGCCTGCCTTCCTCCTGAGGTTGATGTGAGGTTTCCGTGGGGTGGCAGGTGGGAAATCCCGTGTCTTTTAGGAAGGGCTCAGGAAATGGCAGCTGGGGTTAGCCTTGGTGTGGTTGCTGTTAGTTGCGGCAGAATCACCAGCGAGGGCCCCGCTCAGCCTCGGGGGATGTGACCCTCTCAGGTGGGTCTGTGAGGCTGGAGCTGCCCCATGTGGGTCTGTTCTGAGGAGTAACAAACTCTTCTCTGAAAACCTGCCCTAAACCCAGGGCAGTTCGAAGGATGGGGCTCTCAGGGAGCCTGCTGGAGACCTCCCCTGGCTGGCCTCGATCCTTCCAGCTGCAGACCAAGGCTGGGGTTTTCCTCTTAGGGACTCACAGCCTGGGTTGTGGCATCAACATGAAGGGTCACTGACGGTCACTGAAGGTTCAGAAGGCCTCCTCCAAGCAAAGATGTAAAAGCCAAATGAATGTGCTTACCAAAGGGCTTCTAGTAGGGGGTGTCTGTCAGTGTCAGAAATCCCAAGGCCACATGCCGTCTTGAGACAGGAGGTTCTCTCTGTGAGGTCCCCGAGTCTAGGTCCCATAGACATGGAAAGATCCTGGTTCTGGGACAGACAGACCCAGCTGCTGGCCTCCTTCGTTTGGCTTCTGAATCAATCTGAGCCCAGGTGTGGGTTCTGCAGACTCCCCCTGCCCCCCTTCTCCCAGCTCATGGTGCTGGGCTCAGCCTCTGAGGCCTTCAGTGTTTAATGCTGCATAGAAGCATTAATCAGAGGGGGGGAGGAACCATGAGAATCTGTGGACTCCAAGAAACAAACTGAGGGTTTTAGAGGGGAGTGGGTGGGGGGATGGGTTAACCCAGTGATGGGTTTAAGGAGGACGCAGATTGCATGGAGCACTGGGTGTTGTACGTAAACAATGAATCATGGAGCAATGCATCAAAAACTAATGATGCACTGTATGGTGACTAACGTAACATAATAAAAAAATTTTTAAAAGAAAGCATTTGGGGGCGCCTGGGTGGCTCAGTGGATTAAAGCCTCTGCCTTTGGCTCAGATCATGATCTCAGGGTCCTGGGATCGAGCCCCGCATTGGGCTCTCTGCTCAGCAGGGAGCCTTCTTCCCCCCGCCCCCCACCTTCCTCTCTGCCTACTTGTGATCTCTGTCTGTCAAATAAATTAAGAAAATCTTAAAAAAATAATTGAAAAAAAAAAAAAGAAAAGCATTTGTGCTACTTCCACATTGGACTATTATAAATGTAGCCCTGACATCAGCGGGGTGCTCCCTGCCCTTGGAGATCCGGGAGAGGATGCCCACCCAGGACTGCCCCAGCCCTAATTCCATGGCTGGTAGATCTTTCCTGAGTCCCAGCAGGTGGGTGGGGAGAGGCGTGCAGTGAAGGCAGAAACAAAGCTTCCTTCTTTTTGCTCCTGGTCCTCTTGTATTCAGGTTTTGTGCTTCTCCCCTTCCTCCTCACCAGGAGGAGGCCTCCGGCCCCCTAAGAATTCTTTCCTGCCACCTGTTGCCCCACCAGCGCCACTCCTCCACAGGCACGGAAGGGTGAGGAGGCTACAAGAGAGATGTGGAGTGTAGGGAAATGATTTCAGAAAGCCTGGAGCTCCTGGGAATTCACCTAATGCTTTCTGGTCCAAGATCAATAGGTTAGGAGATCTCTAAGTCCTTAATTAAACGAAGTCCTTGAGAAGAAAACTAGGCATTGCTTGCCTCCCCTGATGTGAAGCAAGGGGTGACTCTTGTGTTTTCCTGGAGCATAAATTTTCTTTTTTTCTTTTTCTTTTCCTTGATTTTTTTCCACATGGCTCAGAAACAAATGTATATATGTTATATGTGTTATATATGTGTGTATGTGTGTGTATATATGTGTATGCGTGTGTGTATATATACACATATATGTACATATATATAATGAAAAGTGTCCCTGAAGATCCTGTCACCCACCTACCCACTTTCCAATTCTCCCAAACCACTGTTACTGGTTTCCTAAATACCCTTCCATTTGCCTGTACAACATGTACAAGTATATAAACAAGTACAAATATGTGTTCTTATTGTCTTCTTCCCCCCCTTTTTAAAATATTTTATTTATTTGACAGACAGAGATCACAAGTAGGCAGAGAGGCAGACAGAGAGAGGAGGGGATGCAGACTCCCCACCAAGCAAAGAGTCTGATGTGGGGCTCGATCCTAGGACCCTGGGGTCATGACCTGAGCCAAAGGCAGAGGCTTTAACCCACTGAGCCACCCAGGCACCCCCTTCTTCCCCTTTTTGAAACACGGAAGGAACATATTCTACATTCTGTTGTGTGCATTGGTTTTTTTCATCTAATTTGTCTTTGGAGAGCTTTCATATCAGAATATAGAGATTATGCAATATTCTAAAGGAGCCGAGAATAGACAGCATCATCAAATCATTTCTCCTTCCCTCTTTTCTCAATACTTTACAGCTCCCCCTGAATAGATATGCCATTCATTCTTTTTTCCATTCATTCATTTGTTCCTTTATTCGGCATTCATGGACCGCCTGTTCAGTGCTGGGCCTCATGCCGGGTGCTGGGGTGACTTGAGCGAGTGCTCTCAACGCCCCCCCTCCTCCGTCCCAGGGCTCCAAGCCTGAGGAAGCCAGGACACCCCCAGCAAGCCATGCATGGGGGATGGGACAATCCCTGGCTCACTTCAGTTGTGTGTGACTTCTCTCTGTGAGCCTTGATCTGGACTGGGCTTTGGTCTTTTCTTGCCTTGACTGAACCATGGCCCTGGGCTCGCCAGGCTGACCATCTGGATGTCCATGGGAGCCAATTTCCCTTGCTCTGGAGCAATCATTTGTCAACCAGGTTCGGCGATTTGTAAGAATCTGTAGCAGGAATGTGTGTAGAAGTTTACTAAAAGCAAATCCACCATCAGAATTTACGTGGCTGGGGGCACCTTGGTTGCTCAGTGTTTAAGCGTCTGCCTTTAGCTCAGATCATGATCCCCGGGGTCCTGGGATAAGGCCCCACATGGTGGGGCGGGGGCAGCTCATCGGGGAGCCTTCTTCTCCCTCTCCCTCTGGCTGCCACTCCCCTTGCTTGTGCTCTCTTTCTCTCTCTGTCAAATAAATAAAATATTTTTTTAAAAAGAATTTACATAGCTCATCTGGGAACAGACAAAAATTCCCATTATGTTCTTAGTACAAAGCACAGGAAATGAGAGCCAAGTGAGGGGTTGGCTGGTGAGTGATAATAAACAAGTCAGAGAGAGAAGATTCAGAACATCCCTGAAATCTTGTGAATGACAAGTTCTTGAGTTTCTCGTGTCTGTCATGCATGTATTACAGCCCACACTGTGCATTTAAGGTATTTGCTATTTTAAAGTTTGCCCAGAACAAGGTATAAGAGCGTCTACCTTCGCAAGCCACGCAGCCCCCATTTATTAAATGCTTCCCCTCAGGTGCTGTCCTAGCAGCCCTATGAGGCGGGTGTGACCATCATCACCCCCTTGTAGATGAGGCACAGAGAGGGTGAGTCCCTGGCCCAGGACAAATGAGTAATGAGGGACAAGAATGGGTCAGCCCTCTGGAGCCTGTGCTCTAACGACAATATCCCTGCCCCTCGAGAGCCCACTTCACTTCTCTGGACCTCAACCTTTCTTAGCTATAAAACAGGGATATCCCAGCTGTAAAAGAGGGATTAAAAAATTCCATTAAGGACGTTCTTGAACATTTGAAGAGAGAATGCTTGTAAAAGATGTAGGACATCACTCAATATACTGCGGGTAGTATTATCGGAGACTAATACTAACAACTGTCCTGTATTCAGGCTGCCAGGAATGGACCACATCTAAGCAGGGCCCTGAGAAGGCTGTGCCTGCAGCCAAGAGCAGAGCCCGTGACAGGGAGGAAGGAGGAATCAGGAGAAGCTCATTGTTTTAGTAAACTCACCTCTGTGTCCCAGCCCCTTCCCTGGCTCCCAGGAGCTCTCCTCTGCTGAGTGGACCAGGGTCCCTCTGGGCAGGGGAGTCTGTTCTAGTCCAATTTCCATTACACACTTGGCTGAACAGAGTGGGAAGGGGAGCCCGCAGCCGCCAGGCAGTAATTAATTGCCTATTTGGCTGCCTGCTGGCTCCTGGATGGGGGAGACAGGACAGCTCCACCTGAGCCGGGGGTATGTGACTGTTGGGAAGGGTCCCTGCTCATCCTGCCCCAACCGTCCCCTTGAATCCATTCCCAGCCATGTGGGGAGGGATCATGACAGACTAGAGGCGCCTTCTGTCCATGTGTGGTCCTGGCCAGCGGGACAAAAGGTGGCCTCAGGGTATACTCTGTCTGGGGAGTTTCTTGAAGGTAGTAAGAGTCACTTCACTTTAACCCATGAGGAATGAAGGGAAAAGCATCCTGGATTCAGAGGTTAAAGACCCTGGGTTTTCATACTGGCACTTCTACCCTCTGTCCGCGTGACTTTGGGCAAGGCATCTGCCATCTGAGCATCCATGTCCTCCTCTGGGAAATGGGGTGGGGGTTGGCAATCATGCTCCCGTGGACCTGTGCTCTTTGTACCTCCAGTATCCATTCTTTTGGAGAATCACCTGCTTTCCTCCCCATTTCAGAATCATCCTTCTCAGTACAAAAAATATGGGCAGGGCCCACCCTGTGGACCCTGATCCAGGCCTAGACATCAGCATTCTCTGTGGAGATTTTTTTTCAAGCATGTTGGAAGAAAAAAAAAAAACCTCTGGTAGTGACAACCTAAAGAATCCTGAATAGGGGCTCCTGGGTGGCTCAGTCGTTAAGTGTCTGCCTTCAGCTTAGGTCATGATCTCACAGTCCTGGGATCGGGCCCCAGTCGGGCTCCCTACTCAGCAGAAAGCCTGCTTCTCCCTCTCCCACTCCCCCTGCTTGTGTTCCCTCTCTCACTGTGTCTCTCTCTGTCAAATAAATAAATAAATAAAATCTTAAAAAAAGAATCCTGAATAAAACGATGACCTATCTCTAAAGGTTGAAGGGGTAAGCTATGGAAGTAAAGCTGCTGATAGTACTTTGTAAGCCTCAAGCCACAATGAATGTCTGTGAATAAGATCATCACCACCATCATTGTCATCACCACCAAAATCGTCATCACCATCAACATCATGATCAGCATCACCACCATCACCATCATCGTCATCACCATCATCACCATCATCACCACCATCGTCATCATCATCATCATCATCATCGTCATCACCATCATCACCATCATCGTCATCAACACCATCATCACCATCACCACCATCACCATCATCGTCATCACCATCATCACCATCATCGTCATCACCATCATCACCATCATCGTCATCAACATCATCATCACCATCACCATCATCACCATCATCGTCATCACCATCATCACCATCATCGTCATCACCATCATCACCATCACCGTCATCAACATCATCATCACCATCACCACCGTCACCATCATCGTCATCATTGTCATCACCATCATCATCATCACCATCACCACCATAACCATCATCGTTATCACCATCATCGTCATCACCATCATCATTGTCATTGCTGTTCCCTGGGCCCAAAGACCTTTCCTTGAAGGCAAATGGATTTTCCAACCGTTCGGCAGTGGTTTGCAGGAGCCCTGGACTCTGAAGCTTAGTGTGTCCTCAGTGGGAAGGGTTATCTGATGATAGCTAGTGATGTCTGCTCTGGGTATTAGAGGGGATTGTGTATGTCCTGGTCATGCATTTTTCACCTCCCCTGGGTTGGAGGTGGATGCTCCAGGTTAAGTGACACCTCTGGTATTAGAAGCAAACGCAGGACCTCAAAGTAGAAACCAGACATGGTACCAGGGTAAATTTATCCAGTCAAAGCCAGAGCTATGGGAGTCCTTCCTGCACCAACTGTTGGGAGCTTGGCTTGAACAGGAGAGGAGAATTAAAGAGCCTCCAGGAAGTTGCTATGTGCTTAACACCTGGAGTGCTTCTGGGCTGAAGAACTGGCAGGAAGCTCAAAGCAGATGACCAGAGCTAGGTAGTCTGGGAGTCTATAGTTGACACCCCCCTGCCCAACTACTGCTGGTTGATGGATATCTCACCTTCCATCTTTAGCTTGGAGTTGGCTTTTTGGTCAAGAGATGGGAAACTGCTAGCAGGCCCAGAAACCAGCCACCAAAGCTGGACATGAGCTTGGAGGTGGTGGAGGGAAGGTGGGACAGGGCATCAACAGCCTTCTCGCATTTCCCATTCCAGGCCATCAGCAAGCTGCTCTACCACCCTCTTCTGAGCCCAGACACAGCTTCGGACTCTGTCTCACCATGGTGCCCTGGGCAGCCAGCTGTTCATAGGGTGGCATTCACAAGGAAACATACTTGCTCTTCCAGAGAAGAACCATGGACCTGCAGGTCACACCCTGAGCCCCCATTTTCCAGCACTGGGGAAAGGCTGGAAAGGTACGGTGTATACTAAGAAGTACTGGGCATTGAAATGACCCCAGAACAAAGCCCAAACACTCTATGCAGAGGGCCTGACCTTTGGGCAGCTGGGTCTCATCAGTGGGGTGGAGGTCTCTTTTCACTCAGTACATTCCTGCAGGAAATTGCCAAAGCAGATGGTGGGGGTGCCCAAGGGAGACAGGCTGGGTTTACCAAAGAGCAGCAGCATCTGAGAATACGGACACGGCTTCCAAGCTGTCGAGCAGAGGAATGCCATCCAGATGGAGCTGGAAAGAAGCTGGATCTCGATCAGATCCTGCCAGGCCTGGTGGCCCTGGAAGTTGCCCTTGATTGGAACTGCCAGGGGGTCACAACCTGTGGCCTCAGCAACAACTTTTGGGATACTAGTAGAGATTTTCAAGGAGCCACCAAATTGATCAGGCACATCAAAGACCAGAAGGAAGCTGCTATACTGAGAGAACCTTCATTCCTTCCTCTGGGGGCCTGAGGGGCAGCTCTGGATCCCTCCAAAAGCAGGGGAGGGTCTCAAACGCAGGTGGGAGAGGAAGCCTCCCTCCCCCTCTCCCACCTGGTCAGCTCCATCTAGCACCCCTTGATTCTTCATGCTGAGGAACTCTGGGGTTTCTTCCCCTCCCCTGCCTTAGATTGAAATCCCTAAGAAGCCAACCCTAAGACAAGGAATGTGGGTGTTAGTAGTTTACATGGCAAGTGATTCCAGGAAGCACCCGCAGAAAAAGAGACAGTGGGAAGGGAAAAGAGCCCCAAAGAAATGGGAGAGGTGGTCAGTGAGCAGGTTTTTCTGTGGACAATGCAGTTCAGTCTCACTGCGGACCTCTGGGAGACAGAGAAGAACTCGCCTGACTGTACCACTTGAGGGATGAAGGAGACAGTCCGGTGCATCCTGGGTTGAGGGCTGCCCAGTGCACAGGCTCAGGTGAAAAGCCCGTGGGACTAGGCACAGACTGGACCAGCGAAGGGCTTGGGAGATACACACAGGGGCCAAGGACACCTGCTAAGGCATGGTCTTCAGCTCTCCACCCCTCCCTTCTTGTCTCCTCTTGCTTTCCTCCTTCTCCCCTCTAGATCCTTGCTGTACCTCATGTTCTCAGCATCTTTTCCTAGGGTTCCTAGAATCCAGGATTTCTTAAAGTGTAGTCATGACTACCCAGGATTCTTGTTAAAAATGTAGACACCAGGGCCCTGCCCAGCCCTCCTGAATCAGAACCTTTGGTTATGGGTCTAGGAACCTCACTGAAATAAATATCCTAAGCGATTCTGCTGTGTGTAGAAGTTCCTAGTCCAACCCCACTTCATCACGGCAACAACAGATTTGCTGGCCAGTTCTGGAATCTTCGGACCCTGCCCTTCCCCCACAACCCTGGCCACTACCTCCTGGGGTTTGGTGGCCACTGTCTGACTGCCTGACTTGTCCCCAGATTCTTTCTTCCCTCATTCAGCTACTGGGTTGGCTGCCTCCTGGGTGTTGCCTTTGCTGTTGCCTGATTCTTCCTAGGATTTGGGGCTTGGACTTATACCCAACAGTTGAGGAGAAGAGGTGCCCCACCCTGTTGAGCATCCGTTCACATCAGCCACGTCGGGCCATCTGCACCTCGGGGCGGTCCCTGATCCGCTGGGAAGGGAAATCAGAGATTTTGATCCTTCTGTTCACACCAGCAATCTCAATAAAGCATCCTACAAAAACACTGTCTCACAGTGGCAACCTGACCTCACAGGATGTAGCCCGACACCTAGTTCACCGACTTACACTCAGTCACAGCATTGTTCGAGTACATTTGTATGTGACCAGATGACACAGTGTAGCTACGTAGGGCTCAGGGACAGTCTTACAGTAGGGTGCAAGGAAACACTTGCACACAGAAGAGACATCTCATGGTGTACCACCCAGTCACATGCAGGGACATCCCATCTCAACACCCAGCACACGAATTGTCACTGCGTGTAAAAAAAACACTTGAATCTTATGGGGACATAGCCACACATCACACAATACAGTTGCACAGCAAGATGGTTTTGTGTGTGTGTGTGCACACACACAGACACACACACATAGTTACTCAGTTCACAGTAGCTAGCACACACAGACTCTCAAATACTGGCAAAAAGAAACCCACACAGGGCACAGCCCCAGAGAAGCCCAGGGTCACAGTCATGGTCGTAACGTAACAACATACCCTGTTGAAATAACACAGCATGTTATAGCTGGAGATATAGACCGGCGCTACACACATCCCAACCCAACAGATCAGCCACAGGCAGATGGAGCACGGGGTTTGCAGTGGTGACTGGCCGGGAGGGGAAAGGTTGGCTTTGTTTGAACAGATGTCTGGTAAAGGAGCAGGGGTGTTATTTAGCTGCTTTGATGAGCTAATGGATTCCAGGAGCTCCAGAGCCTGGGGATTCAGTAGTGGCCCCAAGAGTAATTGCTGCTCCTTTGTGCCCCTCCGCCCTCACTGATTTCTCACTGCCTTGCTAGGCAGCCAGCCTCCATCCCCAAAGCAATGCCCTATTTGAACAAGAAGGGCAGAAGCCGAGCAAATATTTATGTCTTCAGGCCTCACTTGGCACTCCCTGGGATAGGGGTTTCTTTCTGGGATTGAGAACAAGTCTTTGCCAGGCTGATTTTGTTCTGCTTGGCCTGGGCAGTAGGCGGAGTGGGGGTGGGGTTGCTAAGGAGGAAGGGGTCTGTCCTGGATCCCTCCTATCACCCTGGGATGACCCTTCTCTCTCTCCCTGTACTCCCCATGCGCTCTCCCCTTGATTCACAGCCAGCCCCTCCTACGATTAGTCTACACCTGCTGCTTCACACCATGCACCCCGGACCCACTGTAGTATGGCCACCACTCACCGCTGTCCCCAACTGCTTCCTCCAAGGACCCCAATGTCATCTTCATTCTCCTCAACCACCTGGTGGCCTGTGAAACTTTTGGCCAAATTCTCTCCTCCCTTGTCTAATTCCCAGTGTACACCCAGCGCCCGCTTCTTTTCCTGCCTCTTTGCTTGTCTCTTTCTTCCCGAGGGCTTCCTTCGTCCTTACATGCTTGTGCTCCCCAGCTCCCCTTCACTGGCCCACTCTAAATGCTCCCACAGAACTTGGGAACCCCCACAGCCCAAGCCACCTATGCCCCCTTCTGCTGGTGGTCCATGGTGAAAGCCAAGGGCACCTAATCCCTAGATTGCCTTGGTTCAAAACCTTGCTTTGACACTTGGTAACCGCATGGCATTGGGGAAGTTACTTTGCTTTTGTATGTCTCGATTTTCTTATTTGTAAACTGGGGGCTGTTTTAGCTTCTGTCTCATAGGTCTTTTTAATGGTTAAATGAGGTAATAAATGTATGGTGCCCAGGGCCGCTTGCAGCATGTAGTGACGGTTCCATAAGGGTTGGCTGTTGTATACCCAACGTGGTGGTAACTTACACACTGCATTTGTAACAGAAGAAAAACGCACTGTACTAGCTAACCTCATGGAGCTGGAAAGAAAGGGAAATGAACAAAGACCAACAGGTGTTCCCCAAAGTACAGGCAGGTATGGCAGAGAAATTCCCAACTTCTGAGCAAGCATAGTGGGCCCCCCCCTTGGCACCTCCCACTGAGGTAACCAGCCCCCAAGAGGGCCCCCAGTGATGAGCATCTCCTGGAATTCATGCCTCAGTGCAGGTCCCGCTCACACTGGAAAGCATTGACCTGCACGACCCATGGGGTACTGTGGACATGGTGACACGGGACTAGGTCAGAAAATACATCACAGGTACCACCTCACTGTCTCTTGCATTACTGCCTGTGGAGGAAGCCAGCCACCATGTTCTGAGGACACCTGGGCAGCTCTATGGAGAGGCCCATGTGGGGAAGGAATGGGGCCTTTCACTAACAGGCAGGGCCAATCTGTGGTCCAAGTGAGTAAGTCCCCTTGGAAGTGGTTGCTCGGGTCCAGCCAAGCCCTGGGAAGACAGCTAACTTCTTGACTGCAAACTCTTAAGAGACGCAAACCAGAACCATTTGGCTAAATTAGTCCTGAATTCTTAACTCACAGAAACTATGAGAGGTAATAAATATATGTTTTTTAAACTGCTAAGTTTGGGGCAACTTATTTTTACCTAGCAATAGGTAATACACGCACATTTTCCAATTTAGCATTCTTGGGAACTCACAAAGGACGAGAGATTCTTTTACACTATTACGCCCCCTGGAAAGAGTGAACAATGCCTGCTCCATCTTCACTCATATCTCTGTTCCTCTAATTGGATTCTTGAACCCTCCCCTTACCCACCGTGCTCTGATGTGGGGCAAGGTTAGTGTATGGGCTGAAGGCAACATAAGATCACTAATTCTGGGCACCTGGGTGGCTCAGTGGGTGCCGCTGCCTTCGGCTCGGGTCATGATCTCGGGGTCCTGGGATCGAGTCCCGCATCGGGCTCTCTGCTCAGCAGGGATCCTGCTTCCCTCTCTCTCTCTCTGTACTTGTGATCTCTCTCTGTCAAATAAATAAATAAAATCTTTTTTAAAAAATCACTAATTCTTAGGCCAGAAAGTTGACAATGTCCCCCTTCACGGGGCTTTGTAGAGTCTGTGAACTTTTTGAAATTGTTGGTGGAATGCATTTGCAAGGGTGCTCCTCCCAGGAGGGTCCAGAGCTTCAGCACAATTTCTGACAGAGTCAGGACACTAAATATCTAGAACCACTGATTCAATGTGACAGCATCTGAGATTGCCCAGCAAGACTACAGTATAGACAAGATTAGAATCCACACATCGTGGGGGATGGTCTCTTCTGTTCTTACGTAACATACAGTGTAACCTCATTATTCAGAATTCACAGACCTCTGGTTTGTTTATTTGTTTGCAGAGATTCAGAAAACAAGCTCATCAAGTCAGAGAGATTCAGGAAAGTTTTCATAGTAGAAGCTTAAGAGTGAGGTAACAGTTGAGATAGTCCCTGGGGAACGGGAAAAGGAATGTGAAAAGCATATAGAAAGACCTCTGGCAACACTGAGGGTCCAGAGAATGTTGGAAACTGAAATTTTTAGGAACACTCTGCGACCAAACATAAAAGCCAAGAATGAATTAGATTGGATTAAAATTTTGGGACTCTAGAGGAAAATGAATGTCTATTTACTTACCGTCGTCTCTCTAGAACCTAGCTCTGTGCCTCAGCATATTAGATGCTCAATAACAATGTGTTGGATAAACAAATCAATGAATGAGAGCGTGAATAAATGAAGGATGGCAGAACAAGAGAGCCATTGCAGAAAGATGTTTCATATGATGAATCAAGGGATTTTAACCAGGTAGAAAAGCAATCATGTAAGCAGGGGCCAGGTATGTTGGTAAAAAAAAAAAAAATGGATGTGGTAAGAAACTGGAGATCTTAGTGATGTCAGAGAGAAGGCAGAGTGGAATTAGAGAACCAAGAGCATGGGAGACTGTCATAAGAAAGTTTAATGTTTCAAAGATGGGAAGGTCATGGGTGATGACAAAGTCTAGAATATATCTGTGGGTCCAAACAGAAAGGATCAGGGGTGTGGAGGAAACTGGAGCTGAGAGGTCAACTCCAGGATGTTGGATGGTCATCCACAATGACATCAATGGCATCCATAATAACATTAAGATATGGGGTAGGTAGATATAATCCTTTGCATATATTCCTCAGTGGCAGCAAGCAAAAAAGCAGAGTGAGGTTTAGAGATGTGCATAAGCAATCAGCAAAAGGGCAAGAGGGAGAACCAACTGAGTGACAAATGGAAGAAAAGAAAACAGGAGGGCTTCCTAGAGGTGAGCCTAGAGGCTGGACCAACGAGCAGTCTCAACACAGACATGGAAGAAGAGGAGCAGGAAGACTAGGGAAACTGGAGGGAGGGTGACCTCACCTCCTGGGAGTCAGCAGAGCTGACACCCAGGCTGAGACCCAGCTCTGCTCCATGGACCTGTTTTGTGGAGGGTAAATCTAGTCCTCCCTCTTCCACTAGAACTTCATACCACCTGGCAGATCTGATAGTCACACATTAGTAACCCAATTTATAGGGGGAAAACTGAGACCAGGTAGTGAGTGACTCATCTATGATCCCTAAGATCACTCATCAAAGCTGGACCAGAAAAGGGACCAGAATCCAGGCATGCTGACTAATTCATGGCTACCGTGACCTGGTAGAGAAAGGGGTGTGCAGGAATAGGTAGAGTGAAGCCGGAGCAGCAGAACCTGGAAAGGGTTCTAGGACCAGGTGTAATGTCAACAGCTTTGCTCCACAGGGAGTAGGATAGGAAGATATCAAAAATGCTGCCAGCAGCTCCCCCAAGCCCACCGTCCTAATTCCTCCAGAGTCCTAGGTTGGCCTAAGGTTTGTCTCTGAGGCTAACTAGAGTGGTCTGATCGTGGAGAGGGCTGTTAATGTGGAATCTGTGGTCTGGTGAAACCAACTGGCAGAAGCTCTATTTTCCACATACACCCCTCCCCCACTCTCTCAGCAGACTCTTTGGGGGCAGGGAGGTAGGAAAGAAACCTCTTGTCTGTTATCATCCCTTAACACCTGTGCTCTAGAGATAACATGATTAACTTCAGAGACCAGGGGTCGGAGGGGTGGGTGCATCACAGGGGCCAGGGTTCCTGAGTGACAGGACGGAGCTCTGGGGGCCTGCTGGGAAGAGGGAGCCCAGGCGAGGTGTAAGGGTCAGGCAAGATTTAGCTCTTGCTGCTTTGCCCTGTAGGCTCTGTGCAGTCCCCTCCCTAGGTGGAGGGGTTGCTCACTGTTCCCTTATCTCTGGGAGCCAGTGACAGTTATCCTCCAAGGCTGCTGATCACATGGTATTGTTATCATCCTGTGCCTGTCATGGCCAGGGCTTCGGGGCCGTTGATTTCTGATGAACAGCACCTGAGCGCCAAAGGGAAATCTGTTCTTAGTCTTATCTCCAGCCTGTGTATCCTGTTTGGGCTCCACGTTCATGGTCTCGGTGGAGCCATCACTGTGCCAAAGCAGTCCCTAAGGTACCCAGATAAGGCACTAGCTGTCTGTCCCAGAGCTCTGAAGTCAATGGCTGTGGGGAAGGGCAACATCCAGGCTGGCATCTCCAGTCCAGGTCAGCATCTCTGGGCATCTTAAGGAGGTACTGTGGCAGTCCCGGCCACACCAAAGGTACAGAACTTAGCTTGGGAAATGTCCCAGCTTCAATACCCCCTAGTTGTGTGGCATTACACATATTTTCATTTGTATACACGGTTTCCTTCCCAGCTGAACAAGGGAGAAAAAGATGAGTCAGTACCAAGGAATGGCAAATTGTGAGACTTTTCATGAAGAGGCAGAGGGAAGGAAGAAAGGGGGGAGGAAAGGAAGGTAAAGGGAGGGAAGAAGGAAAAGAAGGAGGCAAAAGTGAGGGAGGGAAAAGGGAAAGAATGGAGAAGAGGAAGGAGAATTCTTTTTCAGGACAAATAATGGTGTGTCATTTCTGGGTCTGTACTTTTCATTATGCCCAGTGGTTGAAGAAAAGACTATTTGGCCAAGCAAGGTGAATGAGAATAAAAATCTCTCTGACCATAGACAAGAAGGACTTGAGGCAACTAGATATTCCACACTGAAGGAATCTGAAGGAAGGGTTGACAACGATAAGTTCGTTTATTGTGCCTTGTTCTGTGCTAAGTTCTTCATGTGCTACAACTCATATAATCCACCCAGCAACCTTGGGAAGTAGGTGCTATCATATCCCTAATAGTACAAATGAGGAAACAGAATATGATAGAGTTTTCTCCACTTAATTTTCTTTGGAAAGTCAAGAAGGGCTTCACTGCCTTGTAGCATACTCCTATCTGAGTGCCTGAACCCGAGTTCCACACTGAAGCTGGAACTACAGATGGAAATAACAAAGTGTCTGTTAGGGGAGCTTGACAACGGGCAAGATGAGGGTAGGTGGATGGCAAATTGGGGAAGGTTTGGGTAGCCTGGATAAATGAGAATTGTCACGTACTCTGAGTCAGGGATCCTCCCTAATACTTCATGCACATAGAAATTCTCAAGAACATAATTCCTGGTGGTCTGGTAGGTCTGACTTTTCTGATTTAACAAGCCAGAGAAATAGAGAGTTTTTTAAGGATTTTATTTATTTATTTGACAGACAGAAATCACAAGTAGGCAGAGAGGCAGGCAGAGGGAGAGGGTGAAAGAGGTTCCCCACTGAGCAGGGAGCCTGATGTGGGACTTGATCCCAGGATCCTGGGATCACAACCTGAGCCAAAGGCAGAGTCTTTAACCCACTGAGCCACCCAGGTGCCCCTAGAGGGATATTTTTAAGAGAAAAATCAATTAATAAGTAATGTGTGCCCAAGAGTGCAAGCTTTGCAGACAGAGACCCAGGTTCAGATTCTGGCTCAATGACTCCCTAGTTGTTTGACCTTGGACAAATTGCTTCAGTGCCTTCTATCTGGGGACAGTTAAGTTTGAGAGGTCGTTTAACCCCCCAAGTTGACAAGTCAAGTATTATCTTTGGATGTACAAGGATGGGCCTCAGAAGTGAGAATGGGGCTAGAAAATAAACACAGAAGCCATGGGAATGAATGAGTTCCATGGGGGAGGTTGGGAGAGAGAGATGTATCACTTTGGACAAGTTACTTAACTTCTCTGTCTCAGTGTCCTTGTCCTAAAAATAGGGATGATAATAAGCTTGTTGGATTGTTCAAAGGGTTGGATTGAGCTAACACCTGTTCTAGCCTTAAGGTCTGGTAAATGCTTAATATTAAGAACAACACTATTGACCTTCATTCAGCACTTCAAGGCAGGGGTAATCACCCCCACTCTATAGACAAGGAGACTGAGCCTCAGAGTGTCCAAGGTCTTATGGCTGATAACCAGTACCATCATGCCTACATGCAAAGTCCATGTCATAGTGCCACTACCCTTGTGGAGGAATACTATATGAACACATTTTTTAAAATGTAAGGGCTGAGCTGTATGAGTCTGGCTACAAAGGACAAGGCTGACCCTCCAAATAGTGGTGATAGGAGACTCTGGGCTCAGTGGAAGGCATGGTTGGGTAAAAACTACCATGATCCCTTAAGGATAAGTTCTTGGCCAAAACCCTAAGTTATGTGCACACCCATCTCCCCATCTCACATGTTTGAATGCCTCCTGGGCAGTCAATGTTTTCAGTGATTCCAGCTCCTCCCCATTCCAGAAGCCAATGAAGCAATGTCCATGCGAAGAGTGACTTAAAGCCAGTCCCATTTGCCTTCTCAGATGAGCCAGTGAGGCAGAAAATGTAGACAATAAAGAGAGTTAATGACAGGCCTCCCCAGCTGGCTGAGCTGGCCCTTGGGGAGAAAGAGTCAATGAGCTCTCACCACTGCTGTGCTGGCTTCTCTATTTCTTCATCTTCTCGCTCCAGCAGAGCCCCTCCCTGCCTTGCTCGCTGCCTTGGACATTGATTGCAGCAGCTCATGCAGTGAAATGAGACCATGCAGGCTCTGGGGTATCTCCAGGTCAGTGGCAGGAGATGAAGCAGGGAGAGGCAACTTGGTTGTCCTGGCAAATGATTGTGCAACTTCCCTACATCTTCCAAAAATGAACTCCCTCAGGAATCCTGTGGGGATAGCATACAAGGAGAGTCCCTGAACTCATGGTTAATAATGCCATGAACAGTGACTAACTGATGGGGGCGTTATTTTGTCAGCACTATGCCAAGTGTATTACATACAGTACCTCATTTAGTCTTTGCAACAGCCTTCCAGTGCTTTTACTATTAGTATTCTCATTTTACAGGTGAGGAGACTGAGCTCAGAGAAGTGACAATATTTCCCTAAGGGCATACGACATGTATTTGGTAGATTTGGGACTTAAACCCAGGCCAGTATTACTCCAAAGTCCAGGCTAGATTGACTTCCTCCTTACAGTTTGCCACGTAAGGCAAAGAGTCTGTTTCATTAATTTATTCAAACAGTAATGGTCACTAAGCTAGGTGTCTCTTACTTCCCTGTGGGCACTATGTATTTACCAGTAAAGCCTTGGGTTGTGCCTTCTCTTGATACTAGCTGAATCACATGGTTGACATTCTTGAGTTTGTGGTCAACTAGCAACTTCAAATATTTTTTTTATATGAACGGGGATCAAGTCAGTATTGTTTGGCTTGAATTTACACAAAGTACAATTGTCTCAAGAGGTTTTACTACCATAGGCATCCCTCTTCCTCAGTAGTCTAAAATAGACATATTACATTTGATTGGATTTCACTTTTTTCTGTTTTTTTTTTTTTTAATCAAGGTAATGCGGCACCTGGGTGGCTCAGTGGGTTAAGCCTCTGCCTTTGGCTCAGGTCATGATCTCAGGGACCTGGGATTGAGTCCCGCATTGGGCTCTCTGTTCGGCAGGGAGCCTGCTTCCTCCTCTCTCTCTCTGCCTGCCTCTCTGCCTACTTGTGATCGCTCTGTGTCAAATAAATAAATAAAATATTTTTTTAAAAATCAGGGGCGTCTGGGTGTCTCAGTGGGTTGGAGCCTCTGCCTTTGGCTCAGGTCATGATCCCGGGGTCCTGGGATCGAGCCCCACATTGGGCCCTCTGCTCAGCGGGGAGCTTGCTTCCTCCTCTCTCTCTGCCTGCCTCTCTGCCTACTTGTGATCTTTGTCTGTCAAATGGACAAATAAAATCTTTAAAAAAATCAAGGTAACTAATACACGGAAAAGTACACTAATCTCAAGTATATACCCAGCTCAATTAATTTCCACCCATATCAAAATAGATAATTTTTCCCCTGTAAGATTCCCAGTCAAGTCCTTTACCCCAGAGTGATCTCTATGGGTTTCACTTTTTAACTTTAAATATCCACTGTACCTGATTATCAACTTTTATAAAATGAGATTTAAAAGTATAATAGGGTCTTTTCATCCCAGAAATTAAACTGTTCAACTCTTCCTTTTTTTCCATTGTTTCTAAGCTTTGAAAAATCAATTTTTCTCCTGAGATTTGATAACTTTTTTATTTGGTTTTCTGTTTTAGAATTATATGTTTGTATTACTTACATTTAAGTATTTAATTCATTTGGAACTTATGTGATAACTGCTCTAACATGAAAGTCAGAATAGATTTGTTTCCTAACCAATTGTCCTTATATCATTTATTGACTATTACCTTCTAAATTGATCTTTGAGAGTTTTTTATTATAAACTAAATTCTCATATGTATCACATGCCTCATACTCAAATTGGGGGTGCTAATGATGCCCATATCACAAAATGAGACTAACCATTAGATTATGAGGGATAAAGTAGGTACAGCATCTGCCACAGACACAATTTTGGCACATAGTGGGTTCTTAATAAGTGCTAATTCCATCTCTTTCCACCCACTGCCATAGACACTCACTTCATCCATATTCAAGGCACTATAACTGTTGAAAGAGGAAGAACTTTCTAACAAGACTATCCAACAGGCTGATCCTGGAGGTCAGATGTGTACCCATCTGTTATGTTAGATGACCTCTGATTAGGGTGTTTGTAGAGATTCTGTTTATTTCCAGAAGGCTTGCATGATGGATCAATTATTTCCAAATGCCAGTTTAGAAACTGATGCCAGTGTTTGGTGAAATTTTCTGTGGCTCTTAGTTAAATGAGAAGAATAAGGACAATGAATTGCATTTTTACAGTGTCACTTTAAATAACTGGTTTTCATTGTGATTATGGCTTTCCTATGTTTTTAGTTTTAAAATCTCCTGTTTTCTCTCAGAAAACGGAGAGAGTAAGCAATAGCTGTTGTTCCTAAATGTCTTTTCTTTGAATTGCCCTTAATTGTTTTAAAATTTTACTGGTTCACAAAATCTTTAAGTCTTGGAATAATATCAACATTGAGATTTACTGAAAAATCTACAGAATAGAATCCAATGATTCTGGGTTGACATTTTTTCCCATTCCTCAAAGCACTATCCAGTATGCACAGTAGGTGATCAGTAATTTTTGTGGATTGAATGGATGAATGGTGTTGTAGTATAACATCTGACAGTGTATTTGTCATTTGCTGGAAAGAAACTGATGAAAGAGGCCAAATCTAATGGACTGAGAACTACTGGCCAGGCATTTACCTTTACCAAGCTTTCCTCTCACTCAACCGTCAGCACCTCGGACAGCTCAGCTACAATTACGCAAGTCTCTGAGGAAACGTTTCTAAACACAAAGGCATTTTTACATTATCTTTTCTCCACTTCATTATTTAAACAAGCTCTTCTTGTTCATACACAAGCTTTCCACTTTGCTCATTTAAGCCCTCCCCTTAGATTGTTTGCTTCACAGTCTGCAATTCCCCAGCAAAATGGCCAGCTCCAACCCAAGCTTCAGAAATGCCAATTTTAATTAAAAGTGCAATTTTCAAATCCACCTAAAGCTCAGATAGGATATGGCACACTTGCCACCCTGTGATCTTTCTGGATGCTTTGTTGATTAAAATGGGTGTTGCTTTAAGTGCTTTGTCAAATCTTCACAAAAATGAGGAGAAACTGACATTTACACCTTTATACCAGCAAGAAAGTGATATATTAGATTCACCTCTATTGTCACAAAAGCTTGCTTTTGGCTTAAGGGCAGCATGAGGCCAACAGGTCCCCTGTGATAGCTCTGTTTTGATGCTTCAGCTTTAAGGGCTCTCTTCCTAGCTGGTGGTGATGGGGGTGGGGGAGTGGGGGTGGCAGGGAGAGTTACTATGCCATTTTCCCACTGACTTCTCCACTGCAGACAGTGCCCTTTGTGCCTATGCATGGACTTAGAGTTTTTAGGGTAACTGTTCTCTAATTCTGGCAAATATAATAAAAACATAAGAATCTCTTTTAGAAGATTCCTTGGCTCTACTTTTAGAGACTCTGATTCAGATTTGGGGTATAGCCCCAGAATCTGAATTTTAATGAAGCATAAGATGATGATTCTGATGAAGGAATGTAATCCTCTGAGAACATTTGTTTTAGCAATTCTCAGAAAATTTGCCACAAGAATCTAAGCTATGGAGTGGGCCAGGGAAGAAACCCTGTGCAGGGAATCTAGAAGTGTGACCCTGTCCAGCTCTAATATTTGCATTCTGGGGACCTCGGGCAATTCACTTCTCCCCTGTGTTAAGATTTCTCTATCTTTATAAATGAAGGGTCATGTAGTAGATAACAGGTTAACACTCTTAATATGCAAAGATCTTCTGAAAACCCATAATGAAAAGAGCCACCACTTGATACAAAGATAGATAAATGATATAAACAATCATTTCTTGGAGAAGAAAACATAAATGATGAACAAACATTTGAGAAGATAATCAACCTTAAAAATGCCCAGGTAAGTACGAATCAAAACAACAGTGGAGGTTGGTACTATTTCTTTGTTTTGATTTTGTTTCTTTTGCTCACTTGCTCATCCTATTGGGGGAAGGAAACCCTGTGAATTGACTGAAAACCCTGTGATTAATAACAATGAAGCAGTTGTTAGAAAGGGAATAGAGAAATTAGAATTCCCCTATAACATTAGTAAAAGTGTGAATGACAAGAGGAACCTGGATGGCTTAGTCAGTTAAGTGTCCTACTCTTGATTTTGGCTCAGATCATGGGAACAAGCTCCCCATGGAGCCCCGCATTGGGCTCTGTGCTCAGTGGGAGTCTGCTTGAGGATTTCTCTCCATCTCCCTCTACACCCTCCCAGCTCTTTCTGTCTCTGTCTCTTTCTGTCTCTCTCTAAAATAAACAGATAGATCTGTTATAAAAAGTATGAATGACTACAACTTTTATAGAAAATAATCTGTCAGGATTTATTAAAAATTTTAAAAGTTTATTTTTTCGTTCAACCGTTTTGCTTTGAGAACCTATCCTACAAAAAAATGTATCAGGACATATGGATATAATGGATATTTACTGAATATTATTGAGTGGCCAAATAGGAAATTACTTAAAGGTCTATCAACAAGAGAATGGTTGAGTAAATTATGCTATATCCAAACTGAGGAATATTCCACAATTATTTAAAGTCTATCTATTAAATCAGGAAGGGCTGATTTTAAATGTTGTCCATGATACATTGAATTGTGAAATGTCAAGTTACAGAGTAATGCTATAATATGATCCCATTTTTGAAAAAGAAAAACAAAAAAGCCTCAGATTCTGTTTGTTTTTATGTGTATGAGTTTGGCATGCATGTAGAAGGAAGTATACCAAACTATTAATATTGATTTCTTCACAGGATGAGATTATAAGGGGATTTGGAGGAAACTACAATGCTTTCTTTATTCACATATTGTACGACTTGTTCCAAAAAAATGTATTACTCTTATAACTGAATAACTATAAAGTTGACTTTAGACTTAGTCAAGAGCCAAAAAGTATTAAGGGCTGTATTCAAGGGGTCATTTAGATCCCTTCTCGCTCTGATCACCCTGGGACACCCATTTCCTTCCTGTACCCTACATCAAGGTCAATTTACTTGAAATTTCAGAGTTGCCCAAAACCACACCATATCTTTATAGTGATGTCCATTCTAATGCACCCACCTTAGAGCCCATGTGTGAGAGACCCAAGCTCCTGAAGTTGGATTTCATAACCAGACTGCAACTTTAGATCCTAGCCCATCCTGGGGACTTAAGTGAAAAGACAAAGCAATGCCATGTATTTCCTCAGGTTCCCCCAGAGCATCACCTTGCTCCTTTCAAACCTGTGTGACTCACCCAAGTGCACCTGAGATTCTTTGAGGACAGAGCCATGCTATATGTCATAGAGATAATTTAAGAGGACTCACAAGGACTTCAGGTCCCAGGAAGCCCCTAGTACTACCATTGTGAGAGTTGCATATGGGACACACACACACGAGCAGGATGCTGGCCATAGTCTCTGAGAGCCATCCTCAGTCCTCCCATTGGCATGCCAGGCTTCTCATGGATGTGAACGGAGTAGAGACCCAGGAACTGATGCTACACTGATGCTTTCTTCTTTGCCCCTTTAAGAAAATTATGAAATATTCCACACAAAAATTTATGACACAAATGTGTAGTTATTTGATAATCCTGAAGTAAACACCTATGTAGCTACCACCCAAATCAAGATACAGAGCATTGCCTGAAACTCTCCATGTGAACCTTTCCAACCATGCTCTCATCCTCTCACTAGAAGAAAGCACTATTCCATCTGCTATGTTCAATCATTTCTTTGCTTTTTTTTACAGCTTTACCACTTTTGTATGCAACCCCAAACAATAAATTAGTTTCACCTACTTTGAATTTACTATAAATAGACTTATGTTGTATGTATTCCTTAGTGTCAATATTAAAAAAGACTTATTCATGTTGCTATGTTTAGCTATAGTTCACTCCTTTTCATTGTTGCACAGAATTGTTACATGATTACAACACAATTAATTGTTTTATTGTTGATGGTTATTTGGGTTGTTTCCAGTTATTGGCTATTACAAACCATGCTACTATGATCATTGTATATGTGTCTCCTAATGTCATATACACAAGTGTCTCTAGAAAGAAATGAAATTGCTGGGTCACAGGGCTTGCATATCTCCAACTTTGCTAGATAATGCCCAATTACTTTCTGAAATGTACCAAATTGCATCCCACCAGCAGTGACCAAGACTTAGTACTCTACCCTCTCACCATTATTTTATGGATACTCTTTCTTTTCTCAGAGTCTCTGAACATGCTGATCCTCTTTCCTAGAGCATTTCTTTTCCTATTTTCTTATTTATCTTGCTTACTGTAAGGTGATCATTAAGGACTCTCCCTTCTGGCGTTCTTCCCTGACTCCTTAAAATGGGTTACATGCCCCACCCCATATTCCCATAATCCCCTCCATAGTATGTATCACACTGGATTATAACTGTTATAACTTCTTATTCACTTTTCTGTCTTATTCTGTTCCTCCCTCCCCCACCAGACTGAGGGATCCCCAAAGGCAGGGGGTTGTATCTTGATCTAAAGCAGTGCCTGGCACATAGCTGGTGCTCAAGAAAAAACTAAAAAAACAGGTAGAATCCATTTCTTCCCTCAACGCATGGCTCCCTTCAACCATTGGGAAGCCAGGTGAGTATTAAGGCTTTTCAAAGAATTGTTGCCAAAACAACAAATAATAACTCTGGGGAAATTAATTGTCAGATCTGGCTCTTTCATTAGTGGCTCATCAAAGGACTGTGAGCCCCTAGGGGGACTCTTAAAAATAAGTAACCGATCAGCATGGAAGGAAGGGCATCCTCTTCCCAGCACACCCCCCGCCACCACCACCACCAACACACAAACAGACACACCTCCTGCAAGTTGCAGTCTGGCCATTTAACACAGTTATTACCAACTCCCACTTAGTGAATTATGAGCAAGAGCCTCGAGAGAGCTTTCAAAGATCTTCAAATGAATGTTTAAAAGCCTGCGGTTGCTCAAACAGGCTCAGCTAATGGCATTTATTACTTGGAGGATAGGGTATTTACATAAAGCTGGATTTTTATTATAATGGTCAGATGGTTCCCCAGAGGGAGGGTGGAAGGGAGAAGGGAAGGTGAAGATGTAAGCATTCTACTTAAAGTTGATTCCAACTGATGTTGTCACAGCTAAGGTAGGGGTTGAGTAGGTGACCATTGGGCAGAAGGGGCTAGATACAGAGAATGGTACTGGGTTCCCCTAGATCAAAAGTCAGCACGCTGGACAGCTCATGGTGTCTGCCTCTCTCAGGCAGTTCTCATTCTTACTAGGATCCCTCCATGGATGATCTAGGAAAGGTCCCTCCTTTATCCTAGCTACACCTGGAGTGGGGCTAATCCAGGGTATTCACTGTCTCCTGCCTTCATCAGTGGTTCTAGGGATCCCAATGTACTCATGTGCATGACAATGGTCAAGATGAATATGAATTGAAGCTAGCTGTTGCTGACTTTAAGGAGTTTCTATTAGTTGTATATTACTGCATAACTAACCCCCCCCCCCATTTAAAGGCATAAAGCAACAATTATTTATTGTGATTCTGCTGATTAGGTGATTCATCTGCTGGCCTTGTCTGGGCAAATAATGCAACTGTATGTAACCAGCTAGTGGGCTGGAGGGTCAGGCAGTGAGTATGAAGTTAATGGAAGAGTTGATACCAGGGACAAATCTGGAAGATGAGAGGGATATTTTAGGAAGAAGCAGCAGCATGTGAGCAAAGGTATGAACTGATTGGTAGGTGTTTGGGAACCAAGGAGATTGGTAAGTTGTTCTGAATGACCAAATCATAGGAGGAAGAATGATTTCAGATGACTCTGAGGAAGTGAGTAGAACATTAGGTAATATATAGGGGACTTGACCATTATTCTGCAGATTTTGAGGAGAACTGGAGTGATAAATAATATCTAAAAGAACAATTACTTCATACCAGGCCTGTTACCGAGCATTGGAGATGCAGCATTGTTTCATTAAACCTTGTTATTACCACCAGTTTACAAATGAAGAAAGAAACTGAAGCACACCCAGGGTCACATAGTAAATGCTGAGGATGTGATTCAGAATCCAGGTAGTCTGGCTTTAGAACTGGTTATCTTAGGGACACCTGGGTGGCTCAGTCAGTTAAGTATTTGACTTTTGATTTCAGCCCAGGTCATGATCTCAGGGCTGTGAGATAGAGCCTTGTGTCGGGCTCCACACTGGGTGTGGATCCTGCTTAAGATTCTCTCCCTCCCTTTCCTTCTACCTTTCCCCTCACACCAAAAAATAAGAACTGGTTATTTTAGTTACTATATTCCATGCCCTTTGCGGGGTGGGGGGGGTGGGGAGCTGTTGAGTCGGGAGTGGGACAATTAATGAGAAATGAGGCAGGATTAAATTTTCTTTTTTTTTTTTTTTTTAATTTATTTGACAGAGATTACAAGTAGGCAAGAGAGGCAGGCAGGGAGAGAGAGGAGGAAGCAGGCTCTCTGCAGAGCAGAGAGCCCGATGCGGGGCTCGATCCCAGGACCCTGGGATCATGACCTGAGCCGAAAGCAGAGGCTTTAACCCACTGAGCCGCCCAGGCGCCCCAGGATTAAATTTTCATTTAACACCCCGAAATAAGCTGAATGAACGCCACACTTTCAGAAGGCAGAATTGTCACATCATTTATTTCCTTAAGCCAAATGTAATCAGTTTAAAGTCCCCATCCAGCTGGCCGGGAAGGAAATTTAGCTAGTCATAATTGAGCTTCCTCTCCATCACCTCCACCTCTCCCAACTGAATTAAGGTCACAAGGGTTTACTCAGAGCAGGTCATTGTTTCCACAGGTAACTTTTGGAATGCTCATTGTCCAAACTCATATATTTCTTCAAGACAGGTGGGTCTGAGGCCTGAAGGCCGAAGGTGGACACAGGAACACTTGCAGGGTAGGAAAACCTTAATAATGACCTTTCTATAGCTAGGCTTTCAGGCAGCCTTCCTTAGCATCTCAGAGTTCTAGAAGTGGCTGTGTTGATTATCACATACACACTCTCCCTAAATGAGACTCTTATAAGAGTGTGGAGAACAATTGGTTAAAAGGAAAGGATCATTGAAATATGTCTTCTTTTATCAGCCTGATTCTCCAGCAAAACTGATGGACTCCAGTGCACTTAATTTAAATGAAATGCATGTTCTCAGAGCTATAAAAATGACTTTATCATAGTCAAGAAGAGAATGATTTTAAAAAATGAATGTGTGGGTGATTGAATCCAGGATGTCCAGTGACAGGGGATGGAGAACTTGGATTGCTATCTTGATTCAGCCTCCACTGGGTTTATGATGTTCCCAGCGGCTGCCCCATCATTGAGCAGGGGCAGGATGGCCACAGAGTAAAGTGTACCCCAGTCCCATCTGGCACAGAGCATGGCTGGCTGAGCTGACCTGGCAGCGCCCAGCCCCCCACTGTGGTCAGCGCAGAGTAAGCACAGCATGTGGGACCCTAGGTTTGGATGTCAGCTCTCCCACATAATAGCTGTGTGGCTTTAGGTAAGTTGGTTAACCATACCACACCTCACTTCCTCCTTCCAGAGGATGGGAACAATGATAACAGCAGGACTCTCACCAAATTGCTGTATAGATTAAATGTAACACACATGAAGTAGAGTGATCCCTCTGGAGGCCAGGGCTCGGTGGCGGTGTTTTCACTCAGACGTGTGCTGCCTTTCCGGGCCTGGCTGGGGGCAACATGGGGCATCTGGTCCCTCGGGAAGGGATCATTTTACTTGGGAGGAGCCTTGCATGTGGCTGTGAGCATGCCTTTGACCCTTCCAAAAAGCCACAGCACCCAACCGCTGTAACTTGGTAACAGTGCAGAACCTGGAGCCAACTTCTTGGATTCAGATCTTGGTCCTGCCACTTACCAACTGTGTGAATTTGGGCACATTATTCCACCTCTCTGGGCCTCAGTTTCCTCATCTGTGTAATGGGGCCACCCACAATCCTTACTTCACAGGATTGATGTGAGGATTAAATTTGAGAACTCATTTAGCATCCCTTCCCACGTTCCGAATCTAGATTTCATCTGCTATGTGTCAAAGTGACCATCCATTCATTCCTGCATTTATAAAAGGAATTGCTACTTAGTGCTGAGTCTGAGATACACCAGCAGGGGAGGTCTGGTTCCTGCACTGCTTCATTGAGTCAATCAACAAATACCAGCCAGTGCTGCTCCAGGACCTGGGCATACCGCAGAGAACAGAGCCCCAGGAGCCCAGAGTCTAGTGCGGGAGACAGACAAGAAGAGAAAGGACAAATCCAAACACAAGTTTAGGTGGTCATTATTGCAAAGAAAGAGTGGGCAGGAAAAGGGCATGGGGGGCGATGGGGCAGGTTGTGTTGAATCCAGCAACCTCAGTCCCCCCCTCCCCCTTTCTGGAGTGGCATACCTTCCATGGGGTGGAGGAATTCACATCCAGAGGTGTCCTCAACTCCTCCCCATTCCCGCTCAATCTAACCAGCCACTAGTTCTGTAGATTTTACTTTCCAAAGAGCCTACAGGTCTCCACCTGTTCTCTGTCCCCCAGACCCACCCTTCCCAGGTCATATTCTCTCCCACCTGGACAACAGCAGTGTCATGCTCCCTGGTCCCCTGGCTTCCAGTGTCACCTCCCCACCCACCCAGGCACCAAAGGCAGAGGGATACTTCTGGAACAGAAATTAAGACCTCTCTATACACCTCCTCTCCCCACCCCGTCCCCCCTTCTCTCTTCGGATTCGGGCTGCCCTCAGGTGTGGCCCCACTCAGGTCCTTGGCCTGGAATTCCGGGACCACCAAGACCTAACCCCACCCACCCTGGCTCCACCAGATCTTCCCGGATCCCACAGACCGGTTTTGGGGGCCTTGCTCTGGGACTCCCACAGTGCCTGATACCACTTCTCCGGTATAAAATGTGGGTGTCCACGGTACAGAGGGCGGGCCAGCCCCGGGCTGGCTGAAGGTCAGAGAGCCGGGCCCGGGGTTTGGCGCAGGATTGGGCCGAACTCAACATAAAACTCCCTTCGCACCTGGCACTCGCGAAAGGATGGGGGCTGGAGGGGTGGGTGTGGGGGGCCCGCGACCAGATGCACGCCCCGCTAGCCCGGCCGGGAACCGCGGAACAAAGGGCACTCGCCAGCAGCTTCAGACTCCGGGGCGCCGCGTACCCCGCCCCCCGCCTCCCGCCTCCCCCGTCCCGCGTCCCCCGGACTCCCGCCCCCGCGCTCTCTGCGCCTGCGCGGGGAGGGGCCCGAGTGGGGTGTCGGGAGCGGGAGTGGGTTCTGGGACCAGACCTGAGAGCGTGATGAGGGGGTTCCCGCCCCCCGCCTGCGGCCGCGATCGCCCAGCCGCGCAGCGCCAGCTCCGCCAGCGAGTTAACAAGCCGCACTTTGCATTTGCCCGCGGCGGCGGAGCCGGGCGGGAAACTGGCTGTTGCCGAGAAAAAGGGAACCCGGGACGAAACAACGCGGGAAGGGGCGAGGACGCCCTCCCGCACTTGCTGAGCTGAGGTGCAGGAGAGGAGCTAAGGGACCCGCGATCGGAGGAGGGGACGCGGCTCCGGGCGCCCAAAGCCTCCAGGGCCCTGCCGCAGTGGGCCCAGGCTGGAGTGTTTCCGGACACGCAGTTCATACTGGGGCACGGGGCTTGGGCCGGCCTTTCCGACGTCCGGGGTTGAACCCTGACTGTTCACCGTGGCCACCGGACCCGGTGTGATCCTATCCCTGCTCCAGCCCGTCCGTGCCGTGGTGCCCTTTAATGTGCTGGGGACAATGCCTGCACCCACATAACCCAAGCAGAGCAGCCAGAGATGCCTTCAGAGGTGACACATTCTGTCCTCTGAGCCCTCTTTTCAGCGAGGCCCCAAGCTGGGCCTATAAAGACTTGAGCAAACACTAACATACTCGGGGCTGCATCCCCAAGATGACTCTAGCCCCCCTTAAAGTGCCTGCCTGAGAAAACACAACGCTTCCAAAAAATTGACCGTTTCTTCCAGAGGACACCTGAGGACAGGGCTTGGGTCTCCCGCCTTCGTGGGAGGCAAGGAGCAAACCCAGTTGGGTTTCACATGGACCAACCCTCCCTCCTGTCACACACACACTTCTTGCACATTTTCACTGCCTTGACTTTTCTGAGCCTCCACTCACTGCTCTCCCTAACCCCTCATTCTCTCTTTAAAATGCCCAGTCACGGAGCGCCTGGATGGCTCAGTGGGTTAAAGCCTCTGCCTTGGGTTCAGGTCATGATCCCAGGGTCCTGGGATGAGCCCCACATCGGATCCGGGCTCTCTGTTCAGCCAGGAGCCTGCTTCCTCCTCTCTCTCTCTCTGCCTGCCTCTTTGCCTGCTTGTGATCTCTGTCTGTCAAATAAATAAATAAAATCCTAAAAAAAAAAAAAGTTAAAATGCCAGGTCACCTTTGCACAAACCAAAGTTGAGATCAGTTCACACTGGACTCTTCCGTTTTGCAACAGTACGTTACTGATTAAAATTGGTCCTTCCCCGGGTGGCTGGGTAGCTCGGTTAGGCATCTGACTTTTGGTTTGGGCTCAGGTCATGATCTCATGGGTTGTGGGATCTGAGGGCCACCCCCAGCCCCCAATCTCTTCCAGGCTTCTCTCTGAAAGCTTACCCTATAAGGATTGAGGCAGCGGTCCCTATTTTACTCATTTGCAACTCACCATTAAAATGTGTGTTTTATCCATGTGCCACCCATACTGTTAATTACTTAATATTGTTCTTTCAATTGACTCAACTATTTTACTATTTTCAATGACTTTATTAAATTTCACAATTACTACTTACTACTTTTACATGTATTTATTTATTTTAAAGATTTTATTTATTTATTTGACAGAGAGAGATCACAAGTAGGCAGAGAGGCAGGCAGAGAGGCAGGCAGAGAGGGGGAAGCAGGCTCCCCGCTGAGCAGAGAGCCCGATGCGGGGCTCTATCCCAGGACCCTGGGATCCTGACCTGAGCTGAAGGCAGAGGCTTTAACCCACTGAGCCACCCAGTCGCCCCTTTTACATTTATTTAAATGGGAGATCATAGCATTGCCATCCACAGAAAACCAGTATCTGGGGATTGGGAGGAGGGGAAGCAAGGGGCCAGCCTGGTCTCCATCACAAACCTAACTAGTTATAAAAAGGGAAAAAAAAGGCACTTCTGGTGCTCATTTGCAGCTCTGGCCTACAGCTGGGAGAGCAGGGAAGCTGAAGCTACAGGAGCTGCCCACCAGGGCCCCAAGGACAGTTCCCCGGAGATTCCCGTGGCCGTGGCTTAGTCACAGCAGAGATGCTGGTTTCTTGCCCCCCAAACCTAGTGGCCCCTGGTCCCAAACAAGACATGTGAAGGGCATGTGGCTAGCACTGGGGACCAGCGGGCCTGTAGACTCCAGGGGTGATGAAGATGCTGGGGAAAACTGTTCATTTTCCCTCCTTCCCTGGAAAGACAAGAATAACAATCCTAACAAAACAAAATGTGTTTACCTGTTGGAGGCAGCCTGCCTGGGGCTCACCAGCCCTAGTCGCTTTGATTCTTGAATCAGGCAGGGTAACTTTCCTCTAGGAACTATCTGCCTGAATGTTAATACATTGCTAAGGGCAAAAGGTAATCTTGGCCCCACCCCCAGGATTCTGTAAGACTATTTTAATGTATAAAACTTCCTTTGGAAACGTCCTTTATTTCTACCCCCAAGATATATGTTGGCAATCATCCCCTAAGCATGTTACCCACTGATATACATCTGAAGGGTCTCATGACTAAGGTTTTATTAAACAGTAATAAATTATCTTTTCCCTTTATAAAAAAGATTCTATTTATTTATTTAAAGATTTTATTTATTTATTTGACAGACAGAGATCACAAGTAGGCAGAGAGGCAGGCAGAGAGAGAGAAGGGAAGTAGGATCCCTGCTGAGCAGAGAGCCCGATGCGGGGCTCGATCCCAGGACTCTGGGATCATGACCTGAGCCGAAGGCAGAGGCTTTAACCCACTGAGACACCCAGGCGCCCCAAGATTGTATTTATTTACTTGACAGAGAGAAAGAGAGAGAGCAAAAGCAGTGGGAGCGGCAGGCGATAGGGAGAGGGAGGAGCAGGCTCCCCACTGAGCTTGGGATCATGACCCTGGGATCAAGACCTGAGCCAAAGGCAGACACTTAACTAACTGAGCCACCCAGGTGCCCTAAATGACCTTTTCCTACCAACAGCTAGCCGCTCAAGATCCTGGAAACCTTGCTTCTAAATTACTTAGACACTTATGCTATCCCTAATCCCTTCTCAACTTGAAAGTACATAATGGGCCACTCCTCATGACCCCACTGCAGCTCTTTCTGCCCATGGGTCCTGTTCCTGTGCTTTAATAAAATCACCCTTGTGCTCGCTTCGGCAGCACATATACTAATAAAATCACCCTTTTGCACCAAAGACGTCTCAGGAATTCCTTCTTGGCTGTTGGTTTCCAACCCCAACATCCTTCCTACATCAGGATGGCATTATCATGTTCCTGTGCAACCCTTGGCATGACACTGGGAAGACAAACTGCTCAAAGGGCAGTGACACCGGGCTGGGTGCTGGGGATGCCTCGCTGAGCAAGGAGCCCAGGGTCTCTGCCTGCAGTGGAGAGAGAGGCAGTTACACACTAGAGAAGAGCACAGAGGTGCTGCAGTGGGGAAGTTTGAGGGGCTGGGGGTTCTGGGGCCTCACAGTGATGGGAGAGGGAGCACCATCCACCTGGGGCATGGGGGAGGGGACTGGCAGTCAGGGAGGGCTTCAGGGAAGAAGTAGCATGCTGGTGAAGCCCGGAGCTTATGTGAGTCAGACAAAGAGTAAGGTGAAGGTGTGGAGGATGTTTCCAGGGGCTTCCTTCTCCATAACTGCTCCATCAGCCAATCCATGGGTGCCCGGCAGAACCCTCTCCAGTCATCACACACAGGGAGTTGCCCTTCTCTTCCAGAAATCAGAGCATGGGGACTGAACTGTAGGAGTGGTTGATGTGACACTTGTACACAACACAGGCACATGAATAAGGGAATTGCCCACAATTACCCTTGATTGTGCCATTGTGACTGATGCTGTAATCCAGGGCAAAAGTGTTTTCATGCGGGAGAGAGAGATAAGGACAGAGATTATAGTCAGGTGCTGCCCAAAGAGAGGGAGAGGGCAGCCCTGCCTCTTCCCACAGCTTATCAGGGCAACTGCATGGAGGACGAAGTCTTTGGAGGCAGCCAGGAGGAGTCTGGGACCTGTATTCTGCCCAGAAAGCCTCCTTGTCCTACACCAGACCCTCCATGGCTCCGTCTGCTCCTGCTAGCCCAAAGCTTCTCAAACTTGAGGATGAACCACCAGGGGAGTTATTAAAATACAAGTTCTACACCCCCAGAGGTTCAGAGTCAGTAGGTTTAACAAGGTTCCGAGTTGCTCATGCTCCTCCGGACCACACTTAGAATCTGGTTCTCCAGCCTCACCTCTCCTCATCTCATCCCATCCACTCCATATCCTCTACAATACCACGACTTTCCCCACCTCATGCCCATTGTCCATGACCAGTATTTTTTAAAAAGCCAGGTGGTTCTGATGTGTGGTAAGGGTCAGGAAAGTCTTTCCCAAGCACCCAGAATGAGATAATGGGATTTGGAACTGAACTGACTAGGAGCCGTGAACAAAACAAAATAAGACAAAAACTAAACAAACACCAGGCCTTCTGGAGCTGTCCTGCTGGTTTATATGGAGGTCTGTAACTCCAGATCCCCAAGGACTGACTGCGTGCCCAGGGTCCTTTCTATTTTAGCCCCCGTGATACCTGCATGGACAACGTGTTTTGCAGCCTCTGTCTACATCCAGAGTAGCTCAGAAGAGTTAGTCCCAGAGGCCAGCAGCCTTATAGGTACGTGTCTGACACACGTACCTATGGTCTCCTCTCCTCACCCATTGCAGACATCACTAATCAATCCAGTTCTCTCTGCCCCCAGGGGACTGACTTAGCCTCTGAATATTTTCCAGGTTGGTCCAGGCATCCATTTCCAAATAAGCAGAGCTGGTACCCCAATTCACAACTATGTGGTCTGCTCAGGAACTGAGACTGTCTTCCCTACCTGCTCTCTTGATACCTCTAATGGCAGATGGCTTCTGTTTCATTGTCTGCTCCAGTCTCTGAGCTCTTAGTTCCAGGCTCCTGCCTCTGCGCTGTCTTCTGGCACTCCCAGCCTCCCAGCGTTTTAGACTTTAGCTCTCTTGAGTGGCATTTTGCTGTGGAACTCAGCATTGGACCTGGTGACAGCTGATACTCAAATCGTGTTCGTGGATATCTGACAGTGTGTGGATGAAAAGGTAAACTCTCCTGGGGTCTCAGTCATTATTCAGTAACATTCTACTCCGGAATTTACTAGCCTAAAGCAAGAGTAGTATTGGCTCCTGACTCTGGGTCAAGGATTTGCTCGGGTTTCAGCTGGATGATTCTCCTGCATACGTGGCCTCTTGTGGCTTTCTCCCATGGATGGCTAATGATACAGAGTTCAGGAAGGCCTTTCCCTGTGGCAGCTTGTTCTTCCTCGAGTTGCGGTGGTTGGGTTCCAAAAAGGAGTATCTCAAGTAACAAAGGCAGAAGCTGCGGATCTATTAGGACCTGGTCTCAGAGCCACGGTGTCACTACCGTCACTGGCCACTGGCCAGACAGGCCACTGAGCTAGCCCTGATTTAGGAGGAGGGAAACGGGCTACCCATCTCCACAGTGGGAGCGGCAAAGAACTCACAACCACCTATGGCTCACCAAACCTGGGAGTTCAGTGTCAGGGCACCCAGTAGGTGCTCAGTAAGTATTTCTTACTGACTGGCGAATGACTCCATCAGTTCCATTGCCAGGAGGGGCCAGGGCTCCTACAGTTCCTGTCCTGTGTCCCAGCCCCCAGGCCTGCTCAGCATTCCCACCCACAAGCCCAGACCTTGCCCTTGACCCAGCCCTCCAGGGCAGTAGTAGATGATTGGTGAATTCCTACCCTGGTCTGGCACCCAGGAAACAAGATGTGGGTGTGGGGATGGGTGGAGGCTTCCTGCAAAGAGGGCAGAGTCTGGGCTGCCCCAGGGCCCATTTCCATCTCATTGTCTCATTGATTTGGAGTTGGAGAAAATGCTGATTTTTTTTTTTTTTTTTTTTTTTGAGCACTGGAGACGGAGAGCAATCTGGGTTGCTATGCAACCAGCGCCTGTGCCCAGCTGATAACACCAGAGGAATTAACTGTCCTTGTCCTGCTCAGGCTCGGGAGGAGGGGGCTGCGGTTGCCCCCTCCCAGAGCCTCAGACCCCACTATCTGAATCTGGCCCAGTTACAGATGGAGGAGTCCGGATCCAGGTCCTGGCCCGGCTCCGGCTTTACAGAGCAACCAAGGGGTGTCCAGTGCCTGAAGCCAAGGGGGGTGCCTTGTGGAGTGTGAGAGGGGGCTGCCTGGGGTGTCTTGGATGAAGGGCATCCTGTCTTCTTTGATCTGCTAATGAGCTGTGAATTAAAGACAAATCTGAACTGGAGGGAGGCTTTCAGGAAGCAAGGCTGGAGGAGAAGATGGGCAGAATGCAGCCACAGCAAATACAGCCCTGACCAGAGGCCAACCAGTGTGCCTGCCACAAGCCCTCCAAGGCCCAGGCGGAAACAAGCCAGGTAAGGGTAGGAAGCACTGGTGGGCAGGGGAGACGTGCGCAGTGGTGGCGGCCCCTTGGCGCCCTGGAAAAAGGCTGGGACTCTCTTATCCAGGGTCTGGAGACTGAAAGTAGCCCATCTGGAGCCCCTGGGGATGGATGGGAGAGACCCAAGGAGACAATTTAATGTGGTTACTTCCCCACTGGACTGACTCTTTAAGGCAAGGAATGTGGAACCTTTGGGTTTCAAGGTCGGACCTGCTTTCCGTGACTTAATAGCTGTGTGACCTTGGGCTCCTCAGTTCACCTTCCTGAACACCACTCTTCCCCACCACAAAAAGGAGAATATCCCTCTACAGACTTGTCACCAGGATGAGAGCGATCACATATCTGGCGGAACCATGGGAAACTACTGTGTCGGCGAATGAGAACTGCTTCAAGAGAGAAAACTGAATGTCAACTCTCTCATTTGGGTCAACTTTACACGGTGGGCACCGAGCAGGGTCCTATTGCACATTAAAGACACTCGGTAAATAGAGGCAGCTTAAAAAAAAAATTATTTATTTGTCAGAGAGAGAGGGAAAGAGAGAGAGAGCGAGCACAGGCAGACAGAGAGGTAGGCAGAGGCAGAGGGAGAAGCAGGCTCCCCGCCAAGCAAGGAGCCTGATGTGGGACTCGATCCCAGGACGCTGGGATCATTACCTGAGCCAAAGGCAGCCGCTTAACCAACTGAGCCACCCAGGCGTCCCCCCCAAAAAAAGATTTTATTTTTATTTATTTATTTATTTTTAAAGATTTTATTTATTTATTTGTCAGAGACAGAGGGAGAGAGAGCAAGCGAGCACAGGCAGACAGAGTGGCAGGCAGAGGCAGAGGGAGAAGCAGGCCCCCTGCCAAGCAAGGAGCCCGATGTGGGACTCGATCCCAGGACGCCGGGATCATGACCTGAGCCAAAGGCAGCTGCTTAACCAACTGAGCCACCCAGACATCCCGTGGATTTTATTTTTTAAAGTAATCCGTCCACCCAATGTGGGGCTTGAACTCACAACCCCAAGATCGAGAGTCACGGGCTCTACAGACTGAGCCAGCCAGGCACCCTTAGAAGCAGCTATGGTTGTCTCTGCTGTCCTGGGTGGTGGTCCAGCATACATGCTCAGGGAATGGATGAGTGAAGAAAACCAGCATCAGGACTGAGCAGACCCGGGGGGGTTGTGGGGGGATTGGAACCGAGGGGCCAGAAGCTACTGACATCAGGGGCTCCTTCCCTGAGCCTAGAAGCCTCAGCCTGTCTGCTCCTCCCCTCTTCTTCCAGCCCCCGGCCCCCGCCGCCCCTTCTCCATGTGCACCACCTGTGTTTATTCTTCTCTCCTGCCCCATTTACCAAGCCGAAGTCTTGTTTTCGGGTTACCATGGTTACCATGTACTTGCACACTTACTCTGTGCCAGGCTCCAGTCTCTGCACTTTGCAGGCACTAACTCACTTGGTCCTAGCAGCACCCTAACGAGAACCTTATTTTTAACCCTTCGCGTTGGGGTTTATTGGGGTATCATTTACACACAATAAAACGCACCTGTTTACTCAGTTGAACAAGTTTTGGTAAATGACTCTGTCCCTGCACCCACCCCCGTGGTGATACAGCATTTTCATCCCCCTCTTGCCCCTTGGCAGCCAGGCCCCCCACCGGTTTTCCCATCCATCCTCCCCCAGTCCGGGTACCACAGATGTGCCTTCTGTTAGTGTAGATTTGCTCTAACTTTTCTAGCATGTCATACGGATAATTGGAATCACGTAGTGAATACATCTTACAGCAGCTTCTCTTGGTTGCCATTCATTTTTTCTCATTTGCCATCTCTTTTATTTTTTATTTTTTAAAGATTATTAGTTACTTGAGAGAAACAGAGATAGCAGGAGAGAGTGAGAGAGGGCATGAGCAGGGAGGAGAGGGAGAAGCAGGATCTCCACTGAGTGGGGAGCCCCATGCAGGGCCTGATCCCAGGACCCCGGGATCTTGACCTAAGCCGAAGGCAGATGCTCAACTGACTGAGTCATGCGGGTATCCCTGTTTATCATTCATTTCTTCCTTTTAGTTGCTGAGTTGTTGTTATGACTGAATTGTAACATCCCCCCCCACCCCAAATTTTCATAGTTCGAAGCCCTCGACCCCAGCGTGACTGTATTTGGGAAGAGGGCCTTTAAGAAGGAAATTAAGGTTAAATGAGGTCATAATCCAACTGGACCGATGTCCTTAGAAGGGGAGGAGGAGGGATGCTTGGGAGGCTCAGTCGGTTAAATGTCTGCCTTCAGCTCAGATCATGATCCCGGGGGCCTGGGACGGAGCCCTACATGGGACTCCCTGCTCAGCGGGGAGTCTGCTTCTCCCTTGGCCATTCCCCTTCCACTCAAGCTGTCTCACTTTCTCTCTCAAATAAATGAAATCTTAAAAAAGAAGAATAAGAGGAGGAGGAGGAACCCCCAGAGATGTGCACGCAGGGAGGAAAGGTCCTGTGAGGATACACTGGGAAGGGGGCTGTCTGCAAGGCAAGGAGAGAGGCCTCAGGGGAAAGTGAGCCCGATGACCTCATGATCTTGCCTTTCCAGCCTCTGGAGCTGTAGGAAGTGTGTCTCTGGTGTTTAAGGCCGGGTCTGTGGTGTTCTGCTGTGGTGGCCGAGATGACGGCTACAGCAGCATCTCATCACGTGGGCATAGAGCCCCAGCAGTGATGGCGGGTTCATGGACGAGGACACAGACCTAGAGGTACCCAGCACCTTGCCCAAGACCCCTCAGGTCAGCCAAGCGGCAAGGCCATGTCTGCGGGACTGCGGAGTCCGTGGTCCTGTGGGTGGGGTGGAACGCGGCACAAAGTGGGTGCTTGCAGGAAAGCCAGCATGGGCCCCCGGTGCCCTGAAGCGAGGCATCCCCAGCTGGAGGCCAGAGGCTGGCAGTGCCAGGGGAAGGTAGCCAGGGCAGATGAGGTGCCCCGGGTCGGTCCTGCAAGTCTCTTGCCTGTGCCCTTGGGCGGTGGGGGATACCGGCCTTCCAGGACCCCTCATGGAGGAGGGGCTGTGCCTCTCAGACTGAGGAGGACCGGGGGCAGGAGAGAAGATCCGAGGAGGGAGGCTGTCCAGTGAAAGGCCCCATCAAGGACTCGGCAGAGCAAACTGGTCCTGCCCTGCTGAGCCTCAGTCTGCTGGTCAACAAAATGGGCATGATAATTCTCCTTTGCTGATGGCTCTGAGGAGGAAGAAAAGAGACAATGAATGAGGTGGGGAGGGGAGTGGTCACCCCTTCTCCCAGATGAGAATCTGGAGGCCGAGGGAAGAGAATGGACACAAGGGTCTCTCCAGCTCACCAAGAACCAGCCCTACTGGGGGCTGAGAGCGCGCCTTCAGGTCTGGGCTCCGAAAACGGCTTCTGGGCCTTTAATGCCACAGGACAGAGATCCCATGACCAAGGCCTGCTTCTCCTCCAGTCCATGAGCTTCTGGAGGCCAGGGCTGTATCCAGTTTTGCTCACCATCATATCCTCAGCGACCAGCAGAGCTCTTGACACACTGAGGACACCCAGCCAATATTCGTAGACTGAATGGATAAACGATTGAAGATAGCCATGCTTTTCAAAAAGGTACATGAGTAGCCTGGCACGGTAGCAAAGAGTGCCAGAAACCATGGGTGCCCCTTCCTGAAATGTCCATTAAATCCAGAATAGGGGGGAAATAGCCATGTTACAGGCTAACATCATTTTTTTAAAAAATTGTGGCTGTTTTGTAAAAAGCTAACCATAGATTAACCACGATTTAGCAATTGCACTCCTGGGGCTATATACCCAGAAGAAATGAAAGTAGGAACTTGAACATGTACGGTACAGCAACACTTCCTGCAGCATTATTCACAAGAGCCAAAAGTGCAACAACCAAATGTCCATCAAGGAACAAATGGGTACACAGAATGTGGCATGTCCATACTACAGAAAAACCACTCAGCTTTAAATAGGAAGGCAATTCCCACATGGACAAACCTTGAAGACATGATGCTGAGCGAAATAAGCCAGCCACAAAATAATAAATGCCGTCTGATTCCACTTACATGAGATCCCTTGAGAAGTCAAAGTCATAGAGACAGAAAGCACGGTGGCTTCTGGTAGGCACCCGGGCAGAGGAATGCGGAGCTGGTGTTTAATGGGGAAAGAGTTTCTGTTTGGGAAGATGAGAAAGTTCTGGAAACGGATGGTGGCGATGGTTACACAGCAAGATGAATGTACTCAATGCCACCGAACCGTGCACCTGAAAATGGTTAAAATGGCAAACTTTACATTAGTATACTTTTTTAAAAAAGATTTTATTTATTTATTTGACAGAGATCACAAGTAGGCAGAGAGGCCGGTAGAGAGAGAGAGGAGGAAGCAGGCTCCCCGCTGAGCAGAGAGCCTGATGCAGGGCTCGATCCCAGGACCCTGGGTTCATGACCCGAGTCGAAGGCAGAGGCTTTAACCCACTGAGCCACCCAGGCGCCCCTAGTATATGTTTTTAATACCAGTAAAATACACACAACTCCACAGCAGTAGCATCATTCTCATGGGGATTGGGGCCGCCCTTCTGTCTCAGGGCAGGGTCATGGCCGTCTTCCAAGCAGGCTGAGTCCCATCAGGAGCTCCAGGTACAAGTGTCCGTGCTGCAAGTTGGATGGAAAAGGCACAGGAGGAGGAGATGGGGTGATTTAAGGGGACATGTCTGGTTAGGTGATTTTTCCAGTAACCCACAAAATCTGCCTGTCTCATATTTATTTCCTTCACCAAATATCTCGAGTGAGTGCCAAGTACAGGTTACCTGGTGGGATAGGGGGAGGGATGCCAAGGAAGACAAGCCTAGGTCTGGTCTCTGAAGCATCCAGGCCAAGAGGAAAGGCACGACACCCCGGTCTGTGAAATGGGTCGAAACCTTCCATGGGGTTGGGAGGGAGGAAGCTTGAAAGGCTCTTTGTACAGGGCCTGACTCAGAGCAAGAGCCTAGGAGAAGTCTGCCGTAGTTCTTGGTTTTTTTAAAGATTGTATTTATTTATTTGACAGAGAGAGATCAGAAGTAGGCAGAGAGGCAAGCAGAGGGAGAGGAGGAAGCAGGGTTCCTGCCAAGCAGAGAGCCCAATGCAGGACTCGATGCCAGGACCCTGAGAACATGACTTGAGCCAAGGGCAGAGGCTTAACCCACCTAGCCACCCAGGCACCCTTGGTTTTTTTACTTTTCACTCTCATAGGAGGTAAAGAAGGTCCAAGTCAGTTGGTTAGAAGGGTGTGGGGTTTTGGGAAAGGATGAGCCCATGAGAGAGTTATTTTCTTATTTTAAATATAGGAAAAATATACTGGAGAAAATAGAGAATATCTACCCTATACAAGGAGGAAAATCTCACTGAGGGGACAAAGTGGTGGCTTGCTAATCCTGATTTCTCTGCAGTTTCCCACCCCCACCCCAATCAAGAGCCTGGTCTAACATCAATCGCTGCCCCCCCCACACACACTTAGTGCCCCCTCCCCATGACTCATTTGCCTTAGATCCAATTGTTCTCCCGGCCTCCTCAGTACGGAGCTCTTGATGGATTTGGTAATTGGAGTAATTACGGTAATTTTACCTTAAAGACAGGCAGCTGCAGATTTCCTATTGGGAGCCCCTCCCTGGGCCTCCTGCCAGCCAGTGTTCAGGGACAACGGGGACAAGTGGCTCCCATTCCCCTCCCCCAGAATGCAAAGTGGCTGGGGTAGGATGAGTGCTTTCAATAGAAGGCATGTCCCACCCTCTCATCGCTGGGCCCCCCCAGGACCACTCACACTGCAAGAGGGGCAGAAGACAGCGGGATGGATTTGCCAGAAATCACTTCTCTCCAGCACCCCAGCATTGGCTCCAGGAGTTGCAAAACAGCAACTACATTCACTTGTTCCCCATCCAGGACTGAAAACCAAGACAAGGGACCCCCCACTCCCCGCCAAACCCAGGTCTAAGGATGAAGACTCTTATAGATCCCCTAAAGCCCCAACTGCATGTATCCTGTGGTCTCTGTATGTAAGAGGCAGGGAGGGCTGATGGACCCTCAGACAAGGTGAGGAGAGTCACCTGCCCACAACCAGGTCCCAGCAGCATCCTCCCACCCTCACCCCCCACCCAGGGCCTGGGCTCCTTGCCCCCAGGGGCAGCCTGAGAAATTTCCCCTTCATCCCAGTGCCCCTTAGAGTCCAGAGACCAAAGCACCGCAGGCAGAGCTCCGATGGTGTCAGGGTTAGAAGGCTTCCCAGAGGAAGGACCTCAAGGAAGTTCTCAGAGAATGTATGAGGGACTCCCTCTGATGCTTGGGAGTCAAGGCCAGACTGCGGGTTGGGCCCAGTGAAGAGGAGTACTGGTGGGTGTGGAATTCCCCCCCAACCCCCATCAAGGTAGGTGCCTCCTGGACACCTTAAGTTGGGGAGCAGGGGGCTGGGACAAGGGTTGAAGGAGCAAAGGTCAAAGGAGGGACATGGTATCCTAGGTTAGCCTCCTAGGTTTGCAGGAATTATTGAGGACTAGAACTCAGATCAATTGGATTATGAGTGATCGAGGTAACCTGTTTGCGCCCCGTCCATATTCCTAAGGCTTTACGGCTTCAGTAGGCTCCAGCAAGGTCCAAGGACCCCGACGAACATGGGTGGCAAGAGCAGGGGAATTAACATTCTCGAAACAGCCCTCAGCCATGACTAATGGGAGTGGGCCTTTAAACACCTCTTCCTCGCCTCTCGGGAGTGAATAGCTCTGAGAGTGTTCTCTGTCTCCCTGAGTTCCTCTCTCAGTGGGGTCCCAGTGTGATGACTCACCGCTCAGTGGCTCCTTCCCCTCCCTGTCCCATGTCCCCACTGTCCTGCACTCAAATCCCTGTCTGTGGCCTGCTTCTGGGAACTCATACTGAGACACCACCTAAGCCAGGAGATGCCAGAGGGATGTTCTGACAGAATATCACGGGCCTGGGCTCTGCTCCCAGTTAGACCACCGCAGACAGGACACCCCTTGTTAGGGCCCCTACCCCAGTCAGCCTCACTGGGTCACCTCATTGCCATTCTGCCCACCTGATCTGGCCACTAGATTAGACTGGGGCTACCAGAATCACGGGGTCTGGGGACTACATAGAGCCAGAAGGGGACATGTCCATGTGACATCACAGCATCACTGGGTGGCCAGCAAAGCACATCACTGTCTCCTCTAGCACTGAGCGCGGGGGTGGGGGTGGTGGAGTGAGGGCAGAAGTGGCTGCAGAATTCCAACTTCTCTGCCCTCTCACCTCCCTTAGGTGAGCAGAGTCTCCCCGCCCCTCCCACTTCCCTCAGGAGCCGAATGAATGGATAGAACCTCCTGGGATTGGGCCCCCCAGGCCCTGCCCACCCCAGCCAGCCAATCACTGACTAGCCATAGGTGGGTACAAGGGTGGGAGGAGTCCTGGGGAAGGCAAGATGGGAAGGGTCTAGGAGCGAGCCTAATCCATCTCTTAGCCCGGCTGCCTAGACAATCTCTCTTCCAGCATGTGCTGCTCCAGCAACAATGGCCTTGGCCGACATCCTTCTGTTCCCTCTCTCTGCAACCCCCCTCTCCAGACTCTTCCAATGGGTGGGCCCTTCTCATTTTGGTGTCAGTTCAAGTGTCCCCACCTCAGGGAGGCCTTCTGTGACAGGGGCTATGCCCACATCTGCCTCACCCACATCCCCTCCGCGCCCACCTATCCTGTCCTCATGGATGGCTTCCTACAGTAAGCATCTGGGACCCCCTCCCCAGGCTCTTTCTGTGACACACAAGAGGGACAGCCTTGTATCTGTGAGATGAACCAGATGCGCCAGGGAGTTAACACCCCCAGAAGCAGCTCTCAACCAATACAGGTGGTCGGGCAGTCCGTGATAATACTGTCTCTTCTTTATTCCTTAGCTGACACAGACCGGAAGCAGATCTTTACGGTTGCCCAGAAATCCCTGCAGCATCGAGCCCCAGCTGCTCACCGCTGAAATCTGCAGGTTAGCACACCCTGCTCTGGTTCCAGCCTTCCTACTCACATTTCTACCCTCAACAGGGTCTTCCTGGGACCACTTCCCAAATAAACTTCTTGCCCTCCAATTTTTGGCTCAGGGTCTGCTTCTGGGGGCTTCCAAACTTAGATCTTTCTCTGTCCACGCAAAACACCCACCCACATTCCTTTCACCATCTCTCTATAGGGGCTTTTCTTTTCTTTTCTTTCTTTTTTAAAATCAAGTTTCTATTTATTTATTTGAGAGAGAGAAAGAGAGAGTGTGCACCAGCAGGGGGAGGGGCAAAGGAAGAGGGGGAAAACCTCAAGCAGACACCTGCTGAGGGCAGAGCCTGATACTGGGCTTCTTCCCACGACCCTGAGATCATGACCTGAGCCACAATCAAGGGTTGAATGCTAACCGGACTGAACCACCCAGGCACCCCAATAATTTTGTTGTGTCTCTGGATAGTCCATGAGTTCCAAGAGAGTTGGGACCTTTCCTGTCTTGTTGATTACTCTAGTTCCAGCCTAGCCCAGTGCTGGGCATTGAATATCATTGTGGACTCAATGCAGATTCCCTCATGTCATCCTTCCATCCTTTGGAGTGACACAGGAATGGCGGATTGACTCTCCAGGAGCACAGAGAGGTTACCTGCAGCCCCACATGGGTACACCGGAGCTCAGGGCTGCCATCCAGCCCCACGTGACCACCACTAAACACTGCCTGTCCCAGAAAAGCCCTCACTTGAATGCCAGAAGAGACACCTCCTCTGCCCAGGGGGCATTTCTGCCTTTGCCCAGGGAAATAGTCCCACTTGAAAGCATCTTTCCAAATCCCATCCTCCTTCCTCACAGAAGCTGGAGGCAGGAAGGGCTTGTCTCTGTCAGCCCTAGCTGCATAACAATACACCACAGGTTGAGGGACTTAAACAACAGACACTTATTTTCTCCCAGCTCTGCAAGCTCAAAGTCCAAGGTCAAAGGTGGCAGAAAATTGGGTTTCTGGTGGCAATTATCTTCCTGGCTTGCTGACAGTTGCCTTCTTATTCTGTCTTCCCATGGCCTTTCCTCTGTGTGCCCGAAGAGAATTCTTCCCATGGCCTTTCTTCTGTGTGCCTGAAGAGAGTTTTGGTGTCTCTTCTTCGTATAAGGACACAAGTCTTACGTGATCAGGGCCCCATCTTATGACCTCCTTTAACCCTAATTACCTCCTTAAAAGCCCTATTTCCAGAAACAGTCAACTTGGGGGTTAGGGCTTCAACACATGAAAGGAGGGGGACATAATTCAGGAGCCCATAACAATGGGCTCCTTAAAAGAAATTTGATCCTAGCCCAAGTCAGCCCCCACTGCATAGAGCTAGGAGAAGCTGGGCACCCAGTGTGAGCTGTGCTAACCCAGCGGCAGGGCTGGTGCAGGCTCATCAATCATCATGATACCACTCAGTGGAAGAAGATGAGCCCTCAGATAGAGCCAAAGATGAATGGGCAAGCTGACATGTGATTAAACTGGGATCCTCTGCTGGTGGCTGATGGCCCACGATGGGTGCCAAGTTAGCACAGCTGGGTGTAGGCTCACAACACCCACTGAGGCACCTGCACCCTCTTCCTGCCCAGGTTAAAGGATTGTCCCTCCAACCACACAGATCTCTGCCATCCCGGCCCTCTTAATGAGAGAATGAGGCAGGCAATGGGACCAGTGTAGGTTCTGGAAACCATGTGGGAGAGAATAGCATTAGTTACCATTCAGCCTGCCTGGTTCCTCCTAATAATAATAATAGTGAAGGCACTGAATGAGCACTATGTACTTCAAGTGCATTTTTCTCATTTCACTCATAGGACCAGGGAGGTCAGAGTTAAGTTAGGGGATGAGGCAACAGTTTCTAGAGGAAACAGACAGAGGGGCAAAGAGGGATTCATTTATTCATTCATTCATTCAACGAATTTTTATTGAGCACCTACTGTGTACCATTATATCCACAAAGGTGAGCAAAACCCCACATGATCTCTGCCTTCAGTGGACTACCTTATATTTTGGGGAGACAGATGACTAAAAAATGAATTAAATAAGATAACTTCAGGTAGTGATAAATGTTAGGATGAAAATTAACCAAGGAGACGAGAGAGAGTCAGAGGAGACAGTGTCAGAGGAGACAGTGGGATGGTCAGAGGAAGGGACATCTGAGCAGAGACCCAGATGTGGGAGGAGCTGGCCAGGGGAGTGGCTGGACTAAAAGTATTGTAGGCAGAGAAAACAGCAAGGGCAAAATCTCCAAAGTAGGAATGAACTTGGCATGTCTCAGGAATTGAAAGGAGGTTTGTGTGGCTGGCTTTGGTGGTTGTGCATGAATGGCAGGAGAGACATTAGACAGACCTCATAGGCCAGGCCAAAGACTTGGATACTATTTTAAGTGATACGGGATCTCTCTGGAAGGTTTTTAGTAGGAAGGCTTTCAGAAGAATTGAGTTTTTGTTTTACAAGGACCACTGTGCCTGCTGTACAGAGGATAAATAGGAGGGCGACAAGAGAGAACAGTTCTGACAGTGAAGCCACTGAGACTTGGTACCATCACAGTCATCATCACCATCACCATCACCACCATCACCACCATCACCACCATCACCACCATCAGCACCATCACCATCATCACCACCACCACCACCACCATCACCATCATCACCATCATCACCATCACCACCATCACCACCATCACCATCACCATCATCACCATCATCACCACCATCACCATCATCACCACAATCACCACCATCATCACCATCACCACCATCATCACCACCATCACCATCATCAAAGGCATTCAGGTGATTGTGGCTTGAACTAGGATGGTAGTAGGAACAAAATGGTGAAGTGGGAAGACTGGAGTGTATTTTGGTGGGCGGTCCCATAGAGCTTGTAGGTGGATTGTGGAGATAGGGAGGAATTGGGAAACAGAAGCAGCAACTTCGGCTGAATCCCATGGTATTTCCTCCACTTGGATAATCTACCGAATCCCCCTACTTGCACTGTTGTTGTTTTTTCTTTAAGATTCTATTCATCTATTAGAAAAAGAGAAAAAGGAGAGGGAGAAGCAGACTCCCCACTAAGCAGGGGACCTGACATAGAGCTTGGTGCCAGGACCTGAGATCATGACCTAAGCTGAAGGCAGACGCTTAACTGACTGAGCCACCCAGGTCCCCCCCCCCACCCCACTTCCATTCTTGACTGTCCCCTCTCGCTAGAACCTACCAGGTCTTGATCCTGCTTCAGGCAATCATGGTATGGTGGAAAGAACACCAGATTTGGAATTGGGCATTTAAGCATCTCACTCTGTGTGTCTTTGAACCCATGGTATAACTTTGCTGAACTTCAGTCCCTTCATATGTAACATGGGACCATAGTAACACTTATCTCATGGGATTGTGGGGCTAGTGTTGGGCTAAACTTGTACTTCATCCAGTCTGGGCTCTTTGGATGGAGCTGCTGGGGAAACTGAGGCCACTCAAAGGCTCTTAATCTGTTGCAAGCAGGAGGGGATAAGTCAGATGGATATCTTCTACAATGCTTCTCAGAATTCTCCAGTAGAATTAAGCTCTGGTTGCCTACCTGGTAACCTGTTTGATGATGGGTCCTTTTATGAGCTGCCTCCCCTCTCCACCCCTTTGTGTCTCTTGGGGGTCACTATTTGCACTTGAATCATTGTCTCAGGGGCTAGTTCTGGATGAAACCAAATGGAAACATTGGATTATTGCAGAGGTTAAACTTGTAAAGCCCTGGGCATATGTTAAGCATTTCATAAATTCATTGTTGAATAAATGAATGAGTGAGGCTTCCCCTGCTCTGAGGAGACGGAGCTGGGAAAGGGGGAGGAAGAAGGGAGAGACCAGGAACACTGGGAAATGAGAGGGGGAGGCCTTGGGCATTTCTGGGAAATGAGAGAGTCAGCCTTGCGCATGCCCACCACATTCAGCTACCAGTCAGGACTCCATCCCTCCCTCTCCTGAGTTCTCTTCCTGGCCCTAGGGTAGGGGTAGCTGCAGGTACGAGGTGTGGCCAGAACCCTTTGAGAAACAGCCGTTCTCACACCAAGCCCCCAGGTTCATTCACTGAAGGGACAGCACCCACTAAGAGCTGAACTGGGGAGAAAAAAACGTGAATGAAGTGAAAGCAACATTTCACACACGGCTTTCATCTTCAAGTGGAATTTAAATATGATATTACAGAATGGCAAGATTGTACAACATTGAAATCATGAGAGCTGCAGAGAGTCTCCGTCTTGTTTTTCCAGGTCTTCCTGGGGCTGGGGGTGGAGGGGGCAGAGCCTTGGCTCTCCCTCCCTCTCGCTCCTGGAGGCCCAACCCCTCCTCTTTCAAGGCAGCGCAGAGAAGGCAAGGGGTTTAGCCCAGGCCACAAAGCTCTTCTGACTTGGTCTCCAGGACTGTCCCATGATATACTCTAGAGCCACTTTCAAAGTAATTTCCCTGGGAGGAAAAAAAGTAACTGCCTCTTGAGAGAAGTGCTGTATTTTTTATTCTCCTCAGGCTGGGACTCATGACAAAACTCCATGGAGATCCAAGTCCCTGGGTGCTGTGGCCATACAGCCAGCCCGTGCAGAAGTCACCATCCTGAGGGCTGGGGAGCCTGTAGGAGAGGGGGGCTCTGTGTGTGGGGTCCTGAGGGGAAGAGACAGCCCCAGCCCCAGCCCTCTGTGGGATCTGGGAGCCATTGCAGGGAAGGGTGCTTCTGAGGAAGATCTAGACCTTTCCCTGAGGCAGCTGCGCCCCCATGCTGGGTCCACTGGCATAGGCCATAGAGGCAGGGGTGAGGCATCTGGGGCTGCTCCTCAGAGCCCAGGGTTTAGGGGGCTCTGTTTAATGACCCACTGGCCATGGGGGTTGGAGCGATACAGAGCTAAGCGGCAGGGCTCTGGGTCCAGGCGATGTTCACCTGTGGGAAGCCCGGAGGAGAGGGGTGGAAGGCAGTGGGTGGGAAGATGCCGCCTGGCCAGGAGCCTCACCGGACCAGTGCACCGCACCCACCCCTACCTGTGTGAGCTTTGGCTGCTGTGGCTCACAGCTACCCCTCTGTCTGCAGAATGGGCCTCTGCAGATGTCAGGTGCCTTGCAGGGGTGTTTGAGCTGCCTTCCCCAGGGCATCCCACAGCCAACAGCAGCCTGGCCAGGTGGGAACCACAGGCTTCCCGGCCTCTCTCGATGACTATTCTGATGAAATTTGCACTCTAGTGCCCCCGTGTGGCCAAGGCTGGACTTCTCTCTTCTTCCCCTTCTCCGCGCGCTCCCTCCTAAAGCTTGGCCCTTGGAGCACTCCCTCAAGGCACCACCACCATCCACGCCTGGTCTTAGCCTCTGCTCTTCAGCCAGGGGCTCTCATAGTGGAGTCTCTGCACCACCAGCGGCAGCAGCACCGGGGAACCTGCTAGAAATGCGGATTCTCTGGGCCCAGCCAGAGTCTTCAGAAGCCTGTGTCTTCACAGCCCTCTAGGGGATTCTGACCCCGGGGTACAGTTCGAGAATCACTGCCCTGGAGAACAGCAACTGGGAAGAAATGCCCATCCTTGGTTCCCCCAAAGCCAGGGGAAGATACCTCAGAGCCGGGTGTGTGTTGGCAGAATTCCTTCTGGAATCCCTGGCCAGGAGGGCCAGGAGGAGCCTCCTCAGCCAGGGAGCCCCAGAGGCATCCCTTTCAGTGGTGGCACTGGCAACTGTCTCATTAAACAAAAATTTCTGCCCTCCCATGCCTCAGGCCAGCTCCGGGCAAAACTCCACACTCCTGGACAGAATCCTGAGGCACAGCACAGGCTGACGCTCCACCTCCTGGCTGGGTCCCACCTACATTCATGGGAGACAGAGGCCCGAGGGGAAGGCACACCCCAAAGTGGGCTCTGGTTTCCCCCAGAGGAGCCTAGTGAGACCTTGAGGTCAAGAGCTCCCAGGACCTGGGCTTGCCCCGCCCCCCATGCCCTCAGGACTTACAGATATTACCTCCAAACTCTTAGAGGAAGATGTCTCAAGGCAGAGACAATGAAACCACTGATCTTTTCTCTCAGAGGCAGCGAGATCAGCTACTTCTGAACCGGAAGCCTGGAAGGGCCAGTCCTCACAGATTTGGGGTGCCACATGTGAGAGGAGACAGAAGAATCTTCCCAGGAGAGCTGGAGCCCCTGAAGGAGCCAAGGGCCCAAAGGGAGGGGAGTGGTAGCCGGATGGCACTCAGGGGACCAGCCCTGGGTACCTTCTCATCAGAACATCAGGATGGAGGCTATGAGGGTATGGAATGAGGGGAGACAGATGGGAATAGGAGTCTGCTGTGAGAAGCAAATTCTAAGTCAAGGTGGGTTATGGATATCGTATGATTACATATGGTAATTAAAATTATTATACAATTGTCATATTATAATTATGGATATCCCAAGTTCAACTGCAGAATCAGTCCCTTTTGCTGTGTGGCCCTGGGCAAGTCCCTTTCCCTCTCTGGGCCTTAGTTTTCCCATCCATACAAAGAGGAAGTAGACGAGACACTCGCTAAGGCTGGCTGGCAATCCAAGATCCCTCATGCCAGTTCCATCAAGGAACCTCCAAAGGTTTCAAGCTGTTTCTTGCATCCTGGAACAACTGCAGTGTACCAGCGCCACTAATCCTCTCTCAGCATTTTGGCCATGCTGCCTCAGGGCCTTTGCACCTGTGGGTTTCTCTGCCTGGAAGCTTTATCTCTTCCCCAAACCATACCAGGTATGTTGTTTGACATTTACATTACTCCCTGTATGTTTTGTAAAAACAAATACAGTTTGTAACTTGATACTTACTTTGTGGCTTTTGATTCCTGTCTGTCTCTTCTACCGGGTTGGGAGCTGATAAGTCCAGGGCTCCTGTCTATTCTTTTCATGGTGATTCTAGCCTTCCCCTTGGTACCTGGTCTATAGTAGGCGGTCATTAAATATCATTATTCGGAGCCAAGAAGCTCTCTAAGAAGTCTGCAGAACCCACTTCTGAACACCCCAAAGAGGGAAAAGCCAATGGCATGAGCAACTCCCCTCAGTGGCCTTCAGCTCTGAGGGACTGGTCCCTTCTTGCACCTGCTCCCTGCAGGGGAAGGGCTCCTGTCACAGCACTCTGTGAACAGCCTAGGGACATGGGCCACTTCGGGGCTGGGAGTCAGGGGCACCTCCAGGGGATCTGTGATAGGCCAGGCCACCTGGATCTTTGGCACTTCGGAAGTCTACAGAGAAAGAAAAAGATCCATCTGCAGAGGACACATGCATTCCTGGAATTCAAATGTGTGAGCATAAACACACATACACGTGCACTTACACAAAAACCCACGTTAGAAATACAAGACGTACACATACACCAGCCATCTGTACACAGAGCATCTCATGTGCACATACATAAGGCCCCCGAAGATGTGCATACACAGGCATGGAAACACAAGTGTGCATGAGGCTTCACACTCAGACACACTCCAGGAGTGCGTGCAATGCATCTAGACACGCACGCATATAGGTTTATATAAAGGTACGTCATGCACAACACGATGGCGGTCAAGTTCTCTGGTGAGGACTCCAGTAAGGACCCCTGCTGCAGACTGGCAGGAGCACTCCGGGTTCTCGGAAGGCCATTCTTTTCTACCACTCCTCTCCTCGCCCCAATCACCCCACAGCTCACCATACAATCCCCACTTTCCCAGCCCTCCGTCAGGCACACAAAAGGCTGTGCGAAGGGGGAGTAAGGGAGATGGCTGCTAGAAGTCCCCGCACCGGCCACTTCCCTCCGGCTCAGTCGGGGCTTCTCCCAGGTCTCAGAGACACGGCCTCCTCGCTCGCTCCGACGGGGTCGGCGCGCCCCCTGGTGGGCGAATCCGCAGCGCCGTTCCTGGCAGTCAGGTAGCGAGCACCTGCAGGAGGCGGGAGCCCGCCGCGCCTGGTCCGTGTCTCCACCCGCCTGGCAGGGGACGCTCAACACTGCCCCTGGGCCGCATCCCCCTCCCTGTCCCTGTCTGCGTGTAACCTTCGCATCCAGGTCTTGAGGCCCCCGTCGTCGAGCTGGGGGGGGGGGGGCGGGGAGCAGCCACGGCTGTCATTCAGTTTTCACACCTGGACGATCAAGAAAGAGGCGAGCTGGCCAGAAGGAATCGCGTCCTAGCAGGGGCCTGAGGCTGCTGGGGAGAGATGCAGAGCATGGGAGGGTCACTGTGGCTTCTTTCCTGTCCCAGCACCCCACGCGGGGGTGGCAATACAATTCGTTGAACTTGGGGCTGAAGCGCTAGTTTGGTAGGATGTGTGGGGAGAGGGCATGTAGGCCCTAAAAAGGGCCAGGGAGTAGGGAACTCTGAGAGTTAGAGCCCACTTTGGGGTTTAATGGACAGCAGTCTCCCAGACAGAAGCTGGAGGGTCTTATACCTGCTGTGGGACAACTGTACAAGGTGTCCCCAAGAACAAACCTGGAGTGGGCTAAGGCTGTGGGAAACCCCAGCCATCCCTGCACTGGCAAATTCCCAAAGACCTTCAGATCAGCGCATGCCTGTCTGTTGCATCAGAACCCAGCAGACAGAGCTGGAAGAATCTAGCTCCCGGGGACCCTGATTGCAAAGAGCATGTGTGCACGTCTGAAAGATGTGGGTTCCATTCTGGGCTCCTCTGCTTCTTGCCTGTGAGACCCCCAAGCAAGATAATACACGTGGGGGAGGGGTAAGTCTCCCATTTACTGATGCTTGCAACAAGAAAATACTTAGGTGTTCCTGGAATTTTTAAAACTCCCTATGATAAAAATTATCTAATCTAACATGTCTTAGTCACCTTAGTTCAGAGATGAAAGACACAGGGGAGAAAGGAACTATGGGAGCGGAGGCGGGTCCCTGCGTGGGGGAAGAGGTAGGAGGGAGCCATCCACACAGCTGATTCTTGAACTAGGCTGGAAGAAGGAGCAGAGCTCCCGGGCTTCAGCCCTTTCTGAAAACGCATAAGCCAAAGTTCAGGGGGATGAGGTGTCGGAGGAGGGGGGAGAACTGGCTGACATATGGTGGGCTTAGAACACAAAGGAATGCCTGGGTTTAGTGGGGGAGAAACAGAACAGTTAGAGCTGCACTTGCCAGTTTCTGGAATTAAAAAAAAAAACAAACCAAAACTATCTTAGTGATTTGATGGATGGAGGGAGCGAGGGAGGGAAGGGGAAAAGGTGAGTCAGTGGGTGTATGAGTAGAAGAGTGGGTGGGTGGGTACAGGGGCTGCCGTCTCCCAGTGCTGCAGTCACCCAGCCACGGTGGGCCATGCTGCCTGTGTTCACGGGGAATCCAGTGCAGGCTGGGTCTTCCCAGGGCTCCTGCCTGGCCCTCAGCTTTCAGCAGGCCTTGCATGCCTATAGTGCGGAGGAGTCCCTCTTCTTACTCTCATCCCTCGCCCTTGCTTTGGACTACCCTGATGGTTGCTCAGGGCAAGGCTCGTTTTGGGGGGGGGGGGTAGGGGAGCCTTGGCTGTCTGGCTGTGGCCTTGGTTTTAGGGAGGTCCTGTGCTCCTGAGCCTCAGGAGTGGGGCTTTTTCAGCATCTTTGGAGCTTTAATGTGAAGGGATTCCTTGCAAGAGCTCGGGGGAACACCCCAAATCTGGGGTAGCCCAGACAATAGTGGACTGTCTGAGAGGCACAGCAGTAGAGACAGAAAGTGGAGACACCTCTTGGACACCAAGGCAGGGGGAGGAAGGAGACAAGGGCCCACACATAGGATCCCACAAAGATCCCAGAAGAGATACAAGGAGAGATTGGAGAAAGACAGTCAGGGAGACATCCAGTCCAGGATGGCGGGAGCAGCAGAGCAGCTGACCGAGAGGAGGATGGGAGCTGTCCCTGCCATCAGAACGGACACCTCGTCCCCTCCTCTCGTGGTTGACCCATGGGCACTCACTGTCTGGAGCAGGTCCTGGTAGTGCACCATCCTCGGCACTCCCTCAGCCGCCCCCCCCCCCCAATGCCAGCTGCTCCTTCTAGTGTTTGAGGAGTTTATGGGGGTCATCCTTGGTGCAGAAAAAGATTTGGGGCCATAGTGTCATCTTGTTGCTTGGCTCTCAGGCCACCACCTTCCCAAGGAATTCCGGGAGTGCCTGGGGAAAGCCATGGAACCTCCCTTGGGTCTTAGCATGTCCCAGAACTCCTTACCTTTCCCAGAACCCCATGCTGCACCCCTTGGGGGCATGTGGAGGGAGCCTGCAGCTGGGATGGGGGGGCCTGTTTCAGCTTTGCCGTCAGCCCGTGAGTTCCTCCCTGCTTCTCAGTCCCCTGCTGTTGTCCATACCCCTCCCTGTCCCTCTTCCCTCAGAAGCAAAGGAGATATCAGAATCAGACTTCAACTTCCAGGCGGAAAAGAGCCACAGCTTTGGGAAATGGGTCTTTGCCCCAAGAGCCCCAGGATAGCTGCTTTTTCTGGAGTCTGGATCTGCCAAAATGTGCAAAGGAAAAGCCAGGGAAACAGAGACAATGGGAGGAAACGGGGGAGATGATACAACTCCCATTTATTAGATCTTCTTTGTGTTTCTGGCCCGAGTGAGCAACGTACATGCATTTATCATCCCGTTCAGTCCTCACAACCACTCAGTAAAGGGGGTTCTATCACTGTACCCATTTTACAGAGAAGGAGAATGTGCCCAAGGCCACATAACCATAAGGGTAAAGGAAAGGAGGATGGAAAGCTGGAGAGATGGACAGATGGATGGATGGAAGGATGGAGGAAGGGGGGAGGAGGGAAGAGCACGTACCGAGGCCCTGCAAAGCACCACACCTTCTGCTCTATGAGTTCTCATGCGTTAGCTCTTTTAATTGCCAAAACAATCACACACCATGCTATTATTATCCTCCTTTTACTGAAAAGGAAGCAGAAATTCGAAGAGGCCTTCTCTTCCACCAAAGCTGAGGCACGAGGAGTGGAGGTCCCTCGAGGTTTCACAGACTTCCTCCGGGCCTCCCATGCCCACAGCAGACGAGGACTCCAGGAGGCCTGGACTTCCTCACAGCCTCACCCTAGCGTTTGACCCAAAGACAGCCAGGAGGGGGCTGGAGTTAAGGCAAGGGTGCACCCGAGCCCCACCCTAGCCAGGTCCTGAGCACCGACTCCCCCAACACACAGTGGGAGTTTCCTAAAAGAGTGTTTCCCAGATTGGTGCCCCCCCCCCACCCCCGCTGCCGTCCCCGAACGCCAGCGCCCTGTAATGCTTTCCTCAGCAAAAGAGGTCCGTGATCAGCTGGGTTGGCAAAGTACTGCGTACTCTAGTCCCACCTGGAGACCATATCACAGGCTCTGAGAAGTCTGTAGGGAAGAATGAGCCTCAGCCTTGTTTCAGGGAGTCAGTGTTCACCCATGTTATTTGAACACGGAGCCCTTTTCCTCTGTGCCACCTGTGAGCGCCACACAGGACTGACAGCCGACAGTCCCCACTCCAGTGAGCCCCGATTTCTTTCAGGGCTCATCTGCTTTCTCTAGGGAAGAAGTCCAGGAAAGCCTTGGTCATCACTGTTGTCATCACGGCAGGCAGCACGTGGCATTGTCGTCGAAGGGATGACTAAGGCGATGAATGAGGAGCCATGACGGCGGCGGCCGTGGGCTGAGATCGTGGAATGCAGGCAGCTCCAGTTACGGTTTCTCCTTTTCTTTTTTAAATTTCTTTTTAAAGTAAGCTCTCCACCCAACGTGGGGCTCGAACTCATGACCCTGAGATCAAGAGTTGCATGCTTGCTTTACTGACTGAGCCAGCCAGGTGCCATTCAGGGCCTTTCTGCTGGGTTCCGGGAGGGTCAGGGTGAGCAGGTGGAGGGCCGGCAGGGGTTGCTTGCCTGAGGGAGGAGGGAGGCTTCAGCCTCTAGTCTCCAGTCCGTGAGGGTCTCAGGGACTCTCCCTCTCTCAGTCTGGAGGCCCCTTCTTGGGGGGAGATTGCAGAGTCCAGGGACAGCCAGGAAACCCTTTGTCACAAGACCAGGAACTGTTTCCTGGGCTTGTGGCAGCTCAGAGAGCTCTGACCAGTGCTGGTCGCGAGGCTCACTCTCTATGCTGTGAGAATAAAAAGTATCCCGTGGGTGCAAACACAGACACATACATGTGCACATGTGTGCGCGCACACACACACACACACACACACACACACGCACGCCGAGATGTGTGGCCCGAGAGCTCCAGTCCAGGGGCAGAAATGCACTGAGCCCACAATCGCCCTTAGAGGGGAGATCGTCAAGTGCCCTGGAGAGGTTTCATGGGACCCTTAGCACTGCGAGAGCCGCAAAGGAAGAAGCGGGCATCCCCTACCTGGGGTCAGGATCTCCAGGGAGCAGAGGAGGTGGCCGTTACAGAGTTCAGAGGAGGAGTTCCCCAAGCCAGACCAGACCCATGGGCTGAGAGCTGGCAGAGCCTGCGTGGGGGCACGGAGGCTGGCGCTGGGCCTCCTCCCTCGGATGCTGCGGTGCTCCCGGTCCTTCGTTCCGGCGCTCGCTCACTGTTCATTCACTCCTCCGCTCCCTCCCGCAACAAGTATGGCCCAGTGCCTATCCGGAGGGCTCTCCAGTCCAGGCTCCTGGGACGCAGGACCGAAGAAGACAAACAGGCCGCAGATTTGCAAAGCTTCGGTTTCAGGGGAAAAGGCAGACAATAAGTGATTCGAGAAATGACTATCTTCAGACAATGATTCACACACACACTACGCCGCGGAGCGGAGCGTCTGGGATACGCAGCGCCTGGGCGGGCCTCTGGGAGGCGCTGCCAGCCAGCGGCCGTCCCAGTGCCCAGCGGCAGCCCTTCAGGGGAGTGGGCAGGTTTCCAGACGGGGAGGGGCGAGCGCAGGGGCCAGAGGGAGGGAGTCGAGGCCGGCGGGCGGGGAGGACTGAGGGGAGCCCCCTACTGGGAGGAGCCCAGTGGGAGACTGGAGGGCCCTGGGGGAGGATGAGGGGAGGGACTGAGGATTAATGCCGGGCGGTGGGGCGTGGAGCTGCAGGAGCTCAGCAGCCACAAGGTTTCTGTTTTAAAACGAGGCTGGAGGGGCGCCTGGGTGGCTCAGTGGGTTAAAGCCTCTGCCTTTGGCTCAGGTCATGATCGGTCAAGCCCCGCATCCGGCTCTCTCCTTGGCAGGGAGCCTGCTTCCTCCTCTCTCTCTGCCTGCCTCTCTGCCTACTTGTGATCTCTGTCTGTCAAATAAATAAATAAAATCTTTTAATTAAAAAAAAAAAATAAAACGAGGCTGGAAATTAAAAAAAAAAAAAAAAAAAGAAAAGAAAAGAAAAAAGAAATTGGTCCAGGGGCACCTGGGTGGCTCAGTGGGTTAAGCCTTTGCTGCCTTTGGCTTGCGTCATGATCCCAGGGCCCTAGGATCGAGCCCAGCAGGCTCTCTGCCCAGTGGGGAGCCTGCTTCTCCCCCTCTCTCTCTGCCTGCCTCTCTGCTTACTTGTGGTCTCTGTCAAATAAATAAATAAAATCTTTAAAAATAAAATAAAACGAGGCTGTGGAGCCCGGGGATGGGTACTAAGGAGGGCACAGACTGCATGGACCACTGGGTGTTACAGGCCAGCAATGAATCAGGGAACGCTGCATCAACACTTATCATGTCCTGGATGGTGACTAACATAATAAAAAAATATATAAAATTGAAAAAAAAGAAAAAGGGGAAAAAAAAAACAAAGCGAGGCTGGAGAGGATTTCTCAGGGTCCCTGCCCTCGGCTGGGGATGGACATCAGACAGCCTGCGCCCTGAAGCTTATCAGAGAGTTGGAGAGAGTGATAGGGCGAGCGGGTTTCCCACTAGGTCACAGGTGGACCCTGGGTGGGTTGCTTTATTCTTTTCAGCAAACTAGGAGTGTTTGCTCTCTGTGGGTTGTGAGAAGTCCAGGCAGAAGGTAAGTGGGGATCTGTGCAATACCTGCCCACGGGCAGACAGACATGCCGACAGACAGATGGATGTGCACACACGTGTACACCTGCTGATACACAATGAGCTGAATCTGATAAGCTCGGCCCCGCCACCATCATGAAGGGAAGAAAGCTGGTCTGTAGGAGGATGAATAAGGACTGCAGTGTGCAACCCGCACCTCCTCTTCTCCCCCATTACACACCACACACACACGTGCTTGACATACACATACAGGCACACACTATATACGTATGCACACACACACATACCTGATACACACCACACACACCTGCACATGTGCACGTGACACGCGTACATGCAAACACTATATGCACACATGGTACACACCATACACAGGCACACGCATGTACATGCACATACATCCTTCCTCATCAGCTCAAGGTCACAGGGAGGAGGTAGTCCTGTCTTCCCACCATGTCGCCTCTCCAACCAAGGTCCGTGGCATCAAATGCTCTTCTCTGCAAATGCAAAGGGCTGGCACACCCTCACTGGGCAGCGCGGTAAAGGTCGGGAGGCACTTGGCAGTGAGCAGAGGCACCAGCAGCTCCCGGATGAACCCCTTGAGCAAATGGGACGTGTCACTGTGGTGAACCTTGTCCCGGCCAGAAAGGCCAGTGGAGAAATCTCTCTCCGGCTCTTGCTTTCTCGCCTAAAAAGAGGGGCATCAGTGAGAAGCTGGCCCAAGGCTCTAGGAAAAGTTGTTCTACCACTTCTCTGGGCCTCCGTTTCCCCATCTGGAAAGCAATAGCACCATCTCTGTGGGCTGATATGCAGAGTAAATGGCCGAGCTGGGTAAGTGATGGCGCAAGTTTTCACCCAAGACATGCTGGCAGGCTGACTCCACCCCTGTGCCACACGCTGCTGCCTCCCTGTTTTCCACCCTCCTGGAATTCCCTGACCCAAACAGGACCCGAGGCAGAACACAGACAAGCTGGGAACTGATTCTTCCATGGCTTAACTCAGAGATGCAGCTTCGATGACATGGGGGAAACCAAACCATTACCTTGACCCTGGCCTGGGATCCAAGCACCCTGAGAATGCCTTCCATGTCCAGCTCTCTCTTTTCCAAAGCAGGACAGCAGCTATGAGAGAAGGAAGCCAGCATTTAAACCAGCACCCCTGAGAAGTGTGATTCAAACTGGTGTGTTTGTGTCCCATGAAAACCGGGAAGAGGAGAGAGCTAGGAGGAGGGTAACAGCTCTCTTGGCCACTTCCAGAAGCCAGCCCCTGCTCTGAGAGCTTCATATGCATTTCTCTTACTTAGTCCTTCATAAAAGGAGGGTACTATTATTATGACTTCACTGCACAGATCTTGACAGGGAGACTTATGGAGGTTCAAAAATTCATCCCCAGTCTCCAAACTAGCAAGTGTCAGAGCCAGAACTTGGAACCAGGAGTCCAATTCTTTTTTTTTTTTTTAAAGGGGGTCAGATTTATTTTTATTTATTTATTTCTTTTTATTTATTTATTTGTCAGAGAGAAAGCGAGCACAGGCAGACAGAGTGGCAGGCAGAGGCAGAGGGAGAAGCAGGCTCCCTGCTGAGCAAGGAGCCCAGATGTGGGACTCAATCCCAGGATGCTGGGATCATGACCTGAGCCGAAGGCAGCTGCTTAACCAACTGAGCCACCCAGGCGTCCCTGGGAGTCCAATTCTAAAGCCCACGTTCTTATGCCCCTGTGCTAGATATCTCCCAATGGTGGCCCCAGACACAGCTTCTCACAGGCTCAATGAGCCAAATCTGGGCACAACTAACAGCATGAAGGACCAGCAGGACCTGGGGGCTGGGGAGGGCTCTGGGGTCAGCTTCCGGCAGGGCGTCAAGGGGCATGCTGAAAGCCATGTTTCTATGGGAAGTCAAGAGCAGAAGGGGCATTTCACATCCTGGAAGGTCAGTTGGGCTCTAGCCTGCAAGATTGTCAGGGCAACTTGAGTCAGACTCCTTTCCCTGCGTGAGGACTGAGCTCTCTGCAGAATGGCTGAGCTCAAAACTTCACATCTCTCGAGCAGAACCTTCGATTTCGGCAATAATGAAAATGTTAGCTGCATCACAGACCAGAAAATCTCAGCTGGACAAAGAGGTGTTAAAAGGAAAAGGTGATGCTGTCCCACGGGGTGCTGGGTAAGGTATGTATGTACCAGTGGTCTGGGGCCTAGCCCTGCAGGCATGCGCCAAGTTCCTAAGACGTATCCCCAGGTCTTCTTATTCATCCTGTCTTACAGTCTTCTAGGGCAACTTCCTCCTTCCAAATCTACCCTACCTTCCTTCTCTCTTCACCTCTCTACCCCTCTCTCTGCAGAACTCCTACCCCTGGTCTGTCTTACCCACTATGTTCTTGTTTTGTTGTTGTTGTTTTTTTTTAACATTTTATTTATTTATTTGACACAGAGAGAGAGAGAGAGAGAGAGAGAGATCAGAAGTAGGCAGAGAGGCAGGCAGAGAGTGGGGGTAAGCAGGATCCCCACCGAGCAGAGAGCCTGATGCAGGGCTTGATCCCAGAACCCTGGGACCATGACCCAAGCTGAAGGCAGAGGCTTAACCCTCTGAGCCACCCAGGTGCCCCTGTTCTTTTTTTAAGGACACAAATAAAAAATTCAGTGTGTAATGTTGACAATGATGCAGTGAAATGAACACTCTCATAATGACTGAAGGGTAACAGACACCAAGAACTTAACGGGTCTATTTCAGATAATCCAAGATGCACTCATGGTTGTATGTACAATAATAGTGGTTGTGTTTTACAATCGCAGAAACAGGGAAATAGTAAATGTCCACTAATAAGGAAATGGTTAAATAAATTAGAGTATATCCCAAGGACGAAAATAATACCGTGAGGAAAAAGCATGTTTTCAAAAGGAAACAACAAATGTTGGTGAGGATCCGGAGAAAGGAGAACCCTTTCACACTGTTAGTGGGAATGAAAGCTGGTGCAGCCACTCTGGAAAACAGTATGGACGATCCTCAAGATGTTAAGAACAGAGCTACCCTACGAGCCAGCAATTGCACTACTGGGTATTTACCCCAAAGATACAGACACTGTGAAAAGAAGGGGCATCTGTACCCCAATGTTCATAGCAGCAATGTCCACAAGAGCCAAACTGTGGAAGGCGCCAAGATGCTCTTCAAAGGATAAATGGATAAAGAAGATGTGGGGCGCCTGGGTGGCTCAGTGGGTTAAAGCCTCTGCCTTCGGCTCAGGTCATGGTCTCAGGGTCCTGGGATCGAGCCCCGCATCAGGCTCTCTGCTCAGCGGGGAGCCTGCTTCCTCCTCTCTCTCTGGATCAAGAAGATGTGGTCCATCTACACTACGGACTATTCCTCAGCCGTCAGAAACGATGAACACCCACCATTTGCACTGACATGGATGGACCTGGAGAGGATTATGCTAAGTGAGATAAGTCAAGCAGAGAAGGACAATTATCGTATGGTTTCACGCATATGTGGACATAAGCAATAGCATGAGGACCATAGGGGAAGGGAGAGAAATCCAAAGGGGGAGAAATCAGCGAGGGAGATGAACCATGAGAGACTATGGACTCCAAGAAACAATCTGGGAGTTTCAGAGGGGAGGAGAGTGGGGAATGGGGTAACAGGGTGATGGATATGGAAGAGGGCCCGTGCTGTGATGAGCACTGGGTGTTATACTTAACTAATGAATCACTGAACACTGCATCAAGAACTAGTTATGTACTATACAGGGACTAACTGAACATAATAATAAAAAAAAATCACGTTTCCAAAGAATGTTATTACTAGTTGTAATAAATGGTAAATTGTTCCAAGTTCATTACCCCGCCTTGTATCCATATCCTTTGCCATATGAATTTGCAGTTCTTCCCATAAAGCAACAGAAAATACTTCCCCATTGCTTTGCTAGTCAGCCAGGTGATAGCTTTGACCCATGGATCAATAAATGCCATGATGCATGCAGAGGTTTAAAATGCATTGTGTGTCAGGACGCCTGGGTGGCTCAGTCGGTTAAGTGTCTGCCCTTGCCTCAGGTCATGATCCCAGGGTCCTGAAATCGAGTCCTGCATCAGGCTCCCTGCTCAGCGGGGAGCCTGCTTCTCCTTCTGCTCCCTGCTTGTACTCTGTCTAGCTCTATCTCTCTGACAAATAAATAAATAAAATCTTTTAAAAAATAATGCATTATGTGGTAGGGTTTGCTCTCGTGTGCTTCTGCCATTAATTGCTATAAGGACAGGTTCCAGATGGCCTGCTGGTCCCGGGAGGATGAGACACATGAAAAGCAGACCCAGACCCAGCCAGCAGCTTGAGCCAAAGCCAGCCTAGGTCAGCCGAACCCCCAAACATGTGAACAAGAGTGAGTGATTGTTGTTTTAAATCATGAGTTTGCCGGTTGTTTGTTATGAAGTATTATTGTGGCAGTAGCTGAATAATACAATGGGAAATGTCCATAATTCTCTAATATTTAGTGAAAAAAAGATATAAACACACACACAGGAACACAATGCACTGAGAGCTGATAGCACTTAAATCTGAATCGTATCTTTCCTTTTGTATTTTGCTCTGTTTCCCAAATTTCCTACAATGAGCAGGGATTGTTTTCAGATGCAGAAATATACATACACACACACACATATATATATATATATATATACACACACACACACACATATAACAGCATATATATTCTATATATAACATAATGTATTTGTTACTGTTATACATATATGTAACAGGAAGAAATACGGCAGCTAAGCATGCTTCCTTTCCACCCAGCTCCTTGGATGAGAAAGCCACAGGGTTTTTGGAGCTGGAACTGCTGACCGTTGCCTTCCGCTTCCCTGCCTTGCTCCTCTTCAGGTCCAAGCCTCACTGGTGCAGAGCACAGTCAGCTCGAGAGGGCCAGAGCAGGGATCTTCTGCATATCCTGCAGGGAGAAGTCTCTATCCTCCTCAAGCCAAGTCTGCCTTTGGGAATCCTAAACTTCTAGGGAGGGAAGTAGAGACAATCGTTCAAGGGGCCCCTGAGTGGCTCAGTCGGTTAAGCATCAGAGTCTTGGTTTCAGCTCAGATCATGATCCCAGGGTCCTAAGAGCGAGTCCTGCATTGGGCTCTGCACTCAGTGTGGAGTCTGCTTGAGATTCTCTCTCCCCTTCTGCCTCTGCCCCATACATGTGCTTGCTTGTTCTCTCTCCAAATAAATAAAATCTTTAAAAGAAAAAAAGGCAATCACTGAAGCCACATGTCTGGTATGGGTGTTGAGGTTCTCCCATCCCCCACAGGAGGTTACTGGGGGGTGGGGAACAGAGGCGATGAGGACTGGGGCTCAGGCTTCCATCCCAGGTTCAAGTTTAAGCTCTATCTCTGACTGACTGGGTTGCATTCTGAGCTTCTAAATCCCCATCTCTAACCGTAAAATAGTGCCTGCCTCATAGGGTTTTGTAAAATGGGCTAAGGGGTATAAAGTGCTTCTGGTGCCAAGCACATAGTGAGGCTCCAATAAACAGAAGCTATTTTTATTACTTGCGTTTCAACAGGAGGGAACACCACACGGGCCTCTTGTCATTGCTTCTATTACAGTCCTTTGTTGCTCTCTCTCGACCCATCTGTCTCTGCCCTTGGCAGTGCCACCCATGGATCCAATGCTCCTCTTCCTATTACTCTGAATAATGACAGAATATTAATTGAAAAAAATAAATTATGCTCAACTGCGCCGTCTAGAGGCCATAGTAGGGTTCTGCGGGCAGCACGAGGCATTCCTGCAGCCAGAGGTCAAAGACTGCAAGAGGGAGGGACTGATGGATTTGTTTAGTATTGCTGGTCAACTTGACCAGCGTATTCCCCAGAGCTCCATTCCAGTGCCCTAAGAAGGAAAAGGAAGCATGTTGTGCTTGTAGGTAACAATGCTGTGGCTATCGTACAGCCTAGTGCTTGTGGTGTGAGCTGTGGTGTCACATCTTCTGGGTTCAAAGTCTGATGTTCCCTATGGATTTGGGGAAATCATTTTACCTGTCTCTGTGTCAATCGTCTCACTTGTAAAATGGGGCTAATGACAGGACCTACTTCACAGGATTGGGGAGGGCGTTAAATTAGATAAAGCATATGAAACACAGTTTCATATAACTACTATAATTATTTATTTTTTCAGGGCATGATTGCCAACATAGCAGAAAGAAATGAAATCATAGGGACGCCTGGGTGGCTCAGTTGGTTAGGCGGCTGCCTTCGGCTCAGGTCATGATCCCAGCGTCCTGGGATCGAGTCCCGCATCGGGCTCCTTGCTCGGCAGGGAGCCTGCTTCTCCCTCTGCCTCTGCCTGCCACTCTGTCTGCCTGTGCTCGCTCTCTCTCTCTCCCTCTCTCTCTGACAAAAATAAATAAATTTTAAAAAATGTTAGTCATTCTATCATGGGAAAGCACAGCATTTCTGGAACAAGATCCCTGGAAGCGTTCTGGAGATCAGTACATGGATTTTAAAGGTAGTCATGATCCCAGGGTCCTGGTGGGGGAGCCTGCCTCCCCCACCCCCCTGCCTGCCTCTCTGCCGACTTGTGATCTCTGTCTGTCAAATAAATAAATAAAATCTTAAAAAAAAAAAAAAAAGAAATGACATCATAAAGGTAAAGTACTGGAATAATGCCTGATCCATGGTAAAACATCCACATATAGTATCTCCAAATTATTTTTTTTTCTAAAGATTTTATTTATTTATTTGACAGACAGAGATCACAAGTAGACAGAGAGGCAGGCAGAGAGAGAGAGAGAGAGAGAGAGAGAGAAGCAGGCTCCCTGCTGAGCAGAGAGCCCGATGCGGGGCTTGATCCCTGAACCCTGGGATCATGACCTGAACCGAAGGCAGAGGCTTTAACCCACTGAGCCACCCAGGTGCCCTTAGTATCTCCAAATTATTAATCATCATCCTTCATGGGTTAATGCGGGAAATCAAATGATCAAGGCTAGAAGGTAAGATAATGTTGAGCATTAATTATCTCTGATGCTTTAGAAATAGAAAGTCATTATTTTAAAAAAATTTATTTTGATGTACTGTGCTTACATAAGATATTTTCCCTGGGAGAAACTAGGTAAGGAGTACATGGGAACTCTGTACTATTTTTGCAACTTCTTGTGAGTCTAAACTTATCTCAAAAAGAAAAAGAAACATTTTATTTGTGGAGTAGAGGTTACCGGGGGAGGGGGCATATTTCCTAAGCGGTGGACAGTAACAGTCCACCAGGAAGGCCCTGGGTGGGGCTGCCGGGGGCTCCAGTCCTGGCCTCAGGATCAGCCGGCTCTCTCACTTCTCTCTGAACCTCACTGCTCCTTTCCTACCAGAGAGGTGGGGGTGCAGTGACAGAACCCACCTTCTAGGGTGAGGGAAGGAAACAAGCCAGTGCATGGAAGCCTCTGGAACAAGGCCCAGAGCCAGCTACTTAGGGTTATCCAACCACATCAAAATATGGTCAGTGAAGAACCTCTTCCTTTTGGTAACAGCAGGACCTGGAAAACCTATACATGATAAGAAGAGTCAGAACAGTGGCTGCCCTAGGCAGTGGGGATTAACTGGGGAAGGCACAGGGGAGCCTTCAGGGGTGCTGGAAGCGATCTAGATCTTGACCTGGTGGGAGTTACACAGGTGCACACATCCAGCTGCACATGGCAAATATTTGCCCACCTTACCATGCACTTTATTTCAATCTTTAAAACCTAGCTATAAATGATGACGTCCTCATTTGGAAGGAACTGTGCTGGGACAGTTCAACCCCTTGGGAGAAAAAAAAAGGGCAGAAGTTGGGTGTTTCTCTTTCACACCAGACACCAAAACAAATGTTTTTAAAAAACTAGAAAAAATACCTGGAGGTGGACAGTTTTCAGTTTGCTGGATTAAGGAGGACTTTCTAAGCACAAAAACAAAGAACATAAATGAACATAGAGTGAAGAAGGAGCATGAATGCCTGTAGCTCCCCGCTCCCCAGGCCGTGGCATGGCACTTACTGGGCAGAGAGCCGTGGTAGGAATTCAGTGAGTGAACGGTTCAACCCCTGTGTGCTGGGTGCCCAACAGCTCGGCAGGGGTGAGGAGGGCGATGCACGATGTACAGGTGCCAAAGGATGGGGCCCAGCCATCAGCCCTCTGTGCAGCATGCTCACCAGCTAGGTGCCTCCCCTGAGGCTGCTGGCCCCCTGCAGGAGCCCAGCAGCATACATGGGGATGCACACCTACCCCCTGCTGCTGAGCCTCCAGCTCTGCAACTGGAAACAGAACAGAGAGGCACACATTCCTGGCTGCCTCCCCTCATTGACTCCGAGCCCAGAGCCCCAAGAAGCAAATTCCCAGGCTTGTGCCCTTGCTCAGGCCCACGAAACTCAGTAGCAAGTGCCCAAGATTAGGATCTGAGATTGTGACTCCAGGAAGCAAGCCGTGAGGCCAAGGATTCAGGCCTTTACCCCAGCAACACGCAGAAAGATGGAAAAGCTCAGAGGGGTGCGCCCTCCCTTACCTCAGCGTGCAAGCCCGGGGGCGCAGCTGGAGAATGCCGACGCCTGGAGAATGCAGGCCATTTACCTGGAGGAGACTTCGAGGTCCCCGACCTGAGCAGGGTCCATTTCATACCCGAGGCCGCAATCTCTGAAGACGCGTCCTATGCAAAGGACAGACGGCTCCCAGTTACTTGTGCAGGAAGCACGGGGTGCTTGGCCGCAGGACGCAGGAGCGGTCTCCAGCCCTTTCACAGACAGAGCCGCTGAAGCTCAGGGAGCTTGCCCAAGACTCCACAGGGGCTGAAGACCTACACGTAAAATGGGAATACAGTGGCTGACAAGCACCCATATAGACAGTCCTGCTGTCTGTGTGCACGCGCACACGCACACGCACGCGCACGCACACGCACGCACGGACGTACCTGCGCGCGCCATCACAGTCCTTCCGCAGAATGGCTTTTGCGCTCACGATGTGGTGACATCCCGGAGGCCCCAGGGAGACAGGGCCTGCCGTGACCTTGTGCCACTTCCTCACCATTGATTGGAAGACCCCGCAGGTGTCCCTGACATCTCTGGCGGTGCCTAGTGTTGTCTGCAGGTTTAGCAGGCAGACGTGTGCAGCTGGCCGCACACGGCAACCGCCTGGGGCCGCGTCGGGGTGGACAGGAGCCCCTGGTGGCCACGGCCCAAGCTCTGGCCACCAAGGAGGCCTGACAGGCCTGTGTCCTGCAGCCACTGGGATTTGGCTTCTCCTGCCAACAGGAGAACACTCCGCGCCCAGCCACAGCCACTCACCAAGGCCACATATAAGAATACATACTCCCGTGGACACAAGGGCATCCACATATCTGATCACGGGACCCCCTAACACCAACCACACCTTTCAATGGGGAGATCTCGTAAGCACCTGAGAATACAGGGGATACTGATGGGATTACCCACTAGCTAGATGTCAACCCTTAACACTGCCACCGCTGGGAAACAGAGCAGGCTGAGGAGGCCCCTTGCATGTTCTGATTCTGAAATGTAGCAATGAACTCACTCCCTCTCCCAGATCCGGTGGAGACCACCACAGAATCACATGGGCCCCACTTTGAAGAGTGTGGGCAAGCCGCTGGTGTCCCCTTGGAAAGTCACTTTCTACTCAAGAACTTATTTACGATAGAAGACACCCTCCACGATGTTTCCCCCTATGCTTCCCACCGCAAAACCAAAAACCAAAAACCAAAAAAAAAAACATTCATCCAGATCAGTCCTGAGACCCACCTCCAGAGACTCCACCCAGGAGCTCAGGCCCCAGGCCCGGAATCTGCACTTGGAATATCCTCCCCAGGTTCCTGGAGCATATGGGAAACACTGGCCTGCTGTGTTCCTTCCTTCTTTCGGCGAACAGATGAGAGCTCAAGGAGGAAGTGCACACACATGTGAGCTGACTGGGGTCGCCGTATATGGTTGTGCCCAGTGTGACCAACTTAGTGGACCAGGTGCCGGTGGTTTAAAAAAACCCCAAATTGCCTTTATGGCAGCCTGGATCGCACACATAAGCCAGACCCTGTAGTCTTCGAACATTTCCCCTGTACTTGGGTGCCAAGCAAGTGCTTCCAGGGCAGACACAGCTCTGTGGGTCCTCCCCTCCAGCAGCTGGAGGCACTGATGTCACTGTAATGCTAGGAAACTTTTCCCTTCTGCTAACCACAGGTCATTTGTGCAGATCTTTTCAATGAATCAGTGTTTCGTGAAATTGAGACACTTACCTACCACCTTTATCATTTTTATCTGTATCTAATTAGTCCCGTACAATTGTTTCCTTACTATTTTTCCCTAATCAAGGGCCACATTTTTACCTACATCTGTTCTTGGAAAAGAAACCAATATCCCAACCACTAAAGGGAGCATCTATCACCCAGGTAGTAAATAGAAGTTAATGAGAAACAGTGACTGTATTAACATTCTTGGCCCCATGCCACCCAGAGGCTCCCGCTGTCCTGTGAGCCTAAAAAATCTCTTGTGTCTATTTAGTCGTCCACATGGGTTTCTCCTTTACCCACCCCGGCCCCAATCCCTTTGATTGTGTGAAATTAGATTGCTGGCCAGGGCACGATGGCCGACCGGTTTCCTGCAGCGGGGGCATCTCCCCAAACCACTTCTTCCATGCCCAGCGATGTGCATTCTGCACTGGAGCCGCGGTGGCAGACCATCAGGCTCTTGGGGGACCCCCATCTCCCATACAACCACATGTTTTGGAAACTATGGGCTGCTGTAGCTGAACTGTATTCTAAACCCAGGAGGCTTCCGTGTGGATGCTCTCTCCATTCCCTCCTTCACTGAACCAATAAGGATGGAGTATGCAAATGTGCTTGGCTCCGGTCTAGGCACTGAGGAGGCAGCGGTAAAGAAGATGGGCAATGTCCCTGGCCTTGTGGAGCTTCCCTTCAAGTCCCTGAGTGAGAAGGGCCCGGCTGAGCCTTGTCAAGCCCCGGATGATGCTGTCACTATCGTCCTTGTCATCATCGTCATCATTATCATCACAGTGAATGCTGCTTTACACGGCTGAGTTTTGGGTGCCTGTGCAGTCATAGGTAACAGGGACACAGGGTTGTCTGTCTCTCAGAGAGATGGGGAGACATCTAACTTGTGAGCAGAGCACTTTGAATTCTACTCGAATGTTAGCTCCATGAGGGGACAGATTTTGCTTTGAACAGTTAACAGTATTCACTGTTGTATTCCCAGTGCCTAAAACAATACTTGGCATGTGATAGGCACTCATCAATATTTGCTAAACGAATTAATCTAAGGAGGGCATGATCTAATTTACATTATAAAAAGATCATATGACTGTTGCATGGAAAAGGGAGAGACCAGACGGCTGGGAGCAAGGGGAGGGCAGGGAAACCAGTGAAGAGGATACTGCATCAGTCCAGATGCGAGGGAAAGCCCCTTCCCGTTCTGGTTCTCATGTTTCCCCTCCCTCTGCCCCAGCACCCAGCAGGCCCCAGCCAGGGCTCCTCACCCTCTGGAAGCTGGCTTTCACCCCCACTGCACCCTCTTGCTTCAGCTCATCCCTCTGTTGGATCCACTCGACCTCCATCTGAAAGCCATCCATGGACGAGCTCTCTGCCAAGCTATTATTTAAAAAACAAACAATAAACCAGAAAAGAAAAGAAACATTAGATGCATTCCTCCAGCCACAATAATTGATTCAAGGAAGGGAACATGCGGGACTTTGGCTGGGAGTTCTAGGATAGAGACAACCAGCTCTAGCCCAGGACGCAGAGCGGGTAGCCCCACGGAGGTGGTGAGTACACAGTGGTGATCCAGGCTCAGAACAAAGTGGATCCCACACTCAACACAAATAGAAAACTTAAAAACTTGGTCTTAGATGATGTCATAGAGTAGTTGAGTCACAAGAGGGTCACCTACATGGTGCATATTCAGGAAAGATCCTGGTGGGGGGGCAGTAACAATCCCCTTTGACAGGGGTTGGATTATTTCTGTCAGTCACAAGTAACATGACGATAAGCGTCCTCGCGTTCATTATCATGTTCCCTTGTGTAGAGGTAATAGTAGAAAAGAGTGCGAGAGGTGGATTTGTAAACACAAAGGGTTTGTGAGATTGTGACACTTCTTGCCCAAATTGCCTTCCAGAAAGGATTGTTCTTTTGGATTTGTTTGTTGCAGTCCATGTTGCAGCCTGGGGCGGGGTGCTGATTTGGTTCCTGCTGCCTCCCTGGCTTCCTTCTTATGGGTCCTGTGCCCTGGAGTCTCTGAGGCTATATTTTGCCCATAACCTGAGATCCCACCTCCTGATGCCCCCCTAGCTTCTGGAGGTGTGATCCAGTACTCAGGATCAGGGCCATGGATGTGGGACCTGAGCAGTCACTCACAGTCCCTCGGTTAGAAGGGCCTCCCGCTATTTAATCATTATCAGGGAATTCTTAATAACGGTTGAACAAGGGGCGCCTGGATGGCTCAGTGGGTTGGAGCCTCTGCCTTCGGCTCAGGTCATGATCCCAGGGTCCTGGGATCAAGTCCCACATCCGGCTCTCTGCTCAGTGGGGAGCCTACTTCCCTTCCCTCACTGCCTGCCCCTCTGTATACTTGTAATCTCTGTCAAATAAATAAATAAAATCTTTAAAAAAAATAAATAATGGTTGAACAAGAGCCTCTGTGTTCATTTGACGCATGGCTTGTGCTTTTCTCCCAAGTGTCCTGCCCACACACTGAGCTCGACTCCAAGCGATAAACACTCACATCCTGAAACACACTCAAACGGGATAAAGCCGAGAATTCTCAGGTCCTCCGGGGCCCAAGGGAAGAGACAGGGCACCAGCTCTCCCCCGGGGGAACGCCTTGGCCATTCTCACTGAGCAGAAGCTTAACTGGGGACCGATTCCCAGTTAATTATAAAATTGGCTGTTGCGCTCTATTTATGCTTTTCAAGAAAGCTGCTAGCTGGTGCCCCTCCTGCGAATCCGTTTGGTCCCGCATGCTGGCGCACAGTTTGGTTTCTTTAGCTGTTTTGCGATTTCGCTTGAAAATTGCTGGCATCTGTGTGTTTTCCTGACAATTTGAAAACCTCAGTGACTAAACCCAAACGGAAGACAGTAACTGTGTCTCGATTTGACAGCTGAGAGTGAGAGAGGAACCGTCACCGTTTCTCTGGGTGAACTTTCCAAGGAGGTCAGACAGGAGCCCAGGAGAAAACAGACGCAAAATAAAAACCCCAGCAGTTCTAAAAGGATTGTTGTGCTGAGATCACGGTGTGCAGTGCGGTGACAGATCTTTAGCACAACTGGGGCACTCAGTGCGTCCGCAAAGTACATTCCGAGTTTCACAAACACAGCCCATTTTCTGCTTTTGTTGTCAACATTTTATTGAGGTATCATGTACGCAGAAAAGCGCACAGATCCTAAGCATACAGCATGATGGTCTCTCGTTGTAATTTTGTTTTTCGGCATTTACTGAGCACTTACCACATGCCCACTAAGTGATAGATAACGGGATCCATAAGTTTAGAAGGTAAGAACTTCGGCTCAAGTGTCAGACAAATGATGCTCCACCAAATGTCTAAAAGCAAAACTGTGCTTCAACACAGCCTACAAACTGCCTAAAATGAGGCAAACAGCCCCGAGGGACAGGACAGGAACAAGAGTGGGAGGGGGCTGAAGAGAGAAGGCTTCCTGGAGGAGGCAATCTTGGGACTCAGTTTTAAAGGGTCAGTGAACACCAGGGAGGGAATGAGATATGCAGAGCTCACGGGAAGGGGAGCAGGTTATTATGCTGGTAAGTACAAAGGAATTTCCCCGGGTGGATGGGAGTCTGCATTAGGGTTTGATGAGAATGAAGTTGGGAAGAAATAAAGGGTTATGGATATCTCCCCACGCAAAATAAAATCTAGAAGCCATTAACCAGCAATATGAAATGTTTGATTACATCAAAATTCAAAACTCCTGTATAACAAAGACACACCATACACAAATTTAGTGATCAGCCGACAGGACGTTTACAACAAATGATAAAGGTTACTACCTAGTCTATATAAAGAGTTCCTGGAAATCAATAAAGAAAAAATACCTTCAAAAAACATCTCATAGAAAAGTACACAACAGATATGAATTAACAGCCACCGGAGATAAAGTGTAAATGCTCCATATGACAAGATGTGATTAGGGAAACACAAATTAAAACAATGAAACATTTTCACCCACCAAATTGGCAAACACCAAAAAGATCGCTAATATCCAGGGGTGGCAAGTGTCAAGAAGACATTTTCACAACCTATGAGCATCTGCTGGCCAAACTGGGTGGAGTTGGTAATGCTTGATGGGAGGGGAATTAGGGGTGGGGAATCCCAGAGCTGTGAAGGGCCCTAACCTAACCCCTCAGCATAATGAGAAGCTTCTCCCTTTGCTTCATTATAGGGCAAGAGAGGAAATATGGAGCCCATCAGAAGGGACTTGCCCTTCACTGGTTTATAAGCAAGTCGGCCCTGGAAAGAAGCTGCCTGCCAGCCCATCTGTTGCAAACGTGGTTGGAAGGCAGCCCCCGATGGCCAGTCCGTAGTGGACATCCAGGAGGGCATGTATAAGCAACAACGATCAGAGCGGTATTTGTTGCAAATGAAGGCACAGGCTCAGAAGGGTGACATAAGCAGAGGACTCGGGGATCAAATGCAGATCTTTCTTCCACCCCAAGGAGTCAGGAGGCCTGAATTTACTTATTGCATGAAAACAACTCTGTGCTATTTGTGTCCTTCCCGGAGCGATCCCTCAGAGCGCTAATGTCTGGGGCATCCAGCGTGCTCCCCATATCCCTGCTCTGTGCCAGACCCTGCCCGTGCGTTCATCTCCTTGGGTCCTCATAGCAGAGAAGGCAGAGAAGGCTGCCCCCATCTTACAGAAAAGGAAGCTGAGGCTCAGAGAGCTTAAGTGACTTCCCTGGAGCCCCACACAGCTGAGAAGGGTGGAAGCTGAACTTTGACCTTCAGGCTGACCTTCCAACCACTGATGCATTTAAACTGCCTGCGGTGATTCTTGGTGCTTGGGTTTGCATACAGGGATGTGTGCCTGAGGGGTTACAGCAGCAGGATATCTGGAAAGATTGGTGACATTACCCGTGGCAAAGACCTCAGAGCTACACATGAACAGAGCATGAGGTTAGGCAGGCTTTGTAAAAATGACTTATGCCATGAGTTATCTGTGTGCAGCTGGGCAAGTCGCTTATCAGAACCTCAACCGTCGCACTAGACTCAAAATGGTCTTCCTGCTTCTGTGATCTACCAGGCACTCAGCATGTGAAAACTTGCTCAATAGCTCTTATGTAAGAAAGTGGGGTTAGGGCACCTGGGTGGCTCAGTGGGTTAAAGTCTCTGCCTTCGGCTCAGATCATGATCACAGAGTCCTGGGATCGAGCCCCACATCGGGCTCTCTGCTCAGCAGGGAGCCTGCTTCTCCTCTCTCTCTCTCTCTGCCTGCCTCTCTGTCTAATGTGATCTCTCTCTGTCAAATAAATAAATAAAATCTTCAGGAAAAAAAAAAAAGAAAGCAGAGTTAAGAACAAGATACAATTAGCATAGGCTAAAAAGAGCAGTATTGTCCAGTCAAGAATGTCAACATAAAAAACCAAACCGGCACCCACTCTGTGAGTCTGTAATTGGACACAGACTTCTGGGAACCACTGGGTGATGTGATTCAGTTTTGAAGGTACAGACCTTTGGATTCAGTGATTCCTGTTCTGGGAATTTATCATAAGGTAAGTGCACAAAGATATATATGCCCAAGACAATGCATATAGTTAAAATAGCAAGAAGAAAAGAAGGAGGGAAGGCAGAAGGAAAGAAAGAAGGAAAGGAGGGAGGGAGGAGAAAAGAAAAGGAAACAGCCTAAATTTTCATCATAGGGTGTTTGTCAACAAAAGTAGAGTTTGGTCATAAAAGAGCTACATGGACCCAGCTGAGACACCATAGCTCAAGGTCCTGAATCTGAACCCCAAATAAACTCTTGCATCTCTAGTACAGCACACATGGGGGGGGGCATCCCTCATATCCCTTAGAATCTGAAAATCAGTGACCCCTGCAGAAGGCATGAGTCAGAGTCCAGGGCAGTGTGTGTCCCAGAAGGGTCTCATTTGGAGTTCACCAACCAAGGTTTGAAATATACCCCCAACACTTGGCAGCTCGTAACCTTGGGTCATTTACTTGACCTCTCTGAGTTTCTGTCTCCTCATCTGTAGGATAGGAGGAGAATTCTTCCCTCATGGGGGTGTATCGGGGACTGACAGACAGAACATATACCCCTCTAAGGTCCTCATCTTATTCCTCTTACCCCTCAGGCCTGGCCCTGAGACACCAGTGGCCCAAACCTCCCCACTCTCTTTCCTTGACGACTGTACCTTCAGCCCAGGTCTGCACAGTGCCCGGGCTGCCCGGCAGTGTGGGCTCACAGGATCCAGGGACATGGTGAGGCAAGGGGCACCAGCCTCTCCATCAGGAGTGCAGGGAAAAGGGCTGACACCATCATGGCTCCTAGTTCAGTGGCTGGGCTCCCACCACCATGGGGCTGACTCGACCAACGATGCACGCAGGAGGAAGGCTGCAGGGTTCTGTGACACACTCAATTCCCAGACGCCCCCAAATGTCCAACCTCCTCTCCTGTGAGCCTGTCTCAGCTGGGGCCACCTACAGGCAGACACACACAGACAGACCGCCCCCCCACCCGCCCACCAGCGCACAGTGAAGTAAAAATGACACTTTTTAAAAAGTCATGAAATATTATTTGCATTGCATTATTACCTGCAGCCATCCAATTTTAAATTAAACTGAATTAACAAAGTACCCAACTAACATGGCCAGAAAAGGTAGCGATGACTGAGGGATATTCACCCCAGCCTGGCCACTCTTTGAGCAGGTCGCCCACCTGCTCTATGTCTTGATTTCCTCCTCCTTGAAATGGGGATGGTAACATTTGCCAGGAAGCAGGAAAGCAAGCCAGCAGGATTGTGTTGAAGGGGTGAGAAGGGCAGGGCCTGGGTGGGAGAGGAGGCTAAGGGGCAGGGAAGGAGAGTGGCAGAATGTGGGGGTCCTGGGAATTGACATTTTGCCTGGAGTGTGAAGGAGCAGGAGCTCGGCACATGTAAGGGCGTGGAAGTGAGGGACTTTCCTGCCAGTTTCCCTGGTTTGTGTCCCCATATCTATAGGGACCAGGAGGGCCTCCTCTTGCACTCTAGCCAGGACAGAACGCTGTGGTCTTCCCCCAGGTTGCTCTGGGCTCCCGCCCTGTCCTCCTCAAAGTCTCTGAGTATTAATGACCCTCCCAGGGGGGCATAGTTGACTTTACACTAAGAGTGGCCCCAGGGAGCAGCTGAAGGATGGGGCCCAAGTCCACAGGTCACCATAGCCTGCTCTGTCCAGGGAGAAGCAAGAAATGGAGCCCAATAACTGGAAATAATACCCCAGGGGAACCACAGTGCCCAGGACCATGCACAACTCTCACATCAAAAGATGGTAAGTGCCCCACAAGACAAAGACTCTGTTGGGAGCCTCAAGTCTCAGGTAAATGTCACTGGCTCTCACATGGAGACTAAGACCATGCAGATGACTAACTGTCCAGTCTTCCCAAGGTCCTCCTGAGGACAAGACTCTGTAACCGTGCCACCAGAACATCAAGTATTTGGAGGTCTCATTGGTGCAGAGGCCCTCCTTCCCAACAGGTAAGTTGAAATAGCCATGAAAATGGGTGAAAAGTACTTTGGGAGCCATAAGTAGTTTTGTGTGTAAAACATATAGATGCTTAGTAAGCATTAGATGGGTGGATGAATGGATAGATGGTTGGATAATGGATGGATGGATGGATGGATCATGGATGGATGGATGGTTGGATAATGGATAGATGGATGGATGAATGGATGGATGGATGGATGATGGGTGGATAGATGAATGGATGGGTAGATCATGGATGGATCATGGATAAATGGATGGAAAATGGATGGATGGATGGATGGATGGATGATAGATGGATGAATGGATGGATGGATGGATGATGGGTGGAGTGATGGATGGATGGATGGATGATGGATGGATGAATGGATGGGTGGATGGATAGATGGATGATGGACGGATGGATGGATGATGGATGGATGATGGATGGATGGATGATGGATGGATGATGAATGGATGGATAATGAATGGTTGGATGATAGATGGATAATAAATGGATGGATGAATGGATGAATGGATGGATGGATGATGGATGGATGGATGGATGGATGGATGATGGCTGTGTATATGAACGTGTTAGAGCATGAATGAGTGCATGAAGAATTCAGTGAGCCATTAGGCAAATGGATAGAAAAGCAAATGAGTGAAGGAATAAATAAATGCTTGAATGAGTAAAAAAGTTAGTACCCAAGTAAATGAACTTATGGTCCAGAAAAGAAAACCTAACTTGTTATCACCTTGCTTAGGTGTAGGGAACCCCTGGAAAGCAAGGAGGAAGAAAGAGTATCCTGAGTCTTGAGTAAGCTTCTTTAAGGAAGTACCACTTCTCAGCTTCCTGGAGAACCACGCTTACTCAGAAGAGGGTGAAGTGTGCCCGCACTCTGGGCAACATCCCTCTGCCCCTGTTGGGCCTTGTCCCAGCCCTGGAGTATCAGTCAAGTGGATCAGGTCACAGTGGAATGACTCAGATCCTGGCAGCTTGCCAGCACCTCCCCAGGGAGCCTGTGATCCAGCCCACCTCCTGGCTATCTACCTATTGTAGAGCGGTGTTCCATGCCCCTCAGACCCAGAAAGCTTCCCAGGGTTTTGTGCCCTGTGCACAGCATTTCCACCCTGCCTTTCTCCCCATCTGAGCATCTCCTGCTCCCCAGGATACACGTGTCCCACCTGGTGGGATGGATGGAGCCACACAGGCCTGTGGTTGAGGCTCAGCTCTGCCACCTGGGCTGTTTGGCTTCAGGCAAGTCCTTAACTTCTCGGAGTCACAGCTTCCACATCATTTCGATGAAAATCTTGCCTGTCTTGAGGGGTGGCCATGAGGATTCAGTGGGATGATACGTGTCAAGGGTCCAAACTGTGCCTGGCACAGGATGTACACCCAGCACCTTATTTCTGGGTGCTCAACTTTGCTTTCTTGGTGGCAGTTTACGGAGCTTTTACGAAGTGTGAGCCTAGCCCTGTGCTCGGAGCTTTCCGTGCACGACCACACGGAGTCCTCAAAGAAGAGGGAGGTAGGGATTATTGTGTCCTGCTAAAAATACACATGCAAGTCCTAATAACCTCCAGGACCTCAGAATAGGACTTTTTTCTGGAAATAGGGTCTCAACAGAGGTAATCAAGTTAAAATGCAGTCGTTAGGGTGGGCCCTCACCAATGAGGTGTCCCCATAGAAAGGGACAATTTGGACATAGAAACGGACACACACAGAGGGAGACAGTGCAAAGACCCACAGGGAGAAGGCCGTGTGAAGAGGGAGGCAGAGGCTGGAGGGATACAGCCAGAAGCCAAGGAACATCTGGAGCTGTTAGAAGCTGGATCCTTCCCACAGGTTCAGAGGGAGCGCGTCCTGCCAGCACCCTCTGGACTCCTGGCCTCCAGACTGTGGAACAATCCAGTTCTGTTGTTCTAGGTTGCCCAGTTTGTGCTGCCCTGCGGTGGTCACCTCATGAAAGGAGTACAGAGAAGATTGGCCTCAAGTTGCCAAGGATGACACTGAGGGTCCTGGAGAGGGGGAGAGGGAGGGTTCCAGAGCTTCTGGTTAGAGGTGGAAGATATGGGCCTGCCTGGGAAAATGTGTCATGACGAGAGGTCCAAATAGAGAGCCACGGCCACTTACTGTCCTGAGTTTGCTCTTGTGTCTTACAAACATCAATGGCACAACCTTCAGTTGCATTGTCCAGGCTAGGAAGAGCCAAGGATATCCCTGGGGATCTTCAGATATACCTCTCAGTTACAGTCAGGAAAACGGGCCGTTTCCAGGTTGTGGGACTTTGGGGGAGTTACTTAACCTCTCCGACCCTCAGTTTCCTTACTGGAAAATGAAATTAAGACCCACCTCACGAGGTTGTTGCAAGGATCAAATAAGACAACTCATGGGGAGTGGATAGCCCTGGGGTAGGCACAGAGCAGCAGGCACTCAGCCACGGCTGCTGTAATGGGGACGATGTCTCTTGGAGAGCCTATCACTAGAGGCTCACACTGTGTTTAACACACACACACACACACACACACACACCTGCCTTATAGAACAAAATGTTGAAAAGGAAACCTCAATCCATACCCCTCAGAGACCCGGGATCTCAGCCTTCCACCCAGAGCTGGGAGGGCATCTTCCCACAGCCCCCATCAACTACCTTCCAGAGCTGTTTACCTGCCAGGAGTCCCAAGGAGCTGTGTCCCCTGCCTTCTGCAGCAGGTGCTCCCAGGTTCATGGCCAGAGGTCCTCCCTGGAGAGCCAAGCAGTGCCCACTCTCCCTCAAGGTCTGAGCCCCCACCCCAGGAGGCTTCTCTGGCTCCTCCAGAGTGACAGGGGGCAGGAGGGTGGGGCTTGATGGCTCATCTGGCTTTTCTAGGTCAGCACAGAAGCTGACCCAATGCATGTTCCCTTACAGCAAAGGGGTCAGAGGCGACCAAGCAGTGCATGGGACTCTATAGAGCAGGGAAGCTGGAGAAAATACCAGACAAAGCCTGAGAGAAGCTCCAGCCACAGGGGATGTATGTTACCATAAGTGTTTATTGCAATGCCAGGAAAGCTCCCAGGAAAACACAGGTTGCCAAAATCTCATCAGCTAGAACAAGGCATGTGTGGAGGAAGAGGTGGGGTGGGGTGAGGTGATGGGGGAGAATATGTGTGTGTTAGGGGTACCTGTACAGTAGGGAAAAGGCCTGGGGGAACAGGCCTTTTGTTACCCTGAGTTACCATAATGTTGGTTGTGGTTGGCAATCACAACCACAACCACAACCGCTAAGTGGGGCAACTTAGCAACATCTGCAAAATGTAAACACATAGGTCTCAAATTCAACAACTTCTCCCAGAATGCTATCCTCTAGATAGAAGTGCACTTGTATACCAAGATAAAAGTTCAAGGATGTTCCCATTGTCGTTAGGAACAGAAACCTTGTCCCGCAAATTTAGTGGGACTCGGCTCCCAAAGGGCAGCCCTCTGTACCACACAAGGAACTCAACACTTTAGCCCTAGGACAATAGGGAGCCATAGAGGGCTTGAAGCAGGGGGAAGGACATATTCTACTTTGTGCATTTAATGGATCGTCTGACAGGGCAGAAAAAGCAGAGCTGGGATGACCAAACTCCAGACGAGCTAATAATTCATACTTCTGACTGGTAGGATCTGAGGTGGCAGAGGAGGGGACACCAGGAGGGCCTGTCCCCTTCTCCTGCCATCAACTCTGCTGCCCCTGGGAAGCTAGTGAGGACATAAGGATAGGGGATTTCTGCAAAGGGCAGAACCCTTCCTCCCCTGCACCTCTCCTACATCCCACGCTGGATGAGATCTGGCACAGTGGAGTCAGGGTCTGGGCTCAAATTCCAACTCCATTGGCATGGCTCCAAGCCAGACACTTGGTCATTCTGTGCCTCATTCTCCCCTTCTGTGAAACAGGGATAACCAAAGACCCTACCTCATAGAATTCTTGTGAGGGTTAAAGTCCCTGTATAAAGCCCATGGAAAAGTGGAAAAGGTACACAGTGGGTGCTCATGAAAGGTGAGTTAATTTTATACTAGCATATGCTAACTTCTCTGTATTTACAAAATGAGTATTTGTTATTAAAGTCAACCTAAAGGCGAATCAAGGAGTGTGAAATTATAGAATGGGAGCTGGGAGCAAGATTCCCCCAACCCTTTGAAAGGATGGGAGAAAGTCAGGCATTCCCGAAGATGGTGAAGGACATGTGGATTCAGTGCCAGAGGTTGGGCCCAGACCCCACAGCTTATTAAATGAATGGATCTGGCCAGGCCCAGTGGACTTGTCAGGGGTCTCCTGAGCACAGGAAACTCCCCATTTCTTTAATATGGACCCACACCTTTTGGCCCAGCCCTGTCCTAGGACCTTCTCTGAGTTCAGATGGCCAACTTTTCCCTGAATGCCTGTTTATCTATCCCATCTTCACAGGCTCAGGCTCCTCCCCAGGGACCCTGGGAGGTCATCTGTAGTGGGAGAAGAGCTGGGTCCTCTGGAGGCTTTCCTGAGTCTGTTGGTGGAGGAGCGGAGTTGGGGAACCCCTGGGAAGCACCACATTTGCCAGAGTCCTCTTCCCTCATTGGCGAGTCTCTCCCATCCAGCTCGGTTACTACCACCGCTCCGCTGACTCCAGGAAGGCCAGGCTGGAAAAGCATGGAAGATTGAGTCTAGAGATGAAGATAGAATGAAAGAGTGAGAGAGGAACAGGTACATGATGGGGCGGTAAGGGCTCTGGAGCAGAGTCCAAAAGTCTCCTTTCCTTACCCCACTAATTGTACACAAACAGGGCAGGCTATGTAATTTGTGGGCCCATTGAAAAAATGAATGTACAGGGCCCCTCATTCAAAAATTAAAAATTTTAAGATGAGAGATAGCAGATCATTAAGGCAAGCACGGGGTTTTTTGGAACATGGAACCTCATGGGACGATTAGAGCATCGGGGTCATTGGCACAGGGCTGACATTCCACTCCTCTGGAGTTGCTGAGGCCTTTCTAGGTGTTCAGTGGGTACCAGGGCCCTGTTACTCCGGGCAAATTACTTAACTGCTCTGCCACTCAGGTTCTCATTTGCAAAGTGGAGGTAAGAATGATACCCTCTTCGTAAGGTCTCATAGACGAGCTTGTGACAGGGAAGTGCTCGGCACAGGCCCTGGTGCCTTGTAAATGTCCAGTGACTATCAGCGAGCTTCATCACTGGATCGTGTCATTCCTCCTCCAAAGAGCTGTGTGTCAGGAGTGCTGGGAGGCTTTGGATTTGGAGCATCAGTTATCGGGCACGTCAGGAGGTGCTAATGCTATGATGGCAGAAGACAATCTAGAGCAGAGTAAGGGGGACATTTGAGCTCAACCTCAGAGGTGAGGGAGTGCGCCGAGTGGATGTGGGGGAGAAGAATTCCAGGCAGAGGGAGCAGCAAGGGCAAAGACCCTCTGTAAGGAGAGCGGTGGGAGATGAGGTCACGGAGGTAAAGGGTAGAGAAACTTTGTGAAGGCACTCGTCATGGCAGAGAAGGCTGGTCCTCCAACACGGTGAAAACATGTCTCCAAAAGAATGAAGCAGACGGTTCCGCAACATGGCAGAGACAAGCAGCTCTTGTCCCATGGTGGAGGGAGTGGATATCCAACATGGCAGCCGCTCAGGCCTTGGGTAGGACCTGAGGCTCCCCGTTCCTGCCCCTCGCCCCCGCCCCAACTCTAGGGCCTGTCCCTATTTAGTAGGTGGGTGTGGCCACTTTCTGAGTCCTAGGACAACCTTTGTTGGTCCCGGTCACCTTCAAGGTCCTCAGGTCTTCCTGAGATATCGGGGCTGTCCCATATGTCATGATTCTGCCTTGGCCCCTTGGTGTCAGACAAGGATACCAGGGATGCCCAGGCTAGGCAGGGGGCTCCCTTGAGGTCAGGGGTAGGAGACAGGATGTGACCACCCAAGCTGCCTTATCTTGTACCTCCACAGATTCAGAGGAAAATGACTCAGATGTATGCTTTGACTGGGAGCCCTGGAGCAAAGCCCCAGCCCAGTTTTGCTGGGAGGGGACACTCCATAGCTAAAAGGAGGAGAGGCCCTACCTGATTCCAGGCCAAACTGATTCCAATGAGATCAACAGAGAACAGAAAACTGCCAGCCCAGGTGTCCCCCTGAGAAGCAGCTCCCCCAAACCCCGACAGGCCCAGACCCTGGCACAAGGACATTACCAGGGCAACAATACTAAGATTTCTGAGCAGACGGGCCCGAGAGGAGACTGCTTATCTCGCTTTAAGGACAGTTTCTGGTCATTGCAAATTACCAAATGCCTTTCTGCAAAGGGCCATGTGAGATGTGGGAGGAAGTTTGAGACAAAGGTCGGGACAGGGCAGCTGCAGATGGTTTTAGAGGAGGGCATTCAAGGAGCATGAGCTGCTGGGGATTAGTGCCTTAGACCTTAGGGAGATGCTCTTGGCTTCTGGAGAAGCCATCTGAAGACACGCCTATGCTTCCTCCCACCTCGTCTACACCGTCACTGAAATGGATTATTTCTCAGCTTATAAGCACCTACTATGTGCCACATGTGTACATGTCCTCGACCCTCTGCCCTTCACACACAACTCTCCACAGCTCCAAAGGGTAGGGACCGATATTCTCTCCATCCTGTAGATGAGAAACCCGAGGCTCAGAGAGGACTTGCCCAAAGTCACAGAGCTGCTGGGAGACAGAGCCAGGAGGTGACACCAGATAACCGGCACTCTCAAGTACTTCATGGGTGTGTGACTGGGAACGTGGCTCCTCTCCCTGAGCCTCGGTTTCCTCAGTTGTGCGATAAGGATTACTTCGCAGGTTATTCTGGGGATTAAATGAGATGATGCACCTCAGTTGTTTAGCACTACCTTTAGTACGGTGTGCAAGAAAGTTTAGCAGTTATTCCGAACGATGAAGGGCCAAGGCTCAAATGTGGGCCCCGTCCTAGACTCCACAGAGACGGCTTTTGCAGCTCTGTGGAGTCTAGACCCCAGCTCTGTGGAGTCTCTGCACGAACACGCGCTCTGTCCACCACCAGCCACCAGCCCAAAGCCCGAGTTGCGCCCCTCAGGGAAGGCGGCAGCTCACCCCGGGAGTATGAGAATGTACTTTAAACATTTTCCAGAAGCTCTCGCCAGGAACTCTCAGTAATGACACCCTCAGCAGCCCCCACACTGGAGAACGTGGGGCAGCTCTGGGGTGAACTGCTTACCCTGTCTCAGTGCCATCGGACCAGAGCTGGCGGCGCGTCAGCACCCTCCCTGCCTCGCTGACCAAAGGTCTTGGAACTTTGGAGCAGGAGGTGGGAGGTCAAACGGTCCCCAGGAAGAGGCTCCGTGGTGAGGGGAGCGCCCAGGGAAATAGGACATCTGCGGAGCCGAAGGCCATCCCTGCCACTGGCCCCAAGCTTCCCTCCTGGCCAGCCCCAGACCCATCCTGCCTCCTGTTGCTCTGGGGGGTGCGTGCCGAGTTCAGGACAAGCGTCCGTCAGCCTCCGTGATCTTGCGCCCCGAGAACCCAGCTGCCTCCCTGATGTACTGTCCAGGCAGAAAGCAGTGTGAGGGGTCTCTTGGCATCTGATAAATGCCTGGCGCTGCCATATCCCATCGCGTAAGTTATTTACTGCATGGAAGCACTGGGAGGGGCTGAAGTCCAGAGCAAGCCTTGTTCCCCCTGCCTTGTGCCCTGGCTAGTCACAGCAAAGGGCCCTTTTTACTAATTCATCTGGGAACAGGGACCACCTCTTTCTGATTTGTGCCAAAGACCTTCTGTGCTAGCAGTGGCTGTGAGGGGACACAGGTGTGCGCGCACACACACACACACACACACACCACTTCCCAAACTCGGGGGCTCATTCTTGGCCTCTAAACTACTCAATTAATCCTTTGCTCCTACAGGCGACTGCTTGTCTCGGCCTGCGGTTAAAGCGCATGGAGGAAACTTCTCTCTGCCGTTGCTTCAGGACCCGCCTGCCCAGCTTCGGGACCCCCTGCTCAGCTCCAGGATTAGGACCCGGCCCGGGCAGCTCACCTTGGCTCAGTAAGAAGCGGAGCCAGACGATCAGCAGGACCAACAGCAAGGTCACAGGCAGGCAGAGCCAGAACACCAGGAAAGAAAACGTGAGGTCGTTGTTCACCAACGGCACCAGAGGGTACTTCATGGTGTGTGGCTAAGCCAGGCCTGCCTGGGCTGGGCTGGTAGGGCTGCCCTGGGGACCCAGTGGGCCGGCCCACACTCTGCTCTCAGCTCAATTGTGACTGAGCGGATGACCTAACAAGGAAGTCAGTGTCTTTCAGGCAAAGGGAGAGCTGTTTTGGACAAGCGAGTGGGAACTACTAGCAGTGAGACAGTTTGGCCAAGAACAGAAAGCCCAGGCTTCCAGGAAGGCAGGTCCGGGTTGGAATCCCTGCTAAGATGCTATCGGTTCATGGGACACCTCTTTGGATCCTCTTGTAAGATGGAAAGAATTCTTACTTCAGCAAGCTGTTAGAAGAATAAATGATGGGATAAACACCAACCCCAGGTGGCTATTCAAGTATTTGAGGTCACTGGTTCCTTCAGGAGCCCACCAGATCCCAGGGCCTGTCCTCCTGGCTACAGGTGCCCACATCTGCACCTGGTGGCACTGGGAGGGGGGGATGCGGCGACCTGGATGGGAGTTTGGTGCATTGAAGCAGGCAGCTGTCACAGCTTCAAGGCAGTAACTGCTGTGTGTGAAAGGCAGGCCTGGTACTGGCACATCTCCTTTCCTTAAGAGCCCCCCAAATCTGCATTTTTATGCAAAATCTCCCAATTTAAAAATGTTGCATCAAGCATTGAAACACTGTTAGCTCAAGAAAACAAATCTGCTGGGCCAGCCTGGGTCACTGGGCTGCCATTTATAAACTTTCTAACACACAGGAGGCCCTCAATAAATGACTATTTACTCTGGAAACTTCGGCATCTCTCCTTAGGAGAGTTTTCAGTGAGAGGCTTCTAAGTAGTTAGCCTTGTTCCTTTGTCTCCCAAGTAGGGAGAATACTCTCAAATGCCATCTTCTCTTCCCTCCTCACCTGTCATTCGTTCATTCATGTAGTAGCACACCTCCATGTGCCAGGCCCTGTGTCGGGAAGGAGGACCTCCAGGGCCCAGCCATCCCAGAGCTGGAGGGAGACGCTGGCCAGACGGGGAGCCTGACAGGTGCGGGGAGTTCACAGGTGGGATGCCTGCTGCTTGTGGAGTGGAGTGAGGCAGAAGCACTCAGTCCCCACAAGGGTCCTGGGCCAGCTACCTCGGTCACCACTGGCAAGTGTTTGCGAAACACACCAATTCCTACACTTCCCCCTGCTCTACTCAGAAACTCTAGGTGAGGCTCAGGACATACCACGTCAATGAGCAACCAGTCTGATCCGGCCCTGTTTCTGGCGCTACAGCAGCTCATAGAGCATGGCTCAGAAAGTTAGGCAGACCCAGTTCTAGGCTGGGAGAGCAGCTGCAAGAACTGGTGGTAGACCTGGGGGAGGCTTGGGGTGGAAGGACCCCCTTATAGGAGGACACCAGCTCAGGGAGAAAGGCAAGAGGCCAGCCACAGAAAAAACAGGGAAGGGGTGGAAGGAGGAGAGGAGAGGGGAGAGCCGGAGCTTGGAAGCCAGTGCTTATAGAGTCTTAGCCTGGGGACTTAGAGACTGGAATCCCCAGAAGGGGCGGCCTGGGCAAGACGGCATTACAGTGTGTGTCCAAGAAGAACAGCACCTTGGCGGGCTGTGCCACTCGGAGCCCGAAGGCCAAGACCAAGAGAGGTTTGGGCTGGGGTGGGGATCCTTTGACACTGAGTCCTGAAGGGGCTGAGCAGCATTGGTGGGAAAGGCTTGAACGGACATTTTCTCACCAGAGCCCGAAACAGGACCACTGTGCAATCAGCCTGATGCTTCCCTGGCCACCAAGAACCGGCTAGAGGTCCTGTGGGCAGAGCAGGCGTGGATGCACAATTACAGGGAAGGCAGCTCAGAGTCACATGTTAATGTCCCGTCAAGTCAGTGATAGGCTGGAGGGACAGCTCTTGGCAGAGGCACGCACCCTAACCATTCTCATTGCTGTTTCCTTGGTTCCCCACATGTGTGGTTTTGGAAGGAGGGTGCTCATCAGGCTGTGTGGAACCCTCTCGAGCCAACCTTACTCATGGGGCAGTGGGTGGAGGGGGGATGACCGCCTCTGTGTCTCCCCTTTCCTGACTGCTAGCCCTGGCAGAGCCCAGATTTGGGGCAGGCAGAAGGTAAAGCTGCTTTTCTGTGTCCCTAAGATACAGGCAGCCGGCCCCTCAGTGAACACAAGCCTCTGTACAGCGGGTTTCTGCTGGCAGTGTTTTCATTACATAAGCCCTGTGATGACTTTGTACAGTGACAGAGAGTAACTTATACCTACGGAAGTCATCAATTGTGTATAAAAATAGCAAATCACTATGTTGTAGCCTGAAACTAATAAAATATAATGCTGCACGTCAATTATAATTCTGTTAAAAAATTAAGCTAACTTTCAATATTCTGTGAAACTCTACAAAACCAGTGTGAAAACCCACAGATCTAAATTAGGAGGGTCAGGCAAAGCAGAGCACCAGCCCTGGAAAGAGTAAATTAGAAACACCAGTGCAGGAGTCAAACCCCAGCCTGTCCCCAAAAGCACACACAACATTATTAGACAAGAATCTCCTTAAAATTTAATTGACTAAATGTATTACATTCAATATTCCATGGGTTTCTTCTGGACAAAGGATCGGCATAAATACAAACAAGCCTCTGGGCCTTTTTCCCTAACCGATGAAGAGAAAACACAGGAGGCGAGGAGACATGGGTACACCTTCGTATTTACATTTTGCCTTTACTTTACAGTTCAGTGCCAGAAATATTTACAGAAAATACAATAAGAAAAAGATCATGTCTTGGCAACATACCGAAATTCATACAAATTGTATATATGATTTCAAGCAAATAATGATACTGTTTATTTTTTAGCCACAACTGCCAAGCCCTTCAGAGGAGAAAGATGTTCTTGGTCACTGCAAGAGGCAAGGACTTGGGAAACTTGGTTTGCTTCAACAAATGTTTATTGGGCGCCTACTATATGCAAGGCACTGTGGAATCCCAAATTACACCTTTTCCCTCACCATTAAAAAAAGAAAAGCATCTGAGGAACATGAGCTGATGCTCTGAGAAAAACACTATACAGTACATGGCTTCTTCAGCTACCGAGAACCACAGTTTGATTCCACACTGAGCGGGTGGATTACCTCCAATCTCTCCATCTCAGGAAAAGAGGCTGTCACGGAAATCCTTAGAACAGACCATCTCATTCAACTTACTGTTTCATGTAAACACATAAATCAAATCTTTTCAGGAAGATATAACATGAATGGGTTTTAAAATGCTGAACGGAGAACTGCTGCCAGCAGGAGTGTCAAATAACCCCCAATACATCTTTACTATCTACCTCAAAGTGGGTCTTTGAGCAAGGCTGATTTCCACCTTGGGTAAAGTCTTACCTTCCAACGGAAATAAATGCTCCTGAAGACGGTCTCTGAAAATCACTCTGTAGAGCCTCACAAATGCTTCCCCACAGTATGCAGAAAGTAACCACTCATAAAGGCCTCATATACACAGCCTGCGGGCAACCGATATTACTGGCCAAAGACGTAGGTCTTTTCTATTTGTAAGGGAGTCCAGAGAATGGGCTACCCTGAAATCGAGGACCAGGAAATGGAGGACAGCATGCATGCATGTGGGTGTGTATGGCTAGCGCAGGAGGGGGTGAACCCACCACATCACTATTCCTTTTGGAGGGCCAGTGCTAGGTAGGAGGAGGTCTTAGGAGGAAGCACAGGACAAAAGTGGGAGCTGGCTGACCAAGAAAAGGCAAAGCCTCCTCACTGTCATCAATGCTCCCAACCAGAAAGGAGGAGGAAAGCTCCCATGTCCCGAATGGGAAAAAGGACTATGAGGGGCTACCTGCCTCTGTCCCTTGGGTAATGCTTTCCTTGTCATCAAATGCCACACTCATCCACTCCCTGATAATACCTGTCACATGCAGCAACTATACTGTTTAAGCCACAGACCAAAGTGGTCCTGGCTTCCCTTTGAAGGTTAGGAACACATGCTAGCAAATTTATCGAGTGGACTACTAAAGGTTATCACTAGGGACTAAATATGCTCCTCTGGCATTATTCTACTCAAAGTGATTCTAACAAAGGCAGTTGGGTGAACTTAGTGACCATGAACTCAAACCCATACTAGTGAAAGGTTCCAAGTGTTCTCACCGCACTCCCTTTTTAGGTAATGTTATTTTGAGCAGAAGGAAGGGGCACCTCACGCGGTAGATGTACCCCTATGTTCTATTTGTGCTGTACACACTGGGGTCTCATGCCTTCGAGGGCTGCACAGCTCTGCATCTATCCCTCCTTCCCTGGGAGATCACAGGCTTCCAGATTACAAACTGCATTCAACACGGTTATTCACTTCTCAGTCAGGAGAATTACAAAGAGTTGCCAGAAATGAGAGCAAATGGAAGGATCAGGAAGCCTACCCTCAACACGCACATCACAGTATATTTTGCTGACAGTAAATCTGTGCTAAAGGTTTTATCTGAAGAATCACACTGAGGAAGCACACCTACATCAGTTATTTTTAACCTCTGGAATGTTATGAGTTGCCTATCGATTTAAGCCTTCTTTGTTCAAGTCCACCAGAAAAAAGGCCCATTTTTCCCTTGAAATGTCAATCTGGAATTTCCATGGAAGTTGTTAAACTTCACTTTACACCTGCTGAGTTAATAAAATATTTTTAGAGTAGAATTGGCTCATCTTTATCCTACACCGCCTACCCCCATGCTACCATCTGGAAACATCGATTTATTGCCCAGATTAAAAAGAAAATCAATTATTCAAAAATACCATACCCTGAATGGAAACTGGAGTCACAGAAGGAGGAGGTAACCTTTACCTGAGCTTAAAACAAATATGAAGAAACGGGTACAGCAAACTTAAAACCAAGATTGCTATGATACCCAATGATACCTATGATACTTGCTCATAGATGACAAAACACATACTTTTGGAATAGAAATATCTGCACAGGGAACTAGGCCCTATATTATCCCCCACCCTCAAATGAACTCCCCAAACATCAAACCAAACACACCATCGCAGCCCTGACCTACAGTCTATTGACTCCAGAGTTCACGTGGAAAACCACCCCTAACACAGCCGTGAGCACTCCTCTTTGGACTTCAAATGTCACTTATTTTCTTAACATAAAATAATCTTAATAAAGAAGAAAGCATGGAAGAAGAGGAGAAATGAGCAGTGTATACTCTAGCACTGTAACAGGAATCCTCAGAAGGTTGTTCTGGGTCTGGCCACCTCAAAGCATTTATCCCTGGCAGAAAAGTAGCAGTGAGGTAACAGAAGTATTTCCAAAACCCGGGCAGGGGTTTGTTGTGCCTTCGGCTGGCAAAAGTCCAGAAAACATGACAACAACAGCCATTTCTAACAGCAGTCACCCTAGGGGGTGGTCACTAAGGTTTGTCAATTATCATGAAATCCAGTAGCGCTCTGGGAGAGATCTGAATTAGTAGTGTTGAGAGGCTGTTTCCTGAACCCCAAATTAGAATCCTTCATAAACTACTGCAGTTTCCTGCTTGGTCCTGAAATAAGAGTCAATGGATGAAACCAAATAATTTTCAACCCTTGTTGCTAACTTACATTTCTCAAAATTTAACCAAGGAATTACGAATGCTTAGCCTGTCATCATGTCCCAAGCCACACAGCAATGGAGAGAGTGGAGGCATCACCGCTGTCTCACTTTCTAACCCCAACGCCACTTGTGTCCCTTTAAAGGACAGAGCCATGCCTCCATTGTAGATCTGCTCCGGGCTGCCCAGAAACTGAGGCCTTCGATAGATATGTGCAGTAATGAGGATGGTAACTTTGTGAAATGTGGAGAGGAAACATGAAATATTTTAATGTCAGGCTTCTTACCTAAACAAAACACATTTATGCTCATTTCTGTCAGTTGGACAGCTGGATGACAAATGAACTTACAAGTGAGCAGAAAGCTGAGATTTCTTTCCTTCTCCATGCTATCATCAGCATGAGTCTGTGAATGTCCTGGAAGATTCTGAGACAGATTTTAATTCTGAACATAACCTCCTAAAAAGTGAAGTATAAAACTATCTTCAACTTCTAATTTGCAAATTTGATACTACCAATGCACGTGTTTAACTGAGATGCAGGAAGCCTTTCTCCTCAAAAGGCTTATATTTAACTAAAACTGTCACTTTTAAAAGAAAGTTTATGGCTAAAATGTATATCATCATTACCAGCAGGAATATGATTGTGTCTGGGAGCCCATTTCACTAGAAAGCCAGAAGTCTTCTATCAAATGGGTTTATAATGTGTTTCTTCTATTCTGGTGATTAAACAGTAAGCTCTTGGGGAGTGATTGGTTTTTCTTTTTACAGTGATCACCTATCCAATTGTTTTGCTCTGATATCATAGCCCCAAACTGGAGTTCAAGAGTCCTAGACAGACAGTGTCTAAGAAGTACAGTTCTTGAGTCCAACCTCCTGGAAAAGTGAAGTATAAAACTCTGGCTCCAGCTGCTTATTCCGGTACTTGTTGACGATGTCTGTGATTTTCTGTTTCCGGCGGACATGTGGTGGACTGTAGGAGTCACTCTCCAGTCTCTTTCTTCTACAAATATTAATTACAGTCTGCCTTACCAGAAAACCTTGAAAACACAGAGGGTATTAAATTCAACGTGAGTAACGAGCTGTCTAGGTGAACTATGAGTATTCAAAGTGAACTACTCTACTCTCTACAAAGTCAAACCTAGTTCATTCCATGTGCAAAACTCCCCGTCCCTGGAGAAATGGACAATACTGAGACAGAACTGCTAGAAGAACTAAACCAGGGAAAACAGAAGTAAATCTGGTCTGACAACCCATTTTCCTGCCCTGTATTATAAACAGCTCTCTGATTTTCTAGGCCTGGAAGTTTGTGAATCATAGTTCTACATGTACCTAAGTAGATGAAGCACAGTTAAAAAAGAACAAAATATGCTTCTTAGTTAACAAGAATGTTGGCAATTTCTTTTCTTTTTAGATTTGATTTGAGAGAGAGCAACTGAGAGAGAGAGAGAGAGAACGAGCAGGAAGAAGAGGGAGAAGCAGACTTCCCACTGAGCAGGGAGCCCGATGTGGGACTTGATCTCAGGACCCTGAGCTCACGACCTGAGCCAAAGGCAGACGCCTGACAAACTGAGCCATCCAGGTGCCCCAAACCACAGCATTTTCTACATGTGGGATCTATTAAGTAATATCACCATTTCCTTATTTCTACTTCTTGGTTCATAAAAATATTTAAGCAAATAAATTTTAAAAAAGAGAGAAACCTTAACTCTGGCCATATATGAAGGCCTTACCAAGTGCTCGCCTGCTGACAATCATCCCATCCACAAGCGGGATGACCATGTTAAATTTTCCAGTGGCTCCTTGAATTTTTATCCGGAATAATCCAGTGTTTAAAGGGTGGATAAAGATGACAGGAACTTCTTTTTCAAGAGTGGTAGATCTTAAGAAAAGAAAAGAAAACTCTTTTTACCCCAACCATATAAAAGCTGAAGTTCTCCATGTGTAATTTAAGAAAATTAAGGACACTTGATGCCAGGCTTGATGTAGTCTGAAAGGACCCAATGTGTCACTCTACTCAGAATCCTCCTTCTGGGAGCCCATGTTGCTGCACCCCACCCCAAACCCCCATTAACACCTGGCCCTAATGCCCATCACTGGGGTTGGGCTTTTCAAACTCATAAAAAAGGGCTTAAAAATGTGTTTTAAAACCATGAGGGACACAGGGTAGACGCAAAGGGAGAGGAATCTGTGGTGGGGGGAGATCCAGCAACCAGCTATGGGACTTTCACTTAGTTCCTCCTTCTTGTGGGGAACAATTCATCTTACATGCAATACAAATCAGGTTATGTAACTTGATATCAAGGGCAGATCTCTGATGTATGAAATAAGGTTGGCATCTGGGGCCAGAAGCCTGAGTTCAGATCACCTTCTCTTTCATTTACTGAATGTGTGATACTGAAGAATAATTTCTATCAGCCTATTTTATTCTGTTTGTAAAACAGAGATGATAATGGCACTTCTTGTGAATTGTTTTAAAATACCTATTTAAACTGCAAGCAAGCAAAAAGTCTTGAGACTATGAAGCGTATAGAGATACACTGTTACTAATTTTAAAATCTAATTATGCCCTTTTATCCTTTTTGTGTATGGGCAACTAAAATAGGAATCTTACTACTGTAATAAAGTTAACATTACATTTTACTTAGAAATATTTTCCCATTAAATAGCTCATTTAATTAGGACATTTTAACTATCCAGAATGTTTTGACCAATTTAACTCTATTACTTCTATCTAATATTGGCAGTCTGTTGTTATAGTCTTCATTAACGCTTAACTGCTCCCACTTATTCATTTTTCTCTTTGCTGCAGATAAATACAAAATAGCAATTAATTATGTCATTTTAAAATGCCTGTTAATTTATCACCTTGTGCACGTATCTACCAACTTCTTTGATTTTTTTTCCTTATGTTTATTTCCTATTGCCTCCATCCCTTTTGTTTCCTTATCTTTATGAAATCACAACTGACATACTGTAACGAATAGATTTTTCTATGCTTCAAGACATGCTGGTGAGCCTGACACAAATAAAGAGTGTACCTCAGAGAAGTGCTACTGTTTGCAGTAGTTTCCACACCAGTACTGATCTCTGTCAGCAGGTCTGAGAGGGGAAAGTTTTCTGGAACAAAGTAACAGCATTACCATTAATATCTTCCTCATATTTCTAAAATAAATAGTATGAAATCTAATTTCCTAATCTCTTTATACAAGTGTGCAATATATGGATTGTAGTATCCTAAAAATACATAATCCTGACCATTCCTACCAAAAAGAAATCTCCCTCAAGACAAATTTTAGCTAAGTGCATCTAAAGCTGAGTATTTACAGAATATGATCTATGGTCTTTGAGAGCTCGGTTGGAAAGCAATGATCACACTTTCCCATAAACCCTGAGCTGGATGAGATTCTAGGCTAAGTATGCATTTCTAATGCTCTTAATTTGCTTACATAAAAATCATGAGAAACTTACCCATAGCAGAATTCCCAAGGACAAATTAATCTTTACACCAGAACTAGACAGTAAGGTTCATGCAGAGGTAAGGGAACTGTTCCCCTTCCCCTTTCCAGAGGTCCTGGGATGACCGGGAGCTACGTGGAGTGGGACCAACTCACAACAAGCTATTCACTGTGATATCAAGAATAGCTGAAGTTTTACATCCACTAGTCTCATCAAATCATCACAACTAGGAGATGCCATGAGTGTCTCCATTTAACAGATGAGTACTCTAAGGCTTAAAGAAATTGAGTGAGGGGTGGAGCCGGGATGCCAACCCAGGCTTGCTGAACTCCAGCCCCAGCTTCTGGCCACCCTACCACATCTGTGCTTCCTCTCTTTAGACATTCAGCAAGTTACTGTCATTCTACAATAATTTTATTTATGGACAAAGTCCTTACACAGTACCTATATCATCATAGCGCTCCACCCAGACTACAGAAACTCTTGTCTCAGGTCCAAGGGGAGGCACAGGGCGACCCTGAGGCAGCTTCTTCATTCTGGAACTGGGACTAAGCTATATGAGGTAGAGAAAAGCAGAAAAGGAAAAGGGGGAGGGAAAAAAAGAAGCGGCTTAATAAAACGACCCAACCACATATTCATCAAACTGCCCAGTGATGTAAATATCAGGTCACGGGAAATCACTTTGGGGAAAAAGTAAAATATATTTGCAGAAAAGCTCTTCTTTGACTCCTGTTTATCAAGTCTCAGCCTAGAACAAAGAAACGAGGGTCTTAGATCCCCAAAGAAGATAAGGAATACTGACCAATTATAATTTACATTAATAAAAATAAAACTTGGTGGGGAGTTGCCAGGGCGGCTCAATCGGTTGGGCGTCTGACTCTTGGTTTCAGCTCAGGTCCTGATCTTGGGGTTGTGGGATCGAGCCCCATGTCTGCTGGAGATTTTCTCCCTCTCCCTCTGTCCGCCCCTCCACCTGCTAGCATGCACTCTCTCTCTCTAAAATAAATGGATAAATAAAATCTTTAAAAAATTTGCAGGCAACGTCTTAATGAGGGCTTCAGAGGATTTGAGTCTATCAATAGTCTACAGCCAGTAAGCAGAATGCTTTCCTCACCTCAGCAACGTCACTGGTTTGCCTGGGGATCCTAATCTCTAAAATGTCCCATCAGCAAGTTATTTCTAGTTCTCATTTCTAGGCCAGAGGTTTCCTACTGCAATCTAGGCCAAAAAAGTCCTTTTTCTTGTCAACAGAATGACAAAAAGAGTTGCTTGTGTCTTTATTATCATGCAGTCTGCTTCGGGCTTCCCTGCCTACCTGATCGGCATGAAGTTTCTCTGAAGGGATAGTGGGCCTCTACAGCTCCCCTTTAGAAAACTGGTGCTGAGCAACACCACTGTGAGGGCATACAGTAGGGATGAGTTTGTGCTAAAGCCCTAAACAAAGCTACGTGGACAGAAGAGAGAATCTCATATCTAAGTTGAATTTTAAAAATAAAACTGCCTTATTAGCACAGAAATATACCTGTGTTCGGATGACAGAGCTCATGGCAATTCCCCTAGATTCTTATTTCCATTTCTATTTGTGTGTTCTGGCAGTCAAAGAAAATGGTTGTGACTAAGAGATCTTCCCCAAATTGGTGGCAGACACCAGCCACACTCAGAGACCACTTTCTTACCATGGCTCCTAGTCAGCCCTGAATCTGACTTTAGCCCTAGATTTAAAGGGCTCCTATGGGGTGCCTGGGTGGCTTAGTTAAGCATCTGCCTTCAGCTCAGGTCATGATCCTGTAGTCCTGGGATCAAGCCCTATATCAGGCTCCCGGCTCAGTAGGAGTCTGCTTCCCCCTCTGCCTTTCCTCTTTCTTACACTCTCTTTCTCAAATAAATAAAATCTTAAAAAAGGGGGGGGGGCCTCCTGTGATTAGGTCAGGCCTATCTGGGTAATCTCTTTTGATTAACTCAAAGTAACCTTAATAATTATATCCACAAAATCCTTTTTGCTGTATAATAGAACATAATCACAGGATAGCTCATCATATTCACAGGTTCTACACACACACATGGGGAGAACATCATACGGGGGCAGGAGTCCCTGGGGGTCATCTTAGAGTTCAGCCTAACACGGTGGCCTTTTTTCCTATAACCTTAATAAACTCACTCAGCAGATCTAGTAGATTTTTAAAAAAAGATTCCTCAGGGTTTCTACATATATGATCATGTCATCTGCAAATACATACAGTATTACTTCTCCTTCCCAATACTTATGCACTTTATTTCTTTTTCTTGTCATATTTCCCTGTACAGGACTCCATGTTGAATGCAAGTGGTGAGAGCAAATATTCTTGCTTTGTCCTCCATTCAGGAGGAAAGCAGTCAACAATACTGTATAGTATAATCTTAGGCTTCCAGTAGAGCTCTGTCTCAGGTTCAGAAAGTTCTCTTCTATTCAGAGTTTGCTGAAAGTCATGAATGAATGTTGAGTTTAATGTCAACTGCTTTTTCTGCATCTATTGAGATAACATTTTTATTTTTTTAGATAGTAGTGTAGAAATTAACAAAGGGAAACCTCACTAAAGCAGGAGGCTAGAAAAAGGAGTCATGCCACCCAACTGCAATTACGTGAATAACTGTCCATTACAGACGCCAACAGAAGAATCATCAACAGGAAGGAATAATCAAGTATAGGCCCCACCAGGAAAAGATGTACATGAAATCTCTTGCCAAGAAAACCCCTGCTTCAATCAAGTTTACATTTCTTTTGTCTTTCTGATTATTTGTTACAAATCAATTTTCTCACATTTATGAAAGGATCCCGTACCCTCCTATCACTCACTTGTCCACTTTCCAGTAAGGATGAAGAGGTAATATGAGGAGAAAACAAAAATAAAGACATAACATCTACTCATATGGCAAGAAAAATCATATAAAAGTAAAATGTTCCCTTCTTGCAGTGGCTGCTGTGTGTCTCACTCATTACGTCTAGTAATACACTGGGCTAGTCTCCAATGTGCTACCATTTGTACAGAGTAGACTTAAGTTGAATGCTGCATGATTAAAGATGTGGAACATACAGCTGCTGTTGTAATTTCCTTTATTAAGGTTTATTTATTTATTTGAGGAGAGCAAGAACAAGCGTGTGCACGAGTGGGGAGGGGCGGGAGGGGCAGAGGGAGAGGGAATAGCAGACTCCCTGCTGAGCACGGAGCCCAATGCAGGGCTCGATCCCAGGACCCCAAGATCATCACCTGAGTCAAAGGGCAGATGTTTAACCAACTGAGCCACCGAGGTGCCCCACTACTATTGTACCTTTAATGGATATTTCAGGGACCAGATAAAAACTTAAGCCTGAGAAGGAATGGGTGAGAGACCCAAGCATGGTACCAGAATGGCCAAATAAAGGAAAACAACAGAAAGCAAATATTTGTTTATTTGCTGTAAGCTGAAAAAAAGAAAACTGAGAATTTGATTTTAAAAAATTAAGATACTAATGAATCAGCAGTACTGCTATCATTACTCTCTACATTACAGTTAAAAGGCGACTAAGGCATGATTCTATAATTACTCCCACTGCATGACAAATTTTCAGAGCTCTATCAATAAAGTTACTTACCCGCTGTGAGGAATTAAGATTGTCTGTGTGATTAGGGAAAAGCTCAAGTGTCAGGGATGGCTGTTTCAGAATTCCAGGCATAAGATCCATATTTGAATCACTATCTTGGTCCGAGATGTTACTTTCCAAAGAATCAGCTATAGAGTTAAGAAAAAAAATCAATTATATTTACTATTTCTTTAGAGAAGTGTTTAGTTATGCTAATGGTCTAACCTAAGTCACTTAAGAGAAGCAATGCCTCTAGACAAAAAATTGGTAAACTTTTTCTGTAAGGGGTCCGTGAATATTTTAGGCTTTGCTGGTTATGTAGGTCTCTCTGGCATATTCTTCTTTGCATTTTATTTACAATGCTAAAAATGGGAAAACTGTACTTAGTGGTCTGATTTTGGACTGTGCGCCATAGTTTGTTAGCTCCTGTGCTACAGGATAACTGAGGTAAGACTAGAAAATATTTTGACTTTTCAGATGCAGAATATAAGACATCTGTTACTCTCTGAATTATTTTGATTACATATTCAATCATGTAGCATGGTACCAAGTGGCACAGGGGTATTCCAAAGCCATGGAGTACCTAGTCTCTGTGATTAAGAAGTGATCTGATTGGAGACAAGCACACAGAGTCAGAAAGAACAAACACAAAAACAAATCTCAAGAAACCAGAGGAAGTTGAGTTGGAGCAGGGGCACAGTCAGCACACAGGACGTTTCCTGACAAGAGGTGAAGACCCAACTGTGGCAACTGAAGTATAAGGACAAGGCTCTAGCTCTGCTGGTGCAAACAGGCTGGGCAAGAGATGAAACAGGGACTCAACTCAGAGAGGACAAATGGGGCCTGGCTTCTGGAATTAGAGTAGTAGATCACAGTCTTGACATGAAGGCAAACAGCTGCTAGGGATACTGACCTAGACCATGAAAGGTCTGTCTTGCCAGGTACACAACTGGCCTGAGAATATAAGGGGTTGGGGTGGGGGGCGCTGGTGTGGGAAATCAAAGGCCCAAGTACAAAGGTCAGGAGGCCGCCAGAGTAAGGGCATGAGAGAAGTCATTAGCCTAGAGATGAGACCATAACAGTGTGACGTATATAGGAGCCCATCCTACAGATGGTCTCAATGAAGAAGGTGAAAAGTTTCCACCTCCTGCCTGGTCAGGCACAAAGAAATGGGCTTAATTTGGGAGGAGCAAAGGTTCTTGGCAAGATAAGACTATGGGTTCAGACTGAGAAGTAATAATCACTCCTGATCCTTTGAAGAACAGGCTTAATTCGCCACCTTTTTTAGGCTGTGCAGTTTCTCCTACTTGGTGTCAGAAGATCACCCAGATGCTATCTTACAATTGTAGAGAGTCTTCCAATTGTAGGATTCTCTGAGGTTCCACATAAGGCTCTTACATGGAAAGAGGCAAGTAGGTGGTGGGCTCATTCATAAATAGAGAAAAAAATGAATGAACTGGAAAACAAGCCTCCTACATATTAATTAAAGAAAGACAAAAAAACAGGTTGAAGTGGGTCCACTTCTCTACTTAAAGATTATTATGAGAGGTTCGGTCTACCTGTCTTTAACTAGTGTCCTTAAGAAAGTTAAGAAGAGCTAACATCCTATACCTCTGCATAATCTAAATGCTACCATGCCTTAGAAGTTAAACAATGATTTAGATGATTTCAGAATATCTCCCAATGCAAAAATACTGCACAAACCAGTGAATACAAAAATAGATTTTAAAACAGCACCATACAAAAAATGCTCTTACTTAAGGACTCCACAGGAGAAGGAACTACAAAAGCTATTTCCGTAAGGGCATCAGCATAATACAGCACCTTCTTCTGTCCATTGAAAATGCTAGCCCCAACGTCTTCAGAAGAAATAACTTCATCTAGGAATGAGAAATACTACATTATTGCTCCAAAAAGTGGGAAAAATCAGTTTCATCCTGCTTTATGAAATTTTAACTGGCTAATAACATGGAAATCAACAGAAGACACTTTCCAGCAAGAACCAATGAGTGTTTAAGAAGAATAAACTGTAAGTGTTCATTCTATGTCTTTACACTAAATTTAAATGATAAAATCTTAAATTCACAGTTTCTGAAACTACTCTAAATTAGGCTACTTCTGATTAGCAAAGCCTTGAACTCATCTGTATGAGGTAGATTATGAAAACAGTTTTTCGGGAAGAGGTAATTATCCAAAGGAAGACAACCACCACAAACCTCTGAACAGAGTTAGGACAGGTGTCTGTGTGTTTCACACTCTTGCTTTCAAGGCATTCCTGTCCCTGGTCTCTCTCTACTTCTCCTCAGCTCTGCTTCTGCTCCACCTTCCCCAATGGTCAGTGACAGAACATAAAACATACAGGCATTCTGAGTAATAGTATCTGCTCTAAGCCAGCAAGAATGAACGAACAAAAATAACATTCCTGAGAGCTAGTATAGTTCTCAATTAAAATGAACATAATACCCTACCAGTAATACATAAAAGACCAACAACCTGAAAAAAATTGGGAAGAGGAAATGAACAAGTAGTTCTCAGGAGAGGAAAAAAAAAAAAGAAAAAATGCTGAAACTCAATCTTAATTAAAAACAGAAAATTGGGGGGGCCTGGGTGGCTCAGTGGGTTAAAGCCTCTGCCTTCGGCTCACGTCAAGGGGCCCTGGGATAGAGCCCTGGATCGGGCTCTCTGCTCGGTGGGGAGCCTGCTTCCTCCTCTCTCTCTCTGCCTGCCCCTCCATCTACGTGTGATCTCTGTCTGTCAAATAAATAAATAAAATCTTAAAAAAAAAAAAAAACAAAATTTCTCAGCTAACAGACTGGAAGATACCTAATGTTGGTGAGGATATGGCACACAGAAGTTTAGACCAGAGGTTAACAAACTTTCTCTGTGAAGGATCAGATAGTAAATAAGGCTCTGTAGGCCAAATGGTCTCTGCCATAATGACTCAAGTATGAGAGCACCAAAGCACGAAAGCAGTCGTAAACAATACATAAACAAGTGTAGCTGAGTTCGAATAAAATTTCATTTGCAAAAATAGGATGGGCTGTAGTTTGCCAGCTCCTGGTTTCGACACTGGGAAGGCACATTGCATCTACTATAGTAGACACTTTGGTTATTGCCCCAAACCCACTCCGTCCTCCTGCATTCTGTAGCAGGTGTGAACTGTAAGTGAAACTGACCCTTCATACCGGTCGTACCTTGTCTACAGCTCTCTACCAGTGTCAGTCCATCTCTCCTGCCATAGCAACAGGTCTGGAGTGGCCAAATAACTGTGTATCTCAGGACCTGGGTGTAGGGAGGTACTGAGACCCAGCTAATCTCTTCTCTTCGGGCTAGGGTTGGTATGTGAATGTAAAGCCTGGAACGGCCTTTCCATACACTGAGAAAAGCCAGGCTAGGGACAAAATCAATATACGAATAGCAGAGCTAAAGTAAAATTGCAGAGAAAGGGAACAGGATGCTCATCAAATGACAACAAAAATGTACACTAACCTCTGCAATTTTCATCATCAGGCAATAAATGACCTTTAAAATAAAAGCCAGTTTGGGTCAAGTTTTCTATTACTGCAACCATAAGCATCCAATGATACATTTATCAAATTGAAAAACATGCATACTCTTTATCAGTTTACTTATAGGAATTAAATATACTCAAGCATATTATTAAAGGATATGTGGAAATTAAAATTAGAGTATATCCCCAAATAGTTCCATTCAACCTTGACTGAAATCAGAAAAAAATGACAGGTCACAAGTCACCATGGTATTCAGTGGGAAACCCTGAGAAAGTACAATCTGGTTAACAGAGCAACTCTGATAATTCAAACCACTGGACACAGGTATCACCCACTTCAGAGATAATATTAACTCTCCAGTGACTTCAGGAGCCCTCAGAACAAAGAGCCAGGAGGGGCAAAGGTCTTAAGTTTAAATTTATACTTGCTCTGGTATTTATTATTCTGATTACAGTTCCCCAAGAAGATTTGTAGATATGGGCATGAATCTCTCCAAGATAGGTGTTTACTATAAAGGCTTTTATATAATGTCCCCAAAATGTAACCTTTAATGATAGCCACGATATCTATAAAACACACCTGTTAATAGAAAACTGTATTGGGCAAAATATACGTTAGCAAACTTGTTAGCAAATAAATCTTGATTTATTACAATACAAAACAGAATTTGTTTACTCACAATATAAAAGGGAACTTATTAGCCTTGTGATATTTAAGCCATGAATTTTATATTAACTACCTTTATGTGTCTATAATTATTCCCCATTTACACAAAAGACATCTGAAAGAATATACAAACTAGTGTTAAGTGGCCTCTTGTGAGGAGTTGAATTAAGGGAAGAAAAGTTTTCTTTAATATACCTCTGGTTTGTTTCTTTGTAAAATAAGACTACAAACTTACAGTAAAGAGAAACCAAGAGTAACAAAACAAAGAAAAACAATGACAATTATGAGTTTTACCTTGTTCAGGTTTTTCACCATCATCACAACTGTTAATAGACCAACTGGTGGAAACATGCCCAGTCCAACCCGGGTGTCTGCCCACATCTACTGACCAGCCAAGGGAAAGCAAAAATTCTAGGAAATGTGGCTGAACATTTCTGGAAGATTCCACATTCTTTAAAATCTGAAATATATACCAATCATCAGCCATAAGGAAGGAAACAAAAGAGCATATCAAAATAAATCTTGAAAATCAATCAATCAATCAGTCAATCTCCACAAAATCCGTTAGCTTTAAAGTATCTGACAAATTAAGTCTAAGCTCAGAATAAACTTGGGAATACATCCCTTTGGTTAAAAATGATGCTTCTAGTTAGACAGATTTGGGTTCAAATCCTATCTGGGCCTTGGGAAAGTTTCTTAATCTCACTGTTACAGTGTCTTCAACTCTAAAGTAGGGATAATAATGACGTTTGCGAAGAGTAGCTGAAATAATGCAAGTAAAGCCTTTAGCTTCCCCTTTTGTAAAACAATACTAAACCAGACAAGTTTACTTAAAGTAAATTAAAACTGCTATGTCCCTGTTTTCATAGACTTTACTCTCTGGTTAGTGAGCTACATTACACAGGTATGTGATTATTTTATTACACATCATAAGAAAAGATATAAAAAGTACAAATCTATTCAAAATTCAATAAAGATTAGGTATAGTTAACAAACAAGCAAGAAAACATCCTTCTCCTAGTCCATAAAAGAGAATGCAGCCATTCCAGAAAAAAAACAGAATGACCAGAGGTTCTCCCCTCTTCACTAAATACAAGATTTAATACCTGTGCTTTTTACTTGTCTCAAAAAGAAAAGTCCCTAAAATCATAGTTCCATGGGGGTGATTCCTCCTCCAGGGGGCAACTGGAATGTCTGAAGACACTTCTGTCATCGCAGCTTGTAGGGTGCTACTGGTATCTAGTGACCTATTTGTAGGACAGCTTCCATAACAAAGAATTATCTAGCCGAAAATAGCAACAATACTGTTGTTGAAAACCCTATGCTAACAGAAGGAAAATGAGAAATCCTCTACAAATTATAAATGAAAAGGGGGAAATGTATCAAAATCAGCAAGGGAATATTTTTTTCTTGAATGTTTCACTAAACTTTTAATTTAATAATTATAAAAACATTTAACTTTTATTTCATTTTGTATTCAATGTTATCTCCCTTGTGAGAATGACTAAAATTATGAAGTGATTTATCTGATCTATAGTTCTTAATCTAAGATCATTCAACCTATAATCTAATATCAGTAATATTAAAAGTCTGCAGTATGAACTGCATCTATAAAATACATAAGTAGATCACACAACATAAAAGCAAAGAGTAAAAGGATCGCCTGACACTGAACACAGCAACAGACAACAGTGTTGATATAACACTCAAAATCAGCATATAGAGATTTGAGGCATTCTTGAATTCAGAGAGGGGTGAGTGGACACTGATTCTATAGGACCAGGAAAACATAAATCTGCCACCTGGGCAACATCTTAAACATGAGATTCTCTTAGACCGCTGCAGACCTTCTACCATCAGCAAAAGTAGGATCCTGGAATCACTATTCTTAAAACTCTCCAAATGACAGTGATGGAGTTGGTCCACAAGTCACAGATGTGGCTCATCAGTGCTAATCTATTCAAGACCATACAGAGACCTGAGCAAACCAAAATATGGGGTGTTCCCTTTGTTACTTGTCAACCCACTGGGTGAAACTTGCCAGGCCATCACATCTTAAACACTTGTTGTTAGAAGTACCCTATGTAGTTCACCCCCAGTCCTTCATAGTCCTGTAAGCATCAAGAAGGAAACTGATTTGACAGCCACTTCCAATTTTCTTTCAATTAAAATTGTTATTCCTAAGTGGAAGTTTTAAATAAACAATTTCTGAAAAGTTAGTCAAGACACAATAGATGAGCAGATTCAACCTGCAGGCCCTGGCTGGCGGCTAGAAATTACCCTAAAGCTACCCTGCGGCTAGGGAAGGTGGGGCTCAGACATTCTACAGGAGGCTGCAGACTGTGCAATGCTCTCATTCCTCTCAGTGCCTAGAAAGCTAAGGAAATGGAAGTAGTTTAACAGCTACTTCAACAGTCTGTGTCTTCTTTTACAGGAAGGAAAAAAATGGCCCTACTATTGTCATACGAACCATGCATGAGACTTCTTCCAAACAAATCCCCAACCCCTGCAATCAACCCCATTCTCAGGTTCTTTCAAATACCTGGAGTCCACTAGTCTCACCTCCAGCCATCACAAGCCCACATTCTCCCAAGCTCCAAGTATACTGGACTCTGTAAGGGCCTACTTAGCCAGAGCAAGCCATTTTGTTGTTTATGCAGTAAACTTGGATTGACCCGCACCCCCCCCCCCAGGAACTTACTTAGAAACAAGTCTGGGAAACCAATAAAATATGACTGACCAGCCCCTGATAACAGAGCCCATATACCAGGACGTGTCAGGTCAGGGGGGAGGTAACAGAGCCCAGAATACAAGGATGAGTCAAGCCAGGTGGAGACATCCAAACAGGAAAGCACCTCTCTAACCACCCAAGAATGTGGGCCCTGCCTTTTGGGCACCAATTCTGACCAGAGTGATAGGCTAGTTCAAATAGCTACTATTGGGTGAATTGTAATTCAATAGGCCCCCTGTGTGGCCAGGCTCAACCACATGGCCTTTGCTCTATAAAAGTTAGTCTGTGAGGCTGGGAGGGGTTGCCTCTTTGCAAGAGACGGCCCTGGCCGGTCAGTTTGATTTTCGATGCTTGGCGTGAAATAATGCTTTGCTTGACCTTCGCTTTGTATCAGTCTCGCTCCTTTGACCATGGACCCAACATTGGGGGCTCGTCTGGGATCAAATGACGAGAACTGAGCCAGCATCAGAATTTCTGGGAAAAGCCTCCAGAAGTAAGATCTCAAGACCCCTTTTCTGTCTGTCTGTCTGGTTGCGGGGCTCCATGGTAGGGCCTACCGGGGAGAAGCTGGACCCAGCACTGCTCTCCAGGGCTGGAGTGGATGGGGGGACGCCTCATCCCTCCATCCTGGGGGATCACCAGGGGGTACGGGCCCTCCCAGATGGTCAGGGGACCTGCGAGGGGGTGCGAGTTCCCCTAGCTGGTCAGGGGACCTACCAGGGGGTTCGAATCTCCCCAGGCGGTCAGGGACCGAGAAAATCCCCTCCAGCTGCTGGGTCTGCGGACACTCATAGGGGACCGAGAAAATCTCCTCCAGCGGCAGGTTGTGTTTTTGAGTTGGGATTATATCTTGCACACCTTTGGGCTTGACATCTGGTCGAAGAAGGGCCACGGGGTCTGTGGTTGTCTTTGTCTTGTCTTTTTGTTGTCTGCTGTGTTGTTCGTTGTGTTTAAAGAAATGGGGCAAGCAGAGAGTAAGGGGACTCTGACTTTTATTTCTCCGTTCCTCCTAATAGGTGTGGGGCTTCTCCTTTACTCATTTCTTGTGTTAATGGCTGGCTATAATTGGAGCCAACTGTGATTAGTCTAACTCGAGACAGAGACTTTAAGGAATATTCCCAAGCAGCTGCCAAAACTCCCTTTGTTTCAGGGAAGTTCCTTGCCCTCTCTGGCCCAATGTGGACAACCTAGCCCCTCCCCCTTGCTGGCGGGAAAGCATGGCTCTGCTCCTCTCTTGGAGCTGATGAGCTCTAAAACTGGGAACCCCTTCTCTGCCTTCTGGCGGCACTTTGTTCTTCTGTCTCCCCCTTCTGTTTCTGCACCAACTTGGGTGTGACCTGCATAACTGGCCTCTAGACCATCCTCGGTGCTTCCTGCACCATAGCTCCTTCTCTCCTCACTGTTGGGAAACAAGAAGAGCACCCCCTGGACCTAACACCCCCCACTCCAGATCTTCCCACCCGGGTCTCAGCTAAACATTCGAAGTGGAATGGGCCCAGGTGGAACGTAAATCAGTATTTGAACTAAGTTAAGTTTGTTGGGTTAATTAAGATAAACATGTCTTTGAAGTTAAAGCAATAAATATGAAACTTCAATCAAAGTTTATTTTAGGTCAAATAAGCTTGTGTTATTTGTGTTACAATCTATGTTAAAATCTGTTAAAATCTATTAGCAAAGAGATGACTGAACTCGTGGTTAATTGTCTCTCTCAAAGTTTTAATGGGTAATTGTTAAAGTAGTTTTCAAAGTCTTTGTTAACCTGAAACTTTAAAGTTTTGGTTGGATGACAAATGGAATTAAATTATGGACATCTAGGTCTTAACCAAACAGGATAAAATGCTAAGTCATTAATTATTGGATGTAGGTTTGTGCTTTTGACTTCTTACAGCAAAGAAACTAAAAATATTTAAATCTGTTGGTAAACATGTTTTGTGCTTAACTGATAAATTTGCCATCTAAAGAATTCTGTTGTAACAGCTTACAATTGGTTTATATTTAGTCTTCACTAGAGATTAAAATGTTTCTAAGAGTACAAAATTCTGCTAAGTATAACTAAGACTGATAGAAATAAGGGAAGCAAATTTGTATGTAGGAAGTAGGAGATATATAAGAAAGAGATAAGAAATGGGAATACATTTTGTTAAAAGTAAGAGAAGGTAATTTTGTCCTAAATGAGATGGTTGTTTGGAAGGAAATGACGTGGGACAAAACTTGAATGCAAAGGAAAATTATAAAAGGTTTGTGAAGGAAAATCTTCAGGAGAAAAAAAAATTTTTAGATATGGTCAGGACGGACTAAGAAAACAAAAGGAAAAAAAGACCAGATGCCTGATCCTGTTTAAATAAGAAAAGAAAGAAAAACAGCCCCCAAGGTGATTTAGCACTCTCCTGACATACCTCCACATAGATTATACTTCCAAGTGAAAGGGCCATTTGGCCTTGAGAGATTGGGAAAGCGCCCCGGCCTTGAGAGACTGCAAAAACACCCCGTTACCATCCCCCATTGCCTGTAACCATAAAAACTCACTCTTGACCCTGTCAGGTGCTCAGTCTTTGGGAATGACCCCACTGAGCCTGCTAGCATTAATAAAGCTGTGTTCTCCCATCTGTGTGCTATTTGGGTTTCCTTGGTCACCTCGGATTTTTCACAACATTTGGTTCCCAGACCAGGAATCCCAACCGCGCTGGCCCATTGTGCCACTGGTGTGGGACAGGAGATGGGCTGCGGAGGGCAAATGGAGCACCTGCCCTAGGGTTTAGGCGCACCCCGCTGATTTCAGCAGACCCAAGGCTGGGCCTTCCTGGACAGCTGTGGCTCACCTCCGCCCTCCTGGACCAAAAATAGAAGGCCAAGGACCACTGACTGGATCTGCCTGTTGAACCAGGAAAGCCCCGGGGCCACTGTCTGAGCCAGACCCATTCAAAAAGAATGGAAGGGGAGACTGATCACCTCCCATTAGCCAGGGATGGGGGAGTAGGTGTGGTTGGGGGTGGGGTGTCCAACCTGTTTAAAACTTAAGAGTGCCTGACCATGAATCTGTCTGTATGGCTCCACCGCTTCGGCTACAGAGTCTGAGTGGGCTGCACCCTGAGTCTCGCGGGGCGTCATATGGCATAACGGTCATCTACTCCACGGAGTAGCCTGGTCCAGGGCTTATACGGACAGACCTTAGCTAAGATGCTCCTAAGATCCCGCGAGGGACGCAAGCAGGACAGCATCTGAAAGATTCCCCTCCCTTTGTCTGCTACATCATTCACGATGGGAGGGAAAGCCAGAAAACTATCTTAAGACTGCATGCTTAAGAATAAAAAAAAAGGTGGGGGGAGACACTGGTATAGAAAAGCTGGTTTTCTCTCTGTTTAAAAGGGCAAAGTTTTCTTAGGTTAATTGATCTGTTATGGTTTTCTCTTTGCCTGCCCAGAAAACCCAGTTTCTATGTTTTGTTTTATCAGGTGTTTAACATCCCTAATTATATTTAGGCATGTGTTTTAAAACTTTCTAAGGTTTTAGCAATTGTCGACAAGATTTAAATTGTAAATGAGATCTCTTTGACTCAAGGCTTTTCCTTGGTATACTAAGTTACTCAGGAGTACTGCTAAACCAATGATAAACCTTGGATTACATCTGGGTAAATGCTGTAACTACTCCTCTAGAGGTTCTATACATTTCCTAGAGTTTAATGTTTTGATAAGGGTCATCACTTGATATTTAACCATTTCTATTCTGAGTTTTTGTCATTTGTAATTGTTTTAATTCTCTTGTAAAATGAATTCCACCTTAAAGAAAATTCATATAGGAAACTTTCAGGACAAATACAGGTCTTTGATATGCTAAAATCCTGGAACTGAAATGGGTAAAAATTTCCAGAAGTAGAAACTGCATTCGGACTAAACCAGAATTAGTAACATGGGACTAGATAAACTGAAAGATTGTAATGTTGTGTCTCTTGATGTTCTGTCTTATTTTAAACATTACTGGTTCTGTAATGTTTGCTCTTCCAGACTAGGGAAACTTTTTCTTAAGTTATCTGTAACTTACAGAGATGTAAAAGTACTCATTTGTAAACGAATCAAGGGATTCAGCTTTTCTATCTGAACCCTCTGGAACTCAAAAGGTCTCAGGAAATATTCTTTCTTCCATGGCAATCAGTCATTTGCATAAGTTCAATAAGAATCTGTTCTCCCTGTAACAGGACACCACTGGAAATACTGGTTATTTTATCAAGGCTTTGACTAGAATGTCATATTTGAAAAAGACTCAGGTATGACCAGACAGCTTAAAGGAATTAAGGTTGACTTTATAAAACCTGGAGCCGTAAAGCCCTTTGGAACTGTTGGCCTGATACCTTGCTTAGAGTTCCCAGCAGCCTCACCAGGTGAGTAAAGAATGTCACTTCCTGGCAGGTGCAGGAACCTCAGGATACTTTGGGCACCTCAGGAAGAGTAATTTGCCCAAATCTGACAGGTATTGCAGGCATGTCTGATGGCAAATACGTGGCTTGACTTCTGGCCTGGGGAGGCTACTAAAAGTTCAACCTAGAGATTCCTTATAAGAAGTTCCAGCAAAGCAGATTCTAAAAGCTCTATATGATCACACTCACTGTTCTTGCTGAGCTTATGTAAATAATTAGGCCAAGTTTGTTAAAACTGGACTTGTCTTTCAAATAAATTAGTCCTGATTTGGCTACCTCTGTAAATGAGGGTTATTTTAGAGAGAAAAATTATGTTTTAATAACACACCTTTATGGATGTTAAATTCTAGATTTGGTTGTCTTTAAATGTTTACCTAAGCTAGACAACTTGAGGTAAACTTCAGAGGAAGATTTAAAATACTTACAAAAATGGGTTAAACTAGACTATGAAGGGGACTGGGCTAAGACTAGGAAGAAATTAGTAAGCCAAATACATCACTCATTTGGGGACACGCAAGCTTAAGGAGCTTATGGGCAAGCAGTTTCAGGTTTCTAAATTATGGTGTATGGCTCAGGATGTGGTTGACAGATGTGCTCAATATCAGGCGGTAAATGTGGGAAAAACTAGAATGGAAAGAGGGAAGAGAGAAAGAGGTAAGGAGCCAGGAATTTATTGGGAAACAGATTTTACAGAGATGAAACTGGGAAAATATGGACCCAAGTATACGTTAGTTTTTGTGGATACCTTTTCAGGCTGGGTAGAGGCTTTTTCTGCCAAACATGAGATGGCAGAAGTGGTAGCCAAAAAAGCTACTAGAGGTCTAGGTTACCTCTCGCGATTGGGTCAAACAATGGCCCTGCATTGTGAGTTCAGTCTCACAGGCATTGTCCAAGGCTGTGGGCATTAATTGCAAACTACATTGTGCCTACAGGCCCCAGAGTTCCGGACAAGTAGGGAGAATGAACCGGACTCTTAAAGAGACCTTGACAAAGATAATTCTGGAGATTGGCAGTGGATAGGTGGATCTCCTTCCCTTCACTCTCCCCAGGGCATGATGTACACCCTACTTAAACAAGGTGACCCCATTTGAAATAATGTTCAGAGGACCCCCCCCCCCCCGCTCTGCCCTTAGCTACAAAAGGTTGCCCTAGCAGAAATGACTGATCAGTCTGTACTCCAGTCACTGCAGGCATTATAGTCTGTCTTAAAAAGAACCCAAACTGGGGGTCCGAACTGCCCACACTGAGACGGAGATGGAGGTGGAACCACATTCTTACCAACCCAGGGACTTGGTTTGGATGCGCCACCAAGTGGAAAACTTGGAGCCTCGTTGGAAGGGACCTTTACTGTCATCCTGACCACCCCAACGGCAGTAAAAGTAGAAGACATCAGGGCCTGGATTCACGCAGGTCATGTCAAACGAGCCGAGGACAAGGACGCCCCCCCAGAGATGAAAGCTGCTGCCGATGGACCCCGCTGACTATGGACTAAAGCTAAAACTCAAAAGACTATGAGTTCACTGTTGCTCCTATTATTACCTATTTATGTAAGAGCTTCTAAGTCACCTCATAAGACAGAAAAGTATAGGTGGGAAATTAAACGAACGGAATTAGGAGAAGTGGAAAGGTTATACAAAGTGGTGAATGGCTAACTCATCAGCCGACTGTGCAATTTAATGTAAACTTATGCCAATTGGCACCCATTAACCCGTTTAGATGCCTTACAGTTTTACATGTGCCCTAACACTGGGCCTTCCCAATGCGGTGGGGGGAAGGGCCTGGGGGCCCACCATAGTACTATTGTGCACAATAGGGATGCCATAAAAGTTTGTTCAACTGGTCTCTGTGGATGACTTCCCTAAAATCAGCAATTGCAGGCCCCCTGGTTTTATAATTACTAATGTTACCTTTTGGCCCCTGCATTATAAACGCCCTAATGTCATTTGCACAAAAGAAAATTAGAACGATAAACATGTTAATCATACATGCTCAATATAACCCCTTACAACAGAATAACATAGAACTGGCTGAAAAGTCAAGGATTTGACTAATCTCCAAAGAAAAGGGGGGGGAACGTAAGGGCCTACTTAGAGCAAGCCATTTCGTTGTTTATGCAGTAAACGTGGATTGACACCTCCCCCCACCCCCCGAGGAACTTATTTAGAAACAAGTCTGGGAAACCAGTAAAATATGACTGACCAGCCCCTGATAACAGAGCCCATATACCAGGACGTGTCAGGTCAGGGGAGGTAACAGAGCCCAGAATACAAGGATGAGTCAAGCCAGGTGGAGACATCCAAACAGGAAAGCACCTCCCTAACCACCCAAGAATGTGGGCCCTGCCTTTTGGGCGCCAATTCTGACCAGAGTGATAGGCTAGTTCAAATAGCTACTATTGGGTGAATTGTAATTCAATTGGCCACCTGTGTGTGGCCAGGCTCAACCACATGGCCTTTGCTCTATAAAAGTTAGTCTGTGAGGCTGGGAGGGGTCGCCTCTTTGCAAGAGACGGCCCTGGCTGGTCAGTTTCATTCTTGATGCTTGGTGCGAAATAATGCTTTGCTTGACCTTCACTTTGTATCAGTCTCGCTCCTTTGACCATGGACCCAACAGACTCCACAGTGAATTTGGTGAAGACGGAATTCTCTCTTAACCTCCAGGGCCATTACACATGCTACGACTTTGTTAGTAAAAACCTGCTTTTCCCTTTTTACCCATTCTCAATGTAACCACAGATAACAGCTAAAATATTTTCCTCCTAACCTTCTCAAAAGGAGGTTAGTTTTCCTGTTGATGGATCCTATAAAATACTTCTAATTAGCATACTTTACTATAGTTGTTTCTTTAGTCATCTGTCTTCCCCTTTAGACGGCAGTTCTGTAATGTCAGATACCTTGCAGATGCTGTTGACCACTACAACCCTGGCACCTGACAGTGGACACTTAATATTTATTGAGTCAATAGCATGAGATGAGAAATCTCATATTTTCTAATAGTTCACCAATTATAATAAATCTCATAAATCAATCTCATTTTCTAATCGTTTACCAATTATCTGAAATAGTGCTTCTAATAGAAATAAACATTTTGTGACTTTGATAAATTTCTTATGGTGTGTTCAATTTGATTAGCTAACAGTGTTACAAGGATTACAGTAAAATTCTGAGACCATGTAGTCATAGTGCTTTGTACATCTAATACTATATTTGGTAACTCTTCCTTTGGCCCTTTCCTAGTCAAAAGTTTGTAGCTGCCTGCCAATTCCATGTTTCAACTATTCATTTCCAACAGATGCTTTAACTCTCTTGTCATTTACTCTCCATTTTCCCATTATCCTTTATCTTATATTTTTCTTCATACTTCTCCTACTCTCTTTGATACATGCACCAACTTAAGTCTTCTTTAACTTAAGTTTTACTTAAGTCTTCCGCTTCTGTCCTTTATTTCAGGTGTTCTTCTCCCCACTGTACGCTATGCATGCCTCAACTGAAATTATTTGCTTGTGAAATTACCTGCAAGGTAAGCTCCTTGAGAGGAAAGACTGTTACTCACTTCTATACCAGGCACTGAAGATGCTCAGTAAATATCTGTTGCTGTTTTTCACCTTAAGCTTTTTGTGGTTAACCTTCTGTATTTCAGTTTCTTTTGAATCTGAATTCTTTAAGGGGAAGAAAGACACATTATGGCTCCTCTCTACATCATGTTCTTTTGAGAGTCAAAAGGCTTAGGACTCTGAGAATCACGATTTTCATTAATTCCATTCTGAACTGGTTCACAGTCTTTAAGCATCACGTATAACCTACCTACCACTATGGATAAACACAGCCAAGTAAAACTTTTTAACATTTATAGCATAAAAAATTATCCCCAAAATTCAGAAATCTTACCTCCTGGTTTGTTTTCTGACCTGGTTTCATATAGAAAATAAAAACTGTGTCAAAGGGACGACATGGCAAGAGATCCAGATACCCAATGTCATCAAAAAATCCAGGTATCGTGGAGTCAAGTGCAATAAGGTGAGGAGGTAGGCGACTATTTGCAGGTTCCTACCACCAAAGGAAGAAAAGATAAATTATTACCTCTTCATTATTCTAAATATAAAAGCAATACTTGCCCATAGTTTAATATGTATTAAGTAAAAAAATTATAAAGTGGCAGGAATAAACACAACCATTATCCTAAACTAGAAAAACTATTCAACATTCTTGTGTACTTCCTTTCAACTCTTTTTTTGTCAAAGACAATTGAGATCATACTATGTATATAATTTTTTTTTTAAAGATTTTATTTATTTGACAGACAGAGATCACAAGTAGGCAGAGAGGCAGGCAGAGAGAGAAGGGAAGCAGGCTCCCCGCCGAGCAGAGAGCCCGATGCAGGACTCGATCCCAGGACCCTGGGATCATGACCTAAGCCAAAGGCAGAGGCTTTAACCCACTGAGCCACCCAGGCGCCCTGTATATAATTTTTTCAAAGACAATTGAGATCATACTATGTATATAATTTTGAATCCTATTTTCTCTGTAATCTATCACGCTTTCTAGTAAAAAGTAAATTTCACAGGGGTGCCTGGGTGGCCCAGTCGGTTAAACAGCTGACTTGTTTTTAGCTCAGGTCATGATCTCAGGATTGTGAGACTGAGCCCCACCATTGGGCTCTGTCTGTGCTGGAGCCTGCTTGAGATTCCTTCTCTCCCTCTCCCTGTGCCCCTCTCCCAACTTGTGTGAGCTCAGAGTAATGTTCATACGCTCCACCACCAACTCACTTTTCTACAACACAGAACATTTTCCATCAACGTGCTGAAACCCAAAACCAGCAATGTTACCCCTGCTTTCCTAAAACGTTAACCCTTGGCCTTTAACCAAATAGCTGCTAGGGAGTAAAAGCAGGGGACAACTTCTGCAATGAGCAACTTCTTCCCTGGTACACTTCAATTGTGCTTTTCAAAACAAAGTGGCCTTAGTACAAACCCCAAATCCACCTCAGGCAAGCTATTTCACATTTTTGAGCCTGTTTTCACATCTGTAAAACAGGGATAGTATCACTTTCCTTGTAAAACTGTTTTAAGGATAATGGAATTAAGAATAATGGCAAGAGGGGTGCCTGGGTAGCTTAGTGAGCTAAGCGTCTGCCTTCAACTCAGGTCATGATCTCAGGATCCTGGGATCTAGTCCCACGTTTGGTTCCCTGCTCAGTGAAGAGTCTGCTTCTCCCTCTCCCCCTTCACCTCCCCACCCCCTGCTTGTGCTCTCTCTTTTTCAAATAAATAAATTCTTTAAAAAAGGAGGAAGAAGAAGAAGAAGAAGAAGAAAAATGGCAATATCTGGGCCCTGACTGGTGCAGTCAGTAGAGTGTGTGACACTTGATCTCAGGGTTGGGAGTTCAAGCCCCATGCTGGGTGTGGAGCCTACTTAAAGAAAAAAAGAAGAAGAATGGCAATATTTACCTTCCAGGCTGGCTGGCTGTGCTCTAAGTACTGTATGAAATATCTCATGCAGCCTCACACAGCCACAGTGTGGCGGGGACTTTCATCGTCTCTGTTTCAGATGAGGAGCTAAGATTCGGAGACGTCAGGCAATTGCCCAAGACCACAAAGTTGGCAAGCACTGGTGCCAGGACCTAAACCCAGCCAGTCTGATCTTAGAACCTGAACAACATAAGAACTTCTCGGCTCACAAATACTTGTTACTTTTTAGAAGAGGCATGAAAGAGCAGAGCCCACTGTAGCCTGTACCGTCAGTCATAAAAGTTGATAGAAGATTTTTAACATTCTTGTTCTAATTATCTGTAGATTTCATTTATACCTGTGATATGGGCCATACACTATTCAGCAAATTTCAGTGCTAGATGTATTACCAAACCAGCCCCCTCAGACAGGGGGACTGTCCCCTCAATCCAGAAGGATTCATGGGACAAACGGTCTCGGACTTGCAGAGTAAAAACTACAGCACCACAGAATTTCATTGACTTACATGCAGGATAAGATTTATTTATTTAATTCCTTCTGACCTCATAAAAATGTTTTAGCTATCATCAACTCCATGTTAACTTATGAATATATTTACTCATAGAGGTTTAGGAAAATTACCTTCAGTGCTTCTAAGGACAAAAATCCAAAGTGGGAAAGGAAGAGGCGTGCTGTTTGGAATTCCTGGGCAGGAGGTGGAGGCTTACAATCCGTAACTGGATCAGGAAAACTTCTCTTACGCAGTTCTTCCTCACTTTGTTGTTCAAGGTGTACTTCATAAGCAATCTGCTGGGTCATGCCATTCCTTAATTTTTCATGTCTTTCTTCCAACTGAAATAAACCAAATATTTAATTTTTTTGGAACTATCAGAAAAGTAATAGGATTAAGCTTAATTTAAGAATAAAAATAAAGCTTTAAGCAACAAAGGAAATACAGATAATTTTCATTGATCAACACGGAGTTTCAATTCAGTAGAGAATGCAACCAAGCAAACATGTTTCAAGGTTAAAACAAATACCAAAAAACTGTAAATGAAACCATTCTGTCTCTGCTTCCCCTCAAATGGGCAAGAAAGGGGTAGGGGTTGTTTCTTCCACTCCCTCTCCCTCACCACTGTCCACCCTCACCCTGCAGCCCCTCATGTTCAAAGTCCTCGTCTGAATGGATTACTCCACTAGATTCAGAGAATCTCCCCTACCCCCTGCTTCGCTTCTGCTCAATCCTAGTCTAACTCGATCCTCTATGGTGAGCGATGATCCTTCTAATAGCCTGGCTTGATTTCTATAACCTCCTCAACCCTCACAACTTTGGCCGTCCACGAGAACACTCTGTACCTTGGCTAAGCTGTACTTCCAAGAGCTACAATGATGAGATTCCCTTCTCCAACCACAAGCCCCCTCCTGTATCTCTCCCACACCTTCACTCGCCGAGCTGTGCTTTTCCACCATTGTGGGCATTCAATCCCTCCTCATGTTGTCCCAGGCTAGTAGTATCCTGGCTTCATCTATATGCCAACCCACCTAACCCCCCCCAAATCTAACATCTTGGTACCCTCTTCTAAACATACAAATGGCCATTATTCTTCCATATTCTTACACCACTCAAATTTTTTACTTAATGCCTCCAGATCCCAAGGACTTGTGAAGAAGAAAGTCAGCACAGTAAGTTAAGTAATTTCACTACAGACGATTCTATTTAACCTGGGCTGGGCTGCCTGGCAATTTTATGAGCTATCTTTTATTTCCTATTTCATTGCTGAGAACTAAAATTAAAATTTACATGAGCTCCTTCAGTTTCTCTCCTTTCCACCTTCAAATGTCTCTGAATCTCCCCCTGCTCACTCCTTCTCTCCTGTCTTACCAGAAATATGGTTTTTCTTTTTTTTAAGAGTCACTCAGACTCTTATTCGATTATTAGCGCTTTCCTAGCTCATCTTACAGTGTTAGCAGACACAGGCCCGTCTCTACTGCTTCCTTCCTTTCAGCCTCTAAGCATGTTCATATTCCTCACATCTATGAGTTTAAAAAATAGAGAGAAAGAAAAAAGTAAAAACTAGCTTTGCCTTGGGACGCCTGGGTGGCTCGGCTGGTTAAGCGGCTGCCTTCGGCTCAGGTCATGATCCCAGCGTCCTGGGATCGAGTCCCACATCGGGCTCCTTGCTCGGCGGGGAGCCTGCTTCTCCCTCTGCCTGCCACTCTGCCTGTGCTCGCTCGCTCTCTCTCCCTCTCTCTCTCTGACAAATAAATAAAGACAAAAACAAAACCAAAAAAACTAGCTTTGCCTTGCCTTAGCTAGGCCATTTCATGCTGTTATCTACTTTGTACCCTTCTCTTAACTGCTAACTGTGTAGTTTATGTTCACTGCCTCTCATTAACCACTCATCCGCCAGCCCTGTACACTCGTGTCACTAACTTTGGACCTGCTCTCAAAGGTCACCTGCACATTCATGCCAAAATCCAAAGGCCTCTACTTAGTGCTCCTTCTCCCTGATCTCTCTGGCTAGAGTAAGCAGCCTCCATTCCTGCCCTATTTTCTCATGCCCTGACATACTTCTGCCCCCACTTCTTAAACTTCTCTCCTGATCTAAGATACCTATTAATCTAATTATCTAAATCTAAAACCAAATACATCTTTCCCATCTTGCCAAACCTGTCCTCTTCCTAAATAATCCATATTTCTATAAATAGCACTGACATCTTCTTTGTCACTCAGCTTCAGAATCTAAGTTCTTCAGTTTTTTTCCTTCTCTCATCAATTGAAGACTGCTTGGGTCTATCTCTATAGTACACTCCATGTGTTTCAACTTCTGCTATTAGTCAGGTAGTCCTTCCTTTTCCCTGTCTGGATGGTCATCCAAATCTCTGAATTGGGTTTCCCTTCTCCAAATGCCCTCCAGAGTGCAATCATATCTCCATCCTGCTGAAACCTACCACAGACTGGCCCAGATGCCTCTCTAAGAGAGGTCCAGGTCCTTTGAATCAACTACAAACTACACTTGTCTTACTACATGGTAACCTGGATGACAGAGATGTAGGTCATCTTATGAACCATCTCCAGTAACATAAAAAAAAAAGCAGTGTCTCAACCATGGCAGTTGTTCAAGAATGCTTATCATCATTCCCTTAACAACAGCTGACAATGACTTATCTTACTTCTTCAGTGACAATTTCATGCAAATCTGGAATGCTCAGATCTGCTTTCACAAAAGGAATCTTATCCACCTCTTCAGGAAATGGTCGATGTTTGACAGTATATTTAAATCCAACATCATTTTTAGGAACTGGACGAGGTTCAGGTACAAAAAGCTGTTAAAATAAAACAAATGATGTTATGTGCATTACATGTGGTGTCATCTGTAATGACACATACTTTCCTGGTCTCGTAGATGCCTGTCTCCCTAGGATTACGTAACACTGGAACTCTGTAAGAATCTGCAAATACCACTGTTAACACTAAAGGTAAACAGCCCGTGTACCATTGTGCTCTTTTATTTTTACAAAAATGTCCATCATTTTATAGATTTTGTGGCTTATGGGTTATATATCTCTAGCAGCCTCAGGCTAGAATCTCCAATAAGTGGTAAACCAATGGATAAAGCAGTTCAGAACTTAAGGCTCAAATCTCCCTCTTCTCCAAAGGTTCTCAAAACATCCCATATAAACAAAGCAGAAATTTAGGTGCCCTGGGCCTCTCTAGACAGTGAGTCTACCTGAACACCAAAGCTAGATGTTCATGGCTCCACATCCCTGCTTTAATATACATTAACTGTGTGGCTTTTGTTTTTGCATCTGAGAAGTGCAAATATCCATCATAAGGATGTTATAATGATTAAATAAAAATGTACAAGGCATATATTAAAGCACCAACAAATTTTAATTCCTTTCCCAATCTCCTTCCTCCTACTTCCTCCTTCCTAAATTAATGCTAATTTAATGGCTTACAGTGCTGACAGAATTTGGTCTGCATGACACCACCAAGCAAAAACAGGGGTGTGCTCCTCACCGGGTAGAAACACAGTTCAACTAAAACAGACACCTAGGATGTTAAACGATTTTAGACGCATGCTCCAATGTTGTGGCTGTCTCTCTTAAATGCTGGTGACACATTTAATGAAGTCATGTTTTAAAGAAATTTTAGTAACATAAGTAAAAGCTTACAATGTTGTGAGTGAAAAGAACAGTATACAAAAAGGACTCAAACTCTATTTAATTTTACCATGTATAGAAAGGAAAAAAAGATTGTAAAGAAATCTACTAAAATACTTAGTGACTACATCTGGAAAGTCAGGATACAGATGACTTAAAATTTCTTCCTTATTATCTGAATTTTCCAACCTTCTCCCATGAGCAAATTTTATTCACAAAATTACAAACATTACAAAGAAAATAAACTATGCCATCCCAAATAAGATTTCATTAAATTATATAGCATATTAAAAAATTATAGGGCATATTACCAACTATACAGGAATAAATCATATAAAAACAACATGAAACTAAGTCCTATTGCCAGAGAGATCAAGAGTCTGGCCAAATTTTTTTCCTATATGGCACATACCTGAGTTTTATTATATTTAACACAGCATAAAAAAATGAGGCCATGGCTCAGAACAGTTCTTAATTATAAGCAGATTCAGAATCACCTGGAAAGCTTTTTGAAAATATACTTGTCATAAAGATGTCTTTAAAGATTAATTTAGTGGATGTGGGAATTATGGGCTCCTAAGATGATTCTGATGTGAACCAACTGATTGAACCCTGGCTAGGATCAAAAATATTTACCAATGAACTTTGTTGAGATGTTATCTAACCTTTAAATCATAACACACACACACACACGCACACACACACTTGCTCCTAGTCACTTCCCTGTAATTTCTAATGGATACCTTCTGATTTGCTTTTGCTCCTCTGGGTAAAAGGCAAAGTTGTTGTGCCCAAGCAAGTCTTCCAGACATTCCCCGGACCAGCACAGTGACAGAGGGGAAAAAATCATCTAAAATAAAATGTTGGTGTAAAAAGTTTTTATTTCAGACAACAACCATTTAAAATACACGTGTTATCAACCACTAATAATCCAAGCCCAGCACAGTGTTTGAAAGCCACAGTGTTCTTGTCTGTGTGCTACCTCTGCCGTTTCTGCCATATCCACATTCCAAAAGTACTATTATCTTACTTTGTATCAACCACTTTCTTTTTTAAATTTAATCTATTCAAAAAGGAAACTGTGTATCTTTAAGTGGAAAACTGTGAGTTTTTGTATGCTAATAATTTATTTTTTAAACACATATTTAACAATACATAAAATAATGTTCATCAACGTGTTGACTAACACCATCTCACATGCCTCCAGTGGTATACGCATTTTTGGCAGACCCTGTCCTAGCTAATACTCTTAGCCAGAAAAACAGACTGGGTGTCCGCAGTGCTGCTGCTCCATTCCCCCATGCCTTATGTACTGCCATCCACCACAGGCAGTCCCTGTTCCATCCCAGGGGAAGTTCTGGGGCAAGGAATTGGGCAGGGGGAGGGCAATGGGGAGAAACTCAGGATGGACTTTCCGAGTGACCCAGATCCTCCTTCTTATTCCCTCCTTTTGTCCTGGTATGGGAGTTAAACTTTTTCAAACTTTTCTTTCTCACTTCTTCTGTTACTAATTATAATAAACTATCAAAATGTTCTTGTAAATCTATAAAATCCCAGCTATTTATATTTTTAGTACACTTCCAATGCAGTGAAATTACTGGGAATGAGAGTAGGTAAGTCCTAAAAAATCTGGAAGAGGTATGACACTTACCCCTCAGGCCAGGAAACCTAAAGGGAACACTGAGATTTTAGACTTCTTAGGAAGTGGCCTGGTAGTAGAAGGCTGGAGGAGTCATGAATAATAGGCACAAGCCAGGGAAAAAAGTGATGCAAGCCCTAGGTCTGGGACAGAGAAGAAAGAAGTGCATGCAGGGAAGAGTTGGAACTAGAACTTCTGGAGCTGGGAAATGATTAAAGGCCACATCTGTTTTACATTAAAGTCATCATACCTTACTACCATACAAAGGAAATCTGTGATTGTATTCATTCATCTCTGAACTGTAGAGAAATGTCTCATTTTCATTTTATGGATTCATAAGATCCTACCCATATAGTCTCAACAGAATTTGCATGGGACTGTAAGACCCTGTTCACCTCTGTAAAGGTTAATAAGTCTTTAATTACTGAGAAAATCCTATGGGGCAGGGAGAACAGAAAAGTACAGTATAAGGCTCAGAAAATTTGGACACTAGTCCTAGTCACACCTCACACTTCTTGAGTAACCCTGACCAAGTCATATATACCCTCTCTGAGCCTCCATTTCTTCACCTGAAAATGAAGGAACAGTGGGAGATTCCCTGAACCCTCTCTGCCCATAGGTTCTATAACCTTCACTTTCCTGGAAATAAGGATATCTCTGAGAACATGCTTCCTTTACATACTGGCTGATTCCAATAGCCATCAGAAAAAAAAATGTACTCTGAGTACCCTGGGTTGCAGTGGTAGTCATATACCTTGAGATGGCTTACGGTGGGGCGGGCGGGGAGTTGAGGAGGGAACAAGTTTATGCTGTGTCAATGGAAAATCATTTAAGGGTTTTCAGGAGGGCACAGCATGGTGAGATCCATACTTGAGGAAGACTATAATGGTGGCAGCAAGTAGGACAGGGGTAAGGATAAGACATTTTGGAACCGGAGGAGGGGGGAATCAGACCAGGTAGGAAGCAACTATAATAATCTCAGGAAGAAATAATAAGGCCCTGCATTTGGATGTATTGGGAGGGATACAGAGGAAAAAAAGATGCAAGAGTCACTGGGTAAGCAGAAACTTGGACAGCAATTATGGAAGGGAGAAACAGGAAGGAGCAGGCCAAGATGACTCCTCAAATTTCCCACCTGTTTGGGTGGCACAGATAGCTAAAATACAAAAATGGGGAGTGAGGGCCACAAGAGGAGAAAGGCAGGATCCAAAGTTCAAGAAGAGTAATACAATTTTTATGTACAGTACAAAAGAGAAAATACCCCACTAAAATAAACATTTTATAGAACTACAGAGCTCCTTTCAGGTATTCAGATACAGACAAAGAGTGTCTAAGAGATTCTATTTAATATGTGTATTCTATTTTCTGATCCTCTCTTTTTCAGTTACTATTATCACACAGCTAGGAGACATTTTGACAAATGCAGAATTGTGTGCATTTGTAGCCTTTTCCTTCCCTATTCCTGGAAACAGCCGGAGAGTAGCACTGACGAACATGTCAATTTAGCAGTGGAAAAGGCCCAAAGTGCTGAAACTTACTCTGTTCATTTCCAAGAGGTTGCTCCAGCATTGCCAGGATGACACTGTTATCCAAGACAAAGTAGCGGAAACTATGCTTGTTTATGGTTGGCAGTCTGGAGTATTTAATCAAAGTGGTCTCATTCACCAGACTACAAGGAGAGGCAGGACCACTGGGTGAAGGAAATGCTCCAAGCAACTGCATAATACTATGGAGAATGCAAAAGATAACAGTTAATCCCCAAGGCAAAATCTTAAGTTTACCTCCTGTATCAATGTGGCTCTTCCAATTTTAAGTGACCACAGCCATGCTTCCACCTTGCAAGTCAGATTTACTCCCTGTGGTGGATGTCATGGTGCGTGCCCCAGATTCCTGCCTCCAAGACTGAAAGCTCCCGTCCCCCAGATGCAAAGAGATGGTGGCCACAGCTTCCAGCTGTATCCCTCTCTAGGACTTGCTCTCAGCCAAGAAGCAGTACCTCATCCCAAATCACTGCTTTGTCCTGGGACAGCCCACAGTCAGTGAAAAGGTGATATGGGGCTATCAAGTCCCATCCCAGCCCCAGAGCTCTTTGTTGTACCTGCCCCAACTTAGTGCTTCCCTCTGCTCAGTCCTGCCTCCTTCACTCCCACAGAGCAGCTGATCCTAAGAGCACCCTCCAATAAACTTCTTGTAAGGAAATTTCTCTCAGAGTCTGCTATCCAGAGAACCCAACTAATCACACTTTGAAATGTGGAGCTCCCAAAGATAAACATATTTTTAAAAATATGTTACGTGTTGGGCGCCTGGGTGGCTCAGGGGGTTAAAGCCTCTGCTTTCAGCTCAGGTCATGATCCCGGGGTCCTGGGATCGAGCCCCGCATTGGGCTCTCTGCTCGGCAGGGAGCCTGCTTCCTCTTCTCTCTCCCTGCCTGCCTCTCTGCCTACTTGTGATCTCTGTCTGTCAAATAAATAAATAAAATATTTTTTAAAAAAATGTTACGTGCTCCAGGTGTCAGGATTATGCTAGCTAAAGCATTCTAGACCTAGAAAAGGACCCAAAGACTAGCCAAACCTCACTATTTCAGATGAGGAAATTCAGACAGAGATGTGATAAGTGATTTTTAAGCAACCAGGAACCAGGGCTTGCTGCCTTCTCACTGTGTGGCCCTGAGGAGACATTATCCTAATTTTACAGATAAGACTGAAGGCATTGGAGCACCTGGGTGGCTCAGTGGGTTAAGCCTCTGCCTTTAGCTCAGGTCATGATCCCAAGGTCCTGGGACCCAAGCCTCCCATCGGGCTCTCTGCTCATTCCCCTCCCCCACTGCCTGCCTCTCTGCCTGCTTGTGATCTCTGTCTGTCAAATAAAAGTACTAAAAGTACACTTTACAAAACGCCTATAATTACTAAATAAGAATATTTAAGAAAAAAATGTTTTGTAAACCGGAATTCAACCAAATAAAACTTAACATTCAGAAATGTTTATGTCCATAGAGATTTCTGCATACATTCAATTAACAATAATAGTAACTGGCACGCAACATTTGCATCAACATGAATGGAACTGGAGGAGATTATGCTGAGTGAAATAAGTCAAACAGAGAAAGACAATTATCATATGTTTCACTTATTTGTGGAACATAAGGAAGAAGGGAAAAATGAAGGAGAGGGAGATCAGAGGAGGAGACAAACCATGACAGACTAGGAACTCCAGGAATCAAACTTCGGGTTTTAGAGGGAAGAAGGGTGAGGGGATGGGTTGGCCCAGTGATGGGTATTAAGGAGGACACAGATTGCATGGAGCGCTGGGTGTTATACGCAAACAATGAATCATGGAACACTACATCAAAAACTAATGATGGGGACGCCTGGGTGGCTCAATTGGTTAAGCAGCTGCCTTCGGCTCAGGTCATGATCCCCACCATCCTGGGATGGAGTCCCATATCGGGCTCCTTGCTCGGTGGGGAGCCTGCTTCTCCCTCTTCCTCTGTCTGCCTGTGCTCGCCCTCTTGCTCTCTCTCTCTCACAAAAAAAAAAAAAAAAAAAAAAACTAATGAAGTACTGTATGGTGACTAACATAACATAATTTTTAAAACTATAAAAAATTAGTAATAATTGGCACTTATCATGAGGCACTGGTCTAAGCACCTTACACACATTCTTTTTTTAGCTATCAGAACAACCCTCTGAGGTGAGTACTATTATTATTCCCATTTTATAATGAAGAAACTGAAGCACAGAGAGAAAGTATCTTGTAATGATTTTACGTTGTGGTCCTAGTATCACTTGACCCCTCATATGCATCTCATTTGGAGTCCAACGTACTACCAGTGTGCCACAAGGCCTTCCCAATAAGCACTTCATTTGGAAAACTAACACTCCCCAACACATTTTTGTCATCTCAATCCTTAGCTTGAGTGGCTTCTCTCTTTCTCCTTCATTCTAATGCCTGAATGCAAAGACCTCTGATAATGGAAGGCAACGCTGCTCGAGAAGTTTTCCATCCAAAATTTTCTCTCCTCCTAGGAGGAGGATGGTCTAAAAATTTCAAAGACCAGGAGAATCTGATGGTGAGTTCAAGCCTTTAAGGTTTTGTGGAAAAACAGGTGATACACCAGCAAAGCAGAAATGGGAAAATGTGACTTCAGTTTTTCTAATATGGGACAGAGACAGATGTCACAAAGTATATGGACCATGTGAGTTGGCATGTTCCAAGCAAGATTCTAAGACAATAAAATGGGCTGCTGGGAAGGAAATGGGTTACCGAGATCAAATCACACCAGCCTAACAACATTTTCTCTTCTGATAGTGACTAGACTGGAAAGGCCAGAGCATGGTCTCTGAAATCAAGACATACAAGTATTTGACAGTGTATGGTGATAACCTTGGAGACAACATTGAAAAATCCCGGTCAACCTGAATGGAAATCCCTGATGGTGTGCTTTGTGGGTCTACCTCTGTTCAGTATTTACACCAGTGTCTTTGATTAGGACACACACATAGCAGGCTCATTAAATCTGCGGTTGACCAAAAGTTGAACTGCAGAGTTAACATGTCAAAGGAAGAGTTGGGATCCAAATAATGAGGTAAATCTTACAGAAAGAGATCTCAAGTTTAAATGTAGAGTTCTGTACATCCAAATACCCCAAACAAGTAAGTACACGATGAGAAAAACAGACAAAAGATAAATGTGTGAAAAAGACTCTAATTTTAGTTACTTCATGCAAATTATAAATTCTCAAAACCCAATGCAACCTCAAAGTACATTTGAATCCAAATATAATATCATACAGAGCGTAAAGATCATCCAATTCACCTAGAATATTATACTCAGCGCCTTTAAGAGGCTAAGTAGTGAAGGCTAAGTACTTTACCTAAGTAGTGAAACCCACACCGCTGAGAGAAGAATGACCGGGATGATAAAGGTACTTGAAGCTCTGTCTTATGACAAATAGCTTAACGAACATACTGGCAAAAATGAATCACTGTCTTCATGAGCACTATCCTCAGACATTGTTACTGCCTGGAAAAAGGACTCCACTAGCAAGAATTTGAATTAGAACCAATAGTGAGGTAGAAGTTAAAGTGGGAGAGATTTCAGTTCAATGTAAACATCAAAATTTTAACAATAAAAATGAAGGGGCGCCTGGGAGGCTCAGTGGGTAAAAGCCTCTGCCTTCGGCTCGGGTCATGATCCCAGGGTCCTGGGATCAAGCCCCACATCGGGCTCTCTGCTCAGCAGGGAGCCTGCTTCCTCCTCCTCTCTCTCTGCCTGCCTCTCTACCTACTTATGATCTCTGTCAAATAAATAAACAAAATCTTAAAAAAAAAAACAATAAAAATGAAATGGGAGCCCTGGGTGTTAGAGTATCCCAAAATTAGAGACTAAATAGCTTGGTATACGTGTCTTACAGGTGGCTTAGGCAGAGGGGCTGCTGAGAGGTGTTCCAAGAGTCCTAACTCTGATTTTGTATTATTACATGAAGGAGAAGATGCTACTATTCTTAGCATTGTGAGAGGTGTTGAAGAAGGAAATGTCGCCTCTACCCAAGTTAGGGAAACAACACTAGCATGTATCAAATATAACCAGATATGATCGTGACAGTATAGAATTCCATACTATGCAGTTGGGTCTGACTGAATGAGCACAGAAGCATAGAAAAGAGTTATCATTAAGAAGCAGAAGAGCCAAGGAATGTCCCCTGGAGGTAGCCAGATGTGATGTGAGCACTGAGCAGTGGAGGATGTGAGCACAAGGGAAAGAGGAAAGTCATGAAACCCAGGAAACACACAGAGACGGTATGAGCATGCCCGCAAATGGCCTGTCAGGTCCCTCTACGGCAAAAGGGATATGCTGGGAAAGATCAGACAGTATGAGTGGGGACAGAATAAGGAGGGCCTTGACAACCAGACAAGGAGTTCAGACAACATGGCAGGAAACAGAGATCTATTCAGTTTTCAATCACTTAAGCAGCAGGAAAAAAAACAGTGCCTAAGGATGAATTTAAAAATGGAATGCAAGATGAACAGGGTGAGATTAAAAACAGGGAAATTAGGTAAGAAATAAGAAGAGCCTAGACCAGGATGCCGAGGTTAGAGACTTCCAAATAAAGTCTACTGGATTTAGTCACTGGTTTCATACAGGGAATGACAGAAAAAGTAGAGATAAATTAGACAAAAAAGACAAAGGTTTGTGTTTGCATAACCGGAAAACAGCAGTGATGCAGACATAAAGCAGTAATTTTGACGAAGAGATTTGATTTGGGACGGGTTTCATGATGACGGTACTCTGCAGAGCCCTTTTCAGGACTGGTAACTGGAGACACCATTTGTGGAGTTGGCAGAAGAAACAAGACAGCTGCAGATAAAACAGATGAACCACCTAGATAACCACTAGCTAGGTTGCCTGGAAGCCAGGGCTCACTACTCATTCTGAGCACATATCCAGTTCTTACAGCATCATATTCTCATAGGAATGCCCCACCCAGGCTAGGATACAGCCAACTTAACTTTTGTATAATATAGAGTTCTCAGTGAGAAGGGCTCTCCCTTTCTCTCCATATCCTTCTTACTCTTCCAGGCACACATCAAAGCTCATTTCTTTTATAAAGCTTTTCAGTCTACCCCACCCCCAAACAGTCTTCTCTCTGAACTCTTTTTAAGGATCTATTTGAAAGAGAGAGAACACATGCTCGTGCGCGTGCATGCGCGCGCGCACACACACGAGTGCAGGGAGGGGTAGAGGAAGTTAATCTTTGAGCAGACTCTCCGCTGGCCGCAAAGCCCAACTCGGGGCTCAATCTTACATGACCTGAGCCAAAAACCACAAGTTGGAAGGACGCCTGGGTGGCTCAGTCAGTTAAGTGTCTGCGTTTGGCTCAGGGTCCTGGGATCAAGCGCCGCATCAGGCTCCCTGCTCGGGGGGAGTCTGCTTCTTCCTCTGTCCTTCCGCCGCTCACACACAATCTCTCTCTCAGATAAATAAAATCTTCAAAAACAAAACCCAAGAGTTGGACACTGAGCCATCCAGGATCCAGGTACCCCTCTCAACTTTTATTATTTCTAGTACTCACTGCCTGTGTAAGTACATGTTTAAACAATTGCATTCACATTTTTCTGATTTTCTATTAGCCAAACCTCCAGAAGCATACCGAGAGCCTAGCTAGTGCAGTAAGCAAGACTGAACTAATGCATGCATGATTCTAAAATTGTACTGAATGACCAAAGCCCATGAGTAAGAGAAATAAATCCAACTTTACTGTCCATGCCCTAAATGATAAATAGACCACTGAACTCAAAAGATTCTGGGATCCTGGTAAGGGCTGATTTACATACAAATCTGTAAGCAGTCTTGCCTACCACTTTAAGACCAAGATAAGCCAATACTGATTGGCCTGACATCCTCCTTCCTGCTTTTATGTTTTCTGTCTCTTCACACACCATTACCCTTTCATAAGCCCCATCTTTCCATCTGTATTGTGATTCTACCTAATCATCTCCACTCAACCCTTCCCTTCAATCCATAAATGCCTTCCTTCCCTCTTTCCACTCTCCCCACTTACCAGCCAAATGCAAACTCTCTCAGGAATCTCTGCTATTTTTCTAAGGTTCCAACCTGTCTCCATCCCTTCACTACCAAAATGATTAGAACAGAAATCTTCTTGCTGCCTCAACTACTCTGTAATCCGGCTTTTGATGAAACTTCACCCACACTGTAAAAGTCAGGTCCAAAGTCATCTTCTCTAGAAATCTTTGATTTCCCCTTGTCTAGTAGTATTCATTTCCCCTGTCAAGCATGTTATTATACCTCTCTTCCTGTAGCACTTACTCTCCACCTAACATTATAGCTATTTGTGGTCATCTCTCATCTTCCATACTGGACAAGAAGCTCTTTTAGGGTGGTGACCAAATCTGATGTATCTTTACAAACCTATTACAAGTTCATAAGAGGGAGCTCAAAAATCTCAACTGAATGCACTTCTAATATGTACTATAAATGTAACAGAATACACACCACTGAGCTAAGAAGCAGGAGACTTAATAAACTTAATATATCTGCTCAGGCAGATCCCATCTCTGGACTTAGGCACCAAAGTGAAGAGGAAGAGTAAGGCTCTCCAAGATCCTTTCTAACTCTAATGTGATACGACTTCAATTAATGCCAACTAGCACAGAAAAACAAGGACCCAAACTCTCAGCCCCACATTCCTGGTTTCTTTTGGTCCCCCAAATAAGTTTTTCCTTTCCATTTTATTTCTAAAGAAAAAGCATCCTAGTAGGTTACATCACTTAATGCTGAACAAGTGGGGAGGAGAGGAAACAACATGGATCATAGCTAACCCCATCTAATCGCCAGGTGCAATCCCTTTGCAGTCACTTTCATACCATGTTAGGGTGGCTTCTGCAGCATCCTTTACTCTCATAGATGCAGGATTTGGCTCCTTATCTCCTTTGTACTTGACCTCTTGCTCACTGTTCTTGGACTTACTTCCTGAAATACCCAGTTCCACAATCTCCAGTACCTCCTTAAGACAGTCCTAGAAGCAGGAAAGGCAAATCAGTTTTTGTAATACACCTATTTTATGAGAAGATAAGGAACTACAGCAATATGCAACAGTGGTTGTGTTTTAGTGGTGGGCTGCAGTTTCCTTCTCACTTTAATAGATGTACATTAATTTCACAATAATATAATAAACTTTGCCCCCCAATTTTTCTTTAAAGTACTGTATTTGAATGCTCAGAGTTAATAATAATGATAAATTGAATTCAATCTTATCAACCATAATTCTTATGAAATTACCACAGATTACAAAGATCACAAAAGCCCAAGTTTAAGAGAATAGTAATTCAGTTAAACCTGGGGTGGTTTAAGACATTAAGACATTAGATTATCCAAAGGGAAGTTCATCGGTTACTGACATTTTTAAGCAATTCTTTGGTACCATAACTTCAGAAGCCAAAATGAAAATAACTAAGATTTAATCAACAGTATTATTTTAAAATGATATAAAGCTCTCCATAAATACTCAATGGGCCTGATATCTCTTATTTATACTATGAATTCTTGATAACTGTCTGCCTCCCTATAAGGAAAATATTAAATGGAACAATGGCAAGGGAAACCAGCTTAGGTATCTGTGCCTACTTGAAAGTGGAAAGTATGTGAAATGAAATTTTTATATACAGCCAAACCGTTAATGGCAAGTTGTGCTCTAGGTTTTCAGCCTGGCTACCAACTGCCCTTCAAAGTTTGGCAATGAGTGACCAAAGTGCCTTTTGGCCATCCGAAGCTACCACATCCTTTCAGGAAAGAATTTTCTTGATAGTTCAGATAAATTAGTGAAGGCTCTACCTTTCAAAAGAAGTTCTCTACCGGGTTAATTTGCAACCAAATTAATTAATTAAGCATGATGACAATTTTTTAGCTGTGTTCAAAAGGACAAGTGTTCTACCGAAATATAACAAGTATATTCAGTTTAAAGTATGTAATATTGTTTTTAAATATTCTCTTTTAAGAGGCGTCTTCACAACACACATTTTTGTTTCTCCTTTCTGTTTTAAGATCTAGTAATCTAACCTTTTCATCAAGCATATCAGGGTGCTCTGTCAGCCAGACACAGAGACACTGAAAAGCTGCTACTATCATGGAGTGCAGATCCCGGGAGTGAAGAGGAGCTGGCCGACTACACTGGTACACAATGTAGCTGCACACGGAACTGATGGCTCGCTTCCGGTCTCCAGAGTCAACCATCACCTTCACCTGAGCATATTCATATGGGGAACACAGTTAGCCAGGAACCATTGTACTAATTTCAAACTATCTACACTGTAGCCTGACCTTTCTCACACTGGGATACATCAGAGGAAGCCTCACTTTTTAAAATATTATTTATACAAATGCACCTGGGTGGTTCAATTGATTGAGTGTCCATATCTTGATTTTGGCTTGGGTCATGATCTCAGGGTTGTGAGATCGAGTCCCATGTCGGGCTCTGTGCTAGGGGATGGAGTGTCCTTGAGATTCTCTCCCCCCTCTCCCATTGCTCTTCTGCCCACGCTCTAAAATAAATAAATAAATCTTAAAAATAAATAAATAAAATATTATTTACATAGAGGAACAGAATATTTCAGATATATCATAATACTCTATAAAATCAGAAAGCATGGTGGCTCAGTGGGTTAAAGCCTCTGCCTTCGGCTCGGGTCATGATCCCAGGGTCCTGGGATGGAGCCCCACATCAGGCTCTCTGCTCAGCGGGGAGCCTGCTTCCCCTCCTTCTGTCTCTGCCTGCCTCTCTGCCTGCTTGTGATCTCTGTCAAATAAATAAATAAAAATCTTTTAAAAAAATAAATAAAACAGTTATTTCATTTTAACATATTTTTTCATTGGCTAAAAACCTAAACTCCTGGGGTGTACCTATTCATCATTGCCAGATATCAAAAGAATAGCTGGCAATGGGATGCATATACATTTCTGAAGCCCCCTAACCCAACCCTGCAGTGATGCTCTATAGGCTATAAAGTTCTGTGTAGCACAGAGGTATAATTAACATACAGGAAACTATTTAAACTATTTAAAACTATTTAAAGTGAACAATTTTATAAATTTTGGCTAAGTATACACTTGTGAACTATCACCAAAATCAAAATAGTAGGCATATCCATCACCTCCCAAAATGTCCTCATGTACCCTTCTAATCCCCTCTTCCACTTCCTTTATGCCCCTTCCTTAGGTTATTACTGATCTGCGTTCTGTCAATACAGATTAATCTGCATTTTTTAGAGTTTTATACAAAAAAAAATAAAATGTATTGTATTCTTTTTTGGGGGTCTGGCTTCTATTCAGCATAAATATTTTGAGATTTATGCACATTTTTGTGTGCATTTATTAAAATCAGAGGATCCTACAATGACACAAAATGTCATGTTGAAAATGTACGGGTATTATAAGCAAATACAAAACCAACAGGTATTCTATTATCATATGCAAATAAATAGCAAGTATTGAAATGTTTCCTGTAACTTAACAGCAAAAGTATCATTCATAATCTTTGAACCTATTTAAAAAAGTTATGTTCACGTTGTAAAATTTCACTTGGAGGCCCATTTTTGCACACTCTCGATAAAACTACGTTTAAGTATGAGCAACATGTAATACCCACATCAAGGAGTAAAGCAATACAGGGAAAGGACTCATGGTCCACAGCTATTGGGCTAAAATAAAAGGACTGTTCTCCTTACCTTTGCCAGGCCGGAGAGGAGCTCTAGAGCTGCCAGTGATATGCTCATGTCTTGGCGCCACTGGGAGTTGAGTCTTTGGGTGACAAGATGAATGCTGCGAATCAGGAGCCCAGCAGCTGAATCTGTATTAAGAGCTAGGATATAACCCCAATGCCACATCCCACAGGGAGGGAAAACAACTAAGCATTAGTAACAAGAAGCACAGCATTCCACCAGGCACAGACCACAGCAGCCACAGTGAGCATGACGGGCACCCACACAGTGCTATGCTCCCCACCCCATGGGCCTGAGCATCAAGCCTGAATGAACAACAGTGCATAGGGCACACACACTAGACTGAAGCAGCTTTTAGCTCCCAGCTCAGGTACTTTTTACACAGACATCCACTAGGATTTGGCAGTTCAATATATCTTAAAATTTCTTATTAACTCATAGAGAGTTACATTTTCAAAAAAACAATGAAAAGGCTATCAATTATATCCTTGGAATCTTACAGAAAAGAGAATTCACATTTTAGAATCTCCTCAGACACTAAGAATACCCTAAAACATCTGCTGAAATTTTCAGGGTTTAAACTATCAAAAGTCACATGCAATGCCTTCTCAAACATATTTTGACATTTAATTCTCTAAAGCTACTTTAATATTTCTAAAAGAATTAAATAACCAAGTCGCCATGTTTTTATTTGGCCTCCAGTTCTACATTTAAAAGTAATTACGACTTAGCTAATAAAAAAATTAGGACAAATTAAACTGAATTTATAAAGGAAGCTTTAGGGACATTATACCTGTCGGTCCTATCAGAAAGAGGGCAGTGACAACAGAAAAAGGAATGATCATTAAAGAGAGACATTCATGCGACACTAACACAATCTGGATTTTTTAGTAAAAACTACTTTACGACATTACAACCAGAACTCACTAACACCAGTTCAAAAGGCTGAAACAAACAATAATCGCTTCAAACATTTATATTAGAACACATACAATAATTCAAAAAGTTCTTTAGAAGTGTTTTAGAAAGCATGAAAAACAAATTTTCACCTATAGTATATTTAAACCCATGAACATAATGAATAACAATTTAACTTCTTTATAAATGCAATTTTAAAATTTGCTGAATAACCACACGATGACCCAATGTATTTGACATGCTCAAGGATTACTGAAAGCAAACTTAAACATGCCTAGACTCCTAGGCTCATGAATTCTCCAGGTAATTAAAAATTAAATTCACATCTAAGGATCTAGATTTCATTCCAGTCATGTTGGACTAGCACTCAGAGATTCAACACAATATTAATAATTATGTATAAAAAAAAAGGCACCCACAAATTCACAAAACCCATAAAGTAAATACCAAGGTAAAAGACATCACTGAATAGGACGCTCTGCTAGCAAATGCTTCTTTACTTTTGCTTAAAATCTGTGACTCAAAAATCTAACCAGTTATAGTAGGGTATAGTTTTTAAACACAAAGACTCTCTCCTCTGGGTTCTAATGTATATTTTATCACTCCACTTACCATACTGCAATAATTGATGTGCTGGCTCTCTCATTAGAGCCTGAGGCAGAGCACATTCTACTTCTCTGTATAACCAGTATCTGGTAACAGAACCCATAAATTGCCACTCACTGTAATCATTTATAACATCTAAAAAACTACCCAAAATCTAGCCACTAAAAGCTACAGAGATAATTTTACAAGATTTGTTTTCTTTTAAAAAATCTTTTAAACTAATAAGTATTAGGTTATTAAGTATTATACTTAGTTTATACATTTAAGTATAATACTTAAATACATTAAAATCATGAACATTAAAATTTTGTTTAAAAAGATTTTGTTTTATGTATCTGGGCATTAAAAATTACTCAATAATCTTTGGATTTCAAAAAAACAAACATGGCTTACCATAATCCCTTAGGAGAGCTTGAGCAGGTCTTTCACTATCAGGAGTTGTGGGCTCTGTGCTTCCACCACTTGCTGAACTAATACCACTATTAGTGCGACTATGACTCTTCAGGTTATTCTCTCCACCACCCTAGTCAAATAAAAATGGATCAAATATTTGAGGACTACACCCAAAACTGACAAGTACAGATAGAAGTCAGTCATTAAAAGCCATGTTGATAAAACGGATTGGGCCAGAGAACCAGCACAAACTGATACACAGATAAAAACTGACAAGGGATTAAAACTACTGCGGTGTTTTTGCGTAGACACCATCTACTAAAGGATATGAAGGGTCTGATGATTATAGATGTCCATTCCGGAGTGTTCTTTGCAAAGGGGCAGCCGAAGTCCTTTTCTATCTTCACTTGACTTCACTAGCTAATGACTCTGGGCCCTTAAAGAATTACCCAATGCCTCCTACGCAAAACTTCAGGAGTACAAGCTTATTAAAAATACAACACAAATAAGCAACAATAACTTTCAAATGTAGTTACATCATAGAATGCAAACAATAAGATATCATGGTTAGTATAAAGATGAACTCCTACACATGTAGGGGATATCAGTTAAAGGTTTCTCTCATTTTTCCCCCCAATAAACAAAATTCATTATATCCAGATCAGCTGATTATTATTAGCCACCTACTAGGATACAAATATAATTTCCTTAATAATTATTTGATCACCCATCCTGTATCTATCCAGCTCATTCCAGAATACTCTATTTCTCCACTCTCCTGCCTCTACTCCAGGTGGGAGGTCACCTATCCTGAAGCCAGAAGCAAGGGGCGGTAGGAGTCTCTAGGAAGCTTTTTAAATTTGGAAATATTGGTGCTTTGGGGGACCTTCAAACTTTGGTCTAGGGAAGCTCAAAGAGCTGATGAGATGGAAAAGAATAAACTCAATGCTTGTTTCCGGACAGCATTAGATCTACTAGGAAGAATTATGGAATAGGGGGCTTTTCCTAGATTATTCAAGCCAGTACACCAGCACAATAAAGAAGTTAAGAGTTTTAAGGAGAGACTGTCCAGAAATAAAGACTGCATTTGGCTGAAATGTCTCTCGTGCAGAATCTCTCAAGGACATGATGAATGGCTAAGGAAACACTGAAAGGTAAGAAACCTCAAAATACTTATTTTAAAATATGATCCTTCTCAGTCAATGAGCTGAATTTAGAAACAAATGCCTTTAAAAATCACAAGGACAAACATTTTGGAATGCAATTTACATCTAATCAGATGCTGATATTCTGATATGTGGTATGCTTCTTACCATCTCCATTTGGCAACCAATGGCTTCTAAAAGTGCTGAATCTTGAACAATATTTAACATTGCCCCTGTAAGAGGAAACAAAAAAGCATTTTGTTTAAATATATGATAAGAATATTAAAATGGCTAACATACCTCAAAAGAGGTAAGAATATGATTTTAGCTGACTACTCTTGAAATGTCCATAAAATTACTAATAAATCTATTGACTGGTATGAAAAAAACACTCTTTAGAAATGCCCTAATTCTGATCTGCCATTGCATCAATCATCAAATGTGATTTAAAACCACATTTTCTAAAATAAACTTGAAGGTCAAACTTAACTATATAAAAATATGACCAAAAAATAAAAATATGATCAGATATTTTTAAACTGGTATTTCAGACCAGATGTAAGCATCTCAATTTCAAGGCTATTACAAACTAAGAAAAAATATATATACATATTTTAAAGATTTTATTTGTTCACTTGACACAGAGGCAGAGAGAGAGAAGATCACAAGTATTCAGAGCAGCAGGCAGAGAGAGAGGGAGAGGCAGGCTCCCCATCAAGCAGAGACCCCAATGCAGGACTCGATCCCAGGACCCTGGGATCATGACCCAAGCTAAAGGCAGATGCCCAACTGACCAAGCCATACCGGTACCCCCAAACTAAGAAAAATATTATAGAATACTTTAAAAAAACTGATTCTGTTCTTTTAGAAATAAAGGAAAAATAACAAAAATCACAGCTGTATCTTTCTGATCAGACTGCCTTTTCTCTTTTAAAGATTTACTTACTTTATTTATTTGAGGGAAAGTAAGCTAGAGAAGGAGAGGGCATGTGTGGGGGGAGGAGCAGAGGGAGAGCGAGAATCTCAAGCAGACTCCCTGCAGGATACAGAGCCTGGGGCTCGAGATGTGGGGCTTGATTCCACAACCTATGAAATCATGATCTGAGCGGAAATCATCAGTCGGATGCTCAACCAACTGAGCCATCCACGTGTCCTTGATCAGACTGTTTTTTAAGAATGATTAAAGCCACACGGTTGAGGGCTACCCTTGGCTGCATATTTTGAAGGCAAGCTGCCCATATTTACTATCAAGGAATTTACAGCCCTAGAAAGGCCAGAACAGAAATAAGATGGTGAGCCTAGCACACTGCTTCTCACATCAGTGTGGGAGTACTCTTGTCCACAATAAATAAAGAGAGGACAGACACAGCTTTGCCAATCTATGGCAAGAGCTGACAAGTGACTCTTCCTTGAAATGAACATACAGAGCTCTTCAGGGCAAGGGTAAGGCAAAACTAAACAACTCTGTAGAAAATTATCTGATTTCAAGTGATACATTATTTCAATAACCTAAAACACTACAACTTGGAGGCCCCCTCATAGCAAGATTTAATCTGTTCTTTCAACTCTTTCAAAATGAAAGGATTTATTCTTCCCTATTTATTCCACCTTCTCACTGCATAACATACTATACATACTTCCAGAACACTCAGTCCAACTATTCCTGCCACCACCAATTCTTTGGCAATGACATTTTGTCTCCCGAAATGAAAACCTAACGTCATTTCTGCCTATTCAAATTCTGCCCTACAAGATCAAATTTAACCTCTACTTCCCCCCATGAAGGTCTTCCTTGCTGTTGGTTTCTTCTCTCAACAGTGAAGACATTGAACAGGACATGCAATCAGCTCTTCCCTCTGTTATTACTTGACACTTTGTGAGAATATTCTTTCTACAGTAAGATTTGCTCAAGGATAAAAGCCATACCATTCAGTTCTTTAGTACTGTCCTCAGAGCACCTGTACCTATGGCCATGCTCTTGGCTTTGATGAAAAGTCAGAAATACAGAAAGAGACAATTGTAGTAATCAAGCTGAAAAACAATATATATGGCTTAATATATGGCAGTGAACATGATGAGCCATTTAAAAGAGAGAATCAGGGATACCTTGGTGGCTCAGTCAGTTAAGTGCCTGCCTTTGGCTCAGGTCATGATCCCAGAGTACAAGAATCGAATCCCACATCAGGCTCCCTGCTCAACGGGGAGTTTGCTTCTCCCTCTGCCTGCCGCTCACCCTGCTTGTGCCCTCTCTCTGACAAATAAATAAATAAAATCTTACAAATTTTTTCTAAAACTAAAAATAAAACAGAGAATCAGTATGATCAGGAGACCAACAGAGAACATTAAGAAAAAAGGGAGGAAGCACAGCAACAGCTATTCCTCAGTTTCCTCCCAGCAGGGTTCTGACACAGCTTCCAGATTTGTACCGAACTCAAAATACTTCCCCATGGACACAATGGGCAGGATGCAGAGGAAAACGCAGATGTAAGGTGGGGAGGTAGGAAGAGGGAAAAGGAAGGGAGTAAGGGGAAAGGAGGAGAGAAAGGCAAGAGGGAAAGAGAAAAATAGCACAAATAAAACTAAGCAAAAATGACCCCCTAAGATAACTGTAATGCTTTTCTCTTCCCTCATCTCACCCCTTTAAACTTTTGCACATGCAAAAGCAAACATATTCTGCCTCTGATTCAGAATAAATACAGCTGTATTGGGCGCAGGCTCCATCAATGACCCCTGCCTTCCAAGCACGCCTGGGGTCAACAACGTATAGGTTCTCTTACAAAAAACTGTGAACACAAACCTAGTATCATTTGAGTGTTGTTGGGGTCTGTTTCTGTTTGCAAGGCACCTATTAGTATATTCACAAGTCGCAACTTCAGGGACAAAAAAGTTATTGGTTTATCATATGACGAGCTGTCATCATTACTAAACTTTCCTTCCAGGACCACCTACGGAAGAAACAAACAATATTCACCATCAACTGCTGTAGTGCACTATGCCCATGTGGCAACTCCTACAGTGGACAGAAACCAGGCTAACAGGCAAGGCTTTCAATCTGACTAGTAGTAGCCCCTGTGCTAAGTCTGGCACTAACTCACACCACACGTATTATTATTAGCTCTCACTAGCTGTTGTCACCTGAAACAGTAGACCAAGCCAGGCTGGCTGGCTGACAGAAGAAAAACAAATCAACTTTGTCAATTTGATTGAAATAATCTGAGAAAAGTTTTAAAAAGCTCATGTTTCATTTTTTTAAAATACAATTTGACTTGATTTAAGTACACAAAATACAGAATATAAAAAACTTCAATAAAACATTACCTCAGATCTGACTGTGCCAAAATGATGAGGGAGGGGCAACAAAGAAAGGAGGATATTAATGGAAGATCTTCTCAATTCTGTTGGATTTACATAGCTTTTGAATTTTGAGAGCTCTCTGCCAAAAACAAACAAACAAACAAACAAACAAGAAATAGCTATTGGTATTTCCAAACCAAAGCTTGTTTTTAGCTATTGCCAAATATACACTCTGTCAGTTTTTCACAATATAAGCACTGGGTTTGGTTTCATTAAGAGTGAAGTAACTACTTTCCACTGTGTTTATATTCTGCCTCTGTGTGTGTGTGTGTGTGTGTGAACTTCTATGTTAAACTGTTACAGAAAACTAAAACCTGGCTGACTGATTTCAAATGTTTGATCTACTCTATACAAATAGGACCTCCAGGCTGGTTTGTTCTTAGCTCTCTAGACCAGGCCAAAAAGGATTCAACATGCCCAAGACAAATTAGAACTAAATGAATTCAGGGATGAGGTGTGTCTGGATGTTCTATGCTCACATAATGTGACCTGAGTCCCCTTGAGTTATGAAGACAACTGCACAGGATAAATTGGGAAACTGGGGAGGAAGCACAAAAACAGACCAGGTCAAACCCACAAGTGACATGCTAGTACAGAGTGAGAGCTTACCTGTCAGGCAAAATGGTTTCAAGAGCTGAAATAAAGTAAGGAACCACAACATCAATCCCTTTCAAGTCACAGCAGAACAAAGGAGGGGAGTTTAGAATAACGCTGGCCAAGACAGGATGGCACACATAATCATTTATCTGCAAACCTTGAATTAAAAGCATGTAAAATCTAGGAAAGCAAGAAAAAAATTTTAAATAAACTGCTGGTCAACTGTTTTCATAATTATTAATATTTTCTACACAGTCATCTGAAAGTCTATTTCCACTCTTCACTATTTCTATCCTTTAAAAGGTATTACTAGAGTTAGAACAATTCAAAAGCAAATATACTAAGAACCAAATTATCTTTCCTAATGAAAAGAGAAAAAAGATTCATGTCTATTACATCTTCGTGTAATGTTAAGCCTTGCAACTCAGTTATAGCTGCCTGCATATGAAGTCACCAAAACAAATGACTACAGTAATTATCAGAAACTAGAGGAATTAGTGAACTGAATTCCATGCCAGTAAAATTTTGCAGTATTTCCCAATTCCTGAAGGAAAAAAAAAAAGGTGTGTGTTGTGTATTTTCCCCTTCCCCATCGTTTCTGGGGGGACAATGAAAGGAAGAAATCTGCATTTACCATGACATGGAGGTGAGTCAGAGTAAGACTCCTTTCAGGAATACACCTGAGCCCACCTTCTTTTAGCTTCCTCTCCTAACCCCCAATCAACTACGTATTTTATCTTCCATCATTCAAGAGCAACTGTATCGGTCAACTCTTCTACTACTGTGAGGCACTTTTCTCCACAAACCTGTTCAGAAACAACTTCCTCACCTCCTGGTCACTACTCAAAACACTGCAATCTAGCTTCTCCTCCTAGAACTCAGTTGAAACCATGTCAGCAAATAACCAACAGCCTCTCAATTGCTAAACCCAGAAGACATGCCTAAGTCTTAACTTACTCTGCCTTTTTAAAAGCATTCAACCCTTTACTCGCTTCTTCTCTTTTCCTTCTGTGACCTCTGTAGCTGTTTTCTGTAATAGACACTCATACTCCGCCTGCCTCCTATACTGGCATCCAACAGGCTGTCAAGCTGCACTCTAGGCTCTCTCTCGCACTAACCCGGTTTTAAGCTCCTGAATATAATCAAATCAGTCTCTAGCCTATGCCTCTCGAGTGAGCTCCAGACCTGTTAACCAAAAGTGTGTTGGATACTTGAAAGCAGGTCATGTCTAATTGTTGATTACTGATAATTTGTACTAATTACTCCAGTACTTCCTACGCATAGTGTCTGGCATATAGTAGGAACTTGATAAATATTTGTTGATTAATATCTTACAGGCATCTCAAACTCAACAGTTTCATAACTAGGTTCATCATTTGCCCTCTAACAAATCCACTCTTTTCGTTGGTCTTAGGGGCCAGACAGAAAGCTCATGGTCACAGCCTTTTCCCTTATTGCTATTTACTCTTCGGGGTATCTCCCCAACCCACAGTCTCCCTTCTGAGACTATGCCCTCATCACAAGGGATGAGCTCCAGCCATCCATGTGACCCACCCACACAGTTGTAGTTGACTACAGCAGAGGAAGACACCTGATTAATCAGATCCTCCTTCCCAGGTATCTGAAATCGGTCATCTAGACCAAAGCCATGGAATTTGAGAACTCAGAAGCCTACTGAATATAAGAAAATAATCTGCAGAGAAGAATGAAGCACTTCTAGGAGACCATGAAGACAGAGAAACAGAAAGGAAGAAAATTGTTTTGTTCCTTGAACACTTTCTAGTTTCTGACCCCTGCCCTTTGTGAGGCCCTGCTGCAAGTCCTGACCTTAAAATGTATTAAATAGCACATTTTCTCATAGCTCATTACCATTTTGCTTAAATCACACTGAGGGGTTTCCTGTTACTTAAAGCCAAGAACCCATTAAGAGATCCCTGATTAGCTGCCTGCATGTACCAGTTTGTTTCAGGCCTACAGGATTCTGCACTTGGTCCCCTCTAATTCAACTGAATCATCATTCCTGAGAACCCAACAGGTACAGACACCTGAATGGTCTTGTTGATCACTTTAGCAGCTATGTGAACGATCAGTTCAGGAAAGAAAAACAGAGTCAAGAAAAATAGGAGGCCGCTACAAGTTAACTTAGGAAAAAAGTGACAAGATCTAAAGTGTCACGGTGAGGACAGAGTGGAGATTAGAAAGCAGGTTAAAGGCAGGAGATGGTTTACCATCTAAAGATAAAGAGGAAGAAGAGTCTAAAATGACTCCTAGTTTCTGGCCTGAGCAACTGAATTGACTGGCAGAGCCATTCACCGAGATAGTTGAAGTCACCTATTTGGGTAAGAGGACCATACCCAACCTGCTAACGTATGCTAAACGCTAGCTATCATTTTTAAGTCCAGCAAAATCACCCCATTCTCTGTAACTCTTTCCTGAACCCCTGGGGTAAGTGTGTACTGCTGCTTCTTCTGAAGGCCCACAGCACTTGACCTCTGCCTTTCTCCTACCAACTTCCTATTACTAATGGGTCATTATTACTTATGTACATGCCTTTGCTCACTTGAGAAAATAAGCTCCTGAGAGGCCGGATTACAGCTAACATTTCTAGACCATCTGTAGTTCCTAATATTCTGCTAAAAATGTATTTAATTAATGTGATCCTTCCAAATTTCTCCATCATTAAGAAAAGTCAAATATGATTAAATAAATAATACTTTTAAAATAAAAAGCATCTTAAGGATCTTTGCCAAATTTAATGAGGCAGGTAAAATGCAAGAATTTCAAGCCAAAATTCCAATTACTTACAGACATTTGAAAGTATTTCAGACCAAAATTTACTTATCACTTCAGCCTACCAAGCCATGCTATAATAGAGTTTCACTATCAAAACTATACAAATGGAAAAATAAACAAAAAAATTCTAAGACCTGGATAAATAAGCTGGCAGAATCTCTTCTCCAGTCTTCTTGCTACAAAAAATCCTACACAGTGTCCCACAAGCCTCAGCTCTTCCTGCTTCATAGTTATCAGGAAATTCACTTGCATCAAACATAGGATTGGAAACCATGGTGTCTGTGGACATTTGTGACCCTTTCCGTCGAAACTCCATGCTAGCTTGTGTTGTAATGGCTGAGGAGAGAAAAGGAGCATTTTATTATATTTGTCAATATCCAAATAGGCTCATGGGACCCTGGACACAAAGATCAAGTGTTGGTGTCATTAAATTATTAAATAGAATTCAATTATGCTTTTGTTTGGCAAGTACATCTTAATTTTTTTTCAAAAGGGGCTCTCTGAAATCTTCTTTGAAAATGGTAACAATTTACAGTGGTATTATCAGCTTAATAGATTCTACTAGAAGCATTCTTCAACTGAATTTTTGATCAGCAAAGTACATGTGTATATATCTGTATATGAATACAGATATATAATAAAAGAATTTGGCTTTTCTCTTATTTATTCTTTTTCCTCCCCCTGCAGAATGATGCTTAAACATTAAGAAAAATAGCTACTGCAATTTACACATTACCCCAGACGGACATCATAATTGAATGGGCAAGCCCATGCCAGTTTGTATACTTTAGGGAGAGGGCAAAGTAAGGATGAGAAATGGGTAGGGAGGAAGAGAGAGCATTCCCACCACCCACCCAACTCCAAAACACACACCAAAGAATCGCCCAACCAAGCAAAATGAGAATGAATTTTAACAACCACAGACAGCAGCTAACTTGAGGTTGATAAATCAGAAAATTGGATTGGTAAGAAAGATTATCATGGTCATTCGTTGTCACTGAAACAGAAGCCCTTTGAAAGTTGCTTTTATTTTTAACAAAAGATTTCACAGTGTATTGAAAATCACTCTGAAATCTTTTATCACTCTACATGAAATGTTTAAATTATTTTGTAATAGTTTTAATAGAATGCAGAGTCAAGCATAAATCTTTATGCAACTTCCCATGAGCCATTTTTAGTCCTGAATAAGCTATCCAGCAATAATACATTTGAAAAACACTACATGCAGAATGCATACAAATCAAACACTAAATCTGTATAAAAATAAGCTTAAAGCTTTAAAAAAAAAAAGAAAAGCCAAAACACAGTTAGTGCAAAGTCCTGGAATTCATGACATGACCAGACTAGTGTACAGAAATAATGGGACTGATTCAGGCAGATTAATTTGCTTTTGCCAACAATCTTCCCCATTCAAAACACAGAAAAGTATTTTTCTTCCCAAGTGCAAAAACTACAAGAGACAATGACAATCAAAATTTTTAATGGAATTATGAAAAAAATAAAAACATGACTGCAATTAAGGAGAAGCTTCTGGTTCCTACTTACAAGATTTATAAGAAAGAAGAATTTGGATAAAAGATGCTGCAAGATAATAGAAATAAATGGAAACAAATCAAAGGACAGCAGTAATTATAAAATACTTTAAAGATGGTGAAATTTTACAATAAGAAGCTTTTTAGCTTTTTAAAAGTTAGATTAAAAGCTTTATGATACCACAAGCTAGTTCAAAAACAGGAAATTGTGCATTCAGATCCAAAATTATGATTTTTGTATCATGCAAAACAATGAACGAAGAAAACTACACAACTACAAAGAATTGAGGTTTTGAACTGCCGATAACGTGCATTAAAATTTTAGTTCATTAACCCTTCCCAGCTCAATGTTACTTTTACAAACTACAGTGTAATGTCACATCAGTCTAGAGCTAACCAGTTCATAGAAGCAAACATTTCAAGTTAGAGGTGAACTGCATGGCAGAATTCCTTGATGGCAGCCAGTACTTAGAAAACACACTAGCAGTGTTAGTATTTCCGAACCTTCCACCCCCGCCCCTCCTTTCCCAACCCCACAAGTTCAAGAGCAGTGCCCAGTAGCACTCAAATACCAGGACACTTCCTATCTCCTGGGTAATGTAACAGCCTTTCTCATCTCCAAACACAATAGGGGAAAGAAGAGCTTCTATCTTTTCCGTACCAAGGAAAATGCTAAGAGTTAAAAGTAAGAACTAGTTGCCCACATATTATCTGAATTATCCATCTTTTGGCACAAGAGGGTGAGCAAAGCTGTTACAAATTCCCTAGAGAGTGAGAAGATCTGTGTATTCTCTTAAGCCCACCAAGAAGGCAGGAGATTGAGCCATTCTGGATTCAGGGATTGTAGTAGTGTCAATAGTTTGATACCCAAAAGTTACAATTATAAGAATTGCATCTTAATAAAAATAAAAATAAAAAATATGACTGATTCATCATAGAAAATACAATACAAATTAATAAATATAAACATGGTTCAGAAAACTCAAAATATAAGCCACATGAACATAAGAAAATATAAGCCAAAAATGGTTTTCTAAAAGTTTTCATTTAGTCATAAGTAAGTACATTTACTTATCCATACATAAACAGTACATTCAAACTTAATAAATAAAATATAATATGGAAATGGTAGAATATAAAGTGTCTGAATTTGAAGAAAATAAACAAAGGAATCTGTAAACTCAAACATGCAATCTCAAATTATATATCCAAAATCATCTTCATATTCACATCTTTTTAAATTATTTAAAAGATTTTTTAAAACATCTAAAATGATTATACATGTATAATGCCCATACAGACCTTAGTTCTGAGATGATTCATAATAGCTAAGAATGGATTTCTGAGAGAAAGCAGAGACCTTTATGGTCATCATATTAGTTTTAATCCTTGAAACTGAGATTCTCCCTAGAGATGCATAAACTAATGCAATTAGGCAACCTTTTCTCTCAATTTACACCTAACCCCAGTTGGAAAAGTGCTTTCTTACCAAACAACCAATACACTCATTAGTGCATACAACAAGGTGCCTGGGCACATAGTTATTGCCGCTCAATAAATGCGAGCCATGATTACTGTTCTCCAGAAGACATGTCATAAATATCCAGTACGTTCTGGACTACCCCACACTCCCATCCTGCACACTATGCCACTATACCCAAGTACAGTGGTAAGATGACAAAAATAAATCAGATTTCATTTAGACAGTGTCATTTCTATAATAAAATCTAAATGAAGACATCAGGGTTGAGTTATTAATTCACCACCAGTCTTATTTAGTTCCAGAGCAATGGTATTTTTTTTAAATGTGCTCTGAAATAAAGTTCTCTAGACTAAAACCTGAGAAGAGTTTTTCCATGAAGTAGAAATTTTCTAATATTTATATGTACTAATAAGTGAATGGCTGCCAGCATCTAAGAAAAACACTTCTTGTGAATAAATTTCTGATCAAAATCTTCAGTTCTTTCTATCAATATTATTATCCTGGCTGACATGAAGGGAACTTCCGGCCACCTACTGAAAGGAATTTGATTCAACAAAAAGTGGCTAACCTGAAGTATGTCTAATAAAACCAGACAAAAGCCAAACCTCATAGAACAGACATAAAAAGGACAGGTAGGAAAACTTCCAAAATTCTGTTACTGCAGCTGGAAGGGGTTAAACACAAGACACTGCTTGGTCAGAGACAGAAAGCTTTTTAAGATACATATTAATCTTGCAGGTAGGAAAGATTAAAAAGAAAAAAAAGAAAAGAAAAAAGTGATAACATATTTCTTGAGCAATATTTACCAGTCATGCTGCTGTCTCTGTTTATCCCATTATGAAGTTTACAGTGAACAAATGCTGCATCAAATAACCATGATCCAAAGAGATTCAAGATGCTGTTAACCTTTGGTCTCCGAGGGGCAGGCAGTGGCCGGGGTTCAGAACTAGTCTGATTAGGACTTGACAGAGGAGAGGTGGAGGATGTCTGGTGCTGAACTTTCGAGGCATGAGCAGTACTAACCTGTCAGAGGAGTACAAGAATATATCCACACTCAAGAAAAGTTTGAGAAAACAGCAGGACTTTTTTAAAAGGTTGGTAGATTAGAAAGTCAACTCTATACAGCATAATAATGGCGATGAAAACTTACTGTGCTTGTCTTCATGGTGGCCTTATTCACAGTAACAGCCCGGTGCCTCCGGTTATGTGGTGGGGTGGTACTCACAGCAGTGCTTTGAGGCATATTTAATCTATTCACAGGTGTTGGAGGAGCACTGTCTGATCGGGGTCTAGAAATGCCTTTAAGAAAAAGACAAATGGAGTCATTCTTCATAGTTTCAAACATGTGGTCAAAAAATCTTCCTCAAATAACACCAATGAAGGCAGACTACAGTAGACACTGCTAGCTGCCTCCCAATATCCATTCACTCTTTCTTCCTGAGTTACAGAACACATATTTTAGCTGGACATGGCTACCCAAAACACACAACTACATTTTCTAGCCTCCCTTACAGCTACATGTGGCTATGTTCTGACCATAGAGAAGTGGGTGATTGCTGGGTGGGTCTTCCAAGAAATCTTCTTAAAAAGACCAATCAAGTACAGACTCTCCTCCCTTTCTAACTGCCGAACAGGATGGCTGGAACTCATTTAACCATCACAGTCCATGAGAGAGTACATAAAGAGCCACAAGACAGAAGGGCCTTGGGTCCCTTACAATGATGAAACAACTATAGCAGCCCTATACTACGTAGCTCTGGCCTTACCATATGTGAAAATAAACTATCTTGTTTAAACCACTGATATTTTCGGTTGTTATGTGGCAGCCAAACTTAATTTAAACTAATATAATACCTATGTAATGTATTAACAAGTGCACATAATAAATGTTTTAGAAAAAAAAAAGATACTAAATATCATTACCTTTCAGTAGGTTAAAAATACTGACTTTTCATATTCCTACAATGTGAAAAATGGGGCTTTTAAAAAAAAGATTTTATTTATTTTTTTAACAGAGAGCCAGAGCGCCTGTGAGCGAGCACTCACAAGCAGGGGGAGCAACAGGTCCATTGCAGGGTTCGATCCCAGGACCCCAGGATCATGACCTGAGCCAAAGGCAGACGTTTACCCGACTGAGCCAGTCAGTCACCCCAAAATGTTTAAAATAATGATTCACAAAAGGTGTAATCTACTTCCCAGTGACACACATAAGAATGATACTAATGTATTTTAATCTGTATTTTCTTGGATTACTATGAGAATAAACTTTTCCTTTCTGCAAATCATTTATGTCCTTTGTCCATTTATCTACCAAGTCTTATTCTTTTTCTTAGCATACTCTGATTTATAGACAACGAAAGCTTTCCAGCTATTACATTTGTTGCAAATAATTCTTCCCTGCTTTTGTCATATGTAATCAAATCTATTCCATCTTTTTCTTTGGGCTTTCCATAATAGTTTCTAAATCTATTTTCTAGACTTATCTACATGTAGGTCTCCAAACATTTAGCAACATACACAAAATTCACCTAAGAATGCATCCACCAGACAGCTGATTCCACGCATGGCACGAAAAAATATTTGAGGCAGATGTTTAAGGCAGGGATACTGATTCAATTCTTGTGGCATTCCACTAACATTTAAGAACTGTTCCTGAAATTTGGGAGTAGAGCTTATAATGGCCGGGTTACTCAAATCCACGGGATTACTACCAAAAAAGAGAAAAAGAATTAATTACACAGGAAGGCTTTCTAATTTTAAAGGAAATAGAAAATGATCATAGAAAGAGACATTTTTAAAAAGCTGAAATCACTGAAAGATGAAAAACATGACTACAAACAAGAAGAAAGATAGAGAATGGTTAACACACTAATTTATAAAAAGGGTAATTCAGAATCACTAATACACAAAACAGAAAAATGAGGCCAGTCAAACTAGAATGAGAGGATATGGAGAGGAAATGATTTAAGAATTAGGGCAGTATGCAACAGATAAAAAGTTCCACAGAACATAAGGATGTAGCTAGTAGAGAGAAAAGCAAGAAGCAATAAAACTGAACTGAACAGAATTACTATAAAGAGAGAGCAGGTCCTGGGAGAGATAATATCCAGGCTGCAGCAGTAGGCATGAAAACAAATGTTACATGTACCACAGGGACAAGCTTCAAGAGTACAGACCAAGCAGAGCTGAGGGTAGCCTGACTCTGCTGGACAGGGAGCGCAGGAGGCACATGATGTAGATGTGCCTATTGTCTAACGGGGCTCCATCTGAGGGCTATACTTAGCCATCACACACTGAGCACCAACACGAAAGTTACAGCGTGGTCCTGCTCTAAGAGACCGGGGAGAGAGAACACACAATACTAAATAACAGTACCTTAACATATGTAAGAAGCGAAACCATGTCTGTGCTACACACTCATTATCCATTTCAGGAGGGATCAGACTGGCATCTTCATCAGGAACTTTAAATGGAGGAAATGAAGGACCATACGTAAAGCGTAGCAATCTGGAATACAAAAAAAATGCATACCACCAAGTTCTTAACAGTATGAAAAATACACTGAAGTATTAAAATATGATAAGAGAAATATAAGAGAAAATAGATGACGTGTATCACACCTCACAGAAGTGAGTAAGATGAATGAAGACCCTTGTTGATAAGAGACAAATTATAAAGGGAAATACAGTTTTGTAAGATTAAAAAAAAGTCTAAACATTTGAATAATGCATTTATTTTAAAAATTATTATTTGTCATTTAGTTACACACCTATTCATATTTTAGGTTATATAATTTTATTATAAATGTATCTATAATCTATAAAACTACATAATGATATACATTACATATATTATGATCTTATAGTAATAGCTTAATGTATAATTTGTAATATGTAAAACTGTATATGAATGATATAATTTCATAATAAAATTACAAATATCAAATTATAAAATTATGGATTATTTAAAAATTTTTATTTATAAATAATTGAAAATAGTAAATTGTATAATCACAGATGAAACTGATGTTTATAGTCATGTAATTATAAATAAATTGTTATTTAATTTTTAAAAAGATTCATCCCACTACAAACTCCTTCAACACAAGTACGCTGTAATTTATCCATAATAACTGCTATATAACTTGCATGAAGTTCAGAATTTATAGTGTACCTTAAATTTATAGTGTACTTGAAATACTTAAAGTAATTCAACAATTCAGTTACTTAATTTAATAGTCCTATTCTAAATGTATTTAAACTATTCAAAGCCCTTTGACTCAATTACCTTATGTCTAGAAATTATATCTTAATGAAATAACCAGAATACAGATTTTCTATAAAGTATTCATATAAACAGTATTTTTAAAGAACATAAACATCTGAACAATGAAATTATTGGATAAATTATAACTTCATTTATATAACAAAAAACTACAAAGGCATTAAAAGTATCTCAAGATTTGGGGCGCCTGGGTGGCTCAGTGGGTTAAGCCGCTGCCTTCAGCTCAGGTCATGATCTCAGGTTCCTGGGATCGAGTCCCGCATCGGGCTCTCTGCTCAGCAGGGAGCCTGCTTCCCTCTCTCTTTCTCTGCCTGCCTCTCTGTCTACTGTGATCTCTCTCTGTCAAATAAATAAAATCTTAAAAAAAAAAAAAAAGTATCTCAAGATTTAATAGAAAAGGTACATGTAATTAATAGGATAAGGATCAAATTAAAAAAGCAGGTAATACTACATAGAATAATCTCAAACTTTTTTTATAAAGAGAAATGGAAAAAATACATTAAAATGTTAACGCTGAGGGCGCCTGGGTGGCTCAGTGGATTAAAGCCTCTGCCTTCAGCTCAGATCATGATCCCAGGGTCCTGGGATCGAACTCCACATCGGGCTCCCAGCTCAGCGGGAAGCCTGCTTCTCCCTCTCCTAATTCCCCTGCTTGTGTTCCCGCTAGTACTGTGTCTCTCTGTCAAATAAATAAATAAAATCTTTTTAAAAAATTTAAAAATTATGTATTGGTTTTATAATCAAGATAGAAGGTATTTATTTTTTTGGAGCAGAAATTAATTGATTTATTTAACATGATACAGGTATTATTTAGATGACTGGGTTTTTTCCCTAAAAATTTTTGTTTTTTCATTTATTTACTTTTTCCATTTAAATTCAATTAAGTATTATTTGAAACTAGATTTATAATTTTGACATTCACTAAGATATAAGAGAATCAAAAGAATATTCTAAAACCTCCATTTCTTACTTTAAATAATGATGAAGATAGAAACATAAACATTTCATTAACTCAGAAAAAGACCAGTCTAACATCTGATACATAATGCTACCTCTAAGTTATTTGTTCCTGCCTTCACACTGCCTCTCCCCCATGGAATATAAATCAGATCAAGTCTCTAGATCTAATTGCCAGTTGACAGGAAACACAGAGGACAGAAAAACATATTAACACAACTAGGACATTATCGGAAAAATTCAGAATGTGGAAACACTCTAAGACAACCCAGTTTCTTCAACAAAAACCACAAAGAAATAAAAATGAGAGAGTAGGAACCTATAGTTTGAGAAAGGCTTAAGAAACATGTCAATTAAATACAATATGTGAACCTTGCTTGTTTTGATTCAATGCAATCAACCACAAAAAAAAACCCAAAACAAAACAATAAAAACAAAAGAAAACCGGAGGCATTCAAGGAAATCTAAACATTGAATGGCTGATATTAAAGAACTGTTAAATTTTTTAGGTATGATAATGGTACTGTGATTATGTTTTAAAAAGAATGAGTTACATATTTAAATATGTAGAATTAGGGGCGCCTGGTGGCTCAATCGGTTAAGTATCTGCCTTCAGCTCAGGTCTTGATTCTGGAGTCCTGGGATCAAGCCCCGGTATCAGGTTCCCTGTTCAGCGGGGAGTCTGCTTCTCCCTCTGCCCCCACCCTGCTCTTGTGCTCTCTCACTCTTGCTCAAATAAATAAATAAATAAATAGAATCTTTAGAAAAAAAATACGTTGAACTGAAATGAAGAAACAAGTCCAAAACAAAAAATAAAGCCTAAAGTTTACTCACATTACATATAAATGGTAAAAAAGGTAAATTAATATAACAAACTACCTACTTTGGTTATAATATAGCACATTATAGTATGGTCTCATTTCTGAAAAATTATGTATAAATATACATAATAGCATTTCTAAAGAACTTAATTTTTTTATACCTTTCTATGGTTTTTTAAAAAATAATAATCATGGTATTTTAGTAATCAGATTAAGAATGGGATTTTGGGGGGCGCCTGGGTGGCTCAGTGGGTTAGAGCCTCTGCCTTCGGCTCGGGTCGTGATCTCAGGGTCCTGGGATCAAGCCCCGCATCGGGCTCTCTGCTCGTCGGGGAGCCTGCTTTCCCCCTCTCTCTCTCTGCCTGCCTCTCTGCCTACTTGTGATCTCTCTCTGTCAAAATAAATAGATAAAATATTTAAAAAAAAAAAAAAAAAAAAGAATGGGATTTTGGCAAGGGAGGCACGGTGCAAAATTTATCTGCTTCTCCATACTTGCTTAATCTGAAAGGTTTTAAATTTGCCAGGCAATAGCCAAACTGTATATCCATTTTTTTAAAGATTTTATTTATTTATTTGACAGACAGAGATCACAAGTAGGCAGAGAGGCAGGCAGAGAGAGAGGGGGAAGCAGGCTCCTCAGCAAGAAGAGAGCCCGATGCGGGGTTCGATCCCAGGACCCTGGGATCGTGACCTGAGCCAAAGGCAGAGACTTTAACCCACTGAGCCACCCAGGCACCCCTATATATCCATTTTTAAAAAGTGGCTTGAGAGCGCCTGGGTGGCTCAGTCGGTTAGGCATCTGCCTTCAGCTCAGGTCATGATCCCACTGGGATCGAATCCCACATCAGGCTTTCTGCCCAGTGAGGAGTCTATGTCTCCCTCCACCCTCCCCTACTGCTTGTGATCTTTCTCTCACTCTCTCAAATAAATAAAAAACCTTAAAAATAAAAAAGAAATAAGAAGTGGCTTGTTTCTGTACCTAAAATGCAAGAAATGACAGACACAGGATATGGGCTTTTCAGAATATATTCCATGAATCCCAGGAAGACATGGAACTAGGAGAAAGCTGCCTTAGACCAGGTGGATGAAGGAAGGCAAGTCAATGATGGTAACCTACCTTGAAGTGAGTGCACAGGTGACTTTGCTCCACTGCTCCACCACTGCGGGGTGGTGCCTCCAGTTCGCCACCATCTCCTTGGCTGTTTTCCAATAAGGTGGTGTTGGAAAGCACCGAGTACAAGCTAGTAACCAAACCTCAAAGAGAACACCAATCAACTTCTCTGCTAGATTCTCAGCAATGCCACCTTACCAACAAAAAGAAAACATCTTTGGCATACTTATTTTAAAAAAAACAAACTTTAATTCACTGATTTGGGATAAGTGGTCAAAAAATCAAAATAATTGCAATGTTAAGTTCTGACTTTCAAATAGCCACTTAATAAGTAAGAATGAGAAACTATTCTTAGGACGGCCTATGAAGAAAATCATGACGACATCAACCAATTATCATTTATAAAGTTTTCAAGTTGCCCTGCTCAGTTCTTATCAAAAATCTTTATCTTCCAGCAAGTGGGACAGACACAGAGAAGGGGAAGGACGAATGTCTATGATGTGTGACTACTGGGTCAGTTTCTGTGCTGACTGGTTTATGCACATGACCTCATATATTTTGCACATTAATTCTGCAAGATAGAGATTTATATCTTTTACAAATTATCAATTAAACACATTTTGAAGAAGAGAAAACTTAAACGAGAAAATTTAAGTAACCTCTCCAAGTTTACACAGTCAGTAAGTGAAGGAATCAGAGCAAATACCCAGGTCTTTATAGCTCCAAACTTTGTTGTAAAACTTTCAGGTGTTTGAAAGCTACCCTTTGGGGAGAGGGAGACAAAGAAGGGAGCAAAAGGACCGGTGCTGTGCAGGACAGAGCCTCAACCATGAAAACAGGCCTGTTCCTCCACTCTGAGCCCTGGAACTAGGGAGAAAAGTAGTGGTCTATACTCTGCATAGCTCCACAAGGCAAACTTGGGAGTAGTAGGAAAAGTTATAAGGATGCATATTTCAAATGAGCACAAATGAAGTTTCAACAATAATGAGCCCCAGAAGGAGAGAAATTGCCTGCGCTGAGTTGCTGAGATTCCTGGCATGGAGACTGTGTACCAAAGAGCTAATGAATCAATGACTGCCTAGCTATCATCATAACAGACAAGGTATTCCTACAATGGACTCATTTTCAACAGTGGAATTCTGTGATTTCTTTTAGATACTTTCCTGGACACTGCATTTGTGTGAGTTCGCAAGTGCACACTTGCATGTCTGTTAGTAAGAGACTACACAGATAACAGGCAACAAGGGAACCTAGAACTAGAGTATAAACTTACAGTTTGTATATACTATGCTGTAACATACACAGCAGGGCCTCTAAAATACAATGTGAAGGCATAAAACTGGAGGCTTCTTAATGACAAGGTATGAGTGGCCTATTGTCATACTTCCAAATAGAACCATTAAGATTTTGTAGGTTTCATTTGCTGAACAAAATATCTTCTGCCGCTGTCAAGTTTTTAATGTCTACTTTGATAACTACTTTGCAATCAGGTATAGTAGTTACAGGTTCTACTTCAGTTAGCTATTTCTTATATAGCCTCTATCCTAATAGACTGAACAACCTACTGTTCCTCTCATTATCAAATATGCATTCATGCACCGAATCTCTCCTACATTAGCAAAATCATCACTGAAAGTAAAATAACTTTATGTTGTGCCTATGAGGGCTTCCATTCTAAGACCCGTCAACCTCAGTTTGTCCAATGTCATCCCAAATTGTAAATCCCTACAGTCTACTACTCAGTGAGTTTAAAGTGAACTGTATCCAGAGCTTGGAAATAAATTAGAAAAAACATAAACAGACCTTGAACAGTTGGCGGGGCTAGAAGTATGTCATTAATCTGCAGAAGAAACAACAGTAAGACTTCCCATGTTTCTCGTGCCATGATGGATGACTCACGGGCCAATTTCTGAATGGCTCGCAGGACCTGTAAGCATAGTCGGATCTGACTGGAGCCCTGTTCCTGTCTGAAGAAGACAGATACATCACTGACAAGCCTTGAGGAGAGAAAGCAAAGGCTTGAGGACAGGCGACTTATGGACATAGCAAGCAATGGTCCAATGACACTCCCTAAGAGCATCAGAAGGCAGGACAAGGTGCCGCCTCTTCAATTCAAAGCTATTTTGCCACCATAGTTTGGCTCTCTGGGATCTCAACCTATCATTCCTTTGAGAGCTTGAAAAGCTCCCGGGCAGGGAGGAATAGTAAAATGTAAGTTTCACCTCTGGATTTTCTAAGTCTAAAATGTACCTGACAACGTAACAGGCATACCATTTTCTCCTGAGTGAATGAGTAAATACCCACAGCCCCTTCTGTTGCTCACACTGAAGCACAATGCCCTTTGTATTCTTTAAAAAAAATTTTAAACACACATTCACGAGTATTTAGAATGTGAATTCTTGGTGTTCACAGTCCCTTTGAGGCTAATGTCTGCTAGAGAAGAGCCTACAGACCCAAGGTAATATCCTCACAGGTCCCTGAAACTGATGAGGTATGGAGGCAACTGCCTCAGAAGTGAGCACCCTGTTACTGCTGTTCTAATAAAAAAAGGCACCTTAACCTAAGATGAGGGTTCCAATGGTTCCCAAGATACTCTAGAAAAAAGTTTTAAAACTCTCCTTAGTCTATAGGACCATTTTTTTCTCAGGAGAATAAAACAGATCAAAGTACTGGGGCTAGAGTTGAAGACAAAGGTCCAAGCCCCAGCCCCTTATCCCTACTTTGCAAAGCAGACCACCCGAGAATTTTGAGAATAGTAGGAAATTCAATGCATAAATGAGTGGTGAGTTGGCCTCCTGACTTACTATGTGAAACCTAGAAACTAATAGTACTGAAATAAATCTTGACAAGTTTCTATATTATGACTTATATCACAAAGAGCTGATAAAACAGAGCTTCCTCAAAAAATCTAGAAAATGAAACGAGTGGACTTACCACTCCCGCCCCAACCTGAGGATAGAAGATTTTCAGATTCTGGGCTATGGCCCAGAAAACCAGACACATACCGTAAAGTTACAAATGACACCACTAAGTTTTTCCTAAAGAAGTCCTACCTCTCACCTAGGAAAGACCAAGATCCCCAAAGAGCAGGGAGATGTCCCACATTCAGCTAGAGTTAATGAACATGAATGATAATGAATAGTTAATGAACAAGGTACTCATGTTCTCAAAAGGGAAATCCAGCACATGCGAAGCCATGAGGCTAAAGTTTGTGTCTGCTGCACTGGCTACTTGAAGAACAGTACAAAACTGTATAATAGCCCCAAATCTCATCTAGTCATACAAAAAGTCCAGAAGAAGAAATAAGAATAGCTCTGGGGTTAACACTCTTCAAAGCTAGTGATAAGACTCCAAGCTAGTAATCTAGGCCTACCCACTATTTCCAGGTACCTGTCCACTGGTACAAAAGGAAACATCTGCTCTGTAGGTAACTGTAGCCTCACCAAGAAGACCTAAATTCAGGAGCAGTGTTCAAGTTTCTAAAGCTAAGAAAAACAAGATCATCTTTACTTCATTTACTTCATTTTACATCATTTTTGCTTAAAAATAAGCAGAAAGGTCTAAATACAAGAGATTTTCCTTCCCCCCCAACATTTTCTTTAAGATTTTTTTTTTTTTTTTAATTTTACTTGACAGACATCGGGCTCTCTGCTCAGCAGGAAGCCTGCTCCCCCCTTTCTCTCTGCCTGCCTCTCTGCCTACTTGTGATCTCTGTCAAATAAATAAATAAAATCTTTAAAAAATAAATAAATAAAAGATGATTCGCTCTTCACTCTATTATGCAAATAAACAAAAGAGATCAAACTGATAGGCAAAAAGAGAAAGGTTACCCCCACTGACTTATCTCTAGCAAAGTGGTAAAAAGTTTCTTCTGAGTGTTACTTTTTATAAAAACAACTAAGTAAGCTTGAGGACAATTTTGTGATCTGAATTTAAAACAAAACAAAACAAAATAAAAACTCTGATACTTCCAAAAAAGGGAGAGAAGATCATAACTCCCAATATTTAGCACTGAAAATATTCAGCTCCCTAAGACACTGTTGGCCAGGAGAACTCTAGGACTCCGTCCAATATCCTCTCTGAAGAATGCACACACACTCTTGAGAAAAAAAGTTAATGAACAAGGTACTCATGTTCTCAAAAGGGAAAAAAAAGCTAAAGCCCAATTAACTCAAATGCCATTGCTATTTTTCATCAATACAAGTGAATTGAACACAGACAGGTGGTGAGAGAGCAAACAGGAAAGAAACACAGTTACAATACTACTCATCAGACTGTCCCATGCCCAAGGAAAAAGGCCAGTAAATTAGTCTTCTACATGGAACGACAAAAGCATTAAAACTATTACATCGTTTTAGAAGAGTCTACTTAGACACAAATAATATGCTAGTCACTGTCAACTACTTCCTGTTACTACTCCTATTTGAAATCAATAAATACAAGCAAGAAATATTTAATTCACACCTCTAATAATGTAAGTACTGCACCAGGTACTGTGGAAGCCCCAAATATGTAAAACCTAGTTCTTACCTTCAAGCTGGTTAGCTGGGGAAATGAGACACACACATTTTAAAAGATAAACAATAAAAAAGTGAAGACATAAAAGAGTGACACAAGAAGTACCACACTGGTTCAGAAAAGGTATGATCACTGTGGGGCTGGATGGTCAAGCAAGGCTTCTGTTTATAAGGCAGGACTTAAGATGAACCAACAAGAATGAGATGTGGACAACTAGGAGAGGGAGAAGAGGAAGAAGATGACAAAAGGCAGGAGAAGATGAGGAAGATCATTAAGGAGTCTTAAGGGAATGTTTAATTTATGAGTCTGACCAATGAGCAGGGCTCACACAGAATTAGCAGCAGATAATCTGCCTAGGTTATAGCCAGCATTTCACAAAAGGCAAGGAGTTTATACTCGATCCTACACATCAGAGTTCTCAATGAGGTTTTGGGTTTTTTTTAGTTCAAATTTTACAAAGTAAACTTCCTTCTAAAACTCTTTAAAAAAATTTTTTTTGGGGTGGGCACCTATGTGGCTCAGTCAAACATCTGCCTTCAGATCAGGTCATGATCCCGGGGTCCTGGAAACCAGCCCTGAGTTGAGCTTCCTGTTCAGTGGGGAGTCTGCCTGTCCCTCTGCCTCCAGCCCTCCCCCGACTCGTGCTCTCTCCCGTTCTCTCACTCACTAATAAATAAATAAAGTTTTAAAAAATAATTTTTAAAGTAAACTCTACACCGCTTGTAGGGCTCAAACTCACAACCCTGAAATGAAGAGTTGCATGCTCTACCAACTGAGCCAGCCAGGGGCCTCCAAAGTAATCTTCCTTCTAAATTTAAAAGGTTAAAAATTTATAGAGTGGTTTTGGATGATTCAAAGTCTCTCACCATCTGATAAAGAAAAAGCTGTAATAAGAACTTTTCCAAAAGGAAGCAAGCCCCTTTGCCTCTTTCAAAGACATTAAAAAACAGCTAAAGACAGGGCGCCTGGGTGGCTCAGTGGGTTAAGCCGCTGCCTTCAGCTCAGGTCATGATCTCAGGGTCCTGGGATCGAGTCCCGCATCGGACTCTCTGCTCAGCAGGGAGCCTGCTTCCCTCTCTCTCTTTCTGCCTGCCTCTCTGTCTACTGTGGTCTCTCTATGTCAAATAAGTAAATAAATAAAAATCTTAAAAAAAAAAAAAAAAACCAGCTAAAAAGACAGGTTTTTCTTAAAGGAAATACTCATGAATGGATAAGAAACTAATTAATGCTTTCTTCTCCATTATTTTCTATATTTCCCAAACTCTTTACAATGACATATGATCTTTTAGAATTGGAAAAAAAAATTTTTTTTAAGATTATTTATTTATTTGAGACAGAGAAAGAGTGCAAGAGGGGGAGACCACAAGCAGGGGAAAGGGAGAAACAGACTCCATAGTGGGCAGCCTGACATGGGGCTTGATCCCAGGACCCTGAGATCATGACCTGAGCTAAAGGCTGTCACTTAACTGACTGAGGCACCCAAGTGCCCCTGGAAAAAAAAATTTTAATCCCAAATAAGGTACATATCCCATATTATGATATTTAAGGTCATCGTTTCAGAAGATAGGAGAAAAAAATCAGTAACAAACTGCTAACAAAATCTTTTGGTCTACTACAAATTTACCCATAATAATTTCAAGTCTGCTTACTTCAATGTCTTCATTCTCTCATAGGAAAGATTCATTTTAAGGTAGAAGGTTTAGTTGCCTTTAGCTTAAGTGGAGAAAAAAATTATGATAGGCAAAAGTATGTTTTTTGAATGGAGGGGAAAGGGGTCATAACATTTTAATATCTAACAGCTATCAGAACTTAGAAAGGAAACCAAAAGCCTTTAATGAACATACATTTGTTAAAAACACTTAGTAAACATGCTCTAAGCCCATCTCTCTTATCATTCATATTAATACATTCTTTGAACAGTAATGAAAGTTACTTTCCAAAAGACTAACAATGAAATCAGCTATTTATATAAAATAGTAACATTTATGAATATTTTATTATGATTCTGATAACAGGCCAGACAGACAGATATAGCTTACCTCGGTACAAAAAGATTTTGCAGGTGTTTTAGTATACTTTGAACATATAGATTAGGCTCTTTAATAACTGGCAACGGAATAGAATCTTTCGGCAATACTAAAGCCATAATCCAATCTGTATATACATCAACACAATATTTTACAGTCTCTCCATCCAGTGGAAGGGTCAGTCCATAGCAAATTACTTCCATAGTCCATTTCACCTAAACAAAAGAAAATATACATACAGCACTATCACACATCCCTACTATATTTCAGTAGACTGATTTAAAATATTGACCTCTTTTATTACCAAAAACCTCTCAAGTGACAGTATATCCATCTCAACTTTGTATCATCAGATTTATTCTCAAGAATGCACTTTTCATGGAAAAAATATACTCGGACAACATTTCCTAAGCAAAATATTTAAGAAAAAAATAAATTATTTATTTCTAAATATTAAACCCATGTTGGCTATTACCCATTAGATATTATTATTGTTTGTTATGTGAAATAAAAAGCAATTATGGGCCATCTTGATTTTCTCTAGAGACTGGAGGCACAGAAACACACAAAATTTTAGCTTTATTTCTCCTTTTAATTTGTATATAGGTATGTGTGTCATTTAAGAAATCATATATATAAATTCAATCATATTCCATTTCTAGATTATGCAGATAACATATTAACAAGCAACAGGAAAGAATACAACCTGCTCAACTCTTATTCTGTGACTCTTTCTACCAAAGAAAATAATTAACATGGGAAGGTAAGAACACACACAAGTGAAAAGGGACTTAAGTTGGTAAGATCTTAACAAGGCACTTAGCTGCACTAAATGAGTGCCAGGCCCTAGACCCATGTGCATCACATCACAGAGGCTGAGAGAACTTGTCTAAGCGATTACCAAACCACTGCCCACAGTCATGAAGAATGAATATAATATAAGCAGAAAGGGAAAATAGCATAATTTGCAAGAGAGGATGAAACGATATTCCAGATTCTATAGACTGGAAAGTTTCAGTGAATTCCAGACGAAACTGTGGGACAAATTACTAAGCAGATGATCAGTGAGCACTTATAAAATGGAAGCATGATCACTGGGAACCAGCCTACTCAAAAAGAACAAGTCATGCCAGTCAAGCTTCATTCCTTTACTAACAAGGTTACTATGAAGGCAGTGGACAATTGCATAACCCTGGCAATTTACAAAGCAACTTTCATAAATATCATCTAACCATCAAAATAACCCTGTGTGAGAGGTTAAATTATCCTCACTTTATAGATAAGAAAACTAATGCTTAGGAAGATTAAGCAGTTTGGCCCAAGTCACTGGTTTGGAAATGGTAAAACTGAAAACTTGGACCCTAATCTTCCGGCTAGACATCTGAAGCTACTCCCACCATATCCCATCAATAGCCTTGTCTGGCTAAGGGGGACCAGGAAATGTGGTCAGATGCAGGATATTCTTTTGACAAGATGGAGACCTATGGCCCAGAGGAAGGTAAAATGGCTGGATTTTAAGTTGTTGAAATACAAGATGAGAGAACACAGCAGGTTATGCACTAAGACCATTTTGAAGAAGGTGCCCAGTGGCATGCCAAAGGCCCTGCTGAGATTTTTACTTAGGAAAAGAGAGAAAAACAGACTACAGGCTAAACATCTGTAGCTATCACAAAGCTAAAATGGATAGCTAACTTGTTATACAAAAATTCAGTATTCAAAGACTTCAACAGTTTAAAACAAAAGTTGAATCTAACAAGATAAATACAGGTAAAGAAAATTTTAAGCTCAAAAACAACTACAACGACTAAGGGTAAAATCATGTTAACAGCAATATAACATAGACAATAAATATAGTATTATCTACAACAGTGATAAACTTTAAAGGCTCTAACACCACAGTGAAGCTGTGACAAATATAGGAGGGTAGGAGGAACTGAACCACGCATAAGAAGGGATTTTAAAAGGGACTGCAAGTCTGTAATTGTCAGATGAAACGACAAAGGAGAAAACATCTCTGGTGATACCCTCATAACAGTTCAGTTGTATAATTCTAGAGGGCAGTGGATTCAAGGATTATTCTCTCATATCTTTTTTTTTTTAAGATTTTATTTATTTATTTGACAGAGATCACAAGTAGACAGAGAGAGAAGGAAGCAGGCTCCCTGCTGAGCAGAGAGCCCAATGCGGGGCTCGATCCCAGGACCCTGGGATCATGACCTGAGCTGAAGGCAGAGGCTTTTACCCACTGAGCCACCCAAGCACCCCAATTCTCTCATATCTTTTTAAGGGTGAGGAAGGACAACAAACAAGGGCTGTACCAGAGCACCTCTATCCACTCATGTGCCATCTCTTCCCAGGAGAAGATTACAGACCCACCAAGAGCAGTGTGCACCAGGGCAAGCGCTGGTCCTTAGGGTAAGTCTCTGCTAAGTTACTCTGAAGAGAGAAAAATGCTCCTCAGACTGAGGGGCTTCATCCTCCAGCAACCCATGGCCTGCAGAGGGTAAATAAACTGCCTTTAGAGCTATAAGCTTTGGTCTTGTATCCAGTTTTCTATCTAGATTGTGTCTAATTTCTCCTTCATCAGAAAGAAATAAAAAGTAAGGGGGAGAAAAAGTGGGTCTGGAAAATAAGCTAACCCAAAGTCTGAAGGTTGTATAAACTTCCTCAAGCACAAAGTTCTAATCCCGTATCTTAGCCAGACATCACACTAGCAAGTTCCTGTATCCCTCTGTTTTCAGGGTCCCTTCATGACCTGACCCTTAAAACTTCACTTTAGCCCAGTCACTTGAACCCAAGAATAGAGGACCACCTCCAGGCTGAGCCACTCTAAGAGCTCTTATCTTTAGAGACAGCAAACACAACCCCCATTCCAACCACTTGGGCTTACAGCCATACGGGCTTAGCTGCTCTGCTAAACCTGAGAGATAGGTAAGGGTAGGCAGACATGGAGACACAGGAGGTCCTCAAGTTCAGTGTGTACGTGTAGCCTGAAAACTTGACACAAGACAGGCCTTCAGTTAGAGGCCCTATGGGAGGAGCAGTGAAGACCTTCCAAACACACCTCTGAATAAAAATCTGAAGACTGGGCCCAGAGCTTAGGGGAAAGGGCCCGACACTTTAAGCCTCCGTCTTGGGTACACAGCTCAAGTGGAGAATTGGGCCTGGCTAGTAAGGGGCTAGCAGCACAACAGTACAACCTATTCCCTGACCCCCACAAACTCTCAGCCCCAATCCTCAGCCCAAAGGTCAAAATTAAGTAAGTTGTACTACAATGAACAGAAACCCATTAAAAGGACAATGTCAAATAAATTCTTCAGTAACAAAATTCTGTTTTCACACAGTAGAATGAAATGAAAAAAACACTTACTTCTTTGTCAGTTTTTAACAAACTCTCACTACCAGCCACTGAAGGGGTACCTAAGGCCTGCCCAAGGGGATGGACCACTGCATTTGCCACCTCTCGCCCAACGCTCTCTGGATAGCTGTGCAGCACACTCGTGTGGCCCTGATCATTCTGAATCACCAAATGCAGTGACCTCCACTCAGAGTACATCGTGCCGCTAAAGGACTATCCAAATGGCACCTGAAAAGACAAAAAAAATTTCTGTTAAATTACACTGCTATAAATTAATAGAAATCAATAAAACACAGATTTGCCCTACATGGTAAGATAAAGCAGCTACAAAAACACTACCAAGCAGACAGAAAAAACACACATTTAAATGTTTTGAAAATGTCCTGAAACAGCCTCACAGCAAGATCAGGTAGGAAGGCAGACCCTGGGAAGCAGCTGTCTTACCACCTCCCCAAAAGAGCCTCAGAAACCCTGGAGCAGAACTGGGACAGATACCACTGTGTAGGGGGATAATGATCTGATCTGGTTCTCGTGACAAGAGGGAGACCTCCTCATTCTATGTTCCAGGAGAGAAAAAGATACAGAATGAAGTACCCTAACTAGAAAGGAAGACAAAGGAAAGAGTTTACTCCAAGATCTATATTTTTCAGTCAATAATATGCAAGTATCTATTACATGCTAGAAACATACCCCTGCAATTTCCCACTGATGTCCTCAAATCAAACATAAAATTCTTTATGAATATTTCATTCCTGCAGGAGCAACACACAAATTTCTAGTAATGGAACACCCAGAAGTCATAGTGTTATCAGAAAATATATTAAGAGCTTGACTTACTGAGCATTTACTACATGCCACTCATGCAATCACCAAAACAGCTCAATGAACAGGGGTCCCTGAGTGGCTCAGTCACCTGTGGATCCCCCAGCTCTTAGTTTCAGCTCGGGTCGTGGGATCCAGCCCCACATGAGGCTCCACACTCATCAGGGAGTCCACTTGTGATTCTCTCTCTCCTTCTCCTTCTGCCCCTCCCCACACTTGGGGGGGGGGGTTGTGGGTGCATATGCGCATGCTCTCTCTCTCTCCCTAAAGATAAAATATATCTTGGAAAAAAACCAACTCAATGAATATTAATGAATGTTATCTCTATTTCACAGATGAAAAAGCTGAGACAGAGAGAGGTTTGCTGCTTACCTGAGGTAAGCTTACCTCATATATACCACATATATACCTTATATATACCTCATATATACCACATATAACATGGTGGAGCTGGGTTTCAATCCCTATCTGTTGGGTTCCGGGGACCATTCTCTTGACCATGGCTTGTACTACCTTCTCCCTATCCTGTACATTCTCTGTGCATGTACTGCTTCTCCCTGTGCTGTACAGTCTCATGAAAAGATCTCTATCATGAAAACGAAAAACTTTCAGCTACAGAAAACATAGCTGTATGAATGCAATGTAAATGTTATAATCATAAACATGAAGAGAATCAAGGATGGTTAAGCTCTTTCCAATTAATCTCTGCTAACTTCCAATTTCTACTTGTTCTGAAATCTGTATGCCCAGCCAGCAGAGTTTAAGCAAAATACATGGGTACACTTAATCTTTAAAAAGTTCTATCCTTGGGACGCCTGGGTGGCTCAGTTGGTTGGACGACTGCCTTCGGCTCAGGTCATGATCCCGGAGACTCGGGATCGAGTCCCGCATCAGGCTCCCAGCTCCACGGGGAGTCTGCTTCTCCCTCTGACCTTCTCCTCGCTCATGCTCTCTCACTGCCTCTCAAATAAATAAATAAAATCTTTAAAAAAAAAAAAAGTTCTATCCTTTAAGCTAATTTTCCTTCATACTGGGCAAGACTAGCATTGTTCAATTTTATCTTTAAAAACCTCATTCCAGCTCAACAAGTATCAGTATTTTTCATGAGGATATGGCATTTGAGAATTACAGGCCTGAAGAATGAAGATGAAACTCCTTAGCATGAAAGTCAAAGTCATTCACAGACTGGTCCCAAACTACATTTCTTTCTCATTTCTATACAGAGGAACCCACCATGTTCCCTTCCCCTCTTTCATACCTCCTACCCCCAACCCTACTCAATCTTCTCAGCTTCTCTGGGAATCTGATGGACTCTGGGCCCTGTACCTTTCCATACCCTCTGAGATCTGATATCCTCCTCTGGACGAAAAGGCCCTGAAAATAGGAAGGCAAGAAAGCTGAACCAGCATCTAACAAGGTACCTACCATCTGAAGGAAGGGTGGATTCGACTACTGAGATTAGCTCAGTTTCCTTGGGTTTATAAGGAATTCCCCCAAGGATATTCTGGTGCCATCCCCATCCCTCCCAAAATAATGGAAGGGGAAAAAGGGAAAGTTCTGATAGGGAGCCATCCCTATCAGATGACAACTTATATTCCTATGCCATACATTTTTTCTCACCTCTTTTAGTCAACATATATACAAATACATATATATGCAGTGCATACACAGTATAATATACATACAAACACTAGACATAGTCTCTTACGTAAATGCACAAGAATATTACACAAGGACTTTTGTTTCAGTGTTTTTACCTTTTTCATTTTATTTGGCTTCATGTCCTATCCAAATAGTTCACTTCCCTAGACAGATAATCCATGTTGATAACCTAATATTTCCTCTTGTGTTTGCTCTACCCTAACTCAATCATATTAAAATAATTTTACATACTTGCATAGATAGGCATTGTATACTTTTCTGTATCTTTTTTTCCCCATTTAACAATGCCTCATGAACATCCTTCCAACTAATAATACATTCTTTTTAATGACTGTGTAACATTCCACAACATGGGTGTGGTATAACTTATTCAACTAGTCTCCCAACATGTGTAATTCACTTCATTTCCCACTTTTTTATCACCAGGAAATAAGGTAATAAACATACTTATTCATATAAACACTGGCCTTTTAATTTCTATGGGACAAGTTCCCAAGAATGAAACTACTGGATCAAAGGGCATTTGTTTTTTTTTTTAAGATTTTATTTATTCATTTGACAGACAGAGATTACAAGTAGGCAAGAGAGGCAAGCAGGGAGAGAGAGGAGGAAGCAGGCTCTCCGTGGACCAGAGAGCCTGATGTGGGGCTCGATCCTGACCTGAGCCGAAAGCAGAGGCTTTAACTCACTGAGCCACCCAGGCACCCCAAAGGGCATTTGTTTTTAATGTTAATGGGTCTTGCCAGATTGCTTCCCAAAAAAAAGCTGTAACAACTTCCATCTACATTTGGAATGGATGAGAGCCCTTCCCTCCTCTCACTCTCCATCTCCTGCCAGGAGCTGCTTGCTTTTTTTCTTTCTTTCTTAGCCAATTGGATAGGTATGAGGTTTCATAGAACATTTCATTGTTCTAGTCACATACTTATTTTAAGATTTTACTTATTTATTTGACAGACAGAGATCACAAGTAGGCAGAGAGGCAGGCAGAGAGAGAGGGGGAAGCAGAGAGCCCCGATGTGTGGCTTCCCAGGACCCTGGGATCATGACCTGAGCGGAAGGCAAAGGCTTTAATCCACTGAGCCACCCAGGCGCCTCCTGGTCACATATTTAAATTTTATAGCTTGAGTCTGGCTTAGGTGGTTTCTGCCTCTCATCTCCTCTGTCAGTGTTCAAACTGTGGGTCATGAAATAAATGTAATGGGTAACACTTTTGTTTTTAATTACCTGGAATAAGATATACAATAAAGGCATCAGACATAGTAAAGCCAATATTTTGTGAAACTTGTTTCACTTTTCATAAATGCATATTTCTGGGTCACAGTATAAAATACATTTATTATAGGACTAGGTCCAAAAGTGTGAAAATGTAACCCTAAATGTATATGTAGTCTCCTAGATTTCCTGCAAAACAATTGCTTATTTCTTCACACTTAAGTTTTATATTCATCTGGAATTCACTTCCGTAAATGGTATAGGAAAGGTGCAGTTTATTTTCTTATAAAATGTACAGTCAGTTGTGCCATCATCATCTATTAAAAATACATCCTTTTCCACCAAACTGAAACACCAATTTGTCATATACTAAATCCTCATTTATATAGGAATCTACTTATGAATCTGTTCTATTCAACTATTTATCTATTCCTATGCCAATGCCATAATGATTTAAATTCAGTGGCTTTATAGAATGTCTTAAGATCTGAAAAGCCCCCCCTCCCCTATTCTTTTTCAAAACTTTATTGACTGTTCTCAGACCAAATTGTTATATATGTATTCTTCTATATAAAATTTAAGATTATTTTATACAATTAAAAAAAATAAACAAAACCTTGCTAGGAATCTAATTGAAATTGCTTATTCTACCTTCCCAGCCTCATCTTCTTTTTTTTTTTTAATTTTTATTTTTTATAAACATATTTTTATCCCCAGGGGTACATGTCTGTGAATCGCCAGGTTTACACACTTCACAGCACTAACCATAGCACATACCCTCCCCAATGTCCATTACCCCACCCCCCTTTCCCAACCCCCTCC
>PISX010000158.1:0-345256 GCA_004024625.1 Mellivora capensis
GACACTTTTAAATTTTTAAAATTTTATTGTGGTAAGAAAACTCAACATGAGATCTACTCTCTTAACAGATCTTTAAGTGTACAGTACAGTATGTTATCTCAACATTTGCCTATGGTCAGGTCAGGGCCATCACATACCTCCCCTGTTCCTCAAACTTCTGGCTTTCAGCTCTGGGTAGCTTAGTGTTATTGGAGTGAAGAGTGCAAGGAATAGGAGAGAGATACTGTGGACTGGACCCAACCTGACTATAGGCACTGTGTTTTACTCTGGATCTCTAAAACTTACTCATCTTACACAAATGAAATTTTATACTCATTAATTAGCAACTCCTCATTCCCCTTCCACCTCCAGTCCCTGGTAACTATAGTTCTATTCTTTGCTTCATTGAATTTCACTATTTTAGATACCTCATATACATGGAATCACACAGAATTTGTCCTTCAGCGACTGGCTTATTTCACTTAGCATAACGTTCTTAAGGTTAATCCTTGTTGTCATATATTGCAAGATTTCCTTCTCTCTCTCTCTTTTTAAAAGATTTTATTTATTTATTTATTTGACAGACAGAGATCACAAATAGGCAGGGAGGCAGGCAGAGAGAGAGACGGGGGGAAGCAAGCTCCCTGCTGAGTGGAGAACCCGATGTGGGGCTTGATCCCAGGACCCTGGGATCATGACCCGAGCTGAAAGCAGAGGCTTTAATCCACTGAGCCACCCAGGCACCCCTTTCCTTCTCTTTTTAAGGCTGAATAATATTTCATTATATATCTATACTACATCTGCTTTATGCATTCATCTGTTGACGGACATTTAGGTTGTTTCCGTATCTTGGCTGCTGTGAGCACTATTGCAGTGAACATGGGATGCTACTATCTCTTTGAGATCCTGCTTTCAATTCTTTTGGATGAATACCAAGAAGCGGGATCTCTGGATCATATCGTAGCTCTGCATTTAATTCTTTGAGGCACCTCCATACCATTGTCCATTGTGGCTCCACCATTTTGCATTCCTGGCCAGGTGTTTTCTAAGCTTTTTACAGATTCTCCTATTTTAGTGAAAAAAAGTTTTCACTCCCCACATACAGTGGTACTTGATGCCTTCAATCCCTAAGTCTTTCAGAAATTCCAAGGAGAATCAGGTTGGTTCTGAGTTTTTCCCACTGTTGGCTTAGGATCCAGTTTTCTTAGGTATGTTCAGTTTGGGTCCTTCAAGAAGTGGACACCAAGATGAGATTAAAGATGCAAGAGAGTTATCGGGGAAGACACCCACAAGGGAAATGGGGAGGAAACTGGAGGAGGCTGGGAAAGCTGTCAAGTCATGATGCATGTTTAATCACTTGGGGGGAGAGAGGGGAGGAAGGAAAGTAGGTTGGGTAGCAAAAAAGCAGTAGAATGATGTGCAGTGCCAAGAAAGTTTCAACAAAGCCAATGGGGGCAGTTCTTGAGGCTAAATGAATTGTCAGAGGAGTCTCATGTCTTCCAGGAATACCCCTCACTTAGTATCTCTTCTGTACTCTGCCAATGGCTGGGAGTAAGTGTGGTGACTGATTCAGAGCCTAGCAGCTGGGACAGTTGATTAGCTACCCTGAAGCTGGAGAAAAGCACATTCCCAGGGCTGCTGTGTCCCAGCAGGTGTGCTCATTCTGGCCCCACCCCCCAGGGAAACAATACAGAGGGATTTTCCTAAAAGGCAGAACCCACAAGGACAGAGAGAATAGGAAAGGCAATAGCAATAAAGTTTTGGAAGCTGGATGTGTGTTTTTAAACCATCATAAATTTATCCAGAAATCCTTCAAGGTTATTTATTGTCATTCCTTGTTCTCTCATAGGCACAGTCAAGACTACACATGTTCCCCTGAGTACTGCCTTGGCTGCTTACTCCCAATGGTTAATAAGTAATTTTTTTTTTTTTTTTTTTTTTAGTTTTTGACAAATATAGCTAGCTGTTGACAGTGCTATGTAAGCCTATATAACCCAATGCTTTTACACTTGATGATGGTGTTGTCTGAATGTCATCTTCCTGGCAAGGGCTCTGGTACTTTTGTGCAGAATGGCCAATTGGAACCGGTGTCACTTCAGTTCAGCTCAATGACTACCTGCAGTGTCCTACCAAGTGCCTGTCCTGTGTGAGAACTGGGAATATAGAACAAAGCAGAGGTATGTGTCTTGATTATAATCACCTAGTACAGTAAGTGCTATGAGCAGGTGGCATGGGGCACTGTTGCAGAGTAAATGGTGGGCACCTGACTTGGCCTCTGGGGTTCATGGAAGACTTGGAGGAGATGGCTGAGTCTTCAAGGACAAGTGGGAATTGTCTGGGAGATTTAGGGAAGGGCATTTCTTTCTTTCTTTCTTTTTTTAAAAAGATTTTATTTATTTATTTGACACAGAGAGAGATGATCACAAGTAGGCAGAGAGACAGGCAGAGAGAGATGGGGGAAGCGGGCTCCCTGCTGAGCAGAGAGCCCGATGCGGGACTCGATCCCATGACACTGAGACTATGACCCAAGCCGAAGGCAGAGGCTTAACTCACTGAGCCACGCAGGCGCCCGGGAAGGGTATTTCAAACAAAGGGAACAAGTGAAGAGGCATGGTGTGAGGTGTCCGAGTGCATTCTGGAATCTGGGAACTCCAGGTCATTTGGTATTATTGGAACACAGAGGGCAAGGGGTAGGGGAGGGGTGTGGTGGGCCTGATCCTAAGGATTGTGGAGGTATTAGGGAGTTGGGGGCTTGTCCTGAAGGCCATGCCTATCTAGCCATTTCTGGTAGTTTGGGCAGCTCCCAGAGGCTGTCATTATCCCTCTCCCCAGGACCCCATGTCCTTCAAGGGATCTTGTAAGAGCTCTGGGTGCAGAGCTTGGCTAACTGTGAACATCTCCCCATGATGGTGCTATCCTAACATTTCATCCTGTTTGAGGAAGCCTGGGCCATCTTGCCTTTCCTCCCTCCATAACTTTCGAGCCCAGAAATACTAGCCCCTTATAGGCATCACCTCTCTGAGAGGCTCCACATTTAAGGCTCCTCAAAATTGTTTTCCATATTCACCTTGCAGGAAGCAGGAGGCTGGGACCCCCTGCAGACCCCAGACTCTGCAGCCTGGCTTTGAGGGGAGAATGTTTGCTCAAATTTTCCCAAGTACCCCAGGAGTTACCCACTTCCAGGAGGGGTGTTGTGAAGAGAGGTGTGATGGGAGTCAGACAGATCTGGTGCTAATCCCGGCTGAGGCACTCACCTGCTGGGTGACCATGGGCAAATTCCTTCTTTAGTGTGCAAGCTTTGCCTGATGCCCCTCTCCGTGCAGAGCTCTATGCTGGGTCCTGGGAAAACAAGACAACGGAGGGGAGACAGACAGACAAACAAGGGGAGGACTGAGTTACCGCGTGAGCCCAGAAAGACTCAAACTCTCATGTTACTTGAGAAGGTGAGTGTTATCGTGACTCTACCTCTGATGGAGAATTGGGGCTTGAAAAGATCACACGACTTATCCAAAGTATCTGTAACTCCATTCTCTCGTGCATCACCCGCGGTCTTCCAGAGTCTGCCCAATAATGTCCCAGCAGCCGCAGCTGCTGTGGGAGCCCGAAAACCTGCCCTTCCTTCCTCCTGCCTGTGGAAGGATTGCCAAGTGACAGTTTGCCCACAGGGATGGGGAATGCCTTAGGCCTTCCGATGGGCCCACCTGGAATGGGCACGGTGGCCATGTTGGTGGGCTGAGATAATGCCAACATTTCTTTCTTCACCTGCAGGACCATAGCTCCCATGTCCCTGGGCCCTGGGTGGAGTGGTACCGACAGATAAAATCTTTGGGGGGACCATTAGGGCTTCTCTCCCTGGGATATCTGACCCGCGGGGCTGGGCGTGTGTGCTGGGCTGTCAAGAAGAGTTATCTCCAGACGGCCCCTTGGCCTGCCTGTTTTCTCCTCCGCGGTCCCCTCCTAATTCATTTTCCGCCTTTAATGTACTGTTGTGGAGCTTCCTCTCCCATTAGGGCCTGTAATGTGCACCGATTCCCTTCAGCTTGACTGCCCTTAATAGGCAGCGTAAATAGAATTTAGTGTGGCATGCACTAACATCTCTATCCATTGTCCAGAGATTAAATACTTGCCACCGATGGTTCATGCACCATCAGCCTCAGGCCCCGTCTCATAGCTCCCAACCAAAGGAGGATATTAAATTAATTTGCAGGTTGCTTTAGCAAAACCTAACAACAACAAAAAAAATCCTCCGCAGGAGGAGATGTGGGAGCTCGATGCGTCTGCCCACCATCAATCACAGGGCGGGAGGGTGGGAGTCGATTAGTGACCAGGGATGATATTTTAGTCCGTCTGGAGCTGGGTCCCTGTGGGGGCCACATTGCTTGGCCGTCCACTTCTGTCTTAGTCCCCAGGCCTTGGTCCACAGCCAGCCCTTTCTTTGGTTCTGGAATCCAGTCTGATGTGTGGAGTGAGGGGTGGAGAGAGGGATGTGGGGTTAGAGTTTGGAATGCAGGGGCGACTTTCTCCTCTGTAGGGGGGTAGCCTAAAGACAGCATGTGACATGGCCTGGTTTGGAAGCTTCCTGAAACCTCCCCTTAGACCTTTTGGGTTCCTTTGGCATACCTTTCTCATTCGGGGCCCTGCTTGGCTGGCTGTCAAGTCTGGGATGAAGACAGACTAGGAGATGATAGGGTGAGGCTCAGTGCGGGGCCTGCCTCTGGGCTCCCGCTGGGCATTTATGGGCCTTTCTGCATTGAATGGTGGTTTGTGTCATCAGCCACGATCATGTAGGGGAGAGAGACTGTAAACAGACTGTGACAATCCAGGTGCGAGAGTTTTATACTACCTAGAAGATTCCAAGGGGCACTGGGGAGCAGGTAACCTTTGGGTTGGACTTCTGTGCAGAAGCAGGAGCTACCTATCAGGGTGGAGGCAAAAGGAGAGTTCCAAGCACACAGATGGGAGGTGCCACCACACATGATAATGTCAAAGGATGGCAGGGAGTTCAGAATGGCTGGACAACCTGGTGAGCAGGGGTGAGGCTGGGAGGTGAGCTTTATGTGGAGGCAGTGGGAGCCATGGAGGCATCATCAGCAGGAGGGAAACATGATCAGGACTGTGCTTGGTGGAATATTCTGGAATAGTGAGAGGGTAGCCCTCAGTGGGGTTAGGCTGGAGGCAGGCAAATCTAGGGAAGCCTTGCACAAATCCTGGGGGAGATGGGTCTAGGACTGTGACACCAGTGGGGACCAGAAGGGTGAGTTCTGATTCTGGACTGAGAGTCTCCCAGGCAGGGGAAAAAAAACGATTCCATCTTCCTCCTTCTTCCTCTTAGTTCCGGCATGGCTGGGAACAACAAAACCCAGTCCTTGTGCTCAGCTGGGCACTGAGCAGAAGTGCCAAGTCCAGGTCCCTATCTGTCGTGGGCACTGTCTGCCCAGAAGTAAGGCCCAGGGTGAGAGGAGCCAGGGATGACGGGTCTGGCTCCCTTGAGCAGGGTTGGAATGGAAGGCGCCTCTAGCCGGCATGCGGACCCAAGGGGCGGCCACTCTCCCAACAGGATTGGTGGGTGCCCAGCAAACCTGTCACCAGCCTCTGTGCCAATTTCTGAGCAGATATCACTAATCAACTAAGCCACTTTTCCCAGTGAGGGACAAAAGGATCCTTTTCAGCACATCTCAGCACAGAACAACAAGGCAGCCGCCGCTAATAGACTACAGCCGACACAGGAGAGTTTGAACAAGCTGTCGAGTTGGAAACAACCATGTCTAACCTGGGATGTCCCTGGCCTGACCACGTAGGATGACCTGAGCTTGGGACATGTGGCCATTTTTCCTGATAGGAACCGATAGAACCAGACATTTAGTTGTTTAACTCCAAGCCAGGCTCTCCTTTCTTCCCAGGTGTGAGCAGCCGTGATGGGTGTGAGGAACCTTGCCTTTCCTCTCAGATTGTACCTGCTTCCAGCCCACCGCCGCACCCTTCCCTGCATGGCAGGAATGTGGCGGGTCCTTGTGGCTCCTGGGGCAAGGCGAGGAGGGGTCTTCAGCAGCCGCGCAAGACTCCGCTGTGGGCGGCCAAGCGCTCCCTGCTGAAGCCCTCCACCACTGGCCTCCACTCACAGTGCTTTATTAATAGCTTTTAACACAGTCATTTGGGCTAATTGAAAATGGGAGCAATGCTAATATGCTTCTTACATTTCATTCCTTTTTTTTTTTTAAATTTCAAAAAAGATGCTAAAAGCATTTATCGAGTCGTTTCTGGAGAAAAGAAATAAAAAGGTCTCCCCTCTGGCAATTGCAATGGTGTGGTCTCCTGCCAGCACCCCACGCGGGGTGCTTGTGGTTCTTTAGCATGATTTAAGATGTCCAGGTGACCCCTTATAAAGCCATCAGTGGGAGCGGCTTGGAGACATCCTTTGCTCATGGGTGAGCTATGCCTTACTCGTCCTGAAGGTGGAGATGAGTGGGACAGGACGAGGGCTCTTTGGCTGATGTCCCCTTACTGTGGGGCTGATGTCCCCTTACAGCACAGAGAGGCTGTCTGGTGTGACTGTGGCACAGGCACGTTTATGGGAATGAGTAACCTGGATTTACAGTCCTGGGAGAGCAGGGTTAATTAAGCCGAGTTTAGCATTAGTGACCCTTTCTTGGTCAAAGAGGACAGGTGTGCCTGTGATTCTCCATTTGCCCTCCTTCTCTCCCTAGTGTATTTCCCCGGCTTTTTCTGGGCCCCAAAAGGCTGACCCCTGGACTTGCTTGGAGGGTTCCCATTGGGTTTTGCCAATGGGAGCCACTGGCAGGAGATCAAAGGGCAGAAGACGAGAGCCATGGGTCTGCCTTCTCCTTGGGTGTGTGGTTTTGTGGCTGGCCTCTGGCGCACTCTGCCTCTGGCCTTCCAGGTCATGATGGCCTAACCCAATCCTCCTTCTGTTCCTGGTTCTCCTGCCTCCAGCATGGGATCGCGTACCCATGGGGAAAGCCCTGGCTCCCCGTCAGTCACCTCCAGCACCACTTCACAAAACCTTCACCTCCATATACAGCTCCCTCTGAGAGCTCTTCTGGATGGCCTGGTCTGGAATGTTCTCCCATTGAGCACAGCTGAATACACGTGGCCAGGAGCTCTTTGTAAAATCACTTCTGCCCTCAAAGGATCAAAGTTTGCCCTTGGCAAGGCTCTCTGCACAGTTCTGCAGACCACTGGGAACACTGCCAGAATAAGAGCGGGTCTCTCCAGGGGGATCCCTTTGAGACCAATACAGGAATATGGACGATCCGGCGGTTAGCAGCCCTGTTGTCACAGTTCAGCTGTAGATTGTGTGTGCGTGTGACTGAAAGCATGTGTGTGTGTGCACAGGCAGGTGTCCTTGACAAGAGCCTTTGTGGGGAGGGAGGAACTCCAAAGGAAAGCGCCCTGGACGCATCTTCCAGGGGAAGGAAGTCCTTAGGACCCACTGTCCCAGATCTCAGCTTATTCTGGCAGGGAAAGGCAGCTGAGGACCAGCTGAGAACCCTCTCGGAGAGGCGAGAGGTTGGGTCAAGTCAGCAAGCACCTGCCTTGGATAGTGCAAGGTGCTGTGTGAGACTCTAGAACTAAAAACACTGACTTGAACTTGGATGCAGGCTACATCGAACTGGGCAGTGACTTGAGGTCTTCGAGTGTCCTCAGTATCTTTATCTGCAATAGGACCCATGTCCTCTGAAAGCCTTGAGATTCTGTGGTTGTCTGAGTGGGGAAACCTAAGTTTGCCACCCTTGGCACTATTGCCATTTTGGACGGGATAATTCTTTCTTGCAGGCCATCCCGTGCACTGGTTTGGAAGGATGATGGAACCCACCACGTACCCGGCCACAGCTTACCCCACAACTGTCTTCGTGAATAGAGTTGGACTTGGTTATAGGTTTTGTAATCCTAATTCTGAGGTGCGGGACCTGGGCCTGCATTATCCCTGCTTCATGAGGTTTTGGGAGTGGACTCCTCCACAGCCTTCCTGTTCCGGAGACTGAAGACTCATTTACTCAATGATCAGATAAAATCTGAACCTGGCTCATCTGAAAGCCCAGCCATGTGGTGTGAGGGAGGGATTCAAGGAGGGAGGCAGGAGCAAGGCCTGTGTGTGGAGGGTCCCAAGAGGTATGGGGGGAAGGAACTGGGCCTGCAGCGACCGGGGTAGTCACCTCTTGGTGTGCCCTTGGGCGAGTTATTAACCTCTTTGCACCTCGGTTTTCTTATCTTCGAAATGGGGGTGATAATTGTAACCTGCTTCGTGGAACTCTTAGATCAGTCAAGATCCTGGAAGGACAGAAAGGGCACACTCCAGAGGCTTCCTCAAAAGGATGTCCGGAAGGAAGGGCCAATCTACACAGCATGGGAAGGATTAAGGAATCATAGGGGATGGTAAGGTCTAGGGCTAGCAAGAGCAGAAAACAGGGAGCCCTCCTCTCTGTCCAGGCTGGAGGGGCAAGGGAGAGAGAGGTGTCTCCAGAGGCCATGAGAGCTGGAGTCGAGTCTCGGCACTCCTCCTCCTTGTCTCCCCTGATCTATAGCTGTGGCTGCACCCCCAGCTGGACCACTCACCTCTTCCAGGGGCCTTCCACTGTCAGAAAGCACCCCAGGACTGGAGGGCAAGGGTGGCACAGCAGGAAGAGGTCAGCTTCCCGGGGTGCTGTGCTTGTCAGAGAAGGTTGAAGAGTGGATGTGGGCAGTGTGTGGGGGCGGCCAGCACATGGCAGGTGGACGAGTGGCTCTTTGCTAAGTGTTTTGAACAGTGGCCAGCAGGCAGGGAGAGCTCACCTCTGGGAAACCCTGTGCTCAACTCCGGTACCTAAGTGAACCTCTGCAGCCTCTCCTGGCCCCAGTGCAGGGCTCACCTCTGGGAAGGTTGCAGGCTCTCCGTTTTCGAGTTGTGAGGACTAGCCAGGCCGGCTGTGGGGTGGTGCCCCTGTGGAGACCTTAGCCCAGGCTGGTGCCCACTCCCACCTCACAGACACCCTGGGCCTCGCCACTTGATCCAGAACCCCCAGTGTGTTCGTCAGCCCTGCTTCATCTCCCTGCATCCCTGGTTCCCTTTGGTTCTGACCCCACATGTGGACCAGAAGGGGGGAGGCCTCAAGGGCCCTGTCTGGGGAGAAGGTGGCCCAGCCTTTGTTTTGCCCTGAGTCCCCTTAGCAGTGGACTTCTCATGAGGCCCTGAAGGGATTTTCCTTTGCTTTTATGAGCCCTTTTGTGCAGTTCTGCAAATATGGGGTGGCGAGCCCCCAAAGAGCTCCTGTGGTGCCTGTGTTCCTAGCTGCTTATAGGGGTGCCCCATCAGGGGATCCAGGGCCTAAGGGGGTGCCCTGACTGGGTGCAGAGGGAGGCAAAGGGCAACATTTCATGAGATTTTGTGTCTCACCTATCATATGGCTCTGACTGTGGATTGTCTTGTGGGTAGAAGGTGGGCTCCCCCCATTTCCAGGGCCCAACCACCTGAAGGGATCTGGGGCCAGATTCCCTTTCCACTCAGCTCTGACAGAAGCGTGCAGGGTGGGGTGGACCTGCACTCAGCTCCTGGGGTGGCACAGGGAGGGGAAGCTTCCTAGCCTCTCCTCACCCCCGCCCCACCCCTTCTGTGGCTGGTTATCTGTGTCTAGTGGGATCAGGGGAGCCCTGGACCCTCTTCCAGTTCCAGCTTGTTCTGACTCTCCATCTAGGGTCACCAAATAAGATCAAGGATGCTCAGTCAAATTTGGATTTCAGATAAACAATGAATCATTGCTTGGCATAAGTATATCCCAAAGGTTGCACGGAACATATTTATGCTTAATGACTTGTTATTCATCTGAAAATCAAATCTAACTGGATATCCTTGGTATTTATTTATTTTGATTTTTTTTAATGCTAAACCTGATAATCCTGTCCACCCACAATCTCTGGCCTTACCCTCTTCCCTCTACTGGCCCCCTAAGTAGGCGTTTCAGTGCCCCCTCCCCTTCCTCCATCGTTCCTTTGCAACTCTCGAACCCAAGCTTAAAGAGCTCTGCAGTGGGGTCATTTCGGACCCACAAAGTCCCCAGGGACTGGTGGGTTGAGCCCTGGCTCCTACTGGCCTTTGTCAGGGGTAGGGTGTGGAGGCACGAGCAAAGGGGTGGACATCCCTCATGCTGGGGACTGCTTGGTTGTCCCCTTGCCCACAGCACGGGAGGTCCAAGCATGTGCAGACCCCATGCTCAGCACTTAACTCACCTTATTTCATCTCATCTTCCCACAGGCCTGTGAAGCTGGCGCTGAGGATATCTGTGTAAATTACTAACCCAAGACACAGAGAAGTTAAGGGCTTGCCCAAGGTCACACAGCTCACACGTAATAGAGCGAGGGTCTGAATTCTGATCTGACTCCGGGGCTGGGGGTCTTAGTTGCTGGACTATACAGCCTCCTCTTCCAGGTCCTGGCCGTCTCGCTTCTGAGGGTGTTATCCTGCCGGGGGTCGCTCCATGGAGGGGGCTGCCGCTCAGGAGTGAGGCTGGCTTGGGCACGTTTTCTGCACGCCCCCCGCCCCGTGCAGCTGTGTAATGAGCCCACATCTGTTACCACCACATGTTGCTTAGTGCTACGCAGATGTAAAGTCTCAATTTTTCTAATTAGCAGCAACACGAAGTCTATCTTAATTTTCTCCTCCCCTCCCTCTAATAAACGTGATATTAACAAGGTTACACGTCTGGGTTTTTGCTGGGTGTAATTGAATCAGGTCACAGATTTGATTAGTGGGGTGTGGGGCGCTGGGGTCTGGTCAGGCTGAGGGGCTAGGTCCCAGGCGTGGATGCACCTGGGGATGGGGAGAAAGAAGAAGGTGAGGGGGGAGGAGGGGGTGGGGAGAAAGACAAGTCTGGGAAAAGAAGCGAGTTGGGAGTGGGAGAGCGACACAGACCTGAGAAACTGAGAGGCACAGATGGGTGGTGGGTAGAGAGAGAGGGAGGGACAGAATAATGGGGTGAGAGGAAGAGGGGAAGAGAGAGAGCAAGAGAGGGGGTGGTGGGGGGAGGGAATGGGGGCGGTGTGGAGCCAGACAGACAGAGGGAGAAGGAGAAAGACACACACGCTCAGACCACGTGAGTGATGGATAGACAAAGGAGGTGGAAGACAGAGTGGAGAGGTCCCTGTGCCTGTTCCCGACTCAGCCTTCTGAACTCCCGGGGTGTGAAGTGGGACAGGCAGCCACAGGCCCCGTAGCCCGCACTGCCTCTCCTGAGCATGCTGCTGGGTCCCCTCTCGGGGCCTCCCTTTGTCCATCTGCAAAAAGTGCCTGTAAATCTCACTCCCTGCAGTGAAAGTCCAAGATTCTCTGGAGCCCCTCCCCACCCTGCTCTCTACTTCCACTGGGGAACCTTGGAGAGGTAAGTGGCAAAGCTTCAGCCACTTTCAAAAGCCTCATGGCTCCTGGCCCCACCTGAGATGACCCCAGGACGCACCCCTTGCCAGTGGGCACCCTTGGACAGAATGGGGCGGGGGGTGGGTGAACCAGTGTCTGGAATGGGGCCCTCTGGGCACCCCACACTTGCAGGGGCTCCCCACTGGACAAACTCCAGGCTCTGGGCCATCCGGTCTCTGCTTACTGGTCTCCGTCCTCTCTTCTGTCTCTCTCCTGCGTCGCCCACTGTCCCCAGCCCTGCATGCTCTTCACACCCCTGCACCTTTGCACCAAACTGCCCTGTCCTCTGTCAAATTTGAACTCAAATGTCATTTCCTTGCTGGACCCTGCCCTGCAGGACAGAAGAACTGACTTCTTCTCCCAAGAGCACATACTTCTCTCCCTTTCCATGGCATTGGAAGGATGTCGAAGCATTTACTCAGCCGTCTCCACACTTTTTGTACCGCTGTACCTGGCTAGCACCTGGTGGGGGCTCAGTGTGTGTGTGTGTGTGTGTGTGTGTGACAGCCTGACCAGGTGCGTGGGTGCCTGAGTGGCCACGTGTGCCAAAGGAGGCTTACAGTGGCTGCCATGCGTGGCCGTGCCGCATTCCTGCTGTGACCATCTCTCCCGCTGATGACTCAGTCCCCAGGGCCTTGGGAGGCGCTGAGAAACTTCTGTCAAGGGGCAGTGGCTTTTCCCCCCTCGCTTAAATGAGATATGAATAATTGATGCGGCTCCTGAATAATTAATCAGATATTCAATAAGGAAAGTAATTGTTTGGCACATCCCCCATGGACGGCCAGGCTCTGCCGCTGCCGTGCTCGGGCTGGGAAGCTGGCGGGGGTGACGGGCCCATGAGGAGCCCAGTGCCAGCTGGGGGAGGTCACCTTGTCCTGCCCTGCTGGCACTCCCTTCCGGCTCACCGTCCCCTGGGAGGCCAGATGCCAGCCAGGACCCGGGTCTGACAGAACCTTGCACCCTGCTCCTCCGTTCGCCACAACTCCTTCCCTGCCCCTCCTGGCTCTGCAGGGGGCCCCCATCTCCTCCCCAAAAGGAGGCTCGGGCCCAGGTGGCAACAGAGGGGATGGTGGTCAGGCTTCCCCTCCCCGCTGCTCCCCTCCCCTGCCTTCGGGCCAGTTCCAGCCTGGGCTGCACTGCCTGCTTGCCGCCTCAGGGCCAGGCTTCCCATGGGGCTCTCACGAGGCGGGGGCCTGAGACGGTTGCTAAGGTGCGGTGGGTCCAGAGCCCAGGAAAGGCCTGGAGAAGCGCCTCTCAGTTGGGGTCCCCCCGGGCCTGCTTAGGGTTGTCGCTCTTCAGAGACCGTTTGCTCCCTAGCCCCCTGTCTGACTTCCCCCACCCTCTGTCTGTAGGGCCCACCCCTTCCCTCAGACTGGGGTCTGTGCTCCAGGGAACACTTGCCTGGCAGTGTCTGCCCGCAGCGGCGGCCTTGGATGGGCTCCCACGGGGCAGTGTGGGGTGCTGGGCCTGCTTCTGTCCTCAGCGCGTGGGCTCAGCGTGTAGTCCTGCGTGCGGACCAAACACACATACACAGGCCATATATACCAGACGTACCAGCACACGCAGACGCCTTTGCCACACACACCACACACCGAGCCCACGAACGCACACATCAGGCATACATCCCATGCACAGACACATAGATACATGCTGTATTACACACCACGCACAACACAGAACGTGTACACAAACCACACACACACACACATCGGACATACATATCACACAGTCTAACATGTGAACACACAGATACATATGCCATACAAACATGCACACAAACCACACAAATGCACACGGCAGATGTAAAAACCATACATGTGTCACACACACACACTGCACTCGAACATAGCACACATATGAATACACATATGATGCCCACTACGCCACCTCACACCATTATACACACACACCACACATCATACACACCACACAAGCACATGTGAACACATGTCACAGGCCACACACAGCCCATAAACACCTCCCCCACAAACACCATCACCCCCACTCCCTCTTCCAGAAGGTCTACATTAATCCTCAGGGACAGAGCCCTGAAATCTGGAGGAGGATGGGGTTCTCATTCCTGCCTCCAAGGGGCTCCCCCTCAGTCTCAGGACACGCAGAGGTGTTTCCTCCTTGTCCTTCACCCCTCCCCAGGGAAACTTCTGGTCTGCTGGGAGTGAGGAGAGGCTCATTTCTGGGGTCTCCACCTCCTGACAGCCACCTCCTTGGGCAGACAGGTGGGTGTTGGGAAGGGCCGGAGAGCACATGCTCTTGGAGGAGACGAGGACGGGAAGGTTCCAGGCTTCCAGTCAGGGGTAAGCCCAGCGTGCTGGGTGAGGCTCAGCTCAGCTCAGCTAATGAGGGAATGGCATGTAGGTGAGTAGGGACAGAAGAGTCTGATGGGTTTCTGTGTGGGTGAAGAGATGTGTGTGTCCGTGTGTGTGTGAGCAAGTGCACAGGTGTGTGTGTGCCCATGGGCACTCTGAACACCTCAGATGTGGAAACAGCTCAGAGGCCCCAGTTCCCCTCTCATAGACCTGTCCTGCTGTTCTCTGTGTGTTTCCCCCAGGGCAAGGTTGTAAAGGCTGTGGGTGTCCCTGGCAAGCCCCTGCTTTGTGCCGGTCCACCCAGCCTCCGTGGGCAAACACACAGAAGGCCCTGTCAGGGGCAAGTGGTAGGCAGCCGGTGGAGATGGAGGGGCTTCTGGGTTGGGCAGCTCGGGGTCTGCACGGAGGCAGCAGGCTCCCGTCTGGGTCCCACATGAAGTGGCCAGTGACTTCTGCACGTTATTTATTGGAGCACTATTTCCTGAGCAACTTCTGTGTGCCAGGGACGGTGTGGGGCCCTGGAGAGTAGCAGTGAGCAAAGGGAGGAACTCCCAGCCCTTGTTTTAGTCGGGGAGATAGACCGTGAATGAGAGAAAAATGTATAGTTTGTTGGACAATGATCATTCTAAAGAGAACAACTAAAGCAAGGAGAGGGGTAGGAAATGTAGACGGGGCCCGCACATCAGTCAGGGACCAGACAGAAGAATAAAAATCACATTAGCAATTTCCAACACTCTGGTTCAAAATCCCTTTAGAGAATTTAAGTAGGGAATTGGTTACACGGAGGGAAGGGCTAAGGTACTCAGTAGGGAAAGTGAGGCCATCGGGAGATGAGCAACAGAGGGAAGCCCCCAAACCCCCAGGCCTGGAGGGTAGGTCTGGGGCGATAGCCATCCCCGGGGGTAGCCACCATCTGTCCAGCCCTGCAGGTGTCTTTCATCCCGGGGGAAGCTTGAGGATGCCCTCAGGTCCTGGATGAAAGCTCCTGGGATGTGATCTGTCAAAAATCACCTCGATGTTTCCTAAACCCAAGTTTAGGAAAACTTGGATTCTGTGGCTGAGCTCTTGAGATAGCTGTGAAAGGGGAATGGTGCCATGGGGTAAAGCTCTGCATACACAATTAGGTGGTTGTCCTCTCGGCCAGCCCCCAAGAATGTCCTGGAGCAAAATAAAGACAAACCTTCAGGGTAACCTCAGGAAGTGTGGGAGGTGTTCTAGCCTCAAGGAAATAATCCCCAAACCTGCCACTATGGGACAGTCCTGGACAAAAGATCCTCCTTGGCATAAGCTTGGTGGCAAGTCCTCAAGGAACAATCAGTGATAATTCTGGATGCTCCTGGCTCTCTCCGTGGGAGATGGCAGCCAGGGCTTCTGAACAGTGCAGTGGTGTTCTAAGGCACTGGTTTTTCTACGAGAGGAATGGGGGCAGGGAGTCGGGCAGTCTTGGTGGCAGCTGATGTTGGATCCTATAGAAGATGCCATTGAGGTCCTGTCCCACATCTTCGGGACAACTGGAGCCCACCTGTAGCTGCAGCCAATTTCCTTGGTCTCTTAAGCCCCATGTCTCTTTCTCCAGGCCCGAGAGCTCTCTCTGGTATAAAGGACGGAAGGAACCTAATCGGCCTGCTTCTTGGTTTACCTCCCTGGCAAATAACCTCTCTCCAAGTCCTGGTCTTAGGGACCCCGTTTAGGGGAACCCAAGCTGAGACAGGCCTTATCTGCTCCAGGTCTGGGTGGGGTAGGGTAGGGGGTGGTGTTGGGGAGGGAAACAGGGGTTTGAGCTTGCCCCCTTGACTCCATCTCTCTGTGTTACTTTTGGGAATCCAAGGGAGATGCCAAATGTTCTGCTTCTGACCTCGGGAATAGTCTCCGTGCCTGACAGGGGAAACCTTTTAGCATCTAAGCTTTTTGTTTCCAGCCTTAAAGCAAAATCTCTTTGCTAGACCTTGAGTTTCCATGCTTGGTTTGAAAGAATACGGTCAGCATGGCTAACAGGAAGGCTGCATTCCCTGAGGTGACTGTTCTCACAGTCTTTTTCTCTTGCAAGTGTCAGCAAAAACACTATTCTTCTCAGTGGCCCAAGTTCCTAAGGTCTTTTAAACCCCTCCCAATCATTTAGACAACCCCTGCCTGGCAGCCTAGTTTGTCCCTTCTGATTCTAGTTGGAATCTTTTGGAAAGGCTCTCAGTATTCAGATCTGTGGGTGGCTGTTACCCTCCACTGTCAGTACTGGCATTGCCTCTTTGTAGGACTGCTTCATGTGCCTGTGAAATTTGCATGCTGTACAATTCCAGAGATTGCCTTATACTCAGATGATGATGTGAATGACATCTCCTAGACTTGTGCAGTGTACAGCCTAAACGACTGTACACAGCAGCCCTGCTCTTGAAAATAGCAGGCTGCCTTACTGTGCTCTCTGGCCACTGTTTCTCCCTGCTCCTGGATTTCTGTTATGCCATGGCTCCTGGCAATAGAATAGGCCAGCATTCTGGTAGAACCTACATTCTGATGAATGGACAGTCAAAAGTTCTCCCACCAGCCTTGGGGTCTAAAGCATTTGCTATTAGTACGTACAGGAGGTGGGAGGATCAGAGGCAGCAGAGTCTGGTGAGTGATTGGAAGGGCAAAAGAAGGCATCCCAGCCCTTAGACGCTGAGCTCAGGGAATGCCTCCTTTAGGACTGACCTTTCAGAGATCCCCCACCTGCCTGAATGTAGCCTCAGAACTTGGCCCCCTTTCTGGGCCCTGCGCTCCTTCCTGGCTTTCTGACTCTCCTTGGATCTCAGAGGCTTCTGGTACAGACTTGCTGCCTGGCCTTCCCAGGTTTTTCAAGGGCCAGATCAAGAGGCCCTTGGAAAGATTTAGGGGACGCCTGGCTGCTGGAACATTCCAGAATTGAAGGATTCAAGGAAAGGAGGGTGTGGCAGCATTGAAATCGGAGAGAGGAACTGCCACCCAGGACCCAAGCTCTGGGTTATATATGCATGGTCAGAAATGGCTCCGTGCATCCCGGTGCAATCCAGTGATTTGTCAATGAAGGCCTCCTCGCGCCCCCTGCCCCCGCCCCGCCTCTGATAACATTTACAGTAAATCTATCGCACTGACCATTAAATCCGAGGCCGCCTCGAGCGATCGCTTCAATGGGGGTGCTGACAGGCCGGGAGTTAATAATGACGCAGACGCTAACCTGTTTATTGATTTGCTTTTTGTTCCCTTCATCCTCGCTCACTCCTTCTCCCTCTCTGAGGAGAAATCTTGGAATTAGTAATCAGGTGACAGCCTCGCCCCCTCCTGTTCCCAGCCATGTCGTCCTGCTTAAACTCTCCAAGATAAATTACCCCTACCTCCACGGCCCCTGCCAGCCATTCACTCTCCCAGTTACTCAGCCCACGATGCCGCATCTGTCACTGGAGCCAGCAGACAGAAAAAACATTAACACAGACATGAAAGGCTTTTAACTTTGACAAGAGGAGCACAGCAAAGTTTTATACTTAGCCCCTCCAGCAAAGGCCACGGTCAATGCATTAGGGTGGGTTGTCAGGCTTGGGTGAGGAGGGAGAGGGCTGGAAACTCGGGGCCGGGAGGGTGGGAGCCCAGGACGGCCACTGCCCTGTCCTCTTCCGACAGCTGGACAGTTAAGTCATTAGAGGCTGAGGAAAGGACCTGAATGGGTGGCGGTGGTCTCTGTCTCTGGGTTAAAATAGAGATGTGAACCTTCACTGTGAGGTTTTTTAAGATGTGGTGTTGCATAAAGATAACCCATTTGGTGGCCGTGGCATTGCTGATATCCACAAATAATAGGAATCTTTTTATGGAAGCCTGGAAAAAAAACCCAAACAAAGAAAGGTTGGCCTCACAGGACACAAAACTGAGAACAGAAAAAAAAGTAAGAATAATTTGTTTTCTCCCCAATGGCCACTCCTTTCAGGCTGAGTGCACCCCACTTTCTCCTCTTCCTCCTCTCTCTTCTCTTTTGTCCTCCTTCCTCCCCTCCCCCTCCCTCCCCCCACCTCCCTCTCCCAGGCTTCTAACTGAGCCCTTACTGGCTCCTTCCTCTTCTGTCCGTCTCCTACATCTATCCTTTTCTCTAACTCATGAAAAGATTTCAGAGGTAAAGAAATCATCTGTTTCTCAGTACTTTTTTGTCCCCCACGCTATGCTTTGTGCTTTTCTTCAGTTTATGCGAGAAGGGTTCAAGGGTTTGGTTGGCCCATAACGGGCAAGGAAGGAGAGGCAGGGCGTGCGCCCATATGGACACACACCTGCATTACAACTCCAGCTGCTGTGGCTGGAATGCCTTCCTAGAAAGTCACAGAACTCAAATTTGTCTCAGAGGAAATCAAAGAATTCTTTAGAGCATCTGGGAGTGGCTTGGGGAGGGATGGGGGTGGAGTCCCAGGCTGGAGCCAGAGCATGAGGGGCTGTGGTGAGAGGCTGGGGCCCCTGGAATGCTGCAGAAGGATGCCGCAGCCAGCTTGGGCAGAGGTGGGCAGAGGGCTTCTGGGAGGTCAGGTGGGAAGTTGTGGGTGGAGACCAGGATGTGGGGAAGGCTTTGCATGACTTGAGGCCAGAGTCCTCCCAAAGCCACCCCCGAGATCAGGATTTGGCTGTGAGGGCTTGCCTTGGGAGGTGGTCCCAGGAAGCACTGGTGGGGAGGGGTGTGTGAGCTAGGGAAGGGAAGTCAGTACAGCCCGCCTTAATGAGCAGGTTGTTGCTTTGGGCAACTGGGGCACAGCCCTGTGGGAGCCTCTAGTACAGCACAGGGAACACAGCTCCAAGGGGCCCCGCCACCATGGAAAGGGAGGAAACTGGGGACTTTAGTTGAAGGCTGGTCCGGGTGGGAGAGGCATTCATCCCTGGTGCTCCTGGCCTGCCTTCCTTGGGGGTGGGAGACCCCGCTGCAGGTTCTCAGCCAGGTTGAACTTGCAGCAGACTGAGACATTTTGTGTGGATGCTTCTTTTCTGTTTTAGGGACTGGGTTGTATTTTTCTTTTTTCTTTTTCTTTTAAGATTTTATTTATTTATTTGACAGACAGAGATCACAAGTAGGCAGAGAGGCAGGCAGAGAGAGAGGAAGAGAAGCAGGCTCCCTGCTGAGCAGAGAGCCCGATGCAGGGCTCGATCCCAGGACCCTGGGATCATGACCTGAGCCAAAGGCAGAGGGTTTAACCCACTGAGCTACCCAGGTGCCCCTGGGTCATATTTTTCTTGATGTCCTAGTATATATTTCATATAAACTGGCTCATAGTAGGTGCTCAAAAATGTTGAATGCTACCATCTCACTGTCATCATTTTAATCCTGGTCTCTTTTCTCTAGGAGTTTACGAGTTTGTGGAGGGCAGAGAGGGGGTGTTGGTCAGTTTTCACCTCCAGAGCAGAGCACAGCCCTGTGTACAAATTGAATGTGCCAGTAGGGTTTGTCTAAGGAACGAGTGAAGGAAAAACATCTAGAACCTACCAGGGCACTTGTTAGTGGGTTAATCAGATGGATCCTGTGGATCCTTGCCTGGGGGTATAAAAAGGAGGCTGTCTTGGCCCCCCAGAAGCTGTGGGGCAAGACACTGAGGTGAGGCGGGAAGGCAGATTATGGGAGCATGGAGCGGCCAGGGCATAGGGGAGATGGACACACTAGGTGCACTATTCAGGGAGCCCAACAGTAGGAAGCAGAAGCCCATCCCCGGGCTGAGATGGAGCCCTGGGGGCAGGAGACCAGCTGTGGGTAGATGGTGTCCAGGGGCATCTCCTGCCTGTCTCCCTCTTTCTCACCCCCTTTCATGAAGCCTCGGGGTCCCAGCCAAGCCTGGCAGGGTCCAGGAGGTTCTGGGTCAGCTCTGACCAGAGTCTTGCCTTCCGAACACTGGCACAAGAATCCCTCATTTGGTGATGGGGCCTCCCACCTTAAGGCAGCTCACTCCCTCCTTCTCAGCAGCTGTTATACTTCCCTGGGGCTCCCAGGATGAGAAGAAGGAACCCAGAGAAGCCAGAGTTTTAAAGGCTCCCTCAGCCCTTTTCAAAGCCCAGGCCATGTGTGGAGGTGGGGAGGGGTGAGGAGGGCTTCACTCTCTGGAACCCCTTGGCCCCTATTCCAGCCTTCCCCATGGGGTCCAAACCTTGCTCACTTTCTGGAAGGGACTGAGTTCTCGGAACTCTGGATGGCCAGGACAAGGTCTGTCTCGTTTGTCCTGGGGCAGGGCGGTGAGGGTCCCAGCAATGCGAGTGTGGGGGAAGGATGCATCTGGCGACCCTGGAGGCCAGGGTAGCATTTCACCCATGCCAGACAGGGTGAGTCCTTGGCTGCCGGACAGGGCATAATAGCTCTTGCTCTTTGCACGGCAACAAAGGCCGAGAGAAATCAAGCCCGAGCGGATCTGTGTCTCCTGGAGCGGCCACAGTTGCTGAATGTGCTCTTTCTGAGCAAGTGAGATTTCAGTCTGTCCTCCCCCCTCCCTGGCTGCCAGCACGTGCAGGAGCGGCAGCCAAGCTCCTGCGAGGAGGCAGAGCCCGTGTCTCCGCTGCCTTGGCCAGTGTGGGGACGCGGTCTGCAGCCCCTGGTTTGGTGGCCATGGGGACGGCGTGCGGGCTGGCCAGTGGGGACTTAGTTCATACTTTGCCCTCCAAGAAAATAATGCCGCTGTCCCTTCCCTGCCCTCCCATCTTGATTCCCAGATAAGACCAGTTTTGCACGGGGAGGGATGCAAAGAAAAATGCAGAGAAAATGGGCCAGAGACCTGAAGAGAAAGATAAGCGTCTATCCAGGTGACACGTTGAGGCGGCTTTTGGTGAACTTCAGAGAGCTCCGTGTTGACAGGAGTCAACGCCTTGCCCTGTGTCTCCCACCCCCATTTCCTTTCCGTCCTGGGCTCACCACTTTCCTCCCTGTCTCTCTCCATCTGTGGGCGGGCGGGGTGGGGACTGCTCCAAGGATCTAGGGAAGGGCTGAGACGCAGGAGGACTCCCAGCCCCATGTCACCGCCTGGAGAATGGTTAAACCAGGGGCTCACACACTCTGCTCTGTATTTGTCCACGGGATCCCCCAGCCTTCTCTGCTAGCGACAGTCCCACCCTCAGATGCCTATGTGTAGAGACAGGGGTGCAGAGATGGAGAGAGACGAGGCTGGGGTTGGGTTTTAGGAAACGGGAAGGAGGCTTGGAGGGCATGGTGAGGAGTTTGGCTTTTATCCTGAACAACAGTGTGAGGCTAACCGAGAATGTAGGCAGAGAAGTGAGATGCTCCGATCTCGAAGGGCACGCAGGCTGCTCCGTGGCAGAGACGTCGGGGTGAGGAGGGCAGAGGCGGGGTTCTGGTGGAAGCCTCGTTGCTTCTGTGCTAGTTCGCGCAGCGTCTCCTGCCCTCCGTTCCAAGTCCGGTGCCTGTCCCTGAGTTCTCTTGTCTCGGGGGAGGCCGGGGGTCGGCTTCTTGTGAGACAGAAGCTGCTGGAAAACAGAGAAACCTCGGAGTGAATTTTCCTCAAACCCAGTGACCAAACTCTCTCGCCTACGGTTTTCCTGGGGACAGCGACATTCATGCTCCAGACTTCTGGGGCCCATCATGCTCTTCCACACTCCTTGGAGATCAGGGGTGAGGATTCTTCAAGGAAGGTAGAGTAAGAAGAGGACAGACGTCGGAGGCAGACAGACTCGGATTTGAATCTCGCTCCATCAGCCTCCAAGCTTTGTGACTTGGCTTCGCTGAGCTGCTTTTTAAAGATGGGGTTGTGGGAAGGACTGCATGAGGGAGGGCCCGGGAAAGCCGCTGGCTCACAGGGTGTGCTAACACGCTCCTTCCCTCAGCCCTCAGGGTGCCTGGGTCTGGAGGGGGAGATCTGAAGCCCATTGCTTGGTCACCCCACGTGGATCGGGCCAGGAGGCTCAATCTGCAAGCTTTGGCCTGTACCTGTGGGCCCGGGACATCCGGTCAGGAGGGGCGATTCAGTCAGCCATCAGCGAATGGCCCAACTTCAGGATTCCTGGGCGGCCTCCGTGATGACATCTCTGTTCTGCTCTGTCGAAGCCTGCCTTTGCCTGCCCGATGACACAGCCACAGAGAGGGCCTTGACTCGCCCTCTGTGTGGACATTCGAGGTACTTCTACTTGGGGTGGTGTGCCCTAGGAATGGACCCACACAGGTGGGTCCACGAAGCCAGTGAACAAAGAGCCTACCGTCCTCCATCTTGTGGCCTGGCTTGACAGGCCAAGATGTTTCCTTGATCGCCTCAGTGGGGGTGGTGAAGGCGGAAAGGGTGGAAACAGACAGGGAGACGCAGGGTTGAGAGAGGGCCCTGACCAGAAGGATGACCCATTGCTGAACACAGGGGGCAGAAGGGCTCTGCAGAAGGTATCTCTGCTGTGGGCTGACAGTGTCCCCCTCCAAATTCATAGGTTGAAGTCATGGCCCCCAGGACCTCAGATTGTGACCATATTTGGAAGTAAGGTTTTTATTTTTATTTTTATTTTTTAATTTATTTTATTTAATAAAATAAATAATATTTAATAATAATAAATACTAAATATAAAATAAAATAAAAATAAATAAATGAATGAATGAAACAAATAATAAATAAATAAAAATAAAAAATAAATTAAAAATAAAAATAATAAAAAATATTTAAATATTTTATATTTATTTTTTAAAAGATTTTATTTATTTATTTGACTGACAGAGATCACAAGTAGGCAGAGAGGCAGGCAGAGAGAGAGAGAGGGGGAAGCAGGCTTCCCACCGAGTGGAGAGCCCAATGTGGGGCTCGACCCCAGGACCCTGAGATCATGACCTGAGCTGAAGGCAGAGGCTTAACCCACTGAGCCACCCAGGCACCTGGAAGTAAGGTTTTTAAAAAGATAATTTAGTTAAAGGGAGGTCACGCCCTTCTGTCCAGGGGAAGAAGGCAACTGATTTCAAAGGAAGAACTGTTCACCCGAGGACAACGCAGTTGACAGTCATTCCAGCCTCTCAGATACTTGACTCCTTTCACTGAGGAAGAGTGAAAGGGTCCTCACACATCATCAGGTTTTTGTGGCAGGCCTATGGGAGCTGTGATGTCATGGCCAAGGTTTTGGCACTTGACAGATTTGAGTTCAAAATGTACTCAAGGAACTGATGTGCTTTGTGCCCCCAGGGAAGCGTAGTGACCTCTTTGAGCCTTGACATTCTCAGCTGCAAAATGGGGACAAGATGGTTGCAAGGACTGAACGAGTTAACTCATGGGACGCGACCAGGATGGTAGGTTCCCGGCACACGGTCTTTGCTGAGTCTGTGTTATTTTCCCTTGATTTATTTTTTCAGGCAAAGAGACTACTGGAAACGTGTGTGGGGATGCAAGGAAATGAATGTATCACAGACACGACCTCTAGGATTCTGGGTTGCTTCGAATTTCTTAATAAGACACTGGGGGTTCTGTGAAGGCACTCCATTCTCTCCAGGTCCTCTGGAAGAGTGGGAGACCTGTGGTGGAGGGAGCAGGTTCTTGGGGTCTTGCTGGTCATGTCATGGAAGGTAGGACACTGGAATGCACCATGCAAACGTCCCCAAGGTCCTGGGGATCTTGTCCAAACTAGGTGCCTTTAGCACTACATCCTCTTTCACCCTCTTTCCCATGCTTGAGGGACATTTCCCTTCGGATGTCTCACAGTTAGCCGAGCTCAAACCAGTGTCACCTTTCCCTCCAAACCTGCTTCTCCTCCGTTCATCTCATAGCAGACAGTAAGTACCACCACCCAATTATTCTCTAAAACGAGGAGCTCTCCAAGTCCACCGACACATGGCCTGACCTGCTGACTTCCTATCTATTAGCTCTGATACATCCCACTGACTCTGCCCAAGTTCATTTCTCCATCATTTCCCCCTCAGATAATTGTTTCAGCCTTCTGATCAACCTATCCCCACTCCGTCTCTATCATGGTGTGTTTCTAAAATACGAATCCAATTTCTGTGTCTTTCCTGCCTAAAACACTCAATGGCTTTCTGTCCCTTCGGTATCAGTTGGAAGCTCCTTAGCATCTCAGCATTCAGAATCGGACTTCCACTCCGCTTCCTGCCTATTACGCCTCTCCCCTACATGTCTCCATGGTGAAACGTGCTATGCTAGGATATTCCTTATACTCGGAATATTGGGAGTTCTCTACTGAGTTCGGTCAATGCCTCTCTCCCCCTTCTTGTCCACCTGGTAAACTGTCTACCCTTAAAGATACAACACAAAAGTCACCTCCTCCGTGAAGCCTTTTTCATCCGTCTCCTGCCAGGTAGAGAGAACAGTCTCTTTCCTTTGCATTTCCACAACAGAATGAGTTTTGTGGTGAGCTGAGATTCAGATGAGCTCCATCGCTTGCTAGGACTGAGAGGGCGAGGAAATTATTGAACCGGCTTGAATCTTAGCTTCCTCGGGTGGTGGAACATGAAGAGTTCCTAGGGAGAGGGCTCTCATGAGGACTGACAATGTCTGGTCCAAAGATTACGCTCTCCATAAACAGGAGATGTTATACACGGGAGTGTAATTGTTTACATGTCATCCATCTTCCTCCTTGCCCCTGAGCTCCCAGCTCAGAGCTCCTTTTTGGGCTGGATCCTTCTGTGTCTGTCTTTGTGCCCTGTACCCAAGCAGCCAGCCCAGGGTCTGTCATGAAATAGGTGCTCAAATTTAAAATTTGTGTTCATTCTTTTCTCCTTTGCCATGGTCTAAGTGGTTGCGCTTCTGGGGTCCTAGTTTTCCTCTGGCTTATGTTCCAGGGGTTGGGGGTGGTGAGGACTGTTGGCTTTGCTCCATCCCTACATGTAGGATGACCACTTGTCCTGGTTTGCTTGGGACTTCCCTGGTTTTATCACTGAACGTCCCCATCCCAGGCAAACCGGGATGGGCTATTCACCCTCTAGACATAGAGCTGGGTGTGGGGTTAGAAGTGAAGAGGCATCAGAATTCACCAGGAATCTAGCAGAGAGAGCACAGGTTTTCTGAATGTTAGCAAGAAACCAGGCAGACAGATGCCAGAGGCTTCCTGGTATTGTGTTCTAAAGCACACAGCCTTCTGCTTTCAAGGGCATTGCCTTCTCTCCTCCTTCATTTGATTCCAACAGGTTTTAATTATAAAACTATTATATACATGTAAGTAAATATTTCTGTAAACATGTATAAACACTGAGTGTGGTTATTGAGTATTGGAGAATAATATGTACGTATGCTGAGTTACCTAGAGATTCATATTTATATCACTCTTCCCACCACCAAGCCAATAAGACCGCCACAAAGATGGCACATATGTGCCTGAAGGTGAGGAGAGGTGGTTTTAAGTGGGAAGCTGGCCACCACCCGTTGGTGGGTGCCGCCCATACTGCTGTGGGGAGGTGGTCCGTAGCAGCCCCAGGCTCCATCGTTGGTAAGTGATGTCCATCCTGGCTACAGGAGGGAGAAGAGGCAGTTGATACACCTTCTGTTTGGGATTCCTGACATCAATGTTCTCTGCTTGCTATCGTCTCCGTAACCGGCTTCTCTCCACCATGCAGTGTGCCTCTTGGTCAGAAGTCATGGTTGTTGGCCTCTGCCAGAAGCGTGGGTTTCTATCCTCCCTGATGGACTTTATTCCAAAGTCACGATCCTCCCTGCTCCCACGTTCCTTCGTCCTGTCAAGGAGCAGCTTGGATCTCCATCTCCTTCTTGGCGTTTGCAGCTCGTTCACTCCTCTTTTCCCTACGATCTCTGCTGATTGGCAAGGGCGTGCTCAGAAACGCTGCGATGTCTGTGGGGCGGCCGTGTTTCCTTCCCGCCCTGCTCTAGGCAGAGCTGTTTCTCCCCATAAAACATGTACGTGGACTTTAGTCTGTGGCTGGCTCATTTTAACCCAACAAATGTGTTTAAGTAACCACTTACTATGTGCCATTTGCATTTCATCTCCTCTTTCTCTTGTTTTCTGTAGCTTTAAAACATCCTTCCGGAAACTTTTGCTTTTAGGCATGCTCTGACTGGATTTACCCTCTTGCCTTAAACAATGAAACATCCAAATAAATTAAAAGTGTCCCGACTTGGGATGTCAGAGGGTTCAGGGGGTGACCCTCAGAGAAGGGAAGCAAACCTGGGGAGCCAGAGGTTGTCTCCTGCTCCCTTGCTGGGGAGAGTCCCAGGCTAGTGGCGAGAGCCAAAGGCCAGATGGAGCCCAGCGGTCTCACTGAGTGGATAAGACGGAGTATGCAGTTCAGGGAGGCCAAGCTTGCTAGAATTTTCAGGACGGAAAAAGTACCAGAGAAAAGAAGCAAGTGTGAAGGTAAAAGTGATAGAGAGAGACAAAGACAGAGACAGAGAGAGGCAGAGAGAGGAAGAGATCTTGGCTGCAGAAGGCTCCCCTTGAACCTTTGACTGATGAAGGATCTGTAGATAAACATGCAGAAACTGCCTGTGTCCAGGGAAAGAATCAGTGGAAGGGGGTAGGCATTCTAATCCTTACACATTATACGGGGTCGGGAAAGTTTCATGCTACTGCTAGTGGCCATGGAAAGAATTCCCCTGATACCGGGCACTGAGGAGAACACTCAAAAAGGCTGTACCTCATTTGAATGTTTCATGTTGATCCAGCGTCTGGAGAAAGTTTCTCGAAATAAGGACCGAAACTAGTGTAATGTATTAAAAACGTACTATGGGTCAGTGCCGAGGGGTTAACACATCCTTACTGAATGCCATCTCCTGCTTTTTCACATGACGATTCAATTTGAAGGCTTTTTCTTTTTTTTCTATTTAAATTTTGAGCACTTGGTAAACCACTTCTCTTCAGAGGAGCTGCCCTTCCGCTGCTATCCATCCATTCACGCGCAGGTGGGACTGGAAGATTTTCCCTTAATCACTGACAACATTTGCTTCTTACCGTTGAAACACTAAGTAAAAAATTACAGCCGAGGGGCACCTGGCTGGCTCAGTCGGTGGAGCAGGTGACTCTTGATCTCGGGGTTCTGCGTTCGAGCCTCGCGTTGGGTGTAGAACTTACTTAGAAGAAATTACAGCCTACGCATAGATAATTGGTGTTGAGCACTTACTCTGTGGCAGGCGCGTGCTAAACACTTCATCTCTAACACCTGGCTGTGTCGTGATTCCTGAGGATGGAACTCAGGCTGAGAGGCCGAGAAACCTGTGCCTCGGTCATCCGCTGGAAAATGGCAAAGCTGGGATTCTAACTCAGGTATGTTGCACTCCCGACTGCCCGGTTATTCCAAAAGTCCTGGCCTGGGACTGTCCTCCATGGCCTTTGACATTATCCTCACCTTCTCCACCACCCCTCCCCCCACCCCCATCATACACCGCATAAGTCTCCCGGGGTCTATCCCTCACACAACCTCCAGTTGTGTGCTGGGAAAAAAAATAGCATTTGCTCATTTCCGTGGTGTAACTACGCCCGCCATAGCGGATTCCAAGCTACCCGTGTGATGCCTAAAGAGAAGCTGGAGAGGATACACAGCTGGCCCCAGCCTACCACTGTTCTGTCCCCGTGAAATGCTGCTGTGCATTCTGTAGGATCAGTGCCTTTGTCATCTGCTCTGGGAAGCCTTCCCTAAGCCCTTCTGGCTGGCTTGGAGCTGGCTTTAATCAGCACTTGTCGCCATGTCCTCCCATGATGGTTTCCTGCTCTGCTTCCCCTCCCCGACCCAGGCTGGAAGCTCTTCACGGGCAGCTCCAAGCACCCAGCACAGAACATGCATCAGCCAGTATTTCCTGAATGGATAAATGAACCGGGAATTTGAATCTAAACCTTTGTTCTGACCTGTCTACTAGCGCTCAGCTCATTAACTCAAAGCTGCTAACAATTTTGCTACAGCTTTTACCTTATTTGCTCGTTGGATATGGAGCAGATGGAAGTAGTTCCACCATTTTCCCTGAAAAAAGTTATCTTTCCTCTTAAAAATGTAACCTTTGATACACACAGAGAAATATGGAGTATTTCCAAGCTATGCATGGTGATAAAACAAACATCTATGAACTCACACCCAACTTAAAAACTAGACATAAAGATCTTCATCTTATCTTCTCTCTAAGACCTAGAAGGAGGAGCAGGCTTACCCAAACGGGGTCAATTTCTTTTGCCCCGTACATTTTTTTCCTGCATCTTCCCTAGGTCTTAAGAGCCCACAATCCCCATTTTTGGCATTTGAGTGCTACTACCAACAAGAAATGGGTAGAAAGGGGGACATCTTCTCTTTTGTATGGGACAGTCGCTATTCAGGTTTACTCTGGAATGGTGCCAGGGCTACTTGGTGACTCAAGGGGCTCCCGTTGGGCAGGAGTCCCAGCCACCCAAGTGACTTCCATCCCTGTCTTCTTAGGTGTCAGGCTGAGTGTGTTAGAGGCTTCAGTCCACTTATCTTTCCCTGGATGGAGCAAATTGTCTCAACTACAGTCAGAAGACCAAAGGAGCAAGGAGGGTGGAGGGGGGGTAGTGTCATATGATGAAGGACAGTGTTCGGGGCTCTGTGCTAACCCCGCTTGAAAAGGGAGCCAGATGGATTTCAGAGCTTACATCACATACTACTGCCTTTCTCTCCCAAACATGTGCCAAAGCCATCAACTTCTTTCCACCATCTGTGGCTAAGCCAACACCATCTCTTTCCCTGGTCACTGCAATGGTCTCTCAATGAACCATTTACAACATACAAGTCAGAGTGACCTCTTTAGAAAGTACATCAGCTCTTGACACTCTCCTGCTCAAATCCCTCTCATGGCTCCCTATTGCCCTTAGCACAAAATCCAACCTCTTTACTTTGATAAGATTTTGCGTGATGGGCCCTCTGCCTCTCTCTCCCGCCTTAGCCCAACCTCCTCTTCCCTTCCTTCACTCACTCCAACCTTTCTGATTACTTTTCAGCTCCAGACACACCAAACTTTTTACTGCCTTGATAAATTCACAGATCTCTTCTGTGTGCCTAGGATCCCTTCCCCCAGCTGATTCCTCTGTATCCTACACATCGGACCCTATTATTTTCTCCAGAACTCCAGCTAAGCGGTTCACATCTTCCTACCATCACAATCTTCACCATCACAGCTTCCCCCTTTGTAATTACTTATGTATTTGTCTCTCTCTCTCTCTCTTTTTGAAGATTTATTTATTTACTTATTTGAGAGAGAGAGAGAGAGAGAGAGAGAGAGGTGGGGGAGGGGTGGAGGGAGAGAGAATCTTAAGCAGTTTCTGAGTGTGGAGCCTGATGGAGGGTGATGAGGGACTCGATCCCACGACCCTGAGATGACAACCCGAACTGAAACAAAGAGTCAGACACTTAACTGGCTGTGCCACCCAGGTGCCCCTATCTCTCTTATGAGTTGTCTTTCCCACCAGACTTTAAGCTGCACAATGGCAGACACTCTGTTTGTGTCCATTACTCCTTCCTCCTGGCCGTGACCTCAGTAAGAGTTTGTCAGCAGAATCATGTGTATATTTGATAGGTCAGCCTGGTTTCAAAGGTGGATGATCAGGCATATGCTTTAGGGAAGGAAAGTTATTCATTCATTTTCTCAACTATTCATTCACCCATTCAAATATTTTCACCTGTGATTGAGCTGGGGTCTAAGATGCATGCTCAGGGCACAGAGGAAAATTAGATATTGTGTTCCTGCCCTCAAGAGACTCATAGTGATACAAGGGGGGGCTTAATGGAGCAATTTGAAAGGTGCAGTGAGAGCACTGGAGGGGAAGCACTGTCTACGGGGGACTCAAGGGATTTTTCCCAGTGTGCACTCCTGAGTTGGGTTTTGAGGAATGAATAGGAGTTTCTGTTAGCACAGGTTGAGAAAAGATGTTCTAGGGGGCCTAATGTGAGAAAACAGCGAGTTTCAGGGAAGTCAGAGTAGCCCAGTGCTCCCTAGATATAACATATGAAGGATGTGGTGGGAGGTGAAGCTTGAGAGAGAAGCGGGAGTGCCTCATGAAGGGCTTTGCATTCTGTTCTCCTGGTTCATTAAAGGGTATGGAATGGTGGGATTAATGTGATCATATGTGTTAAGAGGATCACTTTGGCATCTGTATTGAGGGCGTTAGATACTGGTGGCAAGGGGAAAGGGAAGATTGGAGGTTAGAAGACCATTGAAGAGGCTTTTACATACTTCTCTGCTAAGTTGCTTTCTGTCCTAAAGCAGATCTTACTAATAGAATACTATGCTCTTTTCCACTGAGCCTATACACTATCCCAGAATCTTTCTTAACATAGTTCTTTGGGCAGGAACAACCAATCAGTAGGACTTGATTCACTTAATGTACAGGGCATACTCTTCTTACACTAGATAATTCCGGGGTAGGGGTAGGGGGGCTCTTTCTAGCTTTGACGGTATGGATTTTTTTTTTTTTCAAAAATGTGAACTCAACTAGGAGTCTTTCCTTTCCTTTCTCTTTCTCGTTCTTCTCTTTCTCTTTCCTTTCTCTTTCTTTTGTTTGTTTGTTTCTTTCTAAAAGATTTTATTTATTTATTTGACAGAGAGATAGAGAGCACAGGTAGGCAGAGCAGCAGGCAGAGGCAGAGGGAGAGGGAGAAGCAGGCTCTCTGCTGAGCAGGGAGCCCAACTCGGGGCTTGATCCCAGGACCCTGGGATCATGACCTGAGCTGAAGCCAGATGCTTAACTGACTGAGCCACCCAGTCGCCCCACAACCAGGAGTATTTTCATTTTGACATGGAATAATGCCTTAACTCAAGATTGTGTAGCTCTAATGGTAAAATTTCTTTTACTTGGAGCTGTGAGAGGAGGTACTTTTAAGGAGCCCACCAGTTCCTTGTCAAAATGCATACTTTCAAGGATGTGTTGACTTTCTTTGTGCAGAAAGAATATTGATCCTTTGCCCCATGTATACATAGCAGGTTCAAAGATCCCACTTCCTTAAGGAAACTGGTTTCAGGAAGACTGATAAGGAGGCAATTTCTTCAGGGGAGAAAGTTTGGGTGTTGGTGTCAAGACACTTGGCTTCAGATCCTTGACCTCTGGAAGAAGGCAAACATCTTCTGAGCACCCTGTATGTTGGTCCTGGGCTTAGTACTTTTGGATAAATTTTACAGATGGGGAAACTGAGGCTCAGAGACATTAATCTGACACTTTGAAACCACAAGGCTTTGAATGAATTACCCAGGCTCTCTAATTTTCCATTTGCTCATTTGCAAAATGTGGCTGACATAGCCTGTCGCACCGGGGGTTCCAGGAATGGAAGGAGACCATCACCTGGAGAGCACCTCGTGGCCGGCAGGTGTGCCCCCAAACCAGTTCCTCCCTCCCTTCCCTTTGGCAGAAAGGCCATCTGCATCTTCAGTAAAGAGAGTCAGTTTCACGACCTCAGGGAGGAACGTGTCTTTGCTCTGGGCTTCGAAACCCCTGGTGGCCACAACTTAATAGACTCACAATTGGTTAATTTTCTCCTGACATTGATCAGCAAAGTGTCGGGAGGGCACATGCAGGCGGGCTGGGGAGGGGCGGGGGAGGGGCACTGCCAGCCGCAGGGCCTGGCCTCCCTAACCAGAAATTCAATAACTTTTTCATATAAATTGTCCGTAAGAGAAAACTTCTTGTTTTCGGCAGTTGTCGCTGCTTCAGCATTTTTCTGTACAAGATGAAAAACTTTTACATTGAGCAAAATACAGATTTATGGTCAATAAAGTGAAGTTTAACAGTTTATAGGGGCCATACTTTCTTTCTTAAAAACTGATATTAAAAGCCATTTTTCCCAGTCTTTGTAAAAATGGCTCTTCTATCAATCAGGATCCCAGTTTATTTAAGTGACAGGAGAATTAGGAAAAACTCTCTCATCAGAGGGCCTTTCGACAGGTGCCCACCATCCCCTCCTGTCCAAGAGCTCTGGAGGCAACAGGGGCCACTTCTGGAAAGGGAGGATGGTCAAGCTGGAAATCAAGAAGTTCCGTGGAGCTAGAAGGGAGCCGGACTTCAGATGGGGCTGGAGGAGAGGGAAGTGTAGCGTGTTGCTCGTGTATCCCAGATCTGTCTGGTCCTACTCATTCATCTAGCAAATGTTCACTGAGCAGCCGCTGGGCATCTAGGAGAGCCTGAACTAGGCACCAGATGAGAAAGAACCATTGCATCACATTCCTGCCCTGAGCGCGCCCGCTGCTGAGGAACTGAGCCAAACAGATAGAGGGTGACAATGGAGTCAGGAATGGGGATTACGGGTATGTCGGGGAAGGATGCCTCGCCCAGGCTGAGGGCAGCTGTGAAGACTTCCTGAAGGAGGTGGTGGCAGCAGCCAGGGAGGGAAGCAAAGCCCAGAAAAAAGGGGCAGCAGGATGGGGTAAGAGCAAGTCTCCCTTCCAGGACCATCTTCCCCTGGAGAGGACAAGGAAAGTGGGGGTTTGTCTCCCAGCTGCCCCTAAACCTCTTCGTCACTTTGTAGCTCTTTGCCCAGGGCTCTTCCTGGCGGCTCTCAGTGCCCTTGTGGACTCCTGGTTGTCCCCAAAGCCCTGGCAGGTCTGGCCCCATCCGTGGGAGGCTTAGCATGACGGGTAGACCATATTTCCCTTCCCTGCCTCCACTTCCCTGTCCCCATGCCTCAAGGCGACTCCTGTGGGGGTAGACCTTATTGCGGTGCCACTGCTTCCTGACAGAAGCGACAGGGCAGGACAAAGAGTCAAAACTCCGTGGTGTATGACTCTTTAGGGAGCCCTGGGAAGAAGAGCAACAAGAAAAAATGTACTCTGACCTCCTGCCCATGCCACCCGAACCCACACGACATAGCACTCATTGACCTGAAGAAGCGATTCTCAGAGTCCCAGTGGCTGGGGTTTCCTCCCTGAAGCACGCTCTGCCCAGCTTCCCCAGTCACAAGGGGGACGGTCTTTGACACCTGTGTGCAGAACTCCGCAGCCCCCCTTGGTTCTTCTGTAGTTAGTCTGCCCAGGGCTTACCTGTATCTGAAAGATAAAGCACCTGTTGCCTTTTTCTTAAAGGCAGAAGCTGCTGCTCTGATGGGACAGTTTCCTTTGCTTGAGGTCAGTCAAAATACTTAGACAGGGCTCATTCTCTGAGACCTGAGCTGAGAAACCTCCCAGGTACTGGAGGGATGGGAGGCTGTTCCTTCCATCCCAGATGGGCTTGTGCCACACTCTCTTACGGAAACAGGATGCGGGCCACGTTCTGATCTAAAAGCTTCTGGAAGCCACATTTTAAAAGTGCAAAGAAATAGGCGAAAATAATTAATTAACCAAATATTAATGTTAATTAACCCACATTTTAGCACATCTCAATTTGGATGTGGTGTGTTCAAAAGTGCCCAGTGGCTCTGTGTGACTAACAACTATTGCATTGAATAGCACAGATGTGGAATGAAAATGCATGTGTAGGGGTGTGTGTGCAGGCAAGAGAGAGAGAGAAAGAGAGACATGAGGCTTCAGAGAGACCTAGGAGCCACGAGGAAGGTCAGGAAGAGTTTTTGCTGTGGGAAGGCATGCTGACGTTATCTTAAAAACAGGGGGGCAGACGTAGAAGGATTTTAAGCGGATGAGAGTTGTGAACAGAATCACATTTCAGGAAGATCCTCTGAATGTACAAAGAGAAGGTACTGGCAGGGGCAAGTAAGTCTGGAGGCAGGAAGATATAACTGGGAGAATTGCTTCTTGCAGATCAGGGGGGTTAAGGTGGGTGGAGTATGGGCAGGGAGGGGCATGGCCGGGTTCTAGCCTTAGGAAGGGGGTAGACCGCACAGATCCTGTTGGATGTGTAGGTGTGAGGGGAGCCAGAAATCAAAGATAACATGCCCCGCCCCGTCCAAATAGGCGAAAGCCAGGCCCTTTACTGAAATTCGGAACAGAAGAAGACATCCAGGTTTGAGGGTGGAAGATAAGGGTGACGTAGGACATGTGCTTTGGGTGTCCTGTGACTATCCAAGCAGAGGGGTTTCCTGGAGAATGAGTGTGTGGATCTGGCCCTGGGGAGAGAGGCGTGGGCTGGATGTGGAGGTTGAGGATGCACTGGTTATGGGGAAGCCCAGCCGTGCTTCGGTCTCCCGTGGACCTTCACGGGGTTGCTATCTCCTAAGCCTGTTGTAAGGGTTGGTAGGGACAGCACACTGTGGCGCTCTGCAAACATGAGCTGCCAGATGATCATGCTGGTTGTGGGGGGGCTCTCCTGATCAGGCACCTGCCCTCTTGGACTTTTGTGTCCATCCAGCTGGGCCATTTAGAAAGGTCTAGGACAGGTGGTTGTTTTGGGGGGAAGTGGGGCCTGAAACTGAGGGACCCCAGGTGAGCCTTCATCTGTCCTAGAAACTAGCAGCGCATCAGCTCCCCCATCACGAACACCTGTCCATAGTGTCCAGTGCTGTCCTTGGTGCTGGCGAGGCTCTGAGGCATCGCCCAGACTCCCAGTTCAGAGCTGGAGCTCTCTTCCACCTGCTGCCGTAGAGGTTGTCAGAGCAGGGTCGGCCCTCATTGGCACTTACCCTGCCTGCTCAGTGCGGGGTCTGAAGACATGGCCCCTGTGTCCCAACTTGGAACAATGCTGCAGGGTCATCTCTGCCTCAGAGCTCCCCCTGGGGCCCGCTGAGGCCGGGTTGTTGGGACTCATCACTGCCCATCCTTTCTCCCTCTGCCCACCGCTTCAGCCTGTCCCTCCCCACGGGCATGGAGAGACCCCTGGCATGTGAGTCTCTACCTCTGTGTCCGCCTCCTGGGGAACTCAGCCTGCCTGCCACACTTGGCTTTGTTGTTCGTTCTAGCCATGAGGTCCTGGTGAGATACTGTTGTTCAGCACCCCACCCCCACCCCATATCTCAGGCATTTGCTCACTTGACCACCAGCTCACATCCTCTGACCTGCCTTCATGCTGCTTTATTCCTAAACCCCTTTGTGCCCCCGCTCCCACCCCGTCTCCTTCTCCCCGTCTTGTCCTCCTTGCACGTGAGGAGGCTCTGACCTGACACAGGACAGCTCCTAACCTCCAAGCTTCTTCCTCACTCCCAGATTTATGCCCCCTGGAAACTGGGCCAGAGGCAGAGGGGGTGCCTGGAGACCGTCAGCCTTGGTCTCTGCGTTCGTTTGTCACAGCTCCCTCCGGGGGCCCCTGAGCCAGTGAGGTGGAGAGGGCATCTGAGGGCTGTGTCCCTGCAGTCCCTCGAGCTGGGCCCCGGGGGCTGGGCTCAGATTTCTGCAAGGATCTCGAATCGGAAGAGCCTAAGTCGTAGCTCACGTCCCCACCGAACAATGAGGCTTGATGAACGGGGTGTGATGTGCAATTGCTGATGAATATCGAGCTGATTCCCTGTGACTCTCAATGTGGTGCATGTGTGAGAGCAAAGCTGTGCTGTCCCGGGAGGGCTCCAGAGGGGCTCTAAGTTTCCCAACTTCCTGGCCTCAAAATCAATGTGTACAAAGGCAAAAAGAAGCAGCGGAACCCGCAGAGCAATGTTTCCCAAGACGAAGCCTGACATTATAACTGTCTCTTTAAGTTCCCGTATTGCGCGCGCACACACGCACACACACACACACACACACACTCACACGCGCACGCACATATTTTTTTTTCTCAACTGCATCTTCTGACTGACAAAGCTCTTTCTTGCCAAGAGCGACCGTTATAAAATTATGACTTGCGCATATATAATGTTTGCGTTCAACAAGAAAACAGAAATGCCACCTTATTTTGTGGTTACAGCTGCGCAATTCACATCCGGCTGGATTGATCCTATTAAGGTTATGCAATCATCTAATTGCAGAGACGAGCCTTGAGTAACAACTCCAAATGCTCGCACTTCCATCGGCCCGGCAGAGCCGTTGCCGAGCCCTGATGAGCGCTGGCAGTGCGTGGGCCCCATTCTCCGCTCTGGCATTGTCTGAATCTCCATACTCAGCCGAGGCCATCTACCCACTAACGGATCTATGACAAACAGACCCATAACAGAAAAGCTGTTTGGGTTTCAGATACATCCATGGCTCCTTGGGCTGTTTCCAGCTCTTTGCGGCAAAGTTTCTCCTCTTCCTGGGGGGAGACTGCCGCCGCTAACTTCCCTTCCTTCTCTTTGTTGTCAGGAGGGCTGTAGGTGACCGGAGAAGGAATTTGGTACATCTTCACCAAACTCACTCCTATCTAGATCTCAGATCAAGGCTCCAAGGTCACTCTCTGAGAGGGAGTGCCTCTCCAGAATCACCAGTGATACATGTCATCTTTGTGCTGTTTCTTTGTAGCCTGGAATCGTTTGCAGTGGTACCTGCAAATCTTGTGGGCTCCAGCTTCGAGCCCCATCCAGAATACAGTCACCTTCCCCACCTCCGTCGTCACCTGGGTTCCAGCCGCCGACTCCCCTACCCTGAATTAATGCCTCGCTCTCCCCGCTGGTCTCCTAGCTTCTGCTCTCTTGTCTTCTCCTCTAATCTGCCCTCAATTTAGCAGACATAGTACCTTTTCAAAATGTCAGATAATATCCTCTTTCTACTCAAAACCCTTCAATGGTTCCCCAACTCACTTGGAGTAGAAGCCAGACCCCACACAATCTTGTAGAGTCCCCTTTTTTATCTCATCCATGTCTTTCTAACCTTCTCAGTCTACTCCAGTCAGACCAGTCTCCTTCCTCTTCCTTGAGCATGCCAGGCATACGCCGACCTCAGGGCCTTTGCACCTGCTCTTCCCTTTGGCCAGAATGCTCTTTTTTCAGATAATCTACATAGTCTGTGGTTAGAAAAAGCATAGAAGGAAATCTACTGATGGAATTACATGTAATTTTTATTCTCTTTGATGAATTTTCAGTGTATTCTCAATCTTCGGCAATGAATATGCATCACCTAATTGTTGGGAAAATAAGGTGACTGTATTCTTTCTTTAAAAAAAAATATTAGCTTCTGCCTGTACTTCTGATTTGACTTTGCTATTTGTAGATATAGCATTTGGAACAAAGCTGTGTTGGGCTCTTTGCCTTTGTTTTCAGTGATTTAAAGTTCTCCCTGGGCTGCTGCTGAGTGCTGATTTCCTCCTTAAGGAGATTCTGTTTCATGGGCCCTGATGTTTCATTAGTCCTTAGTTCCTGTTTTGACAACTGGGTGGGCATGAAGTGTTCTAATCCATTCCCTCCCCTCCTTGTATGTGGCCTCTGGGCAGTCTGTCCTCCCCAGTGTTCTTGCAGTGGTCACTGACCACAGAAGCTTCCAGCTTTGGTCTTGTCATCTGCTCACTATTCCAGGAACTGTGTCTCTCCTTCTGAGCTTGGGTGACTGTTCTGGACCAAAGTACCCTCTCCCACCCAAAGTCCTAATGGCTCATCTGGGCCTGTTGGCGCTTTTGGAAAAGTCCTTGTCTGTGTACCCTCTGGCGATGTCATTCTTCAGCCTGGAGAGCTGCGTGGTCGGGCCCCTGCTTACCTCATACTTCTTCCCACTCATATATACACAATTATTTGGGGTTCCCTCTGCTCAGAATGTTCTCTCTGCATTGATTTACTCCCCCACTTTTTTTTTTAACCTGTGCATTAAGATCTAGGGTATCTCTTCCTCTGGTATGAACACGGAGGACAACTTTATTTCTAGTTTGTTGTTCAGTGCAATTCACTAAAGCATTTATGGGTCTCCAGCACAAGGTTAATCTTTGGTGATGAGGCTGGAGGGAGCGTGGAGAGGGGACAAGCCTTTGCCAGCTCCCTGCAACAAGCTGGGTGCTTTACCTATGGCTCTTAGTCACACTGAGTCAGAGGACCCAGATGGGGGAAGGGTCCTTATGAGGCAGCATGACAAAAGTCCTAAGTCAAGTGCAGATGAGATGTTATGGGAATGCTAATTTCTGCTGGGATGGGGTAAGCAGTCAAAAGATTTAGGGAGAAGGTCCATCCAAGTGGGGTCTCAGAAGGTAAATGACTATGTTACAGCAGCTGCCCATCTACATGAGGGTAGACAGAGCTCTTTGCCTCTCTGAGCCTCAGGGACCTTACTTCTGAAATGAGCGCAGTAACTGCTGTGATTATCATGGGCTACCTCTCCAGCCCTTTTTACAGGTTGCTTGAGGACAGGTCATAAGTGCTATGGAATGAATGTCCTGGGCGGGGGTAGGGGGACACTCAGCCAGTTCTTTAGGTGGTCTAACTTAGAGGTGCGTGTCCTCCACCAGCCCCAGAGTTCCCGGGCTGCTCACTTTCTCCACAATGCACCCTTCACTGCCTTTCCTGATATACTTTCCCTCTCCTCCTCATGCTTCCTGGGATGACCTCCTAAGGACACCATCTGTCCTAGGATCCTTGTCTCAGGGTCTGCTTCTAGGGGACCCAAAGCCGGGTGCCTCTGGGGACGTGAGGCGTCGCTCCCCGCTGCAGCATCTGCAAGCAGCTTTGGTTCCTGATTATAACAAACACAGCTTCTCGAGCATAAGACCCATAGACAATAGGAACCCAGAGAACACCTAGACTCAGCAAAATGCAGAGAAAGGGTGGATTTTATTTTACAGCATGTGTGGAAGCAAGTCTCGAGGGGCTGCCTTCTCAAGCCAGCCTGTCCCCTGTGAGGTCTCCAGCCCCAGGGCTGGAGGTGGCTGCAAGGAGGGCAGGGCACAGAATGGGGGAGATGGTGGGAGCCGGGTCTGTGGCTCTTCCATCCCTTCCTCTGGTCACTTAGAGCCAGAATACAAGGTAGGTCTGTGCTTCTGGTCCTGCCCTTCCCAGGACCCCTTCCCTCCCAGGCCAGGGTCTCCCTTCTCGGTGGAGCATTCAGGAGAAGGGGCCCAATCTGGATCTCCCACTCTTCAGCACAGGGAATTGCCCACTTAGCCACCCATTCAGCTCATCCCATTCAGCCACTTTCCCAGCCAGCCATTCCCGCCCTGGTCCCTGTGTCTATTCCCTGCACCTAGATTTTTGGAATCAGTTAAAACTAGCAAACAGGCCCTCGAGCATCTGCATGGCACACAGCCCCCAGCCAGGAGGCCTGGCATGCATCATCTTCAGATGAGGAAATGGAGGTTGGACAAGAGGCTTGAGAGACACCGGCTGGCAAAGCGAGCCCCCAGCAGCCGCATCCCTGGGCCGGGAGGCCGGACCCTGCATCACCTACCGGCGCCTGCTTATGGGAACTGCATTTTCAAGGTGGCAGCAGAACGTGTGGTGTTCCCACCAGCACCAACATCTGGGGCAGGGGCGGGGGTGGGGTGGGGGTCTTCATTAAAATGCAGTGACTCCATTGGCACCAAAATAAATGTGACATTTATCAGAACCTGCTAAATCTATTCAGCGCTTGCTTCCTTTGGAAGTGCAGGGTTTGTGCCGTGGGCCTGGAGAGAAAAGGTCTTCAGCTGTGAGAAAGGTGGGGTGGCAAGACGGGAAGGAGGAAGCAGGAAAGGGCAGGCCAAGAGGGGGTGGGCAGCGGCAGCAGCCCGCTCTCTCCAGTGCCTGGAAATCCTTCGCCAAGGGAAGGGATTGATTCTAGGGCCAAGATTAATCATGTCAAGATGGTTATCCAGCGAGGAGTGGGGGTACTCTCACCTGATTTGGAAAATAAAACAAGAGTAATGCCCCCGAACCTAAACCAGATTAGACTAAACTTTAAGGAGCCCCCAGCATGTTGCCGGCACTTTTAAATATGTTGTTTCTCACAATAACCTGGCAGGCTACTTTTCATTGCCACTCTACAGATGGGGAAACCAAAGCACACAGAGGCTAAGTAAGCCACTTGGGGTCACTTGGTGCGTGGCGGCTTGTGACCTGAGTTCTGCAAAACCATAGTGGAGGGACAGAGATCTTATTCTCGAGGTCTAGAGAGGAGGGCATGGAGGACAGGAGACTGCAGTCTGAGTCTTGAAGGACCATTTGACTTTGCTCCTCCTTGGGCCTCATTTCTCCATGAGCAAAACATAGTCCTTAAGATCCTCCTGGTTCTGGTCACTTTGCCCATGCAAGTATTTGTGTGTTTTTGGTCACCTAGCATGGAAAATCCCAAGCCACCCATTCTCAGACCTCTTGCCTGGGCTTAGGTCTCTGGATTTTAATAGAAGCTGATGGTCTGTGTATCCTTGGGCAAGTTACTTAACCTCTCTGAGCCTTTACATGTAAATTATTTTTGTTGTGGTGAGAATGATGAATAATAATTACAGCAAAAATTACTGGGTGATTATCAAATGTTGGGCATTGTGTCACGTACGGGAAGATTACATGAAGATTAAATGCAGGAGTTATTTTCATTCTCCCTATTTTAGAGATGAGAAACCCGAGGCTTAGACACTATCACCTTAGATGTGACATAGCAAGATTCCTGGAGAGCAGTAGAAACTCAAGGGTTTTCTTTCTTGCTCCTTAACTGGTCTGTGTGTTGCTAATTCCTAAGGATTCCTCAAACGGGCTGAACCAGGAGAGTAGCCAGAAAGTGTGAATAGAGAAAATAGAACATTTCAGGGAGGAAGTTATTTATTTTTCTTTTGGAAGAATGGGACAGGGCCAGACCCAGGGTTAGCTCAAGCAGTTATTTTGGAGGGATTCTTTCTCCAATGCCCCTGGCACCTTTCAGGAACCTCTTTTCCCAAGGCCATCGGGAGGACTTGGGTAGGTTGGTGAGTCCCCAGTTTTCCCAGAGCATAGTTACTAGGTCCCTTGAGTCCTGCTGTGAAGTCATCAGGGAGGCAAATTGTTCATGGTGAGGGGTTTGTGATTAATGGGAGAATCCGAACCACCCTTGTGTGTGGGCTGCAGGATGACTGGTACTGGGCCGGATGCCTTTGCTTAGGTGATCTCATTCTCTTCTGAGCAGTGGGCACTCGTATCCCCATTTCTTTTTTTTTTTTATAATTAAATTTTTTATTTTTTTATAAACATATAATGTATTTTTATCCCCAGGGGTACAGGTCTGTGAATCACCAGGTTTACACACTTCACAGCACTCACCATAGCACATACCCTCCCCAATGTCCATAACCCCACCTCCCTCTCCTGACCCCCCTCCCCCCAGCAACCCTCAGTTTGTTTTGTGAGATTAAGAGTCACTTATGGTTTGTCTCCCTCCCAATCCCATCTTGTTTCTTTTCTTCTTTTCCTACCCCCCCAATCCCCCATGTTGCATCTCCACTTCCTCATATCAGGGAGATCATATGATAGTTGTCTTTCTCCGATTGACTTATTTCGCTAAGCATAATAACCTCTGGTTCCATCCATGTCGCCACAAATGGCAAGATTTCATTTCTTTTGATGGCTGCATAGCATTCCATTGTGTATATATACAGCTTCTTTATCCATTCATCTGTTGATGGACATCTAGGTTCTTTCCATAGTTTGGCTATTGTAGACATTGCTGCTATAAACATTTGGGTGCACGTGCCCCTTCGGATTACTACGTTTGTACCTTTAGGGTAAATACCCAGTAGTGCAATTGCTGGGTCATAGGGTAGTTCTATTTTCAACTTTTTGAGGAACCTCCATGCTGTTTTCCAGAGTGGTTGCACCAGCTTGCATTCCCACCAACAGTGTAGGAGGCTCCCCTTTCTCCGCATCCTCGCCAGCATCTGTCATTTCCTGACTTGTTAATTTTAGCCATTCTGACTGGTGTGAGGTGGTATCTCATTGTAGTTTTGATTTGCATTTCCCTGATGCTGAGTGATGTGGAGCACTTTTTCTGGATGTCTTCTTTGCAGAAATGTTTGTTCATGTCCTCTGCCCATTTCTTGATTGGATTATTTGTTCTTTGCGTGTTGAGTTTGCTAAGCTCTTTATAGATTTTGCATATCCCCATTTCTAAGAGGAGAAGACTGAGGCTCAATCATGCCATCAGCCACTGGCTGGGAGGCAAGAATTCAATCAAGGACCTGGTCCTCCGTGTCCTGCTCTCTTTCCTGGGGACACAGACACCTTCCTTTCTTCCTCTAAAGGGTTAACAGTGAGGCAGTCAGAAAGAAGTGCTCAGTGCAATTATGGCAGAACAGTTAATACGTAATTGCATATTTTTGTAAACAAGTTTAGAGGCTTTTTCAGTGACCTCTCTGTGGCTTTGTGGTTCTGCAAATAAATTCTCTTCCCTTTTATACTCTGATTTTAATTGGGAGCAACGGCTCTGGTACTATGGCTCTTACAGCCCCTGGCGCTGTTGCTGGGTGTGTGTGTTTATGTGTGTATCCTGCACAAGTGTGCTTGGACATATCGTGTGTGTGTGTGTGCGTGTGTGTGTGTGTGTGTGTGCCCTTGTGCCTCTCTGGGACCACAACAGTCAATGATGCTGCAAACTCATGGCCCACTTTGCTGAGAGCTCCTGGATGAGGAATCTGGCGTTTCTAGACTCTGAGATGACTGAAGATCCTGGGGATCGTTCATTCCTTCATTCCACCATTATTTAATGAGGCCCTTCATGTGCCAGGTTCCCAGGAAAAATAGCCCCGAACGAGGCAGATCCAGTCCCAGAGCGGCCAGGAAACGTTCTCGAACTGTGTTTAATATTTCAATGAGCAGCCTCGAGGCCACCCAAGTTTCCTGAAACACTGAGCTTTGCCCTGGGCAGAAATTATGCCAGTTTGATGGGGTTACTCTTCTGGCCAGAATATTCTGGAATGGTTATAACTAGCCAAAACTGGAAATGAATGAGTTATTACTTAAGCTGTGTAGGGTAGTGTTAGACAAGCTCTTTTTTAGGGTATCTTGGTGGGGGGCTTCAATGGGTTCCATTGTCAGCATAGGGGATCCTGGTTTCCACCACATCCTCCCCACCGCCCCCTGTCTCCCCACCGCATGCTTCCCTGCAGGCCTCTGGAGGGCTCCCCAGATGTCCCTGCCATTGCTGTTAGCAGTGGGCAGAGAGGGCCCCGAGGGACTTAGCCAAAACTGTCCCTTGTTCAGAAGGCCGTAGCACTGTCAGATTCTGTTGCTGCTTCCTGCACTGTTCCTCCCTGTGCTGCTCCAGCCCCGTCTTCCCAGGTTGCTGGGCCCTGGATCCAGGCCATGCTAGTCACTGCATTCCCTCCTGCACTTGTATTTGGGGGCCTCTTCTACGTTGCAAAAGAGATCCTCAGTTGGAAGTGCGGGGGTGTGGGTACCCCTTCTGCAGCCAGCCCCTCTCCCACCAGCCCTGACCATCCTTCTCCTCATAGCTCCGCAGACGCCCCGGCCCTGAGGCAGGGAGAGGCCCCTGGAGGAGTGATGTTCTCCCAGCTCCGCCTCTAATCTGCCGACTGCTGAACCAAGCAGAAACCCGCTCCAGGAGCTCAAGGATGTGGTGTGCTGGGTACCAGCTGGGCGCCGGGTGGGGGAAAGATGGAAGGCCTGGGGGTGCGGCTTGGTCCAGGTGTCTCAAGTATGAAGCGATCGGGAGGGGGCTGGGTTACGTGGCCGTCTGCTGTGTCCTCAAAGACTGAGGACCTTCCTGGACTTGACACAAGACCCTCCCAGGACTGGGGGCAGCAAGGGCTGGGCCTGGACTCTGGACCTGGTATCTGCAGAGTCCCAGCTCTGATGCCCACTGGTCCTTGTGTATCAGCTAGCTCTTTTGTGAGAGGGACTTAGCCTACACCTACCTTACAGGGGCACGGTTGTGAGCTTTGGGAGTACACTATGAAGGGCGGTGTACTCAGAGTAGGAGGGCTCTGGGAGCAGACTTCTGGAGTTCAAATCCTGGTTCCACCACTATCCTGCTGTGTGGTTCTGGGCAAGTGACTTAACTTCTCTGTGCCTCCATTTCTCATCTGTAAAGCACGTATAATAATAGCTCCTCATTCATAAGGTCATTGTGGGGATGGAAAGACTTGAGAGATACACATAAAGTGCTTAACACAGTGCTTCGCACCCAGAAGTACTTCATAAACGGTGATGTTGGGCTGGCGTAGAGACCTGACTTTGTCTTCAATTCATCCTGAAGGGCACTTAACCATTCCAAATCTCCTCCTTAGGTCTTTGCTCTTGACCTGGCTCTGACCTGGTGCCAAGTCTCTGGCCGTGGGGTGGGGCACCAGGCGGGCTCCAGCCGGCGAGCGAGGGGCAGTGCATGCCTCTGTGGGGCCCGTCGTCCCGGGTTCTCTCGTAGGGGCTATGGTGGGTGCTGAGCCCGTGACCCGCGTCAGGACCCTCAGACGGGGCACTCCGCCTTTCAGAGCAGGCACGAGGCCCCCAGCGCAACGACCAGGCTAGGATAATTGCGATGTTGCAGAGGCAAAGGGGAAGGAAGAGGCTTGGTAGAGAATTCTGTCTGCTCGACAGAAGCAGCAGATCTGAGCTGACATCTGGAGCGTCCAGAGCGCGGCTGGTGAGGAAGTGTTTTACGGGGGGAAAGAGCCGCTGGGCCCACCAAGCCCGCTGTCCGCGGCGTGGACGCCGCCATGTTTTCCGTGGGGCCTCCTCTCCTGAGGGTGTGGCGGCTGGATTCCCAGGCCTGGGTGGTGTGGACGAGACACAAGCCAGGGGCTGGCTGGGGGTCCCGGAGGGAGGGGTGGAGGGCGTCCTTGGGGCTCGGGGGCCGTCGCGCTGCCCCCCCTCCTTTCAGAGCTGGCTGCCTGTGCTTTTCCTGCTCTTGTCCTGGACCCACTGTGCCGAGCAGCTCATCATTGCCTCGGGATCCGTGCTGGCCCCTCCCTGACCACAGGACGTTACTGAGGGCTTAGTAGGCACTTTGCTGGGACTTTAGAGGCATTTAGTGTCCCCGCTTCTACGAACATCGTTCCTGAATGGACACGTGGCTCCTTCACAGCCTCTTGGCGGTTTGGCCTGAGTCACCGGAAGGTACCGATTGCTCTGGGGTGAGGAGGCCAGGACTTGGGCACCTGGAGTGCCTCGGGCCTGGCCGGGACTGGGCTGGCCAGCCTGACACGTCCCCCTGCCCTTGTGCCTGCGACCTTCCATCCAGACCTTTCTTCCCCCTGAAGTCTCTCTGGGCCTCCATGTGTCCCCTCCCAGTGTCGCTCCCTGTCTGGGGGCTCCCTGCCTTCTGCTGTCTATGACTTCAGCTTCTCCGGCCACCGGTCCCTGCCGGCTCCTCCCCTCGGGTCCTCTGGGAGGGGGGGCAAGAGGCGCTTGGTCTGCTGGGATCAGCAAAAGCCTCCTACACTGTCCACACACACCGGCTGTGGTTCCTCTCTCACCCTCGGAGGCCTCATGCCAGTTCCCAAGTCCTCAGCCCATCCAGGTTTCCTGAGAAAATTGGTGTCGAGGTGGTCCTGGCTGGTGGGTCCAGCAGTGGCTGGGCTGGATTCCCATGGGAAAGCGTGTGTGTGTATGTGTGTGTGTGTGTGTGTGTGTGTGGTGTGTGTTCCCAGCCTGTGACGACACAGCCCCCCTTTCGCATGGGCCCCTCTGCTGGCTCAGCCCCTTTGGCCACAGACCACCTGGGTTGCCCCACGAAGAGCAGAGAAGTCGGCACTTCGGACTAAGGAGGATGGCTGCGGTCCACAGCAGGGCACGGGGGTGAAACCCACGCATTTCCTGGCGTGTCCTTTCCCGGGCTCCCAGTTTGGCCCAGGGCTTGGGGAGAGGATGGGAATCAGCAAGCCCCAGCTCCTCCACAGGCAGGGGGAGCAGGACGTGGGGTTGGATTGGTGCCCTGGCTGGGTGTCTTCAGGCCGCTGGCCTCACCTCCTGGAGGCCATAACAGTTGTGGTAAAAATCTAGAAAAGTGTGTCTTTTTAGCTGTGCTGTGAGGATGCAAGGTGTAGCCTCCGGGAGCTGTGTTAGAAGGGGCGGCCTCTCTAGCTCTTCTCCATCCCCGCTTTCTTTTCTTTTCTTTTAAATTTTATTTTATTTTATTTATTTGGCACAGAGAGAGAGAGAGAGAGAGAGTTCACAAGTAGGCAGAGAGAGAGGGAGAAGCAGATTCCCTGCTGAGCAGAAAGCCCAATGCATGGCTCAATCCCAGGACCCTGAGATCATAACCTGACCTGAAGGCAGAGGCTTAACCCACTGAGCCACCCATGTGCTCCCCACTTCCCTCCTCTCTGCCACCAGGTTACGACTGAGAACCTCCAGGGTCCCAGGCCTCCCCTGACAGATGCTGCCTGGGGGAAATGTGTCCGTCTGCTTTGTGGCCATCTCAGTTAATATAACACAACAACAGGGGCGCCTGGGTGGCTCAGTGGGTTAAAGCGTCTGCTTTCGGCTCAGGTCATGATCCCAGGGTCCTGGGATCGAGCCCCACATCGGGCTCTCTGCTCTGCGGAGAGCCTGCTTCCTCCTCTCTCTCCCTGCCTGCCTCTCTTGCCTACTTGTAATCTCTGTCTGTCAAATAAATAAATAAAATCTATAAAAAAATATAACACAACAACAGAAAAAAATAATGCGAGATCTCGGGCCTCAGGCCTCGCCACTCCTGATCTCTGAACCAGGATCTGCATTTACACAAGCTTGCGGGGTGATTCAGTGCACACTAATGTCCTCGTCTAGGGAACTAGTGAGGCTCAGCCTGGCTCCACTCCTTCCCAGCTGGATGATCTGGGGGCAAACTGATGAATTTCCCTGGGTCTCAACTTCCTAATCTGTAAAATGAGGAGAATAATAAAAATATACCACCTGGGGTGGTTGTGACAATGGAATGACAGCGTGCTGAGGGCACACACCAGGTACCCTAGTGGCGAAGCTCCAACCCTGCGTGAATGTGACTGGGTTGTTGCCTGTGCCTCTCGGTCTTCCGGCCCCGTGCATTTATTCTGATATCTGAACGAAAGAGGCCGAATCTTCCATTCTCCCACAGCACAGATCCCAGAAGGCGACCGCTCAGGGGTCCTAGAGCCAGACACCCTGGGCTCAAATCCAATCTCTGCCTTTTGCAAAGAAGGCGACCTCAGATGAGTAACTTCTCTGAGCCTTTGTTTGCCCACCTGTAAAAGGGGCTACTATGAGGATTCACGAAGCCAGCAAAGGCCTGGAGAGGGCTGGTACCTGGTCAGGGCTTGGCAATGGACTTTCCAACCCAGGAACTGGTGCATTGTCACTTCCACTGAACACAAGTCCCAAGACCAGCCCAGATTCAAGTGGGAGGGGAAGTGGACCCCCCTTCTTGGTGTGGGGAGCAGGGTTGGGGGAAATTGCTGGCATACAAACCACTACAGAGGAATTCTGCTGCCAGTTTTTGAACTACAAGTCCCTCTTCTTCCAGAGTAACCATTGCTATTACTAGTGGTGGGACAGATGTCCTGTCTGGGCTGTAAGAGAAGGCAGAGAATGTTCTCTCTCTCTCTCTGGGAAGGTAAGGAAGGCTCTACTGCATGGGTACAATGAGAGTGGAATGTGGAGGCAGTGGGGGACAGAATCCAGGTGGAAGTGTCAGTAAGACCAAAGGCCTGGAGGGTCATGTGCAGGGGCCTCCCTGTCGTCCCAGTGTCTGTAGGCAAGCCCGAAGGTCCCAGGATGATCGGGGTGGCGGTGGATCTGTAGGGGTGTGGGTTGTACTCACCCACACTCAGCACAGGCAGGGAGAGAGGGGCCAGAGCTGTCCCCACCCCAAGGGGAGCCCAATGTGGGTGGGGGTCTCAATCAGGGGTCTCAGGCAGACCAACCAGCCTCTGCGGAGCACATCTGAGCCATCACTCTCCGACTGTTCAGGGGCAAGGCAGCCTTGATTTCAACCGGGTTCTCCCCACTTTCCTTTGAGAGACCAATTACGGAACAGTTTGCACCACAATTACCGGCGTTAAAACCTCTTGGTTCCGTTTGATGAATTTTAGTAGTAATTGAACAGAGGCAGCCATCACACAAGAGATGGTCCAATTGAATCTGCCCACGCGCTGAACTGTGAATCCTAGCTCTCCCCAAGCAGCCACAGCCACGGCCATGGCCACGGAGGTCAGCGGGGGAGGGGGGGGCTGCTGTCTTCCCTCCTGCAGGGACCTTGTCCCAGCCCATGTGAGGGAGGGACCGGAGGTGATGGGGTCTGCTTCCTGTGAGGGACACCCGGCTGTTAGCGTCTGGCTTGCCTCCTGCAAGGGACAGCCGACTATTAGGGTCTGGCTTAGAGACAGGTCTGGAGGGGGCACTTTCAGGTCTGGGAACCTGTAATTGCTGCTGTTTCAGAGCCCAGAGCTGGACTGCATTCATGCCTGTATTTATTATTTATTGAACAAACACTGCTGTAGTGTTTATAGTGCGCTGGCTTCTATTCTGACTGCATCATAAATATTCACTTCTTTACTTCTCACAGCAGCTCTGGAGTCAGCATGTTATTATCATTCCCATTTGATGGATGAAGAAGCTGAGGCCCAGAGAGGTCAATTAAATTGCTTGAGGTCACACAGCTAGTAAGTGTTGGAGCAGTACTCCAGACTTCCTCTTCTTATTTTCTTATTCTCTTGTGCTGTCCTCTCTTGGGTGTTTAGGGAAGCCTCTGGAAAGGGCAGGGAAGGGTCTGGCCAGTCCTAGTCTGGAGTGACAAAGAAGAGTGGGCCACAGGGCCTGGGTGCCTGCTTGCCAGTGCGAGGAGGAAATTAGATAGGATCCCTATGGTGGGTGAGACTCCCAGGAGAGTCAGGGCTGAGGGGTCCAGAGCCACTCCTCACCCGGGGCTCTGTCCCCATTCTACAACCACAGGGCTCAGGTTCTGTTTTGAGCAGGGGGAGGCCATATCACCTTGTTGCCCTTCTCTCCAGCTCGTGCCCAGGCCCTGCAGTGTGGAGGAAGGACGGGGAGCCCTCTCTGCTTTCAGAAGTTGGATTCTTTTGTTGACTTAGAGTCAGATCAACTTGATACCAACTCTGTGCCTTGGGCACTTGCAGGAAACATTTCACAAGGAAACACCATTTACCCAAGATCACGTGGCCAGTGCGGTTGAGTCCGGCTTCAGAGTCAGCTCCATTTGACTCCCAAATCCTGCTGTACCCCTGGTACCCCACTGCATGCCCATCAGGACAAAAGTAAGCACGGCTGGAGATAGGCCCCAAGATAGTCTGTGAGGCCTCGCTAACCTGTGGGTGGGAGTTGTGTGTTTGTCTGGCTGTTGTCCCTACTCGATTGTTAGGGTCTGGACTGGGTCTGAATTATTTTAGGTCCACCCCAGGGCTTGGCCTTCTAGTAGCTTTTGGTATGGCGGCGGGGAGGTCAATGGGATGGGAGATTGAAAACAGGCAGGGACGTGCTAGAATCTGAAAACCGTTGCTGGAGGCAAGTCCCTGTCCTTGAATTTGGGAATTTCTGCTTCAGTGAAGGGGCCTCTGGAGCAGCCAAGTTGTTCTGCATGTCCCATGCTGCCCTCTGGGCATCTGAGGACAGTGGAGTGGCAACTGAGTTGGCTTGCTGGCTCTTTCCAGCAAAATCATTGGATTCAGTCTTGCCTATTGCTCAGAGACGGTAATCCCATAAACCCATGGGGGTCACCTGGAAAGTTTATCTAAATAGGGATTGCAGGGCTCCCCCCTCATTCAGGGGACCTAGGGTAGGGAGGTGGGGAGGTGATGGCTGAGAATTTGCATTTCTAACAGGCACCCAGGTGATATGGACATTGCTGGTCCAGGGTCTCGACTTTTCATTTTGCCAGAATAATGACTTTTGACATTTGTCCCTTGACTCCTGTCTTGGGGGATGTTCCTGAGGGCCCTTGGGCTGTGCTCCGACCCCACCCCAGCCCTCAACGTGGGGTGAAAGGGGGTGCAGGGAACGAGCTAGGGTCAGGGCTTCTCAGGCAGGAGCTCTGCAGAAAGAGCTCTGGAGCTGTGCACTGTGGCCCTGGGGAGCAGCCTGATGGCCATCACTGAGAAGGGGATGAATCTGAGATTGGGCCCCATGGAGAGTTCTAGAAAACCTTCTGAGGCAAAGCTGGGAGGCTGTGTGGAGCAGCAGGAAAGTGCACACTTGGAAGGCTCTGCCTCATTCTGACTGCATGGGTGCAGGATTTTGAGCAAAGTACTTTCCTCCATGCCTCAGTTTCTTCATCAGTAAAGTGGGGCTAATACTACTTTCCATGGTCAGTGTCAGGATATAATTGAGATTATAAATGAGAACACCGCCAGTGAGCATCGGTCCCCTGTCCCTTCTCTTTCCCCACCCCCAGAGGTTTCATTACCCTGAGTTACCTTGGCTTCCATCTCTGTTCCAGCTTCTGTCTGTCCTCTCCAGCCACTGGACCATCAGCCTACATTATCATAAAAAAGAGGCTGGATTTTAATTTGTGGAATGTTTCTTTCTTCTTCTCCCCCCCCTTTTTTTTTTAAAAAAAAGAAAAGCCTAATTAGGAAGCCCGTTAAATGCCTGCAATTCCAATATAATTCTATTAAATTCTCCCTGTAAAGTTAATGTTACAGACTTTTTAACAGATGTTTTAATTAGGCATTGTTATTAAAGAGAATACTGTAGAAATTAAAACCAGACCCTAAATGGGGGAAGAAAGGCAGTTTTCTTGTGCTGGGTAAATGGTGGCAGCCGCCCAGCAAAGAGCTGTTGGCAGCAGGTCATGAAAAACACACACAAAAGGAGAGGAAATGCTTGGTACGATCCGCAGTGCTCAGCAAGAGGGAGAATGTCCGCGCCTGCTCCTGCCAGCCAGCACCCCCTCCGGCCTCACCAGCGTGGAAGACAGAAGAGAGGCAGGCATGGGCAGAGGCTCGCTGGCCAGGATTGGCAGGATTTGCGGGGTGGGGGTGGGGGGCGGTTGCCTTGTAATTGCGGTGGTCCCATTTGGGTTTGGCTTATCTGACCTCTATGGCAGCCATGACTTTTAACTATTATATAGATGAGGAAACTGAGCCTCAGAGACATCTGGTCATCTGCCCAGGAGGACACAGGAGGAGGCCTGGGAGAGGCGGGGTTCTGTGGTATGGTGTTGGCTCATCTCTGCAACAGCGATATAATCCTGTGGTTATATGTAGCCTGAGCTGGGGAGACTTCAGAACCTCAGTGTAAATCTGCTCCTCACTGGCTGTGTGTCCTTAGGCCGTTTGCTTACCTCTCTGAGCCTCCATTTCCTGCTGTGCAAAGTGGGGACAATAAGAGGCCCTATGAGTTCGTGGGGGTACAATGAGATAGTGCGAAAAGGTACAAAGCACCAACGGGGCCTGGCAGATGGCAGGTACTCAGGGAGCAACAACAGACTTGATAAGGGCTTTCAGCTGGCCAGTGGCAGAGCTCCCGTCTAAATGGTCTGGGGTCTGTCCTCTCCCTGGCACTGCACTCCCTCATGCCCACTGGCTGCCATTGCTCTCCCCGTTCCCTGGAAAGTCAGCTCATCTTTGATGCCCGCCAAGCAACGGGCTGGCTGGAGAGTGTGGCTGGCTCAGGGAAACCATCCCTCTACTGGGGATAGGAGTCCCTGGTTGCAATGGAGACCCCGAGGGAGCCTTCTAGCTCCCTCAGAGATGTGCCACCCAATTCCCCATGCTCCTCGAAGGAGAGATGGGGCGGGGGCGTAGTGAGGTCGGGGAAACGTGGATTCAAGTCCTATCTCCTTTTGAGAGCATTAAGGAAGCCCCTGGCACGTCAGGCTGTGGCCCCAGGCCTCTGAGAGCATCTTGCTATTCCCGCCCCAACCCCCCCTGCCCCGCCCATGCACCCAGCCAAGAGCCTGGGTGTGAGCGAGTGCTCCCCGGAGGCGCGCAGGGGACCAACACACCCTCTAGGTGTATCCAAGGACACTCTCAGATTTACCTTCCCAGGGGCTAATTTTCCTGTCCATCCTCCAAGACTGTCAGCCTGGGATTACCCAAATAATGTTTATTTCAGTCCTGTGACCCAGATAGCTCTGCCATGAGCATTTTATAGGGAGCTTGAAAAGAAGAAAGAGATGAAAGTGGAGACCCCACACAGGTCTCATCCCTTGGGTCCCACCCCCACCCCAAGGAAGCTCTGTTGATTCTTGCTTGTGCCCAACAGAGCTGGCACGTATGTCCCTCCCCTCTTACTGCCTCTGTCACCACCATTACATTCATGCTTTGGGTCCAGAGGGAGGTCCTGGGGGTGACTCTTGATCAGGAAGGCACTTCTTGGGTATGTCACCACGAGAGCCCTAAAGTGCCAAGAACACACCAGCTGGCAGGACGTGTTTAAGATCTGCTGGAGGTTGAAAGATGACTTCGTCTTCCCAAACCTGGATCTCCAGGGCCTTTTGTGTCAAGGACATAGAGCAATGCTTGATGGTCCCATACCCTCTCTTTGTAGGTAGGAGTGTGTTGTGGCCTATGAAGTCAGCTGGCCTGGATTTGATTCCAGTCCTGCCCCTTACTAGCCGTGTGAGCCTGAGCAAGTGGCTTCACCTCTCTGAGCCTCAATTTCCTCATTTGTAAAGTGGGATGGTCATCCTATATCAAGGTCCCAGGATACTTATGAGGATGACATAGAACAATGTTCTAGAAAGCATCTGATGTGTAGAAGTTAGTTATAAAAGGGGATGAGCAGAGGAGTGACAATGTACACACACACACACACACACACACACACACGGAAAATGTACATAATGACCCCCTAACACTGGTCACATAAGCTATCTCTAGAGAGTAGAGATGAAGGCTGCTACTTTTCTCCCCAGTTTGAGTTGTTTAACTCCGAGCCTGTATGATCTTTCCACTAATCAGAGAGAATCAGTGGCAAAGCCAGTGCAAAGCCAGAGGTGGGGTGGAGGACAGTGGTGGGTGGGAGCCAGCTGTAACGGGGCAGTCACAGGTGGCTGGCTGGGCCACCCCTCCTGTCCGGACAGTTGACCCAGCTCTGGGCCCCAAGCAAGTAGGTTTGAGCCCTGGCTCTGTGACTTCTCAGCCGCCTGACTCCCGGTGACATCCTTGAGCCTCAGTTTCCTTGTCTTTAAAAGGGGAATAACTAAGCCTCCTGGCGGGGCTGTTGTCGGGGAAACGGGAGTGGGCCTGAGATGTGGTGACATGTGCATACACCAGACAAGTAGCCATTTGGACTCTTAGGTCTTCACATTGCTGCCTCTGCCCCAGGAGGCGGGACTCACTCCCTGACGTCCTGTGAGGGTCCGGGAAGTGACTCTGGGTCATTAAATCCTACGGGCACCAGGTGGTCTTCATCCTTCTTGACATTCTAGCATCACCTGCTGGTCTCCCTGCCCCTGGAGACACCCTCTGCTTCCCTTAGCTTCTGTGTCTCCTACTCTCCCTCTGAAGAGGGAAAGGAGGGGGTGAGGCTAGCCGATGTGGACCCTGCAGGGCTGGACTGAGGGCTGGGAACTCCCCTCTCCTCAAGTGGGAGTATAAATCGTTTGGAACAATCTGTGCGTCCATCAGGAAGGATCCGGTTGAGAGCATCACCATCCCCGGAAGGCTGCACAGATGTTGGGAGTGAGTTAGACCATGTCTTCCAGACAGGTGAGCGAGTCCCTCCCAGAGGCAGTGAACAAACAACTAGAAAGTAAAGCAGATAGCACCGTCTCATTTTTATGAAGAAGCAGGATGAAAAAATTCCTTAGAGTAGCAGAGATTAAGAACTTTTTTTCTGAATCCCTTCTGCTCCCTTGCAGGAATGCCAATGATAAGAATGGCTGGGGTGATAATCAGGGTTTTGTAAAAAAATATGACAAGCCCTTGCGTAGTGATGTTCTGAGTGGGCCAAGTCAGGAATCCTGCAAGCAGACCCAGCTGGGGGTCAGGAGCCAGACACTGCACCTTCATGGTCAGCCTGGGGGACAAGAGCACAGGGTCAAGCCTGGAGTGACAGAAGAGTCTTCTGGTGGCCCCAAAGACACACTTGTGACCTGTGGCTGGGCTATTCCCAGTTACTATTCCCTGCCTCCCCTCCTCTGCCCAGCATCATGGGGAGGGGAATGTGGGCTTGTGGGTGGAGAATGCTGCTTGCTGCCCGCTCCCCCAAGATGGCCACGTTCTAATCTCTGGGACCCATGAATGTTAGGTCACATGGCAAAGGGGAAGTAAGGTTGCTGATGGAATTCAAGCTGCCAATCAAGGGACCTCAGGATAGGGAGTTCATCCTGAATTACTTGGGTGGGCCCAGTGAATTCCTTAAAGTCCTTGAAAGATGAAGGAGGGGGGCAGGTGAAGTCGGTGTGGGAGGGTTTCCATGGGAGGACCAGCCTGCTCCTTGCAGCTTTGAAGATGGCAGGAGACGGTGAACCCTGGCACGCAGGTGGCCTCGACAAGCTGGAAAAGGCCAGCAAATGGATTCTTCCCTGGAGCCTCCAGAAAGGATTGTAGCCCCGCTGGCACCTTGATTCTTAGCCCGGTGAGACCCACTTCGGGATTCTGACTACAGAACTGTACGATAATGAACGTGCATTGCTATAAATCACGAAGTTAAGTGGTAATTTATTACAGCAGCCATGGAAATCTAATACAGTAGGGACCGCTCTTTCAGGGGTCAAGGTTTTAAGGGCCAGGAGTGAACGTCATCCCGCCCCATCAGGCCTTTGTGTGGCATGGATCCTCAGCTCCAACCCAGGTCAGGGACTGTGAGACCCCCTAAACCTGTCTCTGGTCAAACCCGGAGTCCAGAGTTGAAGTGACTGGCCACCTTTGGGATGAAAGTGGAGCTTCCTGCTCTGTGGGGCGGGCATGTCAGAGGGCCACAGAACAGACTCTCTCAACCTCCCCATTCCTGGCAGCCGCTTGTGGAGGAAGGCGCCGCTTTCGATCTGGATTCGAACCCCAGCCCCACCACCCGTGCTGTGTGACACCAAACAAGGGATCTCATCTCTCTGAGCCTTGAAGTCTCAACCCGTCAAATGGACGTCATGCCGTCCTCTGGAGCTGATGTGGGTCCAGTGAGGCCTTCTCTAGGCTGTCGTCCCAGGAGTCCCCCGCAGAGACTCCCCAGATACTCTGTGGGTACCATCCGAGACTCGCTGTGGTGATGGACGTACGCCCCACGCTTGGCTCTGCCAATCTGTTGACGTCACAGAGATCTCTTTGGCATTCCACAGCACTTTGGCAAAGGGTCTTCTCTGTCATGGAGGCCAACTGTTTCACCGGGAGGCACCATTAGACATTTCTAACTGCTTTTGCCAGGCCTCACCAAAAAATTTCAGAGAGGGCTTCCCATGACGTGCACTGGAACACACCAAGGGCCAGAAGCACAAACGCTCAGCTTCTGTTGGGCCCAAGAGAGGCAGACTGGCCTCATGCAGTTGGGGTGGTTAGGGGAGCTGGAATAAGGGGCCGACCCCTGGGTCTCCACCCAAAGAGGTTCCAGTTCTGGATGTCTGGGATGGTCCGGGATTCTGCTTCCGAGAGCCCATCCTCAGGAGACTGAGATTCAGGGGTCCGTGTACCATTCTTCCAGGGGCACTAGGATAGTCACAAGAGCTTAGTGTCAGGCAGGCCTGGACCCAAATCGCCCTGCATCAACTGTGGGAACTCATCCGCATTCCTTTACCTTCTTAGGCTCCCTTTCCTACCCGTAAACAGGCCTTGTTTTACACCAACACGACGGAGTGTTTTCTAAGTGGTGGTTGTAATGCTAGCCATGGGCATCCCCTACTTGGTCTTCACAACGGTTATCAAGGTGCGGGCTACTATTCCCAAACTCTGGAAACCTCGCTTGAACCCACCTCCTCCTCCTCCTCTATGGGACTGTGATGCTGAGTGGTAGTGAGGAGGAAAGATCTGTAGGCACAGTGCTGGGACCGTGGCAGGTGGCTGACACTCACTGCCCAAGCCTCAGCCTGTTGCTCCAGCCCGGGGTGGGTTTGGAGCTGTTAAGGATCTGGGGATGGGGCTCGCAGAGCCTGGAGGACTCAGAGCTCAGGGGTGGACATCAATCCCTCGGTGAGAATTCACCGAGCCTTCCTAACAAGAAGTGAACTTGACCAGGGAGCAAGGCATGCACCCTGTGCTGGTTTGGCTGGGAAAATCACCCAAGTGCATCTAGAGATAGTGGAGGACGTTCCCAGATGGGAAGCCCTCCCAGGGAAGGGTCTGCAGGGAGCTGGGACGATTCTGCTAGAGTGGAGCCCCTCAAGCTGGGTGATTCTCATGGACTTTTCAGAGGCCACCCTGCCCTGGGGAGCCCTGCTCGGTCCAGTGAAACCCCTCCCAGGGAAATGCTGTGTCAGCACTGGGGACAAATGCAGCTGGGGGGTGGGCACGAATAAAACCTAACTCACTTTATCAACAATAGAGCAAACCATGCCAAAGGGAGCATTTGAAAGTGAGGGGGAAATAAATGAATAAATGAGGGTCCATTTTACCTGATCATTTTTTTATGAATGAATAAATGAATGAATAAATGAGGGACCATTTTACCTGATCATTTTTTTAACCTGATCATTTTATAATAAGCAAGATTTTGTTTTTCTCACCTCAGTATTTCCCAGCTGAGTTTAAATCACTGGAGTCCTGTGGATCCATGCTAAACACCCTCTGTGGTTCTCTTAAGAACCAAGGTCAAAAGTCCAGCACTGGCTTTTCTTTGAGCTGCTAGGATTGTTTCCTTTCATGCACCCAACAAATATTTACTGAGCGTTTACTGTGAGTGAGGCAATGTTTTGGGCACTAGAGAAACATCAGTGAACACAGTAGACAAAAGCCCCTGTTCTCATGGGGATTAGATTCTAACGGGGGAAGAGAGGAGAAAAACCCCAAACCAAAAAACCAACCAGCACAAACATTAGGATATTAGGGGGAGCTGGGTTAATTGTATATGGGAGCTGTCTCTACCGTCCGTGCTGTTTTTTGGTACATCTAAAGTTAATATGCAAGAAACTGTGTGTATTTATGTAAATGTGTGTGTGTGTGTGTGTGTGTGTGTGTGTGTGTGTGTGTATAATGAAGAATAAAGCCAATCAGGGAAGAAATAAGGAAATTGTGAATGCTCTGAGGCAGGAAGAAAGGTTGTCCTTTTTAAAAGTCTGGTCTTTTTGAAAAAATGATATTTAAGCAAAGATTTGATGGAAGATAGAGGGCCGGCCATGGGCCATAGGGATATGTGGGGAGAGGATGTACCCATTAGGGAAAGTGAGTACAGAGTCTCAGTGGTACCCAGCCCTCAGGAGGACCTTCAGTGACCCTGGTGTCCAGATCCTTGTGTGGTCCACCCAGCCCCCGACACTGAACAGGGCTGCTCTGTGTAATAAGATATTAACGAAATGGGACATCCATGGCATGGTCATGAGAGAAATGACAGCTTTGGCCTTGCTCCTTCTTGGATCATTCTTCCCACAGGAAGCCAGTCACCATATTGTGAGGACCTTCACGCAGCCCTAAGGTGAGGTCTAAACGGGGAGGGAATAAGACCTCCAGCCAACAGCCAGCACAGCTTGCCAGGCTGCGAGTAAGTCACCTTGGAAGAAAACCCTCTAGTTTTTAGGTGACTATAACCTCACGGACACCCTGACTACAATCTCATGACAGACTCTGAGGCTAAGCCGCTCCCAGACTCCTGACTTGCAGAAACTCAGTGAGATCAAAAGAAAAAAAAAAGTGTATTGTTGTAAGCAGCTACAAATTGGATTCATTTGTTGGACAGCAATAAGCAACCACTACAAGTCTTTAGGTGGGGGCATGCCTGGTTGCTTCTGGAACAGCAAAGAGGCAAAGTAGCTGGACTGTCAGGTGTAAGGAGGACAGGAAGAGATGTGGGTAGATGGCCTGAGTCAATCTTCCTCCTGAAGTAAAAGCTTCCTCTCTGTGGTTATTACTATTATTTTTTTTAGCATTTGGCCTCTCCTAAGTGTTTCTCAGCCCAGACCTTGGGAATGAGCTGTGATGCCCATTTTCTTCACCCTTCTGGTCTTCTGAGATGGATTTAAATCTTCTCTTCCCAGGAAATTGTGGTGTTGTCATCCTTCCTGAAGTGGTTTCAATGAGACCTGATGTTGAAACTGGGCCAGTGCCTCTCGGGGTATTTTTTTTTTTTAAAGGCAAGATTATTTTGGTAGAGAACTAGCATAGGTTTGAACAACAACAATGAGAGACACAGAGGGAACAATAGCAACAGAAGCAAAGATAGAGAAAAAGAGAGACAGAGAGACCAAGAGAGAGTGAGAGAAGGAATTTGATTAATGTGAAACAAGTTGTGGCTCTGAGAAGAGTCAGTCAAGGTGGTGAGAGGTGGGGAAGGCTGAAAAGAGAATTGGCAAAGACGGTGGGTGAGGGTCATGGGAACAAGGATAGCAGAGATGAGGGTGTATGAAGAGGACCTCTGCTTTCTGAGAATTTGACATAGTTGGTGTGGAGCCTGGGAAGAGGGCAGGGGAAATGGGTGTGGAGGGCAGGGGAAACGGGTGTGGCATGCAGGACTCCTGAGTCTGAATTCCCTCTTATGGGCCAGAAGTTCTCCTTCCCAGTGGCTTCTAATCCTTCAAAGGTGGGCTCCAAATGGTGGCCTTTCTGAATCCCAATTAGTCACAAAATCCATTCTAAGTTGGAGTTAGGATAGAAGGGAATTTACTGATTTACATAAATAAAAAGACCACAATCTGATGTCATCAAGATCAGTTTGCTCTCTTTGGTTCTGTCTTCTGCCATATTGACAACACTGTCCTTTAGGTTCTCCCTTTGTGGAGCCTCTTTCTCAGGTTGAATCCAGCAGAAGAAGGTAGTTGGTGTTTGAATCATCTATCCAGTGAGTAGCCAGAATAGTCTTGATACTCACTGGATAGATGATTCATCTCATGTAGACCATGTGCCTCCTTCTAGGCCAGTTACCGCCATCAGTGGATGCTGAACTTTGGCCAGACTTAGAGCCCCTAGATTGAGGATCAGGGTAGGATGGAGGCTCAGGTGAAAATCAGGGGCTTGTGCTACCAGTAGGTGGATGGGGCACGTGACAAGATGTGAATGGGGGCATAGCTAATAGGATAGTCAAGAATGTTGCTTCATGAGTATGTAGGAGAGCATGGCCGGGGCACCAGATCTATTCACTCCAACACATGGTACAGAAAGTTCTCCCACTGAGTAGTCCAATAGTGGAACGTGCCTTTATAGAGTCAATGAGCTACCGTCTCACCAGAGCCCTGGTCACACTGTCATTCTTATCGATTTGTTTCATGCTATTTTGAGTCGTTCAACCCACTGTTATTACTTAGGGTAATTCTAGTTGCTATGAGAGATACATTCTACAGATCATTGGCTTAAAATGATCTTCCCTTGAGTGAAGTCCAAAATGTGAATTCTTGACTGGAAGCACTGGGGCTCTGTTCCACAGAGTCATTCAGGGATTGAAGCTCCTTCTGTTCTGTGGCTCTGCCATCTCTTTGTGTCTTAGTCTTTTCTTGCAGCCAGCTGATAGGACAGGACAGAGTAAAGCAGGGGCACCTGCTTCTGAAACACCTCTGCCTGGTGGGAAGCCACACGTCACTTTTGTCCATATCCCTCTGGTTCCATCTTGGTGTGAGGGGAACTGAGAAATGTAGTCCTGATGGAATAGTGGTGGCCCAGTGTCTCCATGCTGTGGAGTGGGGAACCTGTGTCTTGGTGGGCAGCTAGCCACCTTGCTGCCCCCACTGAGCGTGCTGACCCAAATGATAGATTTTAGAGTTACAGACTAAAAAATCCTGAGAGTTATTGCCAGAGGTGACTGCAGGACCACTGAAGGGTTTTAGGCAGCAGAGTTAGGCATGTGGCCATTCCATGCCCCAGTGACACAAACAGGATGCTGGCAGTGAAATGGAAAGGAAGGAGGAGACTTTCTAGAAACCTCAGTCAGGTGAGGGCCATGTTGTCTCCACCCCTGCCCCAGTTTTGAATGGCATAATACCTTGACGCATCTCACTTTTATATTCCCTCCATGTACTGAGGGCCCACCATGTGCCTTTTGGAAATAGTAGCTATTGATAACTTAGCAGTGTGAAGAGGCTGGTGTTATTACCTGCAACTGAAATATAAGAAAATTAAAGTTCAGGAAGGGGAGCGACCTGTCCAAGGTGCGTTGGCCCTTCATTGGGTCGTCATAGAAGCTGTTGATCTGTATTTGGAAATTCGGGGGGACTCCACAGTGCCAAGGATGCATTTACCCTGTGGCATGTTGTCTTCTTGCTTAGGGAACAAAGGGGTCTGAGTATCTCGTGGTGGTGGGGCCTGGCTGGCAGGTGGATTAGATAGTCCTTTGTGCCCACACCTCCCCCAGGTGCAAAGCTTCAAGCAGCACTCTCTCTGTTCCCCTGCCCATCCCGCTGAGTCACCTCCAAGTTCCCAAAAAAGATGCTCTGTGAGTCCCCCTCCTCAGCTCTCAGGAATCTGCTCTAGGGCTCCTGGCCCTGGTGGGGAGGGGGACCACAGCCATATTCCCCTGGCTGGAGGAGCCCGTTCTGCTGACTGGACAGACGGGGCCCACGCACCGGCATCTGGGGAGATGGAGAGGAGAAAGTGGCTGAGCACAGCTCTGCGAGGCTTGGTGATTTATGAGGAGTAGCTTCCGCGGGCCATCTGGACCAGGACCTTCAGGAAGCACATCCTGTGTGGAGACGCAGGCAGTGTGGGAGCCCTGCCAGGGAGGAGGGAGGGGCTGGGGAGGTGGGAATGGAGCAGAGCCAACATGGGAAGAGCCCCGCCAGTGAAGTCGGACAGATTCAGGTTCTTCCTTCCATGTGCAGAAACTTTGGGGCAAGACCCCAAGCACTTGGGGCCTCAGTTTCATCAACTTTAAAATGGAATGATAAGCATACCTGTCGTGCTGTTGAGAAGTCTAAATGGATTATTGCTTCCAAAAGTACCCATCCCATTGCCCGGAAGGAAGAAAGCTGGTATTACTGAATGCTGTCCATAAGCTAAGCATGTGGCTGGGTGCTGGGAACACAAAGGTTCCCAGTTTATGGTCGACCATTTTGTGTCATGGGGGATATTTACTCCAAACTCCAGGAGCATAGAGGTAAGAACCAATAATGCCTGGAGGTGAAATTTGGAAACTAAAAGGGGAAATAGGAGCTCAGTGGAGGATGAAGAGATAGCAAAGGGAACAGTCTGAACACAGGCATGTCGGACTGAGGCCAGATGTTGGTTCATTCATTTACAACTGGCAGCCCTGACTGATCCACTGGACTCCAAACCCATATATCCAACCGCCTACTTATATCTCCGTTTGTATGTCTGATGGATCCTGAAACATAGCATGACTGAAACAGAGTTACCGGTCCCCTGCCCTTCCCTCTCCATCCACACCAGCCTTCCTCCTTGTAGCTCATCCCTGTTTCAGCAAATGGCACCATTGTCTACTCAGTGACATAAGCCAAAAAATCTAGAAGACATGTCTCCCCAGTTTCTCTATATCCTTCACTATATCCAGCGGTACCACATTGTACCACTTCATATATGTGGTCCTTCCTGGAATTGTGTGACGTTGTCTTGATCTCATATCCCCAGATTTATCTGTCAGCAAGTTCTGTCTGTTCTCATGTCCCAAGTACATGGAGAACCCATTTCATTCTCTCTGTCTCCACTGCCACCTTCACAGCATCTAATTCTTTGACTCCATGTCTGTCTTTTGGGAATGAGCATCTAATCTCTTCATAGCTACCAGAGTGATCTTTGCAAAACAGAGACAAATCCAAAGACTCCCCTTTGGAAAGTCTTTACCTGACAGTCATTTTCACAGTAGTTCTGTGCAACGACTCACTCTAAAACTCTGTGCTACACAGTAATAAATGTTATTTTCTTGCTCATGTGTCTGAGGGTTGGCTGAGGGTTCCCAACACATCCAATACCCTCTGTTTGCTCAAAGCAAGTCATGGGGCCAAGTCCAAAGTCAAGGAGAAAAGAAGTGTATTCCATCACCTTGAGGTCATAGGAAGGTGTAGATATATAATTTGTTACCGTGGGATAAAGAATGAGGACCAATAATTCAATCTTCAACAAAGATTTTCAGTGGCTTTCCATTAAACTTAGAATATGGCGTAAACTTTAACCCCCTCAGGCTCTGGCCCCAGATATGGCTCCATCCTCAACTTTTGCCACTTTTCCCCTCACCCATTTCTCTCTAGCCATGCTGCCTTTGTGGCTGTTCCTCAAACTTTCCAAACTCTTCTTCTACCTCAGGACCTTTGCATTTATCATTCTGCCTGTCTGGATCACACTGCTCCCAGATCTTCACATGACAGGCTCCTTCTGGCCCCCAGGTCTCAGATGGAATGCTGTCAACAACTGGGGAGCTCATTAAAAAGACACAGATGCCTTGGCTCCACCTCCAGAGACTCCAAAATGGCAGGTCTAGGGGTGTGTCTGAGGACGAGATGCCCACTAGTGATGTCAGTGCTCATGTTCGGTGGGTACATTCTGATTAACGCTGCTGGGAGAGGAAAGCATGCCCCAGGAGTACTGGGGAGGATGTGCCTGGCCTAAGTCTGTCGGGGTTCAAGGAGGGCTTCTGGAAGGGGCAGAACCTTCAACCTCCTCCTTGAGGGAGGAGGAGGAGGTGTTCAGGCAGACAAGACTGGGTTTTGAGGTTACCCCATGACTCTGCACGCTTCCTGGTGTGAGCTTCCGAGTTACTCCCATCCAGCCCAGGCCCTGCTGGCACAGCCTCCTGTTGGGAACTAGAACGATGACATTATATACGACCACTATCCAAGCTTCTTGAGACAACCAATTCCACAGGAAGTCTTAGAAAGCTTTTTTTCTCTAAATGATCTTTTTTAGTGTCTGTCACCCAGAGTTGTAGAGATTTTATATCATCTATGAAATCCTATTAAGATTTTATTTCCTTATTTTCCTTTTATGATGACTGGGATTTCCTTCCTGAGAGAAGGCCTCAGGAAGTGGGTGTGCCTTGGCAGGAGTCAGGCCCTGGGGAGGGTGTGCTCCTGGGGCAGAGCTGCTGACAGGCATTCAGGGCTGGTGGCGTCCTTCAAAGTCCAGTGGCCCATTTGCCCCTGACGATACCCTCTCCAGAGCGTCCCATGACCCAGGAGAGGCAGCGATGGGGCTGTGGAGCCAGGTGAAATGATCTAAGAGCCAGAGGGTCTGGGGTAAGCCCGAGCGCTACTTGGAGGGCTGGCCTTTTGGGATGCTACCTACGGGGGTGACTTCAGGCAGCTGTTTACCTTCTTGAAACCTCATTTGTACCTGTGTGCACACGTGTTGCGGTGAAGGTAAGATGGGGTCAGTGCTTTGTAGGCGGTGGCCAGTATCGGACTCCTTATCTACTCTCTCCTTGGACAGAGCCAGTGAGGGGGTACTGCTGCTTTGAAGAGCAGAGTGATGAGATCCGGTTGGGTCTGGAGGTCATTGGCCAGCCTGGTGGAGATCTCTTCTGACTTCAGGGTCTCTTCATGTGAATCACAGGTCCTGGGAACCGCTGTTCCTCAGCCCTGGCTGCTGATGAGACTCACTGGCGAGGACAGTAACCCTAGTGAAGGCTCCGGTCTCCTCTCAGGGTTATTAAATATAAATCATCAAGGGTAGAAGCAGGCCTTGGGGTGGGTCTCAGTGTTCTACATGTGATTCTAATTATGCAGCCAGGTGAGCATCACATTTTAGGGGCATTCGGTCCGTCATGGATCCACCTTGGGGCATTAGCCCCAACTCAAGTTCTCCCACTTGCCCACAAGGACAGCTCCAAGGCATCTGTTAAATGGGCGTCTGCTTTGTTCTGGACGCAAGGTGCAGAATTCCAATGGATCTAGGTGACCCCAGGTTGAAGCTGAACCCGAGACTACATTAACAAACCTCACCTATGTTTTATGTGCTCTGGCTGCACCTGGATGGGCCCCTGAGAAGTCTCCTGAGTTTTGTTGGAGAGCCCCTTTATATGTTTAGGCGTAAGAGTCATTCCCCACGTCGTGGAGTTTGCTGAGTTCTTTCTCTCCTTTCCTCATTTCCTGCGGACACCTGCAGTCCATGAACTGTGGGAAGGCATCTCACCCCTCCCGGCACGGCCTGCAAGAATGCAATCCCCATGTCCTGTGTGCAACATCCCAGATATTGGTACCAGTCCTTGGGATCTCACTGACTAAGCTGCATTGGGTCTGGTGAGGATGTGGGGAGCTTAACCTTCCTCTCTTGGGGTCACACACTGTGTCGTGTGGGTCCCCCAGTAGCATGGCTGGTGTGCTAGCGCTCAGCCACTCCAGCCTCCTCCTGAGGTTTCTTCTTAGAGGACCAGGGCATGAGTTCTCGGTCCAGATCCCAGACCTGAATAGCCCATCATGGCCTCCTTAATGTATGCCTTTGGCTCTTTCACTCCAAAAGACATAACTGACTCTGATCTGAACTGACTCAAACGCATCACTTTCTGTCTGGTGCACCCAAAAGCGTGCCTTGTAAGCCCGGTATACTCAGCAGCCTGTCTTAGAAGCCCAGGCCCAACTCAGCCCCAGGTATGGACTCAACTCTCGTCAAAGCTGCGACTACGAATTCCAAATCTGTTTCGTTCTCCTGGTCTCTCAGTTCAGCCCCACTATTATTCTGAAGGAATAATAATATCAATAGCTACTATTTGTTAAGTACTGAATCGAGGCTGGCATGATGCTAAGTGTTTACGGGGTTTACCTCATGTAAACTTACCCAAGTTTATAAGAATGGTGTGGGGGTTATTATGACCCATGTTACAGATGAGGAAGCAGAAGGTGACAAAGGTTAGGTTCCCATTGTCATTGAGCATATAGGCCGTGGCACAGGGGTTTAGATCCAGATCTGCATGACCCAGATGTCCCAACTCACCATCCGGCTGAGCTGTGTCTACAGCCCTTGGGTGGACTCCTGGTGCTTTTTCCTCAAGGGCTCATGGATCGTTCAGAAGATAAGCAGGCCTTCAGACTTGGCAGGAGACTGGGATCATGGGTCAGGGTTTCCTGTTTTCTATTATAAAATTCGATGGCATGTGCCCATCTCTTCAGTTTCTTACATCCTCCACACTCCCTCAAGAGCCCATTTAGACAAGAACTCAGGGTCGACTGTCAGAATGTCAGAGCCAGCAGCGCCTTGACAGACCACCAAGTCCACCCCCGTCACCACAGAGGAGAAATGGGTCGGTCTAAAGACATACCACAAGTCCACAGGAAGTGGGTCTGGGACCCAGGGTCCCGCTCCCAGAGCTTGGGACTCACCATGTGACCTTGCATAAGTGACTGCTCTCTGAAGCATGCAGCAGGCAGACAGACAGCCATGGAAGCTGTCTGTGCACTAAGCTAAGCCTTTAGAGTGGCAGAACTTTGACAAAAAGACACCCGCAGTGCAGACCCCCTCTAACAGCTGAGGCCAAGGTTGTCTGTTGAATCAGGGCTGTGGTTCTGAAAGGTCTGTTCCTCCCCTAGACACCTTCCTCGCCTATCCTGGGGCACATCTGAGAATGCTAGCTACTTGCTCATGCCAGTTAGAAAGTCTGGGGCTTAAGCAGTTTGGGGACCTCAAAAGGTAATTGGACAGAGCAGATCTAGCCCTTATGCTGACTGATCTCAGAGGATGTATCTTCCCACCAAAGGTTTTGGTATGTGCTGAACAACCTGCTCTCTGAAGAAGAAGAGGGAGAAAAGCCCTGATTTATAGCACATTCCCTGTTGCACAAATATGTCTATCACGGCCACTTTCAAGTTGCCGACAGGATATTAACCAACTTGCAAATTTCCTGAAAATTTGACATTTGGCTCTGTGAGGTACAAGTTGACTCCAGCACACCCTTGTCTCCAAATCTTCAAATGCCTCGCTAGACTGGGATGGTTAAACTTTGTAGCAGGTTTCCATCCTCATGGGTATAGCATGAAACATGGGTGGGTGGGAGTGTGCCGAATGCCGATAACTTGGATTTCCCATCGATAGGTCTTTTTCTGTGATACCTCAACCTCTGTTTCCTATCTTGATGGAAACGTTGCTGTTTCTGCCCTGTTGCAGAACAAATAGAAGTGTGACGGGCGGGTCCCAATCTCCAATGCTGATTTCATATAATTTTGACAGTTCGATCTCATTTCTCACAGTTGTGATTTTTTTTTTCTCACCCCTCCTGGGATGGCAGAATGTCATGTTGGGATACAATGCTGGGGAACTGTTTCCCTCTGATCCTTTCTGTCAGGCTGCCTTTCCCCCTTTCCAGGTTTATCCTTGCCTAAATTCAAGGCTTTGCTGCAGGCACCTTGTAAATTTTCCCTGCCCCCAGCCTGGGGCATCTGGAAGGGGGAGATGAGACTTCATGGTTCTAAATCGCTCCTTGGCACATGTTTTCAGGCAGGAGTGAAGAATCAGAGATTCGGTTTGAACAGAGAAACTGCAGACAGATGTGCTATTTTCACATCTGGCTACTTGGAGGTACAGCTGCACGTGGCCACCCACTCTCTTCGCACGTGTGGGGGAAGGGATGTGTTCCTTCATGGGCCTGCAGTGGGGAGGATGCTCAGGTCCCAATCGGAGGTGCCAGTCTGACTCTGGGGTATTTTCTCAAATCTGGGTGGTCTGGCAGACAGGTTGAAGGGTTGAGGGTAGAGGACATCCTTGAGTCCTTGGTCAGCTCCTCATACCTGCTGAGGGTTTGTGAAAGCACAATTCCCCATTTTATCCCTGTGACTCCGATCCCACCTTTGTGGGGGTTAGGTAAACCCATTCTCTGGATGGCACTGAGCCAGAAAATTAGCAATGATCAATGAAAGGGGAAGGATGATGAAATAAAAGTGGAGTCTCAATTATGCTCTAAATGAGCTAGGCGATGTTAAGTCTTCAAAAGAGGAGGGGCTAGGGACAGGAGGAAGGAAAAAATGATCACTTGGAAGATTTCCGTGCCCTAGTCTGGACTTAGCCATTGATTTCCTATTCCAGTCCCACAGATGGACCATAAAGGCCTTGTAGAGTGCATGTCTCCCCTGCTCTATTTCTCCACGATCTGCATAAAGGAAATGTAAGTTCCTCCACCCTGCTTTTCTGTCCAGAGGCACTGGATCCTGGGCGGGTCTCAGGGAACAAACGGGTGTGGGCATTACGCTAGGGATTCGCGTTTACCAGCTGCTGGGAAGTTGGATTTGTGGTTTCAGGGTACAGGATGTTTCTGTGCGAACCACGGTTAAAGTTGCTTTTGTGAAATTATAAAAGTAATTTGTTGTGTTTGTATGAAATGGCTGTTTTTATGAAATTTCAGTGATTTAAACAAAAACAACTCCTCCCCCCCTTAAACTCTGCTAAAAGGCAAAGTAATTGATGTTGAATTTGGTGATTTGCCCTGAAAAATGCAATCTTTGGGACAGCCTGTATCGGTCATTTAGAATGGAAACCAAATGTTTTCTTCCATATCTATCTATAATGTAAGACTTATCCCCCATCTGGCAAAACCTCTTTCTGGTGAAATGTTCAGAGTGAAATTGCGTTAATAAGTAGACATCAAGCAAAATTTACTATATGCACTTTCAATGGTCTCTGTAAACCAAGTTGCATGTCGGGCTTGTATCAATAAACATCTCTACCTGCGGGTTTTCAAGACAGATTAACTGAGAAGAGCCATTATGGGATAAAAGAAGAGGGCATGCTGGGAGAAAAATGAAATCAAACATTCACCCATGCAAACACTTCCTTCCTGGATACTGTTCGGATTTTAATTTCTTTCTTTCTTTTTTAATATAAAATAAAATACAAGATGTTGGTGCTGTTTGGAGATAGCCCACATCTGTACCATAATGAGACAATTCTCCTGAGTGCAGTTCTCAGTGGGGTATTTGTTTAATCCGTATTGGTTTTGGACCACAGCCTGTAATGAGAAGGGACCTGGGTGGAAGAGGAGGAGGAGACGGCAGTTGGAAGTCTGTACCTTTTTGAACATGAAAGTACAGAAGAGTCATGCATGTATTTAGGTTTTAGTGAAAATTCAATAACTTGCGCCGCAGACACTTTGCTCCGGAACACTAATAAAAACGGGAATGGTAATAAAGGACCCGAATTCGAGCTTCTTGGAGATGAAGTCTGGAGCCATGCCAGGTAGAGCTGCCCTGATGTTGAAGAATGTCCTGGTATGTTTTCTAGGAGGGCGCGTGGGGCAGTGTAGGGCTAGGATGATTTCAAAGGGGCTTGTAACAGCACCTGAGCCTCAGGGTCCTGTGAACACTGAACAGGCCTGGCTCAAATGGGATCACTGATCAGGGCTTCAGGAATGCTCAAATTTCCTGCCAGCAAGCGTCCTGACTGACAGACACATCTGATCTGGAAAGGCCCTCTTCAAACCGGTCACTCTCTGCTGGGATCTTTTTGTCTCTCTGCAGGACAGTGGTGTGGGAATCTCATGGATAAACTGGAGTTTGAATCAAAAGGGCTCAAGAGGAGAGCCATCAAATCACAGCTAGCTGTAGGATCAGCCTTTGGAAGACTGAGGACTCTCCCTGAATGCTCTAACCTCTCCCTCACCATCACCAGGCACTGCCACTCTCTCCCATGTTGGGGGGCTCTCTGGTCCACCAGCACATCCTTGCACCTGAGCCCAGGCTGAAGTTACAGACATCTTAGCCTCACCAAACCTTCTGGGGGCTCTGACCCTCCAGCCTTAGGAGGAAATCAGCTCTGGAAAGGGAGATCTGGGATGAAGTCCAACCTAGTGATGTGCCTTGGTCCTGGGTTTCACCACGTTTGCTGAGAGTCCTTTGAGAACCTTCTCCTCCTCCTCCTTCTTCTCCTCCTTCTCCTTCTTCTTCTTGTTCTTCTTCTCCTTCTTCTTCTTCTAGTTTTATTTATTTATTTTAGGAATCTCTACACCCATTATGGGGCTTGAACTCATGACCCCGAGATCAAGAGTCCCATGCTCTTCCTACTGAGCCAGCCAGGTGCCCCAAGAACCATCTTGCAGTCACCCCTCAGCCTTCTCTGCTGCGGGCTGATGCTCTCAGCTTACACCAGGGCTGATGCTTTGTTGATGGGTTTGCCTACGTTGGCAGAAGGCCGTCTGAGAACCATCTGTTTGAGAAGCTCAGACTTCTCCTTGTCAGCCTGGAGATTCTCAACCTGTGCTAAGCTTTGCCCGAGATCTGGAAGCTCCGCGTGCTAAGAGGACTGATCATTGCTACAGTGCCAGGCACGGGACATGGTACATCATGTCTCAGTTATTAGCTGTGATGGCTCCAAGAGCTTAGTGTGCCATTTTTCTCCTTTTATAGATGAAGAGAGCGATTGGATTCTGGGTCTGTCCAAATTCCAGGCTCATGGGATTAGTGCCGACCAGGGAGCCTGTGGGGTGGGTCCCCCCTGGAGGGTGCTCTTGGCACCTTTTCAGGCTCATTGCTGTGAGCTGGGGCACACATGGGCAAGGTGGGAAAGCCTGCTACCAGGAGGTGCCTGCTCTTCTCCCCAGCCCACTCTCGCGTCCCCAGGCATTGCTCTGGGCCCTTTCTGTCCACTCACTGGGGTTGCCTTTCCCTTCCCCGCAGAGACCTGGAGCCTCTCGCCCAGCGGGGCTGACCTGCCAATGATAAACACCATTTAATTACAGAACAGGCTTTTCTGCCGTTTCTCTCAGCACGACTTCTATTGCTGAAGATTAAACTTCATTCCAATACCACTGAATTACCTTTTTAAACCTATTATTTCAATGTGATTAACTTCACTTCTTTTCATTTAGCTGTAAGCAAAATCTTGTTTACAAGGCAAAAAAAAGTCTTTGCCTTAATATCGGCAATAATAATACAAACGAACATTGCAAGAAAATAATTTATGTGAAAAACAGGAAGAAATGGCATTGATACATGAGGCTCCTCTTCAATTAATAAAAAGGAGGAAATATTTAAAAACAATTTATCAAAGGAATATATACAGTTCATACATCATGCATTTGCGAAGAATGTACTAATATCCATTCCACAAATAGCTGCATGACCCTGGGATTCTAATTTCTGTATGTGTGACGGACTCTGGGTTGTGGTTAAAATCCAGAGCCAGCTTTGGTTAACAAAGTGCCAGGAGCAGCTTGAGTCTGCCGGACACCTGCCATGCGTGATGCCACATTCTCTCTTCTGAAGTGGCCAAAATGCATCTGAAGTTTTTAAAGAAGGGGGCTATGGATGGCAAGCCTGGGTGGGCAGCCCAGAACCTAGGGTAGTTTTTAAAGCCCACTTCCACCATCTCGTCTGTACCTCTTTTCAGGACTGAAATCCAAAGCTCTAAAAAGCATGATTGTATTAAGAATTGCAAAAGGAAGGAATGCTTGGTGATTAAAAAAAAATTTTTTTTTTTGTTTGAAGCAAATCCTGGCAGACTGTTTCCCAAAATTTGTCAAGGCCGGGTGGCCGCTGGGAAGTGGTGGCATCTGTCACTGAAGTTATGCAAATCTTCTCTTACTGGGGCCAGAGTGTGCAGAGGGGACTCGCGGCTGCATGTTGGCAAAACATACACCGTATGCTTCCACCCGCATTTCTCCCTAATTTATTTTGACCATTTTCTTTTATGGCCTTCCACGAGACTCACTTCACGGGGCGTTCTTTTACGGGGCGATGCAGAGAAATTAGCATTTACATCATATTTAACAGTTTACAATGAGTTCTTCTGCCCACACATCAAACAACGTGCTCTTATAAGGAAAACACGGATATCGGAATGAGTCTTTCCACATATGGTACTGTGTTTAGCTGACGTGTAGACTCTGTGAGGGTCCAAGAAGAAGAATGGAGAGTGAGCGAAAGGCTTTGCGTGCCAGCTGGGGTGCCCAGCTTGTTGCACCAAGCCGCCCAGGTGTCTCTGGGAGGAGAGGTTGAAGGGATGCTTAGAGCTCAGGTTGGGGTGCAGTGGGGACAACACTTCTGTCCCCTTCTTCCCCTTCAAATGCTTTGTCTCCTTGTTGTTTATCCTTGCCCCTGACCAGATTTTCTTGACTTTTCCTTCCTTCCCTCCCTCCCTTCTCCTTGCCTTTCCTTCTTCTGTTTGATTCGGCATATTAACTGAGCACCGAAGCAGGTCTGGCCCTGACCCGGGGGTTGGCATGGTTGGAGGAGAATCAGACACCCTTAGACTGTCTAGCCCATGATGTTTTTTGACATATAAAATCACGCACAATCAGCATGACCCACTTTGCCTTGTGGCATACATCACGTCCAACTCATCTACAAACTTCCAATGATGGTGGTGACGCGGACTGGCCAGGAGAGGGGGCGACAGACTCCACCCTGGAGTGGAGCCCTAATCTCACCAGGGCTCTTGGATCTTCTGTTTTCCCTGTTCGCGCTCTGCCTTGTTCCACCCAGAAACTGATGAATACTGCTTGTCGGGATCTTTATTTACATGTTCTCATCTCATTCTCAAAACGACTTTTATTTTAGAAGAGTAATGGAAGCAGAACAGGTGTGGCCGCTGGCCATGCAGACCCTGGTCCTGATCCTTGTTGGGATTTGCAGGACTGGAGCCCGTGGGGCCCACCTGAGAGCTGTTCACTGTGTCTGTGGGGGCCTCCAGGGTCTGTGCCCATCTTGCCATCTCAGAGAGGGGGTTGTCAGAGAGTGGGCATCAGCAAAGCAGCAGAACAGACTGGCCAATCAGTCCCCAGGAATGGCGGACTGCTCTCTGGGGCAGCTACCTCTCGAGGTGCCCCGGGATACCCCCTCCAGTGGGGGGCCAGGAACTCTTCAACCCGATGAGTGTGATTTTTCCAAGGTGGAGGGCAGAGTCTCTGCAAGGCTGGGGGATGTGCCAGAAACCATCAGGGCAGGTTGACAGATGTGTTTCCAGCATCTGCCTCGCTCCTGGTGCTTGGCAGATGGGGCGCGGGGACCAGGCAGCTGAAAACCTGGATCAGTTTCAAACAGCTCCATTTCCCAGGCTGAAAGCAGAGCATTTCCGGAGGGCAGCCACGGAGGCAGCAGCTCCAGAGGGCCCCAGCCAGAAAGGTTCCACTGGAGCCCTGCAAAAGCCTGGTTTTGTTGGCTCAGGGAATCGTGGGTCTGAGTGAGCATTATCTGGCATTCTCTAAAATCCCTTATTTCTGCATCTGCTTTGTAGGTCTGCATTTTACCTTTGGTGCCTAAATTCAGACATGTGATAACCTTGAGATATGCCCATTCTCCAGATAGGACTATCAAGCTGAAGGCTGGCTTGCCCTTCTAGAGCTCTGCTGTCCCTTGCAGAGTAGTCACTAGTCAGAGGTGGCTATTGAGCTCTTGAAATGTGGCTAGTCCAGAATGAGGTATACTGTAAGTGTAAAACCTTCACTGCATTTCAAAAAAGAGTGTAAAATATCTTAACAATATTCTTTGTATTGCTGACACATTGAAATCATAGTACTTTGGATAGATGTGGGTTAAATAGGATATATTATTTTTCATTTTGTAAAAAACATGGCTACTATGAAATCAAACCTGACGATGGGGCTTGCATTCTATTCTTTTGGACAGTACTGTCCTGGAGGGCAGATCTGGCAGGACCATTCTTGGTGAAGCTGTACCCGTGTCACCAGCAAAATTTTCCCAGTAACCCTTATTGCTGAGGGCGGCCAGGGCCTGGAGGTATGAGCTTGCCCTTCCTCTCTTGACCAGACTGTGAGTCAGATTGGCTCTACTGGGACCCAGGCCTGCCTACTGTTTCTGAAGGGAAGGGGCTGCAGGGCCTTCTCCGGTTTCTCTGAACAGTTTCTGCTGATCTGGGACCACCAGGATCTAGACACGGCCTCTAGATGAGGTCCCAGTGCTTGGGGTTTCTCCCTCTGGCCTCTCTTCCTTTTCCTGGGGGTGGCTACCCTTGTCCCTGGCTGACCCACAGGACCAGGCTTTTAAACCTTCTTGGCCTTGTGCATTTTCTACCTTGACAGGCTGCCAAGTTCCAAGCAGGAGTCCTGCAAGCTGGAGCAATCTTGGGAAGTAGGCAGCAAGGCGCATCTTGCTGAAGCCACCTCCATCCCGGGTGACCCCTGCCCCTAACCCCACATGGGGCACTCTTTCAGCTTGGGGAAATTGGAGACATGCATCCTTAGGGATGGCAGCCATCAGGGACAGTGCGCTATCTTTTTGCTCTGTGTGCATCTCAGACAAGCCAGCCCCGAAGACGGGTTCTTTTGTTCAGAGGTACCTCCTTCTTGGACTCCCCAAGGGCATCCAGAATTCCCCATCTACCACAGCGGAGGGGCTCTCATTGGGGTGGGTAGGAATGGGCTTCATTTTTATTCCTCTGTCACTGAGCCTGTATTCACTGAGCACCTGTCCCTGAGCACTGACCACATTGTAGCAAACAGAAAGCCCCCACCACCCGGGCCTCTCAGAGCTCCCTCTAGTGGGGGAGGCACATGATCATCAAGGAACAGCTCCTACGAGGTCTCCTTGCAAACTGTCAGAGCTACTCCGCCAAGGAAACTGGAAACTGACTAGGTCTGGGATGGAGGTGGCTGGGGCGAGGGAAGGCTTCTTCCAGGATGGGATGTTGGAACTGGGATTGTATTTTGAAAGCTTTGCCTTTGTCTCCCTCCTGCTACGACAAGGAAGGCATGTTGAGGATCAGGTAAGACTAGAAAACATTTACTGGCGTGGTTGGAGGCAGAATTGTCTGGAAGGCAGAATTTTAATGAGAACCACGAAGCAATCCGGAAAATCAGCACACCCCGGCACTGAGTCTTGAGTGGAGCGGGTGGCACATGGGAGAGGGAGATTGGGCTGGAATCCTTGGGGGGAGGAGGCAAGGAGTGGCAATCTAGGGTGATGAAGGAGGAACGAGTGTGTGCCTCCCCCCTGTGTAAGACGCCACTGCCAGGCAGCATTGGCTAGATGCATTTGTGCAAGCTGCACGCTGAGTACCTGGGGTTGTGATGGGCCTCGTGTTTCATTGGACCTCAGAGAAGCATCAAACGGTAGAGTGTGCCTGCTGGGGCACCCCATGTTGGAAAGAGGCCTGAACCAGGAGACCTAGTTCCAGCCCTGGTTTTGTCTCCTGACCCTCTGTCCGGCCTGGGGCAAGCCCCTTGCCCTCCCTGGGATATGGCCTCCTCATCTGTAAAATGAGGGGGCTGGACTGGATGACCTCCAGGCCCACGTGTCCATCTCGGGTTCCGGGACCCTGGGAGCCAATGACGTGCTTGACTGAGCCGTTCTCAGCTGTAGCCCGGAGGTCGGGGTTCAAGCCTGTTATGAAGCTGCCACTCAGAAGCTGCCACTTCTGATATTAATTTCCTCTCTCCCCAGGAGGCGTGGAGGGCTTTCGGATGACTCTAAGAATTGCCTCAGGCCTTGGGACAGGAGGTGGCCCTGCAAGCAAATGGCTCTAGAGCCCCAGAGCGCCCCCACCCCAGGCTTCCTGCGAACTGACCCAAATCATCTCTTAGATGAGTAAACTGGAGTCGCGCTCCCAAGAACAGGGCGCAGGTGACCAGCTTTTATCCTGGTTGTCCTCAAAGCCCTGAAGGAGCAGGCTTTCAGGGCAAAGGGAGCCCTGATGTCATCAGAAGTGCAAAGTCACGGGCACGGCGTGGCTCCGTTGTGAGCTCCAGTCCGGTAACTGGTTGAGCACCTGCAGGGGTCTTCCTGAGCCCCTTGCTTCCTCTATAAAATGGGGAAAACCGAGTCGCCCACACTGGCTGTTATTATGAGGAGGATTAAAATGAGCTCCCATTACTTATATCACACGGAAGCACCTGGGAAAATGTAAAGCTGCATGTCAGTGATTATTATTATAAAATAATAATAACACTAAATATATATATATATATCCCTCCCGATGAAAAGAAATGGAGCTTAGAGATGTTGTGGCTAGTGAATGTCCCCTTCATTTAGGCACAGTGCTGTAACTTCTACCTCACCAGGACTGATGAGGCCCCCCGCAACCCCAGCCGATGTTTCAGCTGGGCAGTGGCTCCTGGAGAAGCAGAATGCCCAAGGTCACAGCTACCCGGGGAGGCCTAAACCCCTTTCTGATGGGCTCTAAGGGGGGATTTCCCTGCCCTCTTACACTGTTTGGACTGGACACACAACTCTCAGATTCTTTCTCCTTGCAGATCTAGGGACAGCCACGGTCCCTTTCTTGGAAGGTCTTGATCACTCAAAGCTGGGACTGTTTGCCAGTAGGGCCTTTGGGGGTGGGCGTGCATCCCTTTCCTTTTACGTGTTCAGTGGGGGGCTGAGAGCATAGTTCTGCGTGAGACCCCTCGGCCAGATAGCCAAAGGCCCCCTCCCGTCCCTACCCCTAACCGTCCCTACCCCTAACCGCAGCTTCAGTCTCAGGTGAGTCATGACTGTACCTGGGGTGAACCTGCCCTTGACCTGGGCTGATGGGTGGGCCTAGACAGGGGCAGGTCGCCTGCAAGGGTGAGGACTTCAGGGAAGGAAGTGGATCCTGCTGGGTCTGTGAATGGAAGCCCCGCACCCCCCAGGCCTATAGCCCCCTGCAGGTCCTCACACCCCCACCCTGCCCCGGGGCCTGGGGGCCAAACACTAGTTCCTGCTAAAACTTCATTCCTTCCTACCCTGAAGCCTCTCAGAACCACAGCCCGGAAAAGCTGTTTGGGTGGCCACCGGATACAGCCAGCAAGGACATTTCTAATTCCTTTCTAGCTAAAAATGAAAATGTTTTTTCAGGGGTGGTGGTGGTGGCCGGGCGGGGGGGCGGGGAGGGAGATAAATAAATTTAAAAAAAAAAAACCGGAAACAACACCTTATCAGAATAATAAAATTAAATTATAACGGGGCCATCAGTGACACAATATCTGAGGGTGACAAGATGTAATCTCAGTAAAAACACCGGATCCGCCTGTTTATAGATCTAATAAATTATGTTAGAATTGTGCTCTTATAAATCCAGGCTGTCGAGGAAACCCAACAACTAATTCATCAGTAGCTCGAGGAGAGGTCTGCTTCTCTGTTCCAATTGCTCACCATGTAGATAACAAGGAGCCTTACAGACGGGCTGGTTAAATGTCGTTTGTTTCAGAGCTGTAACACGGCACGGATCATTGCTCACACATAGTCACCCAATTATATTAACCTGTGCAGCAATACGGTGTAATGACATGACATTAAGGCAGCCACTGGAGAGGGGCGCCAACTTCCCTCCTGGCAGAGGACTGAGGCCAGCCATCGGCTTCCCCCAGCAGCAATCTTGTCATTTAAATGCAAAACAAAAGCTCTTGAATGCAAGGAGCAGAGAGTCACTTCTCCCTGGCAGCCTCTGAAATCTGAAATAGTCTAGGCTTTATCCTCTGTCAGCTCTGAGGGTCTTGCCGGCCAATTTTTTTTTTTTTTTTAAATCCAGTGGCTCAGTTTTCTCCAAGGCCAAGAGTCTCCTCCTTCTCTCCCTGAAATTCACAATTTCTTGCCTGGGGGGTGTAGTTCTGGGATTGCCCCAAAGATCTGGAACAAGGAGGGAACAGGAACGGAAGGAGAGGGGTCAGGGGACAACCCAGGCTTTCTGGGGAATTATGGCTTTGAGGGGTTCTAGTTTTCCTTTGTTTTGCCAGAGATAAAAGGAGCGGGAAACAGATCTAGCTGACTCCAAAGCTTTGTTTTTCTTAGTCTCAGCACTACTGACACGAGGCTAGGTAACTCTGTTTCGGGCTGTCTTTCTACACCACTGGATGCTTAGCAACATCCTTACCCCTGAACCCTAGACGTCAGTAGCATCCCCTCCTCCCACCTTTGTGATGACTAACAAAGTCTCCAGACATTGCCAGAGTCAGCCTCGGTTGAGAATTCCTGATCTGGGGCCAGGCTTTCACTCTACAGACATCGAGCCTTACTCACAGTGCACCAGATCTGTGTTGGGTTGGGGGCCCTTTAAGTTGCTCTAGAACTTTCTTTAAAAAGGAGTGGCCTGTCTCTGAACTTCCAGAGTCTCTCTTCTCTTCAGAGAGGTGACTCTGCCCTTCAGGCTTTTTGGGTTGGAATCCCAGCTCCTCTTCGGCATAGCAGCCAAACCTTTGGGTCTTGGTCACTTCGTCTGTATGACCGGGATGCTAATAGCACTGATCTCCTTGGGCTCTTGTGAGGGTTAACTAATTTTTGCAGGTGAAGGTGCTGAAGGCTTGGGTGCAGGAAGCCCTAGGCACTTGGTTGTTCTTACCAGAGCCCATTCATTCCTGGGGATCCTGGGGATAAGGAGTTGGCTAGAACCTCAGGGACAGAGTTTGGTCAGGGGGTCGGGACAAGGCAAAGCAGGTATCCCTGAGCAGAGCTCCAGTCTGAGCAAAAGAAATCAAGGGTATAGCTTGTGAATATGGATCATGTGTACCTAGAAGGGGCTCAGAGATAATCATTGCTGCCCACTTTAAATCAAAGGGTCAGTCAGACACGTTCATAACATTTTGTTACATGCTAAGTGCTATTATAAGAGCTTTTCAAATATTACATCACTTACTCCTCATAAGAACCCTATGAGAGAGAAAGGTTCTAGCATTATGTCCATTTTACAGGTGGGCAAACCAAGGCAGAGAAAGTTTTGTTTTGTTTTAGCAACCTATCCAGGGTCCTCCTTTTAGTAAGTTGTAGGGCTGGGATTTGAACCCAGGCAACTTGGTTCCAGGTTCCACACTCAACCACCACATTTTACTGCTAACTCCAGCTCCTCTCACTCACAGGGAAAAAGATATGGGAGTAAGGCCAGGCTGGGAGTCTGGGGGTGGTCGGTGCAGAGAGCTGCTCATCCCCCTGTGAGCTTGCTTCCCTCTTTCTACGCTGGTTGAAACTGTTTTATCTTCTCCCTTTTCCATTGAAATGCTTATGAAAACATGCAAATATGGCCATGTTTAATGGCACCAGACTCTGGAATATGAATCAGTGATATGTACATAATTTCCACCAATCTTTAAAAACTCAGGTTAAGTCTTGAGGCAGAAAGTGGGGCCACAAGGGGGAAAGGGCAGGAGGCAGCTTCAACCTCCCCATCTCCATTCTGTGGGACTTGTGTTCTCGGGGACTCAGGGTCCCCACGCCAGCCACACTTTCCCCCCAGTATAGCTACCAACGCTGTCATATCACTGGGGTAGAAGTGCATCATGGGAGAGGATGGACATCTGGGATGTGATGTTGGCTTTGGGAAAGGGTTGATTCTGGGACAAACATGGGAGTTCAGGGGTTGGACCTTGAATTTACACCTTGTACAGATTCTTTAGGAATATGTGACCTTCTCATAGTAACATGGCCAGCTGGCTGGTTCATAAGATAGCTTTACTCTCCATGACCCATCAGATTCACAGTAAATATGAGACAGTAACACTGGAAAGTTGGAGAGGATTAGAGGATGTCATTTGAACTAGCTTTCTGGCATATGTTTTGGGTCCAAGAATTCAAACAGTGAGGACTCAGAAAACCTCATTTGATTTACCAGAAAAATCTTATCCCTGGACAGACTTTACTTCCTTCTTTCCTTTCTCCCTCCCTCCTTCCCTCCCTCCCTCCCACCCTTCCTTCATTCCTTATCAAGGGTGACTAGGGGGAAAAAGAGGCCATGAGACCCTCTGGGAAAATCTTCACCATAAACCAGAGAACATTGTATTCATGATGTAGAGAAAGAACTTACTTTTGAAAAAGACTGATTCCAGTAAGCGGAAGAAGATTTCACAGCACGTCTAAATGCGTCTTTTCAGCAAAATTCAGGAAAACGTGCAGTTTATGGTACAAGATATGAAAAATTAGTTGATGATACATCAATGTAAGATATGAAGGGAGCAAAGTTGAGAAGAGCTAGAAATGAAATAAAGCATCAATGAAACCCAACAAGACTAAATACAAAGAAACAAAATTAACATCAACATTAGATACAGCACAGAGACAGAACTGGCAATGCAGAAAGTAGAATCAATAATCCCTTAATCCTATGTGCCTCAGTGTCATTATCTGTTCAATGTGGATAAAGGTGCCTGCTTCAAGGAGTTGATTTGAGTAGTAATTGAAATAAAGCACATAGAGCTCTTAGCAGAATATCTGGGATGAGGCATACCTTTAATAAATATTAGCTATTAATTTAACAATTAAAAACCTTGTATAAAAAACTAATTTCACAAGAGAAATGGTTTTGGATTTAGTCTGTTGTGCGTCTGAACCAGTAGTAGGCAAAGCAGACATTATGAGACTTGCAATCAGAAATCTTGAAAAACTAGCAAAATACAAGAAAAGCAAAGAGATTAAATACACAGAAGACAGAAAATGGTGCTCCATCATAAAGCCATCAAAGCTGCCTTTCCTAAAGAAGAGGCCATTGGGTATATTCTTTCACATACATGAAATACTTTAAAATATTTCCCAAAATATTTAAAATAAAAGCAAAATTTTTAAAAGACTGTCAGAACAAACAATGAAGTAACAATTGAAGGTGAACTAGAGGAAAACTTTCTCATCCTCAAGAAGAACCTAAGTGTATTAATGGAATTCCATAGACAACCTAATTTGGGAAACCTTGCTTACCATATTTTCCTCTTGGAGAGAAATATCCGACATGTAGTTTCCTTGAAATTCCAGCTCAGCAAAGGTTGACCTATATATAACCAGGTTAACTACACCCTATATGATCCGACTTTCCATTAAAACTCCAGTCTCAACAGCTTCCATGCTCCTCCTTGCTCATTCTCCCTGTGGCCACACTGTCCTTTCTGTTATCCCTTGGATATACCAGGCATGCTCCCAGTTCAGAGTCTCCCCATGAACTGTTCCCTCCATCTGGAATGTTCTTTGTCAGAGCCACATCTATGTCCCTCACTTCCTTCAGGCTTTTATTCAGACATCATCCTACCGCAGGGCTCCTGATGACCCTGTTGAAATGTCCATGTGGCCAACTGCCTATGCACTTCCTCAGCTTTATCTTCCCTCCAGCATGTGTCACCATCCAAAATGCTATTTTGTTTATTCATTTTGTTGCTCATCTGTATCCCTCACTAGAATGCCAGCTCCACGAAAGCAGAGATCTCTGTCTATTCCAGGCACTGCTTCACATACGTAGGCATCCAACAGATTCTTGTTGAGTATGTGAATTAATAAGGGAATAAATCCTAGAGGCAGACAAGAAAAAACAAACCCAGGTTTCCTATAAAGGACAAAGGTCAGACTGCTTTCAGACTTTGCCACAGCTCTGAAGACTACAAGACAACGAATGGGACAATACCTATGGAATTTTGAAAGGAAAAGGTTATGAAACAAAAACACACTATTCTCAGCCAAGGTTTTCATTTGCAAAGACAATAGATAGATGTGCAAAGTGTACCATTGATGAGCTCATCCTAAAATACAAAAACAAAACAAATAAAATCCTTGAGGGCATACTCAACATGAAATGAGATGGACCAAAGTTGGAGACTTACCCAAAGTTGGGTAAATCAAGGTATAAAGTCAGAGTAGTGAATACAAAAACCAGTTAGACATAGAACTGAGCCCCTTATGTTATTTCAATAACCATAAATATGATTACTTAGCAATATCATTGTCTAAAAACAATTCTTGGAAAAAATGAACATGACATAAACATACAAAATCAAACATTAATCCGGGTTTAACATTTCTAGATTATATTAATGAAAACACGAAAGTGAGTTAGGAAGGAAATGGAGGTAAATTTTAAAATGCTTCTTTACTCCTTGTATAGAGGAAGAGTCAACAAAAATGACTTAATCTATTGCACTGGTGAACAAACACTGGTTCAAGTACAATTTTCACAAAGGAAAGACAATCGCTTAGAGAAATATTAGAAAGTATTATACTATTTAATTAACCAGAGCAAAAATAGAAAAGAAAAGCACAAAAAACAATTTATGGGTATATTTTTGTGTGTAATTACTAGTACTTTTTTTTAATATTTAAAGTTTTTTCAAAATTTCAAAATGAGGCACAATGCTGATGGAAGACACAACTGATGGCAAAAACATTCCAGAAACAGAAAGTACAAAATAGGAATGCAGTAAGACCCAAAATTCTGGGTCTTTAAATAGAATAAACTTTAATCAAAATAAACGAATCAGTTTTAGATCTAATTAAAAGAAGCAAATAAACAATAGACATTTTGCACAAACTTTAAACCTAAGTCAAAATGACACAGAAAGACAAGATTGGATTTAACATAAAAAGCACAAAACTGAAATAATTCTATTTTAATAAGGAAGCGATCCATAATAAGAAAAATAATAGTCATGCATCTCGTGCCAAATAACATACCATTAAAATTAATAAAATGAACACTGTTAGCAATGCAAAGAAAAGCGATAAAACATACTAGTGGCAGGGGCATTTAATATACCTCTCTCTGTCTTTGACAGATCATGTAGCTAAAATATAGGTAAGGATATTGATGAGTTGAGAAATATATCTTTTTTTTGCCTGTATCTGTCACATCAAGAGCTTCTTGACCCTTGGAGATTTAGACAAAATTTTTCCAATTCCCACTTTCATGTCTTAAGGTTGTCACATGCTCCCTAAAAGCTACCATCACATAGCTCAATACTCAGCACTCTGCCCATTCCCCCATAAATTGTTTCCTTTCCATAAGCCCATACTCTTCATATACGATATAACCCGAAGAAATAGATCAGGTCCCTCTATTTCAATGGGTTCCTTCCAGACTACCAGTGCTTATGAATCCAAATTGCTTCTCCTACTTTCCTTAGAATTCTGATAAAACAAAGCCTTTCAATCTCTATAAAATTATCATTGATAATGCACCTGCCTCCAAATTTTTTTTTCAAAGATTTTTAAAATTTATTTGACAGAGAGAGACGTAGTGAGAGAGGGAACCCAAGCTGGGTGAATGGGAGAGGGAGAAGCAGGCTTCCCGCGGAGCACGGAGTCCAGAGTGGGACTTGATCCCAGGGCCCTGGGATCATGACCTGAGCCGAAGGCAGCTGCTTAAGGACTGAGACACCCAGGCGCCCCACCTCCAAATTTTTTTTTTTAAGATTTTTAAATTTATTTGACAGAGAGAGACACAGTGAGAGAGGGAACACAAGCAGGGGGAGTGGAAGAGGGAGAAGCAGGCTTCCCGCTGAGCAGAGAGCCCGATTCGGGGCTCGATCCCAGGACTCTGGGATCATGACCTGAGCTTAATGACTGAGCCACCCAGGCGCCCCCCACCTCCAAATTTTTTGAATGCTAATTCCTATATGTAAAACATTTTTGAGCTTACAGCTTCAACATAAGTATATTAAAAATTATGTAGACATACCATTGTACTAAAATATTGAACTCCATGCTCCGTAGACTAATACTTGCTACACTTTTGACTCTACACCACTATGTTTAAAGCCTTTCAAGCATATACTTTCAATATGCACATATTAAATATTAATCTTCTATGGGGTGACTATGACATACGAAACATATACAAAAATAGAGGTTAAAAGGAACAAGATAAAATTAAATATTTAATACGGGTTTTAATATTTTTTTCTTGTACCCTATTAGGTTATGCTATGATCCCCTCTGTGATGGACATCCCAAAGGGGAGATTATTTTCTAGGAAAAAAGCTTCTTTTCTGTAACTCTTGCATAGTAAGATAAATTGATCATATATAACCCAGAAAGAAAAATATCCATAATTCCCCTAAAATAAAAATTATGTGAGTCACATCCTCTGAACACAATATAATAAAAGTAGGAAACATTAAGGAAAGGAAAGGTTAGAGGCAAAATATTTAATTAGTGGAAAGGAAAACAAAAGCTTCATGTTGGAGAGAACCTAAACTACAAGTCATGGGATATTTAGATGAAAGAAATAAGAATATTATTCAGGAAACTTAAAGGGAATATGGCCAAAACTGTACTCAAAGATAAATACATTTTATCAAGTGAATTCACTATTAAAATAAGAACACAAAACCAGAGAAGCATTTTATTCAAGAAATTAGGGGAAATGTGCATAGATGAAAAGTGACATTTAGGGACAAAGAGCAGAAACTAATGATTTGGAAAGTAGAAACACAGTAAAATCGACAAATACAAGGGAAGTTCCGTAGATGTCAATAAGATCTCTTTCATCACTTATAAAAAAGTCAAAGTATGGATCTAGAACATTAGAGTAAAAAAGGGTATTTTACATCCCAAAGGTAGTTTTTAAAAATAACAAACCAAAAACCAAGCCCAGGTGGTTTTACAGGTACATCTTTTCTAGTCTAATTTTTAATCTAATTGATAATTGTTTCAGAGCATTAAAAGAAAAGCAAAATTAGCAAAATATCAAGCCAAAACCATATAAAGACAGAAAACTTAAGGTCAATCTATTTTTGAATGGAGATACTAAAAAATGTAGAACTCCATGTCTAATTTTAAAAGAATAATACACCATGTACACATAAGAATTATTTTAGGACCTCAAGGATAGCTTAATATTAGGAGATCGATATTAAAAAATCAAGTTTCTATCTGTCTGTTACTATGTCATGTGAAAATGCCTGAGTAAACTTTTCCCACATGTGGAGAGGATATTTGAGATTGTATGCCCTTATATTTATGGCTGTCTCTGTGGAGTATGAAAAAATCACTTCGTGGGACGGAGAATTCTGAGATGACCTCGTGGAGGCTGGCAATCATCCTTCAGAGGAGCTGAGAACAATGGGAGGCTCATGGTGTCCACATTTAGCCATTCCAAATCAGAGGCAGCAAACAATGGCTTCATATATGAGTCCCCATTGAAAGCCACAGGGCAGACACTCCAAATGATGGGCATTGATTTGTAACCAAGTTACTACTTGGTAGTAGTAGTACCAACGGGCAATTCTTTATAGTATGCTACAAGGGAAGAAGCAACAAGGATTTGCTTAGTTAACAATGGCCAATGATTTTCTAAAGTAATGCCAGGGGAACCAAGATGTCAGTCATAATGTAAGAACAGATCATATGTAAGAAACAATGTTATCATTTTCATGAAGACTATAAAAGAGTTTGGTTAAACTCAATACCTATTTCTGATTTTAAAAATATTGCTTAACACAGGTTTAAAGACTCCCTACTTAACAAAATTTTGGTCTTAAAACTAATAGTCAATCGACACATAATGGTGATACACAAAAACAATTTTCACTGAAATCAAGAATAAGATAAGAATGCCCATCCACCCAGAAGAGGCCAGAAACATCTCCCTAGTTGTGATAAACAAAAATGTCTGCAGACATTGCTAAATGTCCCCCAGGGGGCAAAATCATACCCCCTTGAGAATCCTTGTCCTAAGAAGTTCTAGTAAATGCAATGAGAACATTAAATTTAATCTGGTAAATGCAATGAGATCATGTAAGTCTTTAAATTATAAATTATAACTATCAAAAGAAAGAACCATCATTACTTACAAAAGATGCGTTTAACATCCTAGAAAACTGAAACGAAGTAACTAGAATCTCTATTGGGAGCAATGAAAAGAGTTCCGAAAGTGGCTGGATACGGAATAAATGTGCACACAAGAATCTATCCAAAATTCCAAAAGCAACTAGTTAGAAAATATAAAAAACCAAAAGATTTTATCCCAGTAGCAACTGTAATAGAAAATAGAAATAGTAATAGAAAATCTTGCATAATAAACTCACCAAGATGCCTACTGGAATACAAATGAAGGAAACATATGGTTTTATGGAAGAAGGTACTCTTGGACCCATCTACAGACTGATTTTTTTTTAAGATTTTTTAAAATTTATTTATTTGACAGACAGAGATCACAAGTAGACAGAGAGGCAGGCAGAGAGAGGAAGAAGCAGGCTCCCTGCCAAGAAGAGAGCCCGGTGCGGGGCTCGATCCCAGGACCCTGGGATCATGACCTGAGCGGAAGGCAGAGGCTTTAACCCACTGAGCCACCCAGGTGCCCCTACAGACTGATCTTTTAAAACTAAAAACGTGTTACTGATTGCTTAACACTGTCAATGCCTTCCCATTGCCTTCAAGTTAAAGACCTGTCTATCACGTGCCCACTCTGGCCCTTGCTGACCCATGCAGAGTTTTGTTCCTGCTCACTCCCTGGTCTCTAGGAGGGCACAGAATATTTGAATGCAGTGTCACGTGCCATCTAGTTCTGCTCTGTTCCAGCCTGTATACCCCCAAACCTTTCATTTTATAGAACATAATTTCCAACTCCAGGACCAACCCCACCATCCTTCTCCATAAATATTCCGTGAGCCAAAGTCTCTCTTGAAAGTGTAGTTTCTAGAATTGAATACAATACACTGAGTGTGGTATGACCAGAGCAAAGTACTGTCCCCTTTTTTTTGTTTCAGTATTTTACTTCTTTATTCATTAACACTTTAGAATGCAGATGAACCTGCATTTAATTCCTGGCTTTACTATTTATCAGTTAGATCTATGGCTTCTTTGAGCCTCAGTTTTCCTTTCAAAAAGAGGGGGATGGAGAACAGTGCCTCTTCATACTGTTGGGATAGTAGTACATGACACTTGTTCTTTTTTTTTTTTTCTTTTAAAGATTTTATTTATTTATTTATTTGTTAGAGAGAGAGAGAGAGTGCACAAGCAGGCAGAGGCGGAGAGAGAAGCAGGCTCCCCGCAGAGCAAGGAGCCCAATGCGGGACTTGATCCCAGGACACTGGGATCATGAACTGAGCCAAAGGCAGTGGCTTAACCAACTGAGCCACCCAGGCATCCCTATGACACTTGCTCTTATTCCCTTTCAGTGTCCCAGTTAGTGATGTCCTATGTCTTCCCTCAACATTTCCCCTTCATCATCACTTGCCGTCCATGCCAATGTTGTGTTTGCCTGGCTTTTGTTGAAGCTGACTGGTCGGATTCCCTCCCTCAATTTGCCATCAGATTCTCTTTATAGAGCAATTGTTGTAGAACACAACTTATGTATATACGACTCCACCACCGGTACCTTTGATGGCTCCCCGCTGCCTCCCAAAGGTCCAAGTTCTCATCCACAGTTGGGCTGTGTCTAACTTTCTAGCATCATCTTCCACTTCTTCCCACAGGGCATCCTATACCCTGATCTGGCCCAGAAGTTCCTTGGCTTGATAAGCTATGACCTGAGAGAGGAGGTATTTCTACACAGGTCTTCCCTTAGAAGGATTCTCAACCAGGAAAGAAAAGATCATAACAGAATGTCTTCCTCCGGAGCTACACCAAACTGCTTCTTACCAGAAGAGGGACCCAGGGAGGGCTGCTGGACTGGCTGGGAGCAACAAGGATTCCAGGAGGATTTCTCTTGCAGTGCCAGAGAACCAGCCCTGGGGCTCTGGAGGCCCCATTTCTGAGAACAGCAGCCTTCCCCAACCCAACACCTCATTGGTCATGGACACTTCCATTTCACGGTCAATTGGCCATACTTTCAATTATGTAGGAAGCTCTTATTTTACATACAAATTCCAAAATGCCTCAGAAATCCGTGGAGAGGTCTAGGTATGAAGGACCAGGAGTTTATGCCTAGGAGGTGGGAATATCCCTATATTCTCCATGACTATCCCTACTGGCCCCAGGACCCTCAGAGGATGTGTTGAGCAATGACTATAGAGAGAATATGGGAGGTAAAGTATCTGGAGCATAAAAGACAGTAAATTTTATGTGGTCTAATGTTTTTTTTTTTCTTGGCATGTCATTAATAAGAGTCTATCTCAGACATTATGTTTATATCTCAGAACACCTTCTTATCAATAGAATCACAGATAACAATTTTTTTTCGTGGGGCTGAGTCTCAAGTTTTGATTTGAAAATCCAAACCCCAATTCAATGGAGAAGATTTTAGCCTCAGATAGGATGAGTTTCTCCCTCCTCTTATCTGCCTGGCCTTAAGCTGACAAGGCAGACTCCGGGCAGAGTGACCGTGAGGCAGGCTGTCTGAGCCCTGTCCCCATGTGGAATGGAGAACCTCCATTTCGGAGGTTCTCAACCTTGGCTGTCCATTGGGATCACCTGGGCAGCTTTTAAAAGCCCTGATTCCCAGGCCAGTTGAATCAGAACCTCTCAGGGTGGGGTCCAGACTTGAGGAATTTTTCAAGCTCCCCCGGGACTGCAGTGTTCATCTGAGGTTAAGAACCATTACACTTTCTCCCCTGAGAAGGCGTCTATGAACGCTGATGTGACGTTATCCGCCAGGAAAGAGAACGGTTCTGATGTATGCTGAGCGCCAGCTGTATGTCATGCACTGCTGGGAACCGTTCTTATACTTAAACCTTATAAGAGTGTGATGAGATAAGTCTTACCTCCTCCATTTCCAGGAATTAGCAGCTCAGGGAAGCAAAGTGACTTGCCCAGGGTCACTTAAACCCAAGGACATGGTGGGGTCAGGAGACTAAGCGGGTCTTTCTAGCTCAAAAGCATGTGGTCTAGTTTCATCAAGGGCATGCACTAGGAGAATGGAACCTACCATCCCAGGCCTAGGGTAGGTTTTTGGCTTTCACCTCCCTGTCCTAAACTGATTTGAATGGTGTTTACGCTCCTCTCTGTCCCGAGAGGGAGAAGCACCTGCTGAAGGAGGAGCCGAGACGCAAGAAGTCAACAGGCATCCTCGTTCCTGATCTTAATGGAAGTCCTGCAATAACCTCAGCACTTGAGACGCCCGCATTGCAAGCCCTCCCGCGTGTACACTCACGGGCACTTTCCATGCACGCGCCAATGTAGCTTACACACATGTGCACTCAGGCACGGAACAAGTACCGTGGGACACAGACTCTAGGCCAGGTGCTGGGCGTGTGTGGGTATCTAGGGAGATGGTTGATGGAAGGAGAGGTTAAATGTGTGAGCTGGAAGGACGGGCGACGCGGGTGCTAAGCCCAGTTTCCAGCCGTGTAAACTCAGCCAAGTCCGTTCAGTCAAAATTTTTTCTTTGCCTGCCATTAGTGGTCTGTTGGAGAATTTAGGCACGCATCTCTCTGGGTGTGGAGGTGGGAGAGGGAGCTGGGGCAGCTTGCAAAAACCAGTGTCCTCCAGAGTCTCTCCCTGAAGTCGGCCAAGGCCCTGGTGGCGGCAGCTGTGTCGGTCCTGATCCCTCTCACGCTGAGGTGTCAGCTTCCACGGGGATCAAGTATCAAGCCAGGACCGGTCAAGGCCAGCCAGAGGTGACCCGGAGGCTGGGGTGTCGGTGCGGGCATGTAGCACTGCATGGGCAGAAGCTTGAACGGCCCCCACCTCGACTCTAACTGATGCCTTGAACAGTGTGGGCAGGTGTGGGCGTCCTTTTCCCTCTGGGGCCTCACCGGGCTGCTCACAGCGCTGAGGCCTTGCCTGCGCCCTCACAGACAGACAGACAGACAGATGGGCATCCCCAGGGAGGTAGCCCCGCATGGTGACAGAGAGCATGGACTCTGGCCTTGAACACATCTGACCCATCTGGGTGACCCTCAGCCTTCCTCTGTGCTCAGCTCATGGCTTGGGACACATTTACTGATCTCTGATGTTGAGTCAAAGGCACAAGTCTATGCCCCTTATTTTAGTACCCAGGTTTGTTCAATTTTCCTGGCTTTCCTCATTAAAAAACACATACGCAAACAAACAGTGAAAACAAAACTCCCCAAAACTGATTCAGAGGATGTTAGGGTGTATCAGAGTCCTTTCTTCCTTGCTGTCCCTTAGCTGGGCTCTGCAGTGTCACAGTGGAAACAAACTGTGCCAAGTTGGACAGCTGAACACAGGCCTTTGGCCCAGAGATCCCAGAGACCCTTGGGAAACCACCGTGGCAGAAAAGCTTCAGAAAAAAGAAAAAGAAAAAGCTTTCAGAAAAGCCGGGGAGTCGGGAGACCCAGACTAGAATCTGATTCCACTCCTGTGCGACCCTGGGTAAGTTACTCAACCAGTCTGAGTCTCATCTTCCTGCTACATCCCAAACGAGGCCAGATTCCCTTGTTAGAGACATTTGCTCCTTCGATAGGCCTCATCCCTGTACTATCAGACTTTTCTTTGGGGGGTGGTTTGATTGCTATCTATTCCACACAAATAAGAGCTCCATGAATTAAGAGCCTTATCTAAATTTTTCACTGTTCTAACTCCAGGCTAGCCCAGAGCCTGGCATTTGATAGGTGCTTAGCAAATATTTGTTGAATGATGAATTCAGGAGTGTCCAAGATTGTGCAGTCAGACGCACCGATTTAAAGAAAATGGCCTGTGCCAAGAGCTCCTGGGGGCATCGTATCAATAGACATCCCGAAAAGCTGATCCATTTTACAGATTAGACAACGGGGCTTATTGCCTCCAGACTGAGCTGCCTCAGACAGAGAAAGAGTGCTGGGGAAGTCAGCACCTTGTAGGTGCTTCCCATGGGACTTGGAAGGGAGGTCAGAGGACAAGAGTTGGTAAAGCTATGTCCCCCAGCCAGGACCCCTAGTGAAAAGTACTACAAGGACTGAGCACGGCGCTGGGCATCAGGGAGCAGAGTTCTGCAGATGTAGCTGAAGACCTAAGAGGAGAATCTGGAGGTCTCTGGTAATATCACCCAGTTGTCATAGGATTACATGGGGTCACGTGATTCAAGCATCAGATAAGGACAGCAGTGGATAGGGACACATTGACTACAAGGAGAATCTCTGAGTCCATAGAGTTAGAAATAAATATATTCATGTACGATATAGTCCCCCAAATAGAGAGCAGAAGGGAAAGCTTTTCTTATGCTATTCTTACAGTAGGATGTTCCTGGGAATCGGAGAATATGTGATGGGTTTCAAAAAAATCACCATTTTGCCACCATCACAGGAATCCTTAATTCAGGCAAGAAGCATCAACAGAGTCAGACGAGTGTGTGCCAGGATATTTATATGTCTCCCCACAAAGTACTTACAGACAGCAATGGGAAAATAGCATCTTTCACAGTGGAGAAATCCGGGGCTATCCCCTTCACCTAATAACTGAGGTCAATGTCACCAATAATGGGGCAGTTATGACGCACAGAGAAAGACACCTCACTTCTGCTATTTCAGCCCTAAATTCATCACCCGGATCGAATCAAGGCAACCAACCAAAGGACTTTCTGCCAAATAACTGGTCTGAACTCTTCACCAAACGTCAAGGTCATGAAAGGGGAACTGGGAGCTGTCCTGAGTGGAAGGAGGCCAAAGAGACGTGACAAGTAAAGGCAATGTGTCATCCTGGCCTGGACCGCCAGATAAGAAAGTAAATAACTGTGAGGACGATGAGCAGGAGAAGTGGCAAACTCTGCACGTGGCCCACGAGCCCAGGAAGTGTACTGCACCTGTGCTGATTCCCCGATCTTGGCCAGTGCCTTGGTGGTGTCGAAGAATGTCCTTGTTCTTAGGAAGTGTGCCCTGAAGAATTTAGGGGTTCAGAGGAAGTGAGATAATGCATGGAAGACCTCAGCCCCAGGCACGACTAGGAGGCTGACAGGTGCCGCTGTGCCTAGAGTAAATCCTGACAGATACCACAACCCCTGTGACTGGGAAGCAGCGATTCTGGTCCATCACCATCCCTGGACCTTCTTGCCCCCATGCCATAGCTCCCCATTACTCCAGGAACAGGCCAAAGACATCATGTTCTTCTGTTTATGTACTCTCTCTGGTCCCAGTCAGAACCCACTAGAAAATACATGGAAACAAAATTAACTTGACAGGGAAATGGATATTTGAATGAAGCTTCTGCTTAAAACAATAATTTATCATGTTCCATCGTACGTCTCCACAAAACCAGGATCACGGGTGGTTTAGCTGAAATGAGGGAATTCATTACTCCCCGAAACATCTCTGGGACTCATTTCACAGGGCTTGGGGATTGTGGTGAATGAGCGAGGGAACAGATATCCGCCAAGCTCTCCAAATGCGCTGGACACTGTTGGGGCCTTTCCACCTCTTCCCCTGCCCCCACACCGCCCCAGCAAACCCTCACAGTTACCCTAGAGATAAGGATCATAGAGGAAGATGCCCAGTTGAGAAGTGATGGGCTTTTCGAGGTGGGAAGACTCGCCCTTACTCTCATCAAGGATAGAATGGGCTGCCTCTCTTCTTCCGGGCTAGCCAGCCTCCTAGCTGAGCCAGGTCTGTCCCTGGGGGTGTGAGCAGCCACAAAGCCTGACCTGCAGTGGGGAGGTCTCGGCCAGGTCCCAGGACACGTCCTCCTCCTGGGCCCTCTAACAGATGTCTCACATCTGTTAACCACACACAAGGTATTATGGAATGAGGAGCCCCAGTGACCATGCTCAGGAAGGCACTTCGTGTAATGTACTCAATCACTTATTCATTCATTCTTCCAACAGAACTTATGCACCTACTGTGTACTGGACCCCAGGGAAGTATCATGGGTCCTGGAGTCTAGTCTCAGAATCTGTTCTCTGGATCAGCAGGATTACCTGGGAACTGGATAAAAATGCAAATTCTCAGGCCCCACCCCAGACCGGCTGAGTCAGAAGGCCCCACAGTCTAGTCTCAGCAGGCCCTCCTGGTGATTCAGATGCGTGCTCAGTTTCGAGAACTATATTCAAGGGCACGTAAAATAATGACAGGAGCCAGGGACAGAGGTCTTTGATGACTTTTAGGGCTCTGACCATTGTAAACAGAGCCCAGGATTTCACAGAGATGCCCAGCTGACTTGTATCCTGCGGGGAAATCTGGCCTCTCCTTGGCCCCAGACTGAGCAGCTTTACCGAGTATATCCAGGAAGTGACCCATCACCTAACTCAGTGGGGGGCACACTGGTCCTGCTGGACACCCAGGGGGGGGCCCCCCCGAGAGATTGAGGCAGTTGAAAAGAAGGGAGCCTCCTGGGCCGCGGGATAGTGAACACCTTCTCTCCTTTAGAAAGTGAGGGATGTCAGTGAGTCAACCAGGATTTGCAATGATCGATGATTCCATCTGCTGTCATCAAACATTGGGCAGGGAGTTTGGAAAGGTTTTGGGGCAATAGTTTGCAAACTCTGGTGCACACACACACACAAATTATACAGGGATTTTATCAAACATTTTTATCAAACATGATTTTATCAAACATGTCAGGCCGTACCCGCAGCTGATTCGGTGGCAGGTCTCGGGGAGGCCCAGAATCAGGCACATTTTTCAAGTCCTAGAGTCGTGGTTTGAGGACAGCCTTTGGGAAACACTGTCTTGTGAGATAGGCTCGCAGGCCAGCTCTCGGCTCGAGCCACATGCTCAGGCTCAGCGCCTGACCATCCCTGGCTTCTGGGCACCTGGAGATGGGCCCGTGGTTCCCTATGGGTTTCTCGGCAGAGGATGAGTAACTATTCTCATCTGATGGGTGATGGCAGGGATGAGAAGGGCCTTGAGCCTGGCCGGGAGTGCTTAAGGCACTGTGAGCAGCAGAGAAAGAAGGAAGGTGTTCTCATTTTATAAAAGGCGCTTTGAAATCTAATTAGAATATGAAAGTTGAGAACTTGGTCTATTTTTAAACAAAGCATGGGTTCAGCAGAAACAATCAATATAGGAGCTGTGAGCTGCCTGTTGGCCTTCATCGGGAGTGAGCCAGGAGCTCCCTTCAGGATGAGTCCTTGATGAGGGGACAAGTGGAAGGAGAAGGAGGGGATCTGGTAGGGACAGACGGGGCTCTACGGATGTGGGGAACAGTTAGGGGAAGACATGGGGAAGGTCATGGACTCTCCAGACCCTCACAATGTCCCGATGGAACCTGAAGGCAAAGAGCGCGGGTGGGGGGGGCTGCCATGTGGGCGGCATGTGGCGTCCTTGGCTAGAGGCCAGTACACCCTACCTTGACAGTTGAGGAGAGCTATGAGGGTGATTTAGTGAAAAAGAGCCCAAGATTTTGGAGCCAGATCCGAAACTGAAGCCCAGTCCTGCTCACTTTCTCCCTGTGTGATTTGCCAAGTCTTGCAACCTTTCTAAGCCTCAGTTTCCCCATCTGAAAATGGTGATAATAATACCTTGAGAATGATGAAAGGTAATTAGAATAGCAATTGCTACTAACCTGCACTGGATATGTATTATTCTGGTTGGTCTTTGCAACCATCTTAGGAAATTCAGGGCAGGAGAACATGCCTCATTCAGCATAGTGTCTGGTACAGAGTAGGTACTCAATGAATATTTTGTTTCTTTGCCCATCCTGGGGGGCGGGGGTGGGCACTAAGGAGGCTGAGACTCCTCTCGGCCGGTACCTGCCCAGCAGACAGTGATGGCCCATCACTGATCTCTCCTGAGCCAGACCAAGCCTTCCAGAACCCTGGCAGGGTATTTCTGACCCTGGGGCTGTCCATGGTAGAGCCGGCAGCTCCAGTCCTGCCTGCCTGAGCCACAGCACACACAGAACCCCGAGACGCTCACGTGACAGCTCTGGTGCCACTTCCCAGGAACATCCCACGTAGATCTGCCTTCCTTGAAGAAAAGTAACGCAAAAGGCCATTTTTCACTTTTAAATAGCCTTCATTCTATGTCTTAATAAATGCACGTTTGTTGATTTGTGTAAGCATGATGTGGGAAGTCTGCAAATGGATGTAATCTGCACCGAGGGCACATGTAAGCACCAGTGAGCACTTTTGAATAATGAATCCCTCCCGTAAAAGACGGACGCTATTCATAATAATTCCTTGCTTTTCTCATTTTGCCGCGTACAGTAGCGATTAATCAATTTGCAATGTTATGTCACCCGCAACAAATTGCTAGCACCAAGACAAATTTATTGCTTTATGATAAAAGAACTTGTTTAGGTAGAAATAAATTAAATTTGGGGGGCTGTTGTTTGGGGTGTGATGTTCACCTAGGTGACCCATGGAGAGTGGGCTGGGAAGACGAGGGTCCAGGTGATCCCGGCGATGACCCGGCATCCCAGAGAGGATCACAGGAGCCGCTCATGGACTGTGAGACGGCGCAGCTCAGATGGGAGACAGCACCATCCGGAGCTTGAGATGGTTCTCTGGAACGTCTGCCCCGGGTCTCCGGAGAAGGGAGTGTAATGTAGAGCTTTGCACGGAGAGTTTTGGACAGTTAGCAAGGCTCTGGGGAAACACACCCTCTTCTCCTTCTAAGCTTCATCTGAATGATAAGATTTCAATTTACCTCTCATCGTGAGGGAAGGGAACCTACATTACAGGAACTGGGGATGGGGTTCAGAGATCAGAGGGTGACACAGGTCCCTGTGCTTCTGTTTACCGAGGTGCACGGGGACACGAAAATACCCGAGGAAAAGCGGCCAAAACTGTTACCAAAATTGTGCTGTCGTAAATGTTGCATTCAGCAAATGATGTTTTTAACACACGTAACATTTAATTCTGTGTAATGGCTCTATTCACACAGACACTGTCAAAAGCTTTAATTTAATGCCCTTCATGGAATAAAGGCCGGGCTGAATGGGTTCCTGCCACTGCACGGGTGACTTAGAGAGATGCAATCTGCTTTCCCTGTATCATGTTCACAGAAAAGCAGCTCAGGGAAGGGAAGCATTTTGCCTGAGGACAGAGCGAGGGGGTGTGGAGAAGCATCTAACTTCCAGGATACCACATGCGTTTGTCATTAATTTATACTCCATTAATTTGGAATCTGGAGTGGAATTAGGGACTGATGCGTTAATTCTGCTCTCCTCCAACACTCTCTCTCTCTCTCTCTCGGGAGAGACTTTTTTCCTTAAGCAATTGGGTAGTCTAACATGATTTGTGAAAAGCAGGTTTCAATTAGGAAGCATGTCAGTTCCATTGCCCACGGAAGTGGATTGCTCTGCCCCAGCTCATCAAAATCCATTCCTTTCTGCTCTCAAAGTAGGCACTGGGACCACCCTTCCAGGATACCTTGACACACCAGTTCCACCTGTCAGGGAAAACACCCCTGGGCCTTTCTTGGGCCACAGTTTCTGTCATCTCATCTCCTTTCAACCTTGAGGGAGGGAACACAGAGGCCTCCTGCTCTCAGAGGCCCCTGCAGCCTCCTGCAGTATCCGTGCGGCCACTTGGCTGGCCCCCAACCCCAGTGCTGACATCCAGAGCCCTGTGAACAACGGGGGGCAGAGAACTCAAGCCCTCTGCTGGGACCCTTTCTACTGTCTGGGGGCTGGAGGGGTCGCCATTACCTGGCAGTCCCGGGGGGTTGCTGGACTCACCTGGCGCCGGCTTCTTTGTCTTCCATTATGCCTGCTCGCTGGGCTCCAGGGGCCCAGGTCCTGGCTGGAGCAGGAGCACCCCTCATGAGCCTGGCCGGGCCTGCCCGCTCCCTGGAAGGCTCCCCAGCTGGGGGTCCTGCAGGGGCTTCCGGCCTTCTGTGGGGCTGAGTTGCCCCTGCTCACGCTGCCTGCCTGCTGGCTAATTCTGATTATTTCTCTTTCTCCTTGCTCTCTTGGGCACCTTTATTCCTGACCGTGCATTTTCTCTGGGCTCAGGATTTAAAAAAAAAAAAAAAACCCACACTGCTAATATCCTTGTCAGCCTTTTCCCGAATCATGGCTGTGCGGCTCTGGGGAACCATGGGCCAGTGCCTTCTGGCCGGCAGACTCTGTCCCTGGGCCTTCCTGTCCTTGGGGTCCCGAAGCCCCCTCTTTGGGTCTCCTCATCCCCAGAAGGGAATGCCCAGATGCCCAGATGCTCTGAGGAATGCCCAGCCGGCAAGGCGGACGGGGCCAAGAGCTGAGAATCAAGCTGAGATTTTCCATCTCACAGGTGACTTCTCTCAAATGCTATCTAGAAAAATTTTTTAAAGTGCTGTCCTCCGTGTTCAGCCTCGTGTTCAGAAGGGCACATAACCAGGAGGGGCAGTGCTTGAAGTGGGATTCAGGCACCACGGCATCCAGGCCGGCATCCAGGCCAGCGTCCAGCTCCGGACAAGGGTCTGTCCTTCTGTGTAGCACGTGAAAAACCAGGTCAGTCCAGGCTGTGGAAACACGTGCAAGAAATCACTTAGAAGCCCTGGGCTGGGGAGTCCAGGCAGCCAGAGGGCTAGCCTGCTTACCTCTGTCTTCTCACATGCACAAGGGGTCAGGTGGGAAGCCCGTGTTGACACTGCCTAGGAGGAGGCTGGTTAACTGCCTCAGCTCATCACGCTGTGTGGCCTGGGGGGTGTCCCCATTTCAACCCACTCTGGGAACAACAGACCCAATATGAGTTTGGCTGGGAATAGAAATTTCCACCAATTCTGGCTCAAGTCTGTCCCATTAGAGATTCCGGAAGAAGGTTGCAGTCAGTAAATGTCCCCTCTCCCAGACAGCCCTCCCTGGCTCTTCAAGACAGAGCAGACCCTCCCTCCTGGATTCTGAAGCACGTACTCGTGGCCACCTTCCTGTCACGAAGGCCAGCGGCTCCCGTACCGTCCCTCACCACAGCTGGGCTGCGGCCCTTAAACCTCTCGTCGAAGCCCAACACCTTCGTGCGTCCGTCCACGTGCCGACAGCCCGGATGACCGGCCACGGTCACTGATACACATGCCCACCGGCCTCAGCCTCTCCCGGAGACACGTCTCCACATGGGAATGCCGTCCCACGTTTCATGGTCAGACACAGTGTCGTGTGCCCGTGCACACACCCTTGTGGACAAAACCGGGGCAACCTGGAGACCTAAAGTCTGCTCATGTCTGTGCGTGACACTTTCTCCAGGCCATCCAGCTCCCCTGCCCTGCTGTGCTGAGCTGGCTGGCCAACGGGAATTGGGAATTGGGCCTGCTCGGGCCCGAAGCGTACTGGGTACCAAGCTCTAACACGGACAACTTTGGGGACTCAAAGTCTATTCCTGCGGGGCCTCTCTCTGTTCTCTTTCCCAGATAGACGGTCTCGGTTATCTCCAGGAGGCATCTACCCCCATCTGCTCCCTATCAGATCCCTCGCTTCCCGTGGGCCCCTAGGGGCCTGTCACCACCTCACCTTGCCGCCTCAGCACTTTCTCAATAACTCACCAAGGCCAACTATAGCTCACTCAGTGATTTTTTTTTCCTCCCCCTTTGCCTCTGAAGCTGTTTTCCCTCTGGACAAATGCCTTCCTGTCCCCTGGGCTGTTTGATCAATGGAATAGCCCAGGAGGAAGTAAAGGAGAAGCAGGGAGTCTGGTGCAGGCTGGTCTGTCCCCTGGGGCAAAGACACCTCCTTTCCTGGGGGTGGGGAGTGAGATAGGCCCCAGGGCAGGACCTGGATCCTGGGGTCTGATGTCTTGGGCTCCAGCCCCAGCCCTGGCCCTTCCCAGGATTGTCACTTTTGGACATTCTCTTGGCCCCTACAAGCCTCAGTTTCTGTTTCTGTAGTAGGAACCGGGCATAATCATTTGCACCTTACAGGGCTGGTGGCGGCATTAGACAAGGTTCAACACATGTATAAAGCTCTTGATAAATGACGGAGTACTCTAAAAATGTAAGACTATTTTTTAACCACGGCCTTCCCTCATCCTCATGGCCTCTAGGTCCCTCTGACAGTTGGGCTGGGGCAGGGTCTGGGTCTGTCGTAGAAAGCAGGAGGCAGCTGGGTAGGTGGGGGGGCGTCCTCATCTCCCTGTGACCCACCATTACTGCCTGTAAGCTCCGGGGGGGTCGCCCTGTTCCTGGAAACCAGGAGGGAGGGAGCTGATGGAGAAGAGGCCCTACATGGGTGAGGACCATGTCCGTGCAGGTCACCTTACACATATTACCCCATTAAATCCCAAAACCGGCTGGCAAGGATTATTACAAATGAGGAGCACGAGGCTCGGAAACGTTGACACGGGCCCCAAGGGACTGAGCGGAGACTTGAACTCTGGACTTCTGACTTCACAGGACGGGCTCCTCCCCAGGCCCCCGACTCCCTTCGGAATGTGGAAAGGGAACTGGAAAGCCGGCTCCCTTGTTCTCGGAGGCTTGTGCTCCACAAATCCATCCTTAAGCAGCGAATCCCACTTCACAGAGTAACTCTGGCAAAGACCCGGTTCACGCAGCTGAATGGGAAATATGGCTCATGTTTTAGGGCCTTTGTATAAAAAGACTCGTTCATGTCACAGCTTCAAAGCCACCTCTTCTAGGAGGCCCGGCTTCTTATCCGAGGCGGGTCTGGAAGGCGGAAGACTGGTGGCTTCTTCCATGAACTCACTGGGGGGTCCCGGGTAAGTTTCATTCTGTCTCTGGGCCTCAGTTTCCCCATCTATAAAGAAACATGGTTTTCTAAGGGTGATTTCTCTGGGGAGCTTCCAGTGACCCAAAACTATGTTCCCCGTTGTAGAGCTCACGTTAGTTCAACAAAGTCGGTTTTTCCGTCTTACACGTTCACTTACTAGAAAATCCTTATAGTGGCGAACCATGTTAATAGCATTGGGCTAATGCATTTAGAAAATCCAAGAGGAAGTTCATGTCGGGGATAGAAACCCAGGCAGAAATGGCTGCCCCGGTCTGATTCTAGGAATGTCAGAAAAAGCAGAATTTTTGGCTTCTGACACTGTGTCCTTGTCACTGATTTAAGTCCTGGTTCTCTCTCATTTAGAGAAAGCAGCTAGGTTCCTGGTCCAAGGGGAGGGGCCCACCTTTGTCTCTGTCTGAGGTAACTGAAAATCTTTGCAGGAGCCTTCCTTCTGCCAGAAACGCAAGTTCTGGGGCAGGGGGCAGGGAGGCTCCTGGGTTGGCCTCTCGACTGACAGAGGGTCTTCTGGAAGGAAGACACAGTCCCGGAAGTGTATTCTCCTGGCACTTTCTTTTGGGGGTGGGGGATGGGGAAAGGCCTCCACATCCCGCGACGACTGCCACCAACAAATCGATATGTTGACAGAATGGCCCTCCTGCGTGATGTCCGATTAAACACTGATCCCTGCGTGGGATTCAGGCTGACCCTTTCCGTTGGCCAAATGCAAATGCATTAACCTTACCACTGGGTGATCTAATAAAAAGGATCAATGGTCTGATACGGTGCTTATGGAGTCATTTACTGCAAGCGACAGCAATGTAGCCAGGACCCAGACGAGCGGCTCGGGGGAAGCGGAGGGAGAAGGCTCGAGCTGGCTGTCCGAGGCTGACGTCCTCAGGCGAGGCCCCCTCTGCCTGGAGACGCCAGGCCCAGCAGGCGAGGGAGCGAGAAGGGGGTTACTCATTCATTACTGCCACGTTAATCACTTAGAGGTTCAATTAAGTATAAATCATTAGTGGTATTTCAAGTTATTTTATCCAGGCCCGCACGCGGCACACTTGACTGGCGTTGGGGAGCTTTCTGTGTCGAGATTTAGCGTACGAGTGAACAAGGCAGTCATATGGGTTTTTCTGCTATGAAATTGATAAATGAAGCGGGCATTCGAGGTACAGCAGTAATTTCTGTGGTGCAACCAAGTGCTCGCTCCCTTGTCTCCTCCAGCGATGAGGGCATGGGCCCCTTTAATACGGCAGCTCTCCCCTGGGGGCCCAGAGGCCAGGCTGGGCGGCAGGCCTGGGGTTTTTTTCCTTGCAGAACTTCCCAGAGCCAAGCCCTGCTTCATTAGCAGGAATATACCTGGGGAGAGAGAAAAAAAAAAAAAAGAAGAGAAAGAGGAGAGAGGGGAAGGGTCCTTCACTCTCATTCTGGCTTGATTCTGTCATCGTTTCTTCATAGTAGCAAGCAGGGGGGTTGAGGAACAGGGAATCACCGTCTCGGCAGCTGGATCCCTTCTTCCCGAGGCGGCTCTTGTCCCCGGTGGCCGGCGTCCCTGTCTGGAAAGCATATTTTCTCCTAATCGGTTTTACAGCTCTTTTAAAGTAATATGTCAGATCATTTTCCCCATATACATAGTTAATGAAAGTAACCCTACAAATTCATTTTAAATAGATGGAAGTTGTTATAACCCTGATCCAGAATTTATTACGTTCATTACAATCTTGCTGAAGTAGGTAATGTAATGGACTATTACTTTTATTATCTTTTTAATCCCTCAAAATTATTAGGAACTGACTAATATTTGGCATCACCCTGTTAATGTTTAAACAGAAATTGATACTTTAATTCGTCTAATAAATGATGGGGGCACTCTGGGTGGAAACAGAAGCCTGATTGAGTTTATCTCGATCAGTCCTAAAGACTTTTAAGTGGGACTCAGGGATCTGAATGCAATTATTTCCAGGCAGGGTATCTTCGGCAAGTACTCAGGAAGGACAGAAGAGAGGAGATGGAGATAGTGACACAGAGACCCAGCCGGCGACAAAAAAAAAAAAAAAAAAAAGACAGGAAATCGAGAGGGAAGGAATTTTCACTCATACGTCCAAGCTGCAATTCTAATTCACAGAAAGCTCCGCTTGGGCTGCTACCACCCTAGCAGGCTCTATGTCTTTTCCATCCGGACTTCGTCCTCCCCTCCTTCCCAGATTAAAAGGATTCCCCCCCTACCCCCCAACCATTCCTGTGTTAGTAATCAACTTTATGGCTAAGAATTCTCAAGTGCTCTAGAATCCGTGCGTTTCTGTGACAAATGATTGGGTCACATTCTCCTAGCGAGGAGTACAGATCCTGCTTGCTCCTCGGAAAATAATGTTGGCTGCTCAATTTGCAAATTACCAGATTTCCCTGTGAAATGGGAGGAGGGTGGGAGGGGCATACTGTTGTGTCTCTTCCAGATACGCCAGCGCTGGGCTCTAGTTTGCCCTCTGTAGCTCCCTGACTGGTTCCTGCCCTGCCTGGATGGTGGCAGCTGGCATTTAGGAGAAATTGAGCTCTTGCACTTTCTAGTTTTCACCAGGCAAAAATGCAATGGTAGCCGCTTGAATTAAAAAAAAAAAAAAAATCTATGAATTCTAACAGGGAGAGAGGAACCAAGTGCTTCCCTGCCTGGCTTGATAAGAGCCGGAGGGAGGTACATTCGGTAGTAGAAACACTGGCATTTTGTGTCTCACCAAGGCAAGGGTGTGTTTTCTAACAAAGAAAGCTTCCAGTTAGCAAAGTCACTAATTAGCCCAGAGAAGCTCATTAGACTTTAAAGCTGCGTTACTGTATCATGCCTTTGCTCTCTCTAAATGCCCCGCGTTTCCAAAGCAAGAAGTGTATTGATTAAATTGACTTAGCATGAAATGGATCTCGTTTGTGCTGACCCACAGAGAGGTGGCCTCCCGGCTTTCCTGGCACACGGGCTGGCCAGGAGTCCAGTGAGCGGGGTCTGGGCCGGTGGGCCGGGGACGGCATCCTGCCTGCCCGGTGGCCGGAGCTGCGTGGAGGGACCGGTTGCCCATCGTCCCGTGAAAACCCGTTTTGATCAATGGAGGGGAGGCCTGCCCTTAACTAAGTTTGTTCCTGACGTCTTATAAATTGTGCTGGGTTGCTTTCGTCAACACCGAGTTGACAAGGGCTCCACGTCATTTGGGGCTTGATAAAGAGACGAAAAGGCAGCTTCTCAGCATGTTTATTTTTAATAGACATAAAAAATGAAAAAAGGGGGCTTTCTCACTCCCCTGAACCCTCGTTGACAGAAAGATACTGAGTGTACCAAAGTGGAGATGTACAGTGGAGATCCTGGAATGTGTGTGTGTGTGTGTGTGTGTGTGTGTGTGTTTGCCAAAATATCCTTGTAAACACAAGGACAACATCAGGACTGAAAATGGGAAGCGGTGGGCTCCAGAAAGCTCCATCGTTTCCTTCCCCGGCATGAAGTGCCAGGGGCAGCATTCAGGCATCAACGTATTGGAGCTGCGGCAGCATTCTCTGTGTGTCCTAGCACTCAGGCTGCCTTTGTGGGTGAGACACACAACGACAAATCCCATCACTTCCTACTGCGTGTCTTACACATGCAGCATTGTGGGCCGAAGCCACGGCTTCTGAGACACCTCACTGGAAATCAACCCTTCTTCCTTTCTCTAAACCTTGTTTTCATAGCAGTAACTCCTAGATGTGGATGTGGCTTCTCTAGATGAGTATGGCGCTGAAATAATTTTCTGGAGACCATCAAAGCAGAAGGAATATACCTTTAAAAGCCAATTCAAAGATATCCGCCACAACCGTGACAAAGGGCTAATGTCCTTCATATAAAAAGAGCTCTTTTAAATTGGTAAGAGAGGTATCAAGGGTCCAGGAGAGAGAGGAAGAAAGTGTGTGGGAAGGAATTTACCAAAGGAGCAGTTTAAATAGCTAATATTTATTGAACACTTACTACTTACCGGGAATAATTTACATGGGATCTCTCACTCATTCTTTACAAAGATGCGATGAAGTATGTGTTATTATTCTCATCCCTACAGAAAAATGAAAAAAAAAAAAAGCTTTGAAAAGTTAAATAGTCAGCCCCAAATCATATAGATTGTGAGCAGGGAGCTGGGATTCAAGGGCAGGCGGCTTGATCCAGCAGGGGCATCTAACTTCTCTTGCTGTACTGCCACAAATTCATAGATACAATCATGTGCTGAAGTTGGAAAACAAGTTCATGTTTATGAGTGAACATGAATACGGTAACTGAAAATTTAAAAAATGTTACTACTAAATGCTGATGAGGTTGGATGGCAACAGACAATCTTAAGTAGGAATTGCGATTGGACAGTCTCTATCAAGAGTCTTAAAAACACACAAGTCACTTGATCCAGAAACGCCGTGACAAATAATTTAGCCCAAGAGATAGAAGTAGACACAAACCTTTAGGCACATATCTGCCCTAAAGCACAGGAAAACAAGCCAAAAGCGCCTCGTTAGGGAAGTGGTTAAGTGGGTTGTGGACGGCCCATTGGATGAAATAGTGAAAACAATTAAAATGATGTTGTCAAAGGTTTGTGATACCATGTGATACTTATCTGGAGGATAGGGATAATGCAGGGTTATAAAGTTGCATGAATAATGTTGATTGCGTAAAATATGGAGAGGAATCAGAATGGAAGGAAATGTAAAATGTGAACCAGGAGGTGTTCTTTCTGTAACGGGATTCTGTGTGGTCACAGCTTTTTGTTATAAGGTATTTTTGACATTTTCTACAGTAAACCTGTTCAGCTTCTAATTGGGGGTGAGAGGCATCCTTGATGACTTTTCAAAGTCAGCTTCATAACTTAAAGTTCCCACCTAATGGGGATGAATCCCTTGTCCCCCGAGACCACATTAGCCCAAGACAGCAGGTTTATTGCTTCCTACATGGGCCCAGCACACCTAAAAGCAACCCGTGTGTCCTTCAGCTCTCTGAGCCTCCTCATTGTCTGTAACCTACCCACTCCTGGGGTTATTGGGAGCACAAAATATGTGCAAAGGCCCTCGAACTGTTCCTGCATGGTATGGGCGCTCAATACACATGAATAGTAGTAATAATAGTAAAGCAGTCATGATGTGGCTGTTGTTTTGTTAGTAGGAAGGAAGAGCCAAGCATCCATCCAGCAGGCCCTGAGAAGTGAACCTGGACTGGCTGGTCCTGAGATTGGGGCTTAGAAAAATGAGGACTAACAGTGTCCCGGTGCTAGCCCCGGGCTCCTGAGGCTGTCCAGGTCTATAGGCAGCCACTACAGGGGTAAAGGGGATGGTCTTCAAGTGCACCCTGATGTCTATGCAGACGCTCACTTAACCCCCACATCCTGGACACCCCCTTGGGGCCAGGCACACTGTTACACCTTGGGATTTTCTCCCTTGCAACTTTGAGAAGCAGGCTTCATTGGCATCTCTGTTTAAGGATCAGAGATTAGAAGTCACTCTCACGGGTCACAAAGCCAGTAGATGGCAAAGCTAGAATTTGAACCTATGTTGATTTGGCTCCAGAAATGTCAGAGAAGACAGGCAATAATGGCTGAGAACATGGTCTGGAATCAGAAAGAGCCTTTGACTCTCTGTGTGGCTTCAAGCAAGTGACAAAGAAGCCCGAACCTCAGTTTGCTCATCTGTAAGATGGAACAATACTACAGCCCTCTTAGTCCAAGAAGCCAACGATTGTATGTTGCGCCATTGTTTTATGTCACACTAAGATAAACAGAATCAACACGCCAATTAAACCATGATATAGTACTTTCTTACCCCTTAGAATTTTAATTTCATACTTATGGAGAGTACCTTATTTAGGCATAGATTGTTATCATAAGGCCTTTGTACACACATAAGAAGGAAAATACAAGTGAAATAATTTGTTTAAGGTATTCCTAAGACCTCTTCGTGCTCAGAGATGGGCTCAGGATAGGCGAGGTCTGTGTGTTCCTGCCACATTGCAAGCATTAGTGGGGGGGGGGGTGACTTTAAAAAACGCTCCTTTATTTTCCTTGGACCTTTGAGCCACAGACACCCGTTCTGCAAATTCTGATGTGTGTTCCCAGACGTGACAAGGACATCAGGCTGCTGCCCGGCTGACAGCGATTGTAACAAGCATCTCCATTTCAGAGACATTAAAGTGGGAAAAAGGAAGTATGCCCATTAGAATCGATGAGATGCGGTAGCTACCTTACAGGGTTGTTGGGAGGATTGAATGAGATTGTGCCTGGAAAGGTCTCGGACACAAGGTGGACCGCGGTTAGTCCTCCGCATCACCGCGACCATCATTGTCATCGCGATCCTCCCCTCGGACATGCGAGGCAGAGAGATGCGGCTCAGGCTCCGGACTGAGCCAGCGTGTGGGGCTGATGCACTGCCCTGTGCTGGAGGCAAGTCTTCTCTATTTCCCTTCCCTTCTCTCTCTCTCTCTCTCTCTCTCTCTCTCTCCCCCCCTACCTGCTCCCGCCTTCTTCCCCTGCCTCCCCGTCCTCCCTCTACTTTTTCTCCTCTTCCTACTTCTCTCTGTCCCTCCTTCCTACCCCCTCCCCAGCTCTTCTACAAATAAATGGCCCTGTCACTCCAGCCCTCTTGTAGGGTCAGAGTGAATAGGAGTGTCTTTTTGAAAAGCTTGTTCTGTCTGACATTCCCGACCAGCTCAGGAGTGGGGCTTCTTTACACTCCCCTCTCTTCTGCTCTAAGATTTGCTCCTTGGGTTAAAGTTTCACAAGGTTTCCTCTGGCCTGGAGTGCTCCATCCCACGGTGGAGGCTGCTGGGCTGTGGACTCTGGAGGCCGGTGGCAGTCTCAGAGGGGTGTGTATGTCCTGCTTCTGGTGGCTGTAGGTCGACCAGCTTTGGGCCTGCCTGAAAAGAAACCATCTATTCTCATTTATGATTCTTTAAAAAAGAAGTTCACGGCTTTTATGATGAGACTTATACATGCATTTAATGACATCAAAGGATTTGATTATTGCATTAAGAAGAGGTCTGAGAGCTCTCTGGTGTCCTTAGCTTTAAGTATATTTTAACTGCCTACAATGAAAGGGACAAGACCCAAAATGAGCTGTGGCAACATCTTCATAAATTCTGAGCTATAATTGACACACCTTTGCTGGGACCAGAAACGGCCCAGGCAGGTGGACACAGGAAGACGAAGGGCAGAGTTTCCACTTTCTCCCGGGCCTGGGCGTTGAAGGGAAAGCCAGCATCCAAGCCAGGAATGAGCGCGGGACTCAGATCCATCATGGGTCTACCTTGTGCCCAGTGCTGTGCTAGGCTCATTGCACATTTTACTGAGTTTAGCAGGTCCTGGCCATTAGCCCCATTTTCCAGATGAGGAAACTGAACCTCAGCAAAGGAAGGCCACGTGTCCCAAGTCTGCAAGTGTCAGAGCCATGATCTGAAGACAAGTCTTTCTGAATCAAAGTCTCCGCACCTCCCTGCCGCTGGCTCCCTCTTGGGCAATGGTTACTGGAGAAGGAGGAGGGACTAGTTGCCGAGGCCAGGGAAGTGCAGGCCTCCAGGGGCAAGCTCCTCCCTCCCACCCTCAGGGCCCCTAGCCCCTCAGATGGTGGTAGAAACGGAATCAGAACAGAAAAAGCCACTTGAAATGAACTGTGCCCAGACAGGCCGCTATGGTGGCGTGATTGATACTGGAGCACGTAGGTGTAATGAAACGGATGCCAGCTCCTCTGCACCTGTGATTTATTGAGGACAAATTTAAGATGAGAAAGGGCCCCATACCAGGAGCTGCACCCTCCCCTCCAAGGGAAAGGGGTCATCCATCACCAGCCATTGCAAGGGCCCATTGCGAGCGGCTCATCAGATGAGCCAATAGTCTCTTTGTTGGGGTTCCTAACAAGTGTTGGATCAGCAAAAGTCTATTTATGCTGGTGGACCTTTCAGGACCAATTTGTAGTGGGTCACTGATTCTGCTGGGGTATTATCTTCTTTACTACTCGGGCCAGTTGGGGAACGCGGCAAAGATTAATGGTTTTGGCTGCCGACTTGCTGCCGTAATCTACTGCTTCTGGACCAAAGATTAAGTTTTTTTGTGTTTTACCAGAAAGGGCCCACCTTGCAGACGAGATGTGCTTTGATTTACCGACTTGTTTACGGGGCGAGGAGTTGTGGAAGTGTACTTGGTTGTGGCGAGGGTTTGGCCGGTGGCCGGGAGCCCTGGCATCCTCACTCTCTGCTGCCCGAAGGCCCTGGACGGGGGGACAGGCAGCTGCTGGTGCCATGCGCGGTGCGGCTCCTATGGGCCCCGGGAGGCTCTCCTGCTCACGCGACATTGAAGCCTTGCCTGTTTCCCAGGGGCTGGCTCTGGGTTCAGAGAGGCAGACGGTGCCCAAAACTTTAGTATTTAAAACTATGATTCTAAAAATAAATAAATAAATAAATAAAATTCGTTATGGCCTTTCCTTATTATTTGGAAAATGGCACGTGATCCTTTAATACATTTTGGAAAAAATTGGAACCGATTTTTGGAAAAAATACAACTGTGCAGAAGCCCACTGCAGGTGCTGTGACTGTAAGTATTTGGTTCACATGTTCATCTAGGATTTTTTTTTACCCTGCACAAATGTATGCATGCTATTTGACACAGTTAAAATCAGGCTGGTGTTACGCCGGTTTTTTTTTTTTTTTTTGTCGTTGTTCTATGGATTTGTGTTCCGCTTTTTTACAATGAATATTCTACCAGAAGCAAAAGCCTTTACCCATCGCTTAATCATTTTAATAAGCCATCTCTCTTATTTCTTTCTCTACTGAATTTGTTTGGAATGACTCTGGTGCCAGAGGTGTGTTCCTTTACTCAGCAAACGTTTGTCCTACATCTCCTCTGGGCCAGGGCCCAGGCCAGGTTCATGAAGCTGAATCAGGGGGGAGGTGCTGGCCTTCATTCCCCAGGGATGTGCGGGTGCCCTGCGGGGAACTGCTTCACATGCACCTCTCACAATGGCTCATGAGCCCTCCAGGGTCCCAGTCGAATCATAGTTTCAAAGAAGGAAGCCAGGCCTGCTTCCCCAGGAGAGGAGGCTGCTGATGGCTTCTGCTATCCCCGCTTAGTTTTTCAGGGTGAACTGGGGGCTGGGAGCCAAATCGTCCTGTGTGGGGACCAGCAGCCCAATCTTGGAAAACTAGAAGAAGAGCCCTACAGCCCCCATGGGCCCAGACACCCACAGAAACATTCAGGGAGGCAGTAAGATGTGACAAAAGGGTGTTGGCCCGGAACTCAGGAACTCAAGGGGACTGGAGTTTGAATCTCCTGCCCAGTGACCTTGAGCAAGTCACTTTTCCGAGTGATCTGAAAAGTGGGGCCTGTCCCCCTGAGCTCTGAGGCTTTTGTGCCTGTGACCACCTGGGAAGTCCCATGTGAACACTGGTGCTTGGGCTGGGCCCGTCCTGCCCCGGGCGTATGTTCCGGATATCGTGCTGACACACACAGATGGATGGGCTCTAATTGTTCCAACAACACGTGTGCACATCATAGGGTCTTTCCTGGGAGGCTTTGTCTCGGGGCCATAAATCACTGGACAACTGTCCCCACGGTTGGCTGGGACTTCCTTCCCCTGACTGGGCTGGCTGATGAAGGGAGGGGCTGAGCAGGGCACAGGGCTGCTTTTCACCCTTGGTGTTTTAAATTTCTAATTGGGAGTCTTCCTTACTCAGCGATTCAAGGCTCCCTTTGTAGTGGCCTCCTCTCTGCCCCAGGGCGGGCTCCCTCCCTTCCTCACACCACCCTGTTCCCAAATTAACATTCTTTAAGTAAGCAGAGCATTTTCACTAGGCCACTGGTATACCAGCTTTCCTGGCATTTGGCTTGATAACTTGCATGAGCATTGGTCAGCTGACCCAAGGCCTAGGTCTCTACGTGGTGAGTTCTGTTTATGGGGGAGAAGTTTCTCTTGGTTCAAGACAGAGGAGATGTTGATGCCCCCAGACCTTCCTCAGCCTAGCAATCCTTATCCAATACCCATCTCCTTGCTCCCTCTCTCTGCTCCTGTCAACTGTCCTAGAGTTAACATTCCTGAAAAACCCTCCTGCCCCAGGACATTTGCTCTTGCTGTCCTCTTGGCCTGAATGTCCCTTCCTGGGTGCTTCACATGGTCATCTTGTTGTTCAAGTCTCAGCTGAAATGTGCTTTCCTGACCATCCCTTACCCCAGACCAAACCACGTCCCCCCCGTGTTAAACTCCCTGCTAGCATGCAAAGCACTCCTTTCAGACTTCTGTGAAGATCTGTGTGTGTGATAGCATTTTAACAAGTTGACTGTCAGTGCCTCCAAGACAAAGATGACCACCTTTGTTCGGGTGTCTTTCTCAGTGTCTGGCACGCTGTAGGCTCTCAACAAATGGATGAGGTGAATGGATGAATTGGAGAGTAAACGAGGGAACAAATGAATGGATGAGTGAGCAAATGAATGAATGATTTCTAGGGTTGTGTGCGAAGACCTGTTTTCTCTCCTTTGATGGCTAAGGAGCAAGGGAGTGTCCCCCATCCTTCTCATCTCCAGGGGGGACTAATCCTCACTCAAAACCAGTGTTTCTAAAACCCGTACTTGCAGCTCTTCCTACAGCGATCTGGTCCACTTTCTGTCCTTCTGCTCCTTTTAAACTGTTTGTTCTGAAAATGTCCAAATACACACAAAAGTAGAGAGAATCATAATAAAGCCTCGTGCCCTCCTTATGTCACCTCCTCTTTCACTGGAGTGTTTAAAACAAATCCCAGACATCATCTCACTTCAGACATAAATATTTTAGGATGGTATTACTAACAAATAATGACTTAAACATTTTTAAAAAACATGACCACAATACTGTTTTCACATCTCAAAAATAATTTTTGAAACCCAGTTCCTTTTATATCTACTCTTTGGTTGATGTTCAAATATTCCCAACTATCTCAAAAATGTGTATTTAACACTGAGGTTATTCAAATTACGCCATCAGCATTGCATTTGTTTGATACATCTCTTTAAGTTTTTTTTAAAAAAAAAAAACGTGTAACAGTCCCCCATCTTCTCCTTGTGTTTGAAAAGTCACCTTTTCTTTTTTTTTTTTTCTTAATACCAAAATACCATTTGCTTCATGATGTTTCTGGACCATTCATTCCCTTCCCACCCCCACCCCCACGCCCCCATTCTGGCTGAGGGCCTCCTTATGGTGTCCTTGACCATGCTCCTCTGTCCCCTGTGTTTCCTGGAAGCCAGCAGTCACATTCGATTTCAGCTAGAAGCCATAGGGGGTGGCACTCTGCACTCCCGTTGCCTTGTGTCCTAATGATATGTTCTGTAAAGATGTTAGGATTGATCGGCAGCTCCTCCTGCCTTCCTACTGAACTCCTGCTCCCGCCTCCGTTCCCATTGCTATATGAGCTTGTTGGGCAGAACATGTCGGTTGAGAACATTGATGATACCAAGCAGATGTAGGAGCATCACGATCCGGTGGCGAACACCCTGATTTACATAAGAGGCTAAATTTCCCTGCGTCTCAGTTTCCATGACTGTGATGGGGCCAATAGGAGTGGCTTTGAGAGCTACTACATGAGGGGAATGTTTGGTACCTAGTTGTCGACACACAGCACTGAGTACTTGCAGTGTGCTAGCTCACTTAATGTTCCCGAAAGTTCCACAAAGTGTATGTGTCATTAGTCCCATTATACATATGGGGGAGGGGAGACACAGTGGTTGGGTAACTTGCTCAAGGACCAAGCAGCTCGTCAGTGGAAGAGCTGGGAGGCGAACCCGGGCAGCTGGGCTCCAGAGCCCACGCCCTTCACTGTAGTGCTGGGTAACACCCACCATGTCAGCAGGAGGTCCCCTTCTAGATGTTTGCCCAGTCATTGCATGGGATGGGCGTCTGTAGTTCCTATGCTAAGGTGTATCTGGCGGGGGGTCGGGGGGGTGGACTAAGGTAGCCCCCAGTGGGCAAAAGGTATCCGCTCTTTGAACTTTATAAAGTCATAACTTCTGTCCTTTCTTTGCTTTGCGATGAGAACCAGCTGAACCCTGGCCTCAGTCTCGAAGCAAAAGCAAATCTTGCTGGGCCGGGATTGGAACCCAGTTCTTCTGACTCCAAATTCAGGAGAGCCAGAAGTGATGCCAGCACGTTGGCCGCGACTACAGCCCTCCCTTCCAGGTAAGGGAAGCGAGGCCTAGAGAGAGGAGTAGGAGTGGTCACTTGGGGAACTCACAGTGCCTTGCTATAGCCTGGGCTGGCTGTTCTCCCTGCAGACCTGGAGCTCCCCAGAGTGGTCTCCTGTCAGGCTTGTATCACATCCAGACCTGGGGGGTGTCTGGTGCACTTTGGGCAGCAGACCTGGTGGCTGGGGGGCCTTCTCGGCCTCGTGAGCCAGCCCGCAGTCTGGAGGTCCCGTTTGTCCAGTTGCAAAGGCCAAGACAATAATTAAAGATGGCTTTGGGTTCCCTGGGCAGGATCTGGCGCCGAAGCCCTGTGGCTCCATTGGCGCCTTGAGCCCTGGGCACTCACTAATGGACTGAGGCTGATCCCGGGACTGATTGGCTGCCAGACTCCAGGTCCTCAAGGGAAACCTGGAAATTGTGGCCTCCAGCCTGGAGACACTTTCCCTTCTGGGAGCCACGAGGGAGGCGGGGGGCTTCTGCTTGGCCCAAGGCAACAGGGTGAGGGGAAACAAACTGTGTGCCCCCCAACTGAAATGAGCCTTCCAGACTGTAAAAAAAAAAAAAAAAAGAAAAAAAAAAGAAATACTGTCAAAATACTGACTCCTCATTTCTTCTCTTTGCTGCCCCCCACCCTGGAATCCAAGGCTGGCTAGCTCGTTATTCTCCACCCCTGCCAGTGTGGGAGTGGGCCCGGGAACAATGCTCAAAGATGTCTTCAGATACCACATCAGGGTGCAGAGTGCCTCCAGAACAAGCCAGGCTTCCTTCACTCCTGAGATGGAGGAGAGAAATTAACCCTTTGGGCCGCCTCTGAGACCAACTCTGTCTCCTGGGCCCAGAGCACAGCACAGGCAGAGGCACAAACACGCAGGGAACAGCCCAGGGAAGAGAGAGCACTAGGGGGGTGAGGCTAGAGGAGAGTGCCTTCCTAGCAACGCAAGAATTTCAGACTTTCCCTGGTTGGCAATAGGGATCCATAGAAGGTTTCAGAGGGAGGGCAGAAGAGAGGAAACTGGAGTCAGCCCAGAGTCAGGGCTCTTTTGTGAGCACATCAGGGAGGGTGAAAGGCAGACACAAAATGGAAGCATCTGACCTTTTTCTAGGACACCCAATACTTATGTGCTTTGCTCATCACCCAAATTTTATTCATTTACCCAAAGAGTGTGAAAAAGGCGCTTTAGGAAACTGCTATAAATCCAGTGCAAGTCACCATGGTAACCTGATTAGCAGCTAAATTAAGTTCATGATTAAGAAGAAATAAATAAAAATAACTCTCCTCTTTGGCTGGGGCTACCCACTGGGCCACTTGCGGCTGAGCAGATGCCCAGGCTTTGGGCAGCCTGGTCCTGGGCCCCCTGCCGAGATGCTGGGGCAGGGGTGGGAGGTATGCATTTACAGCAGAGAAGCAAGGACCAGTGTTTACAGGGCCTGGGGGTTGATGAGGCCCCTGGCGGCCAGGCTGGGGAATGCAGAATGCTCTTCTGAAGGCCTAACTATGCTTTTCACAAGGGGCCTGTGACCTCCAGTGGTGTCTTCTGGATGGCCTGGACCAGTCTTCATTTGTAAAAGCATCCCTTCCATGTACTGCTACCCCTCTAGTTCCAGAGCCCTATATGCTGAGTGCTAGGACCCCAACATGGCTCAGACCTGATTTGGGTCCTGGAAAGGCCCAGTTTAGTAGAAGAAACAGATTTAACAGATATTCTGGGCAGTCAGATCAATGCACTGATGGAAGTCCACTTAGGTGCTGTGGAAACAGGAGCCAGTAAGGGAAGGCTTCCTGGAGGAGGTGATACGTGAGAAAAAGGCAGATATGTGGTTGCTGGAGGTGAGCCTTCATGGCCTTTTGTTTGGAGCTGGCTGGCAGACTGTTGGTGTCCTAAGGCCCACTTGGAATGTGTTGACATTGGCCCTGATGAAACCTGCAGGGTCTTTAGGGGGGGCAGTTCTGTTAACACATTACAGGAATCAATAGCAGGAGAGATGGCTACAAAGAGAGGAATGAGCCTCCCACTTACCCTTTCTAAGCCTCCTCCTGGCCAAAGTAATCTAGAGCCAAACAGGCTTTGAATCTTCTTTCTGCCATTTGCTAGGCATGGCCTCTAGCAAGTGATTTAGTTTTGTTGAGGCTTAGCCTCCCCCTCGGTACAATGGGGGGTGAAAATGACAGTTGTTCCTCCCTTAAAAGCACAGGCCCTCACATGTAGAAAACACTAAGATAGTTGCTGTTCTAACTTCACTCCCTGGGGAAGTCTGCCAGGACTGGGTGGAAGAGGGAGCACCTGGGGGTCACGGAAAAGGCCTGCTTAGGTCTCTTTCAAGGGAAACGACTGTGGGGAGCCCAGCTGATGGGCTGCCTCCCTGTGTGCTCAGGCTGAGCCTACATTTCCTTCCAGGGGCTCTCAGCCAGTGGTGGAGCCTGGGGAATGCTAATGCTGGTCCATTCCTATAAGATGTGGGGCTCCCAAAAGGGGACTTTGGCCTAGGACTACCCCGTAAGCCTGGCCCCACAGTCTGAGATGCTCCCTTCCCCAGCTCCCTTCTTCTTTTTCTCCTACCTCCCACAGATGTCAGGCCTGGTCTTGGTCTGAACGCTCTCCTGCCTCCTCCTTCTCCCACCACCTTTACCCTTCACAGGGGTCTCCCCCAGTTGCCTGCCAAATGTCATTTTGACATTGGCTCCTCAATAGACCCAAAATGACCCAGAGGGTCAGAGGAAGAGTCCCAGAGTTGGGTGGCAGTGGGAGTAGAAAGGACACCCAGCAGTAGGTCACACGGTGCCTGTGGGTGGGAGGGTCAGGGCCTTCAAAGACTCCAGTCTCTCCTCATGTCTTATCCTCAGGTGTTCTTGTGTGTGCACACGTGTGTGTGTGTGTGTGTGTGTGTGTGTGGACAGCTCTCTGCCCCATGCCTTCTTTCAACACTGCATTGATTACAGTGCAGTGAAAAAGTCGGTTTCTACCAGAAGAAGATGAGCTCCTCGGTCTGTACGCCGATCTTAGTCTCGCAGAAGGCCTCATGCACATCAGCTGCTTGGCCAAAATACCCGAGGGCTTGGAACTTGTATCTGATCTTCAGTTTTTCTTTGAACAAATTTTTGTTTTCATTTTCTGGTATTCTGAATTGCTTCATTAGCTTATTTAAGTTTTTTAGTCCTTTGTGTGACAGAGACATAGACACATATACACATGCATAAATCTTCACACCACCCCCCCACCCCGTCAGAAAAGAAACAACAGCCTTGCTTCATAGAGACCGCACCTGCCCGCAGACTTTTAGCCTGCCCCCTTCTCTCTGCTGAGCCCTGCACCATTCCCTTTCTAGAAAGGAGCTTGGAGTCTCCCGGCTCTGCTCTAGTGGATGAAGATTTTCTGGGCCCTCTCCCCTCCCCTCTCCCCTCCAGTTCCCAGCGTCTCCCCCATCTCTCCCTCCCTGCTCAGCAAGATCAGGGAAGCTGCAAACCCAACCCTTACATCAAAAAGGAACTTGAAAAATACTTGGAGCAAAAATTGCTAACTGTGCATCCTTGCTCTGTGCTGGCTCTGATATTAAATCAGGAAATGGCACTGAACAGCCGCTCCAAACACAGAAACAGGGGTTGTCAACACAGAAACCAAAAGCAATCTCTAACAGGCAGAGGTGAAAGGGACCTGGCATCAGGCCGGGACGGGGGCCGAGGCCCAGGAAGGGATTCCTGACCCTGGCTTCTCTCTGCCCATTTCTCCAGTACCCATCATGCAGCCAGCCTCACCATCTCTGGCATTGAGTGTACCTTGTCTCCACAGGGAATGAAAGAGAGTTAAGATGTTACCTAAATGCCTTTGGGATGCCCCTTTTCAATTCTGCAGATACTTACTGAGCACCTACTATGTGACCGACAGTGAACCAGAAAGATGCTTGTGCTTGTGGAAATGATCTTCTTGCCCTTAAGATAAAAGTCTGACTCTTTGGCACGGCATTCAAGACCCTTTAAGCCTTGGCTCCTGCAGAGGCTTGAACCTCTATCTCTAGTCCCCTGGAAATAGCTCCCCAAGTGCCCAAGACAGTGTCCCTGCTCTATGCCTACGACCAGTCTTTCTGCATTTCTCTGACACATTTCTGCTCAGCCTTTAAAGCCTTAGTTAACCGTTACCTCTGCTTTGCAAGTCTGATCAGCCAACTCCTCTCCCCGCACCCCCCATAGAACCAAGGGCTGGGGATCCACCAGCCTTATGGAGGCCTCTCCATCATACCACCTCTCCAGCTGCAATGGGAAGGTCTGCAGTTCCCTGGAAGGGAAGAAAGAAGCCATGGCCATCCCTGGGGCCTCATCTCCCAGTACTGGTCATAGAATGGGCATAAATAGAACTGACACAACAGTGAAACATCTTGATAAAATTCATGGTTGGTGTGGCTGGGGGGAAACAGCTTACCTTAATGTATTTCTGATGGGAAATTAAATAGGTACCGCCTTTGTAGAGGCTAATTTGTCAGGATGAACATTGAAAATCGTATTCCTCTTTCAATCCAGCAATTTTACTTCTTGCTATCTCTTCTAGAGAAATACTTGCATACATGCAAAAAGGAACTGTTTGTTGTAGGATTGTTTGCAATTGTGAAATATCAGAAATAGCTTAAATGTCCATAAATACAAGACTGGGTTAAAAAAAACGCACCACTATAGAGCATTCACTGGACGAATTGCCGCTCATTAGTTAAAAAGAAAGAAAATCTCTGTGTCTTGATGCTGAAGTTGCTGAGGAAAAATAAAAAGCTGTAGCTCTAGACAGAGATGTTAAAACTACATTGTTGCATTTTTTACTATGAGAAAGTAGGTTTGTATGTCTTGTAGAATTCATTTTGAAAAGACAAATGGTAAGAAAGAGACTGAGTGACCACAGCAGTTCCCAGATGAAATGAGCTTGGGCTCAGGCACAGCTAAACAGCCTTTTCTCTCCATCAGCCCCAGGTGGTGGGTCCCAGCAGTGGGACGGTGCCACCTCCTATACCCAGAAGCTTATTCCCCAAGCTGTGATGAACATGTGGTGGGAAGCTAGACCCCTGAGGCTCTGCAGAACTTCCAGATAGAGGAAGAGAGAAGAAGGGAGGCCAGGAGGATGGAGTCACTCAGGTCATCCAGATGTCCTCTGAGTTGGTCCTTGGTCTGAGGAGGAAGGAGTAAAGATTGGTTCAGGAATGATGGTTAATCAGGGGAGAGGAGAGGGCCAGAGGGGATGCAGGAAAGGTCTGAGGGTTCTGAAATGTCATACCACAAGGGAGCCCTCCCATATGACTTCAATGTGTGGGATTTCCCCAGAGTGACTGGGACCTTGCCTTGGCTCTTGGACTCTTCTCCCCACTCTATTCCTAGGTAGGTCCCTCTAAGGCCTGGGAAGAGCCACAGATGACTTGTTCTAGGCAGCGAGATGGCTTGTGCAAAGGCCCTGTGGAAGAACATTGCTTGAGCCGTGGAAGAACTTACAGAAGGCAGTGTGCTTGGTGCGCTGTGAGGGGAATGCAATGAGAGATGAGGTGGGAGACGTTGGCAGGAGCAGTTCATTCAGGGGATGAAGGCCATGCTAAGAATTTTGGTTCTTTGTCCAAGTATTGAAAGAATTTGTAGTAAGCTGATGGACAGGGGATGAAGGTACAATGATCAGATTCATACAATCTGAAAACTGACTTCATGACCCTGTGGACAAGAAGAAAGTCTGAGGCAAGGCCTCTCTAGTCATCTAAGTGAAAACTGAAGGTAAAGGCAATGGATGGAGAACCTGAGATCTTGAGGTGGAGGAATGGATGGATAGGTGATGGTTGGGCTGTGGGAGGTGAAGGCCTCAGCCTTGAGGAGCAATGATGAGGTTTCAGAGTCTTTAATGCTGGCCCTGGGGTCCTAGGCAGGTAGTGGTGGGAAGGGAGCTCTGAGTGGTAGTGAACTTCTCATCAACATTGAGTTATCTCTCTCTCTCTCTCTCTCTCTCTCTCTCTCTCTCTCCCCACGCTCTCTCTCCTGATACTTAAGGGATGGATGAATAGGGGCTGAAGTTCAAACAGCCTGAAGGTCAAACTCGGACCAGAGAGAGGCAGAAGAAAGGATCAAGGACAAGGTTAGAGGTCAGGCTGAGGCCAAGGGTAAAGGACCAGGTAAGAGGACTCTGCAAAATGTCTCTCCTTTGGCTTGCATCCTGCCTTGATTTGTCTCCCACCCTGGCCCTCCAACCCCACAAAGTCAGGGAAGAGGACCGAGAAGGACAAGAAGCCCAAGGATGCTTGACTGCCTTCGAAAAGAAGGCACGTTCATCCCTGCGCTTCTCTCTGAGCCCTCAGCAGAGGCCTGGTGCTGGCCAGAGGCTCTCTGCTGGGACCGGAACAGAACCACTGAGTCTGCGGAGAGTTGGAAATCCTGACCCAGAGAGAAGATGGGGCACTGTGCTGACGCCTGGGTGCCCAGGATGCACCTAGTCCCGATAGAGACCACGGGCTTCATAGGATTCGGAGTCCTGGACTCAGGGCCAGAAGCTCCAGCTCATTGCTGCTGGGTATCCCAACAAACCACTTTACCTCTCAGAGCTTCCTTTGTGTAGGTGGGGCTAATCCTGCCCCCTGGAGTGCAGTGGTGAGGACAGAACAGGTTGATCAAACTTAGGACACTGCTGTATATCTGTACTCACCTACCCACCGGCCTGTCTACACATCTCTGCAACGTAGGGATGACAATAGTTGCCACCTTGTAGAGTTGTGAGAATTGAAGGGAAAATGGAAGGAAAAAGGCTTTGCAAGTCCCCATACAAATGGGAGTGAATATTATGATCAAATCCCCCATCTCTATTGGGGGCAGTACTGCCCAGTGGGTATCTAACGCAGAGCTGTTCACTAGGAATAAAAGGTAAGCCATATCTGTAATTTAAAAACTTCTAGTATTTCTGTTAAAACAAAATAAAAAAGAAGCAGGTGAACAAGTTTTAATATTAAATTCTCACTCCCAAGTGCATGTGTGTGGGGTGGGGGTTAAGAGTGTCTCTGGTTCCTGGGAGAGGGAGTGGCAGAGTGGGGTAACTCTGACTCCCTCCTGAGAACCACTGAGTCCTTTGGGTGTTCAAGAGCATCAGGAACCAGAAGCCCAAGAAGACCTTTCTGGAAGGACTGGGTTAGAATCTGATGGGCACTGTGTGGAGAAAGGGGACAGTGACAACGACAGCTGCCTTTGGGGAAAAGGAGGAGGAAGGAGAAAAGTCTTCTGCCTCTTCTTGGAAGCTCTGGGCTTTGGGAAGCTCAGGGGGAGTGAGAGCAACAGAATGTCCTTCCACTGGGCCTAGAAGGAGGAGACAGAGAACTCAGGGCTCCTTGGAGGAGACAGGTGATCCGACTTCTGGGTGACGCGGAGCAGAAGGCTAGCTCCTCCCTGGCAGAGCTCATCCTGAGATGGTTGGGAGCACTGGCCTCTTTGGAAGTCTGGGATAGTACATCCTACCCAGCGCTGGCTTAGACCAGGAGCTTTGGGCTCTTTGATTCCAAGCATCTCATTTGCCCTGCATCCGCACTCAAAACACACACACACACACACACACACACACACACACAGCCACCTCCAGCACGCCTCCCGCTGCACTCATGAATGCACAGAGAAGCCGGCTCGCTCTCCAAACACCTGCAGTCCTCAGGAAACCACGGGTGTATGGTGCATCTTGGGGTTGTGCGGGGCTGCGGGTGGCCGGGAGCGCCGCACTGGGCTGGGGGCTCACGGGCGAGCGCGCCATGGGGCCGCTTGGGGTTAGCGGGTGGGTGGGTTGAACCTTAGCCGGCGGGATCAGCGCAGCGAACCTCCAACCTGGCGGCTGACGGTGGGTAGTGCTCCCTTGAGGATTAACTTCTTCGTGCGCCCGTGCGCCCGCCCGCACCCCGAATGCCCCAAGGTTCCGCGGTGCACAGCCTCCTCGCTCATCAAAAGGAGCTGGTGCGCCCAGGACGCATTGCCTCTGGCCCAACTTGGTGTGGGTTAGGAAGAGGAGGTCGCGTATGGGTGAAAACTTCAGAGTGGAGTTTTGGGAACAAGAGACGACAAACCTCTGTAGAGGGCTCTGGCCGTCAACCGCAATCCTAGGCTCCAATTCGAAAGGGGCTTGGGCCCCCGCGCACTACCCTTGTGTCTTCAGCCTCTTTCCCTTTGCTTCTCCTCGACTGTCCACTTCCACCATCCCCCCCTCCTTCCTCTACCACTCCAGCTAGTTTTTTAGACAAGGAGTGCAGCCTCCAGGAACTGCCGGAGACCCACTGACCGGAATCCCTGCACGCTGATCCCCAGATCCCCAGGAGCAGAGCTGCTGGAGGGAGCAGGAGGCTTTGGGGTTTGGGGCAATGAGACACCACAGCAGAGAGCAGCAGGAGCCGGTGTGGGGGAGGCTAGGCAGAGAAGTGAGGCCCTCTGCTTTGCAGTGGCCTTTGCTTGGGAGCAACCCGCCTCATTGACTCACGCAGTTCCAACATTTTTTGGAGGTGGTTGGAGGTGGTTGGGGGTGGGATGGGAGAGGAGGGACTGGCTAGGCTGGGAGAGTAGCAAAAAAACCGGGTTTGGGGGAAGGTGGACCTAGGGATGGACGGAGATATCGCAATCCAAGCCAGGGAACGGGACTGACCACAACCAAGACAGAGGCACAGGAACAAAGAGGAGCGCGCCTGCCCAGACAAAGCCGGAGTTCTAGAGACCCTGAGAGGGCGGCGGGATGCCCCAGGAGAGGGGGACATTTGTAACCTCAGAGCCGGGCCGAAGGAACCCCTAGGGCCTCGATAGGCCACACTGCGGGAGATTTGAGTTTCTGTCCCTGACAGCTAAGGTCAAGCGGACCCGGGGAGCACACTGGCCGGGAGGCCTCGCTGTGCACGCGTAAGTCCACAGCGTTAGGTGTGCCCTCTGAGCTATCGGGTGTCTTTACCGCCCGGAAGGAGGGCGCCGCCGGCTGGGGGTCAGTGCTTTTGTCTGGCCCTGGCCGCTTCAGCCCGGAGCACGGATCCCGGACGCCCTCGAAACGTCCCCGCGCAGAGCCCGCGGAGCGAGCGTGCTCTCGCCGCCGTCTGCGAACACGACCCGGGCAGGGCGGGTGCTCGTCCGCACTTCCAGGCTTCGCGCAGAGGCGGGGCAGCGGCCGGTCCCAGACCCTGCCGGGAGACCGCGGAATGGTTTCTGCGGAGAGCACGCTCCTCGCAAGGGCTTGAAGACGGTTTCTTCCAACATTACAGCTACTGATCCAAACCTCTCAATCCAAGTTTTAGTTAAAATATATTCATTTTATTAAAGATGGGCGGCTCAAGACCATACCCCGCTCCTGCTCCATCGAGGGCGCAAAAGAATAGAGTTTTCCGATTAGCCGGAGGCAAATTATTTTACCTTCTAATGCTAAAATACTATTTTACCTTCTAATACATACACACACACATATTTGTATCTATATATCTAGCTGTCTCCGCACTGCTGTAGCCCACCTGACCCTGCGCGCGGCGTCAGTCCTGCTGGTTCTGCACAGGCAGCGGCCGGGACACACTCACCCAGTGCACGCTTCTCCTGCCTTTCTCTGCGCGCGCCCAAAGCCGAAGAGCAGAAGGGGACGTGGGAGGCGGGTCGGGTCTCCGGGTACAGCGAATTTGCGATTTTTCCAGTTTCTGCCCCCGGGCCGGGGTCTCAGGAAGAGCCTCTTATTTCGGGCCATCCTGAACCCGAGTCAGGAGGGTGTGCAGCGCCAGAGCCCTGCCTGGATGCCTAGTGCGATGTGCTGTGGGATCCCCGTCTGCGCTCGGGGGAGGTTTCTCATAGGACAGCCCTGGGCCCCCTCGCTGTGGCGTTTCCGCGCTCAGCCATGGGCCTAACTCTGTCCAGGACCGTCCCGCGCAGGGAGATGCCCAGGGGCATCCCAGTCTCCCTCCCAGCGCTTCCCCCCAGTCCGCGCCGAGCCGGGGCGCGGAGTTTCACGCGCCGCGATCAGGGCCGAACTCACAGCTGAGTCCCACGACGGGACCCGAGGACCTGTGCGTGGCTCTAGGGGAACCTGTCCTGGGCCGTGGGGCAAACACAGCCTTGGTTCTGGGCTGGCCTGGATTGGACCAGTTAGGAAGATCGAGCTGGGTCCCAGGCGTCGCTCACGCCTTCCGGCCGAGGGCCCGGCTGTGCGGCGCGCCTTTGCGCACAGTGGCCACTTGGGGTCGCACTTTATGCCTGTTTGAGACGCGCGGCCCTTGGATGCTGAAATCTGCTAAATCGTTACAAAACGTTCAAACAAAAACAGGGTCGGTTCCCCAGCAGCCGAGAGCCACCCGGAGCACCGTCCTGAGCTGGCCTCAGCCTCAAGCCTCGGGAGCTCAGGGTTCCGTGCGTCTGGCTGGTGAAAGGAACCCAGAGCCTTTCGGCCCATTCTCCACCCGCTCCCTTCATCCTGTGCTTTTGTGGGTGGGGAGCGCGCGGGGAGCGGCTGGGCAAGGGGAGTCCTGCCTCCCAACTCGGCCACCGCACCAGCCAGGAGGGGACCGGCCCCTGCTTGGCCTGAGGAGGGTCCCCTGAGGCTAAGAGTTGGATTTGAACACAACTCTTGGAGCCGCAAACCCACCCCCAACACACAAACACGCGCAGACCTGCAGAAACACAGGCAGGCACGGCACACACTCCTCCGGCCCGCAGCCGCGCGGCCCACGGAGCGTCTCCCACTGCGCGGGGGACGCTGCGGAACAAAGGGGCCCGAGAGGTGTCGTCCCGGGGCTCCTTCTGAGCCTCCTTGGGAGTGACACGGGCTGGGGGTGGGGGAGCGAAGGGTAAAGAGCGAGGAGAGCTCGCTGAGGGGTGGAAGGGGCGGCCCGGCCTAAGGGGGGGGGGGCGCGCGCCCCGAAGGCGAGCGGGCGGGGCCCGGGGCTCGGGGGGAGGGTGTGGGGGGCTGGGCCCGGGCCCGCCGTCCCACTGGGCTCCAGCCCTCCGCCAGGCCTCCGCGGCTCTCAGCCGGCTCCGGCCGCCAGTCAGCTGACGCGGGGGGCGGAGGAGCTGTCAGGCGCGCCCCGCCCTGCGCCGCCGGGCCGCGGGGGCCGAGCAGCCATTGGCCAGCGCGCTGGGCCGCCCGGGCCCCCGCGCCCCGGTGACATCAGGAAGGCGATAAAAGGCAGTGGCGGCTCCGGATCCAGCACAGCTGCACCGCCGGGCTGCGAGCGGCTGCGATCGAGAGAGCCCTAGAGCAGGAGAGCTAGAGAGCGAGCGGCGGGCGCTTGCCCGGCGCCTCCCCTCCGCCCGGCCGCGCGCCCCGCTCGCCTCTCCACCCCTCCCGACTCGGCCCGGCCCCGGCGCGGCCACAGCCCCGAGCTCTGGGGCGGCGCGGACAGCCTCGGGACTCTCCGGCGCGCCGCCGCGTCCCCAGACAAAGGCTTGGCCGGCGGCCCCGGCCCGCTGCGCCCTCCGCTCCGCGCCTCCCGGGCTCGCCGCTCTTCGCCCCCTCTCTCGGCTCGGCGCGCCCCGGCCGGCCGCAAAGTTTCCTGGGCGGCAGCGGCGGCTGCGCCTCGCGTCAGCGATGGCCGCGGAGCTGAGCATGGGGCCCGAGCTGCCCACCAGCCCGCTGGCCATGGAGTACGTCAACGACTTCGACCTGCTCAAGTTCGACGTGAAGAAGGAGCCGCTGGGGCGCGCGGAGCGCCCGGGCCGGCCCTGCACGCGCCTGCAGCCAGCCGGCTCGGTGTCGTCCACACCGCTCAGCACGCCGTGTAGCTCGGTGCCCTCGTCGCCCAGTTTCAGCCCCACCGAACAGAAGACTCACCTCGAGGACCTGTACTGGATGGCGAGCAACTACCAGCAGATGAACCCGGAGGCGCTCAACCTGACACCCGAGGACGCGGTGGAGGCGCTCATCGGCTCGCACCCAGTGCCCCAGCCATTGCAGAGCTTCGACGGCTTCCGCGGCGCTCACCACCACCATCACCACCACCACCCACACCCGCACCACGCATACCCGGGAGCCGGCGTGCCCCACGACGAGCTGGGCCCGCACGCGCACCCGCACCATCACCACCATCACCAAGCGTCGCCGCCGCCGTCCAGCGCAGCCAGCCCAGCGCAGCAGCTGCCCACCAGCCACCCTGGGCCCGGGCCGCACGCGGCCGCCGCGGCGACGGCGGCTGGCGGTAGCGGCAGTGTGGAGGACCGCTTCTCCGACGACCAGCTCGTGTCCATGTCGGTGCGCGAGCTGAACCGCCACCTGCGGGGCTTCACCAAGGACGAGGTGATCCGCCTGAAGCAGAAGCGGCGGACCCTGAAGAACCGGGGCTACGCCCAGTCGTGCAGGTATAAACGCGTCCAGCAGAAACACCACCTGGAGAACGAGAAGACGCAGCTCATTCAGCAGGTGGAGCAGCTTAAGCAGGAGGTGTCCCGGCTGGCCCGCGAAAGAGACGCCTACAAGGTCAAGTGCGAGAAACTCGCCAACTCCGGCTTCAGGGAGGCGGGCTCCACCAGCGACAGCCCCTCCTCTCCCGAGTTCTTTCTGTGAGTCGTGGCCGGTCCCGGCCCCCGCCCTTGCCCCGGCCCGGACTCCCCGCCCCATGTCCCCAGACCCGGACTCCCCCGGATCCTGTCCCTGCCACGGCCCCAGCCTTGACCTGTTTGACTTGAGGGAGAGGGAGGAAGGGCGCGCGGGACGCGGGCGACGGGAGGGCGCGCGGGCAGGCTGGGGACCTTGGCCAAGGCGAGAGCGGCGCGCGCCAGCGCCGCCTCTTAGACTCGAGCAGAGCCAGAGCCAGACGAGGGGGTGGGAAGTCCCGGAGCAACTTTTCTCCAGGCTGGAGGGCGGCAAGGCATAGTCCCGAGGAGTCGCCAAGGCCGTCTGGAGACTCCTGGCTTTCTGAACTTTGCGCGTTAAGCCGGGGCCGCTGCCTCGCGGCCCGGAGCGCAGTCCAACCCAGGAAGAGAGCAGCGAGGAGAGGAGAGGAGAGGGACCCTGGCGTCCCGGCAGGCGCGAGGCGAGGCTGAGCGAAGGAAGGAAGGACAGAAGGACCTGTCCGTCCAGGGTCCGGAGAACACTGGCTCTCAGCCCAGAGACGCGGGCCTCGGTTAGGACGTTCTGCGCGCAATTCTCATCAGTTTTATTGCCTGCTCGATTATATAGAAAAAATACGAAAATCTGCATTAAAAATATTAATCCTGCATGCTGGACATGTATGGTAATAATTTCTATTTTGTACCATTTTCTTGTTTAACTTTAGCATGTTGTTGATCATGGATCATAACCCCCTTGTTTCTTTGAGTGAGAAGGGATGGCAGTGCAGAAACTCCAGCGGCTGCTTGCCGGGGTTCAGTCCCGGCTGTCGGCTTGTAAATACCCGCCCCGCCAAACCGCTTAGAGAACGTGGCAGCAAGCTGAGTGTCTTCGTTTGGGTTTATTATTATGGCATTATTTTTTTGTAAGTAACTAAAAAAAAGTTCTGGGCATTTTGCATCAGAAAACAACTTTGTCTTGGGGCACCCTTGGAAGTTGCATGTTTTCTCTCCTTTCCTGTCTCCATTTGGTCCTCTTGTCCCTTCTGCTTCAGTTTTCAATTTTGTTGGGTGTTGAGAGAAAGAGGACTGGGGTCCCAGCTCCTGAGTACCAGGGCAGGGCAGCTGTCCAGTTCTGCACCCCACAGCAGCGGGACTGTCTTTGCTCCCACCTGGTCTTTTGGCTAAATTGACACCCTTCACTAGCAAGGAAAGGAAAACAGATATTATTTGCTTTTTAATGCCATTGGAATCACCCCAGGGTCCCTTCAAAAGCCTCCAGGCCCCTGCTAATTGCTGTGGCTGCGGAGCTTTTAGGGCGAGTGGGCTTGGCCAGCCTGGACACTGCCCAGGGGTGACCTAAACTTGTGTCGAACCAACGGCCACACTCAGAAAGTACCGGAAACCCAGACATTGGCAAGTAATTTTGCAACTTTCAAGCGCGTCCTTTAGACCAACATATGTGTGTTTTTTTCCTGCTTTTGAGACAGCAGGTGAGTTATTGGTGGTGCCCCCCCCAACCCCCTTCAGTTGTATAGTAGCTATAGGGAAAATCTGGGTGTTTTTCTTTATTACTTTTTTTTTCCTGCAGGTCAGTAAAAGGATTTAAGTTGCACTGACAAAAATACCAAAATGAAAGCGTATTTTTTAGTTCCCATTTGAAATTGCTGGCGCTGCTGGCCGGATGCATTTTTGAGTTTGTATTAGTTGATAAATTAACAGTAATAACAAGATTGTATGAACCGCATGGTGCTTGCAGTTTTAAATATTGTGGATATTTGTCCTGCATCAGAAACGAGCTTCGGTTTTTACGGATTCAACTGTGTTGAAATCAAGTTTGCTGCAACAGAAATTTGTTTTTATTTCATGTAAAATAAGGGATCAATTTCAAACCCTGCTTATGATATGAAAATATTAAAACCTAGTCTATTGTAGTTTTATTCAGACTGGTTTCTGTTTTTTGGTTATTAAAATGGTTTCCTATTTTGCTTATTAAAACCATGGAAATGGTGTTTATTTGGATGAGTCCGCGTTCCTCTGACTTTGACTTTCTTCTCTTGCCTTTTTAAGAGTCGCATCAATCTGGGGACACTCTTACCACCCACCCCCACTCCATGGAGAAACAGACCATGGGCAAATCTCTCCCTTGCTTGTGAGTGTGTATGGATGTGAGGCTCAAATATGTTTCTGCTTCTTACTCTAGGTAGAGATCTCATTCAGATCCGGTTTGTGAGCTGAGAGGGCACACACTTTTGGGGGGCTTTCAGGCTTGGGGATCAGGACCAGCCTGCTAGCCTGATGGCTCTGTGGTAGAGATTGGCCGATCCCTAGAAGCTGGAACTTCCTGATGGGGAAGTGAGGTCTTTTCGGCAATCAGACTCAGTTGGTCCTGTCACTCTGGCCCTTCTTTGGGGGCTGCAAGGCTCTCAACTTTCTCCTGCCTGGTGCGTTTTCCTGCCCAGAGCGAGAGTGCCTGCCTGCACTGAGTGGAAGCCTATGCCCCCTTCCTCAGGGCTTGCAGAAGCAAATGGAATCCAGGAGCAGGTCTTGGAGCAGAAGGCCCTTCAGACTGGAAGCGCTTCCTTGTGGACCTGTGTTTTGCGGGTGGTGTGCTCTGGGCACACATGGAGCCTTCAGAACCACAGAAGGGCACTGAGTGGCTGGACCAGGATTTTAGTGACTCTCCAGATTGGGGGCCAGACAGAGTTTGGGGCATTATTCTGATACAGCGACTCTGCCTGCAGACTGGGAGCTGGGCCCAGCTCCTTTCCTTTTCCAGACTCTTAGAAGAGTCAAGATCTCCCACCTAGGTTCCCCCAACTCTCCCCTCAGCCTTCTTGGAATCCTGTCTATAATTCAGAGTTGGCCTCAGATATTTCCGAGAGTCAAGATGGGATCCCCCCCCCCCCGCCCCAATCCCTCCCAAATCCAGAAGGGTCCTCTGTTCCTTTGGCCATGGCTGGGTCCAAGAGGCTTCTGGTCTCCTCAGGCCCGATATCTGCAGTCCCAGAAACTCAGCCTTCCAGCCCTGGGGTTTCTCTGTCCCAGAATTCCTAACATGGAACTTCAGGACCTGAATGGGGCGGTGTAAGGAACCCAGGGTGCAGAGCCCCAGTTCAGAGCTAGAGCCAGGAAGAGCCGGGGAGAAGGAAGCAAAGGCTAAAACTAGCAGGGAGCAGCTTTTGGCCCAGGATCACTGGAATCCTGGGGGTGATGGTCAGGGTCTGGTAAAGACAGACCAGGGAAAAATCCCAAATGTAAGGATGCAAATACTACCCACAGTGATTTACATTTAATGGTGCTTAGGTGTTACTTAGTAGAAATCAGAGGTTCTAGCTCGAATTAAATTCCAAGACCCAGTTCATTTCCCTCACCCAGAGATGTACCTGGCATGGAAGTCTCTGGCTGTGATCAGGGCGGAGGATGGTGGCTGAGTCTGGCTCTACCCAAGTGTGCACAGATGACGAGTGTGCACGGATGACGGGGCAAGAGGCTGTGATTAGGTGGGTAGTTGTGTGTACAGGTGCACACACACAAACTTCATAAGAGCATACCCACAAGTACAAGGGTATCCCCTGTGGAGCGAAAGATATCTCTCTCGGCCAGGCTAAGCGCTAGAAGGCCCCCTGATGCATGGATCCGGAGACCAAGAGGGATCACCTTGATTCCTTGTCTTGGAGGTTTGAGGCCCTTTGGAATAACACCAAGCGGCATCTCCCACCTCTGGAGTCACCTGGACTCTGCTTGAACAGCTTCTGGGCCCGGGAGGGTGGAAAACTTCAAGGCACTGGTTTTCCTTCTCCAGATGCCAGAAACACAGACACTAGCCCAGTCAAGACCAGCGTCTAGGATGGCGCGGTCCGTCAGCCGTTTCAGAGTGACCCATTACATCTCTGAGAAGGTGACCACCCCGCCACAAAGTCCTACTGACACACTGACACCCAGATACACAGACACCCACCCACACCTGGAACCCACACCGGTGTCCTGGCAGGTGGCAGGTGCCCCGTGTCCCGGCACCAACCCACTATCTGAGCGCCCGTGGGCCCCGGACACTCGCGGGCTTGAGCCGGGCAGAGCCCGCAGCGCAGCGGAGAAGGCCGGGACCTCGAGAGACTCCGGGGCAGAGCAGCTCCGGCCACATCTCAGCCCGCAGCCCGCTGTCCCGACCCGCTGCCACGGCGCAGAGCCGGCGTCGGCGCGCTCAGGAAGAATAGCTAACTGGGTCCTGAGGCCCTGCGGCCGGTGGCAGCCTCGCGGTGCCCTGCAGTCCCCCCGGTTCCTGTTCGGTTCCCACCGCTCCCCGCGGCTCGAGGGCCCCTTGCGATCCTCCGCGACCCCGGGGGCAAAATCCTTCCAGCGCCGGGAGTCTTCCACGCCCGCACCGGGGCCACGCAGCCAGCCTGGCGCCTGCACTGGAGGACGCATGCCCGAGTCAGACACACAGACCCCGCGACGCACGTGGGGGGCACACACGGGCCCCGGGAAGGTGGCTCGCTCCAGCCTGAGCCCCTGCCTGGGGCGGCCCGGGTCAGGTCCCGGCCGGAGCGAACTGCCTAACACGCCCCGAGCCCTGGGATCCCGGTCGGCCCTGTGTGCGGAAGGCTGTGCCCACGGGATCGGTCGCCGCCACCGTCCGCGAGGGGACGGGGCTGGCGCTCAGCGCGGAGTCCCGGGAGCCCGAGGTCCCGACCCGCGAGGCAGGGGTGGAGGCGTCGGTTCGCTCAGCGGCCTCCCGCGTCCTTACTCTTTGCCATTTCCCTTTCCTTCAGCCCTTCCTAGGTAAACTCTTCACTTCGGAAAACTTTCTCCCTACGTTTCCCCTTCCAGTCCCTTCTGCTTTTCCTCCGGGCGCAGCCCCGAGAGGAAGGGCTCCGGCTGCGGACTCGGAGGTGTCGGGTAAGTGCGAGGAGGCGCCAGGGCCCGGAGATGGCGTCTGGCGGCCCAGAGCCAGCGGCTCCGACTCCCTAGCCTTCCCTTCCAGCCCACCGGCCGGCAGCAGGGCTGGTGGGGACCGACCTCTAGCAGGGTCCCCGCCGGCGCTGGCGAGAGAGCAGGCCAACCTGGCTGTCCGTGGCAGGAACTAGGCAAGCTGGGGCGGGGCCCTAGACCCAGACCCCTCTTTTGGTCACAGCCAGGCTTCCTTCGGTCCAGGGTCTCTGCACATTTTTGTGGCAGGATCAACCCAGGTCCCTGTCCGAGGGGCCCACCTCCACGCCACACACGATCTAGCTGTCCTTTTGGGCTCAGAGTGGGAGCTACCAGAACCCAGCAGTACGGTCATTTGGCTTTTTCTGTGACTAGAACTACAGCTTCTGCCAGGCCAGGCAGCCCCCACCCCAACACACACTCCCTCAGCCACCCACCCCTACCCCTCAAGTTCTTTCTCCACGGGCCCAGGGGAACCGGCTGGGTTTAGAGATTACAGTGGGTCCCTTACATGCTTACAGATGCAAACCCTGCTTCTGAGCCCCTGCTTTCGGAAAGGAAAACCCAGAACCGGCCTCTTGCATAATGCTTCCCTATACAGCCAGCTGTCGGATGGCCTGGCCTCCCCTCCCAGAGATAGTGGTGTTTGGATTTGTTATGTAAGGAGGGGAGGATTAGAGGTTTACTCTGCCCCTCCTCCCCCCACCAAAATAAAAGTCTGCAAAGGATGCCTTTTGCAGACCTCATCTTTTCCATCAGCAGCCCTCCTAAAAGGAGGGAGTCTGGTTAGAAGAGCTGCTGCCTAGCTTGGGCCCAGCAGAGTACCCTCCAGAGACAAGCCAGCTTGCAGCGCGGGGGAGTCCCTGGTCCAGGCTGGATCGGTGGGTTTGGAGAAGCCCTCATAAGGCTACCCAAGCTGGGCTTACCTGGTTCTGGGGACTAGCTTGCCACTGGGGAAGGCCGTTGCTGCTGCCTCCGCTGCTGCTGGAGTTTCATCCTTTCTGCAGTTTCTGTTCCTGAGAGCAGGCTTCCAGGCCATGGAGAGCACCCCTTTCAGCTGGGGAGCACATATTCCTGGGCCTTGCACTCCCACCTGCCTCATGTTCTACTGTTTTTTTCCATGCATCTTCCTCATATCTGAATGCCCTTCCCCATTGTGCTACTCATATTATCTTAAAAGATGCATTTAGATAAAAGAATCAGAGCTAACTGTCCTCACTTGCGAGAAATTAAATGTAGGAGATAGGTTGTGGCTCCAATTTGGAAAACCACCCAAATTATTAATAAGGGTTTGCTCCAAAGCAAAATTCCACGTTAGCTGCCCTTCTGCATTCTTTGCATGTGAGGTTGTTTTACTGTAAGATAGCAGCTGCTTGTTAAACATTCCTTTTTATTTGTATCAAAAGGGGATGCTGTCCTCAGGCTGGAAGAGCAGCCACGGAGTCAATGGGAGAAGGCCCAATACTTTCTGGAAGAAGCCAGGTTCAGTGTGAGAAGGGGGCAGAAGTCCACAAATTCAGTGTTGCTGTGCTTTCCTTTATAGAGCTCTGTGCATTTTACTAGGGTTTGTACTTCTTCCAGTAAATAGATGGGGGTGGGAAGCCTAGAGGGTGCTCATTTCTGAGCTGGAGAGAGCAAGGCAGGCATGGAGCCTGGCCTGTGATGCCCCCATCAGGAATCAGGAGCTCACTTTCAAGTCCCCCTCTTTCTTCTGATGTCACTTTCACTACCTTGACCCTGCAAGGGTCACCTGCACCTGTTTCCTGGGTGAGGTCCTGGGCCAGGACTGGTCTGGGCATTCATCTCTGCTTTTCCTGAGTGGGTAGCAAAGCGCTGCACTTCCCAATGCATAGGCTTGGCCTCTGCCTTCCTTTGTGTCCTGGGAGCTGGTGCCTGGTACACCTGTCCCTTTTCTCCGACAAGGGGCATCCAGGTCACGGAGCACAACAGGGGTGGCCAAATCATGAGGTTAGTCCTGTTATGACATTTCGCTTAGCTCTCTGAAGTGTGGGTGACTGTTGTCCATGGATATCGGAGATGGCTAAGTAGGCCCAGTGTCACCCAGTGAAGGACCTGAAGCTCGAGTCCCCACCTATGTGATACCAAAATTTCTATTTTTGTCACCAAACTCCACAAGTTCACAATCTCTTCTCTGAAGCACCCCGGGAGCAAGGAGGTGGGGGTGTGGGGGGTGGGGAATGCTTAGGGGAAAATAGGGAGGGGTGGGAAATAGCCCTTTTGGGGAGGAGTTTCCTTTCTAATTCTCTTTGCATAGCGTTTTCACTTTCTTGGGTGTGTAATTACTGTTCTCCATCCACAAGGCTCCCTGCCCAGACATGGAGATGGGCAACTGGCTCTTGGAGAACCAGCAGATCAAATATGACAAGGGGGTTGGAGGGAAACTGTAGCTCTGTCTCCCATTTCAATCTCTCATAGAGAAGCCAGCAGCTTATGATGGTCCTGGTGTGTGTGTGGGGAGACATTGCTGGCTTGGGCATTGCTAGCTTAGGACACTGGTGCTTTTCAAAATTCATCAACAGACCCCTCACCTTTCCTGTGTTCTCAGTTGAACTTTCCAGTAAATGGATCATAATTAGCTGAGCAAGTGTCTATAGGAGAAGGAGCCTCTAGGTGAGGCAATTTGGATGGAATCATCCTTAGTTTAACCACAGCTGTTTCTGGTGTGGTATGGAAACGTTGGACCTGCACAAGATGTGTTTACACTCCTAAGGCAGGCACAGGCATAACACTTATGCATCTCATGCTTATATGCCCAGAGGCAGGTGTGTAGGTGCACATGCTTAAGTCCGTGTGCACTTCTCTGCTGTATATATGTAAATGCTCTCATGCCATGGCTACAAAATGTGCACAATGTTGCATATACCTGCATGGATTTATGCTGACATTGAACCACAGTGATTCTACATGTATAAGTCTCACACGGGTCCATGCACATCTTCATACTCCCACATGCACCGACATACGTGCATTGCATATTGAACACTGGCCTTCGCACTCATTTGCACACAAGCACCACGTAACGAGTGAAATGTGGCACTGGTGGGGTTAATGGAGGCCCAGGCTCCCATAAATATTTATACAAAGCACTCAAGATCTCAAAGTGAGAGAGAAGAGCTCTCCCCACACGCCCCTGTAAATCACGCAGCTGCTTCCAGTTATCAGTCAGATCGAGGCTGTGCGATCAAACTTGCTCCGGGGCCGATGCTCTCATACACATTGGTGCACACAGCCCTCTCTGGGCCTCCAGCAGACATCCCAGCCAACGTGCTCAGGTTGGTTTCCACTCCCAGGATCCTTCTGGGAGCTTCGAAAGGAAGCATTTCCAGGCTGCTGCCGCCGCATATGCAAAGTTGAAGGGGGAACAAACCACTGTCCTTATCTGAGACTTGGCATCTCCAGGGAAGACAGAAGTTATTCAGGAGAGACGGGCACGTGGGGGCCTGGTGAGCAGGTGGGTGCAAGAGTGAGGTGGGGGTACCAGGCCAATCCAGGCTCAGTTTCTGGAGCTGTTCTGACCCACCAAAACTTTGGATCCCAGGAGCCCACTGTCCCACTTCTCTACAGCAGCTGCAGTCCTGTGTTTGGTGAATCCTCTGCTTCCAGGCCTGCCACCCAAGACTATTCATCCAGTCACTGAACAGATATTTGCTGTGTGTCTCCCATATGCCAGGCATTGTTTTGGCAATATAACAATGAGCAAAGCCAGAAATCCTCCCAGTAAAAGAATCTTCATGGAGTTTACTATCTAGTAAGACAGCACAAGTGAGCAGTTAGGTATTAAACTAATCAGTGCACAGTTTTGAAAGGAGAAAGCAGAACTGGACCTCTGAGAGCATCTATACTATAAAGAAGTTGACATAGACTGGGGAAAGAGTAATCAGGGAGGCTTCCTGGAGGAGGTGATATTTGGACTAAGCTATGAAGCCTGAATTGACAACACCCAAGTCAAATGGGCAGGGAAAGAGCCTTCTAGGTCTAAATTTCTTTCTGGAATAAGCTGATTATTCTCCTCAGGATACATGCTTGAGTTATTCCCTCTACCTGAACCATCTTCCCCCAGATAAAGCTGTGGCAGTCTCCCTCACCCCCTTTACCTTCTTGCTCAGATCTATCTCTCCTTCTTGATGAGGCTTATCCTGACCCCCCTACCTGATCTGGCAACCTGCTCCCTTCCTCTTTACTGGACCTTCCAGACCCACCTTATTCTGTCCTGTTTTTCCTCTTCTTCTCTCCCCTCTTCCTGCACCTCCCCCATAATGCTAATCACCTTGGAACACTGGATTATTTATTCATCTATTGCTTACTTTCTGCCTTTTCCTGCCAGCACATAAGCTCCGTGAGGTCCATGTCCGATGACTGTTCAGTTCACTAATGTTCCCAAGCACCATGAGTGGTGCCTGGCACTGGTGAGGCAGTAATTGGCTGAATGAATACGCATTGAGTAAAATGTATTTAAAGAGGAAAGGGGTGGTTTCCGTGAAAGCATGGCTTTGAAGGCATGTTTATCTATCTATCTATCTATCTATCTATCATCTGTCTTATCTATCTCTACCCATCTATGATCTCTCTATTATCTGTATCAATCTAGTTTTTTGATACTCCTTAAAATAAATACTGCTATCTTTTTTTTTTTTTTTTTTAAAGATTGTTTGCCTGTCATCCACCAAAATCTTGTATCCCTCAGTGGTGCACTTTGGGACATATTCTGGTATCTGTGGGGAGAGACACTGACATCTGGTATGAGAGGCAGGTTGGGGGAGGCGCAGTGGGATGGGACAGGAGGGAGGGAAGGCTGGGAGGGAGCCTGACCAGAGCTCAGTCTCATTGTTTCCCCCTAGATTTTTGGTGGGTCTTTGAAGAGAAAAAGGCAGGGGTGGGTGGATCAGAGATGGGTCTTGGTGGGCTTCAGATGGCAGGGAACAAACCAGATTCCCTCCTGTTTCTGATCACCTTCCCTTCCCCAATTTATCCACCATATCTAATCTCCTACAGAAGAAAGGACTCCTCTTCCCCCCTTTCCTGTTGCTTTCTGAGCTGAGAAGAAAGCCTCCTAAATACTTTGTCCCCCTGACAAGTTATTTTTAAAAAGAAATAATGTGTCTAAATCTAACATTTGTGATGATTTTTTTTTTTTTTTTGAGAAAACACTCCACAAATCAACAGCTTTCTTGTTTTAAGCAATCGCTAGGGTTTGGAGAGCAGGCTGCTTGGTAAACACACTTGGTAAACATCCAGAAAAGATTGTATTCAGTGTCCTCAAGTCAAAATCAACCTTCCCCAAGCTCCTGCTTTGTGTTTCATTGATGCAGGAAGAGGCTTTCTAAAAGAGGAACACAGATGAAGAGAGGTTGACTCAGTTCCGGAGGACATTTCTTGTGCACAATCGGGGCTGGAAAATGGAAGCGTGTCCGACCCCCTTCCACCCCCTTGAGCTCTTCATGACTTTTGGTTCTTTAGCTCACACCGGAAGGAATCAGGCATCAGGACATTTCACAGACAGGTAAATAGAGTCAGGCGACTCTTGTTTCCAAGCAGAACCGGGAGAATTTGTATCTCCAGTTGGCAGCTAATCCCACTGGCCTGTGAGCTCCTGAAGTCCCTATTGTTCTATTTCTTGAGAAAGAAGCCGATCTCTTGGGGGCAGATTTGCCTTCATAGCCCCTCTGTGATGCATGCTTCTGGCTTTTTCCACCACTGCACCTTAGTTTGGAATGCCCCCACTTTGTTCTGGGCCCGTTCCCAGAGTCTCATAAACTTGCCTTCCAGGCCCCACCCTCCACTGGCCCCTCTCAGGCTTCCAGGGTCCTCTTCCAAAAGTTTACCTCTGGTCTCATTACTGTCTTGTTTGCAAAATCAACAGCCCACTAGTCTGTCTTTGCCCCGGAAGACAGCAATGCCTCAAATTCCAATTCCACTTAAACCATGGCTTTGGCAGTCCAAGATGCTGAGCCAGATTCTGAGGCGATTTGGGGAAGGTCAGAGGGCAGGAACAAAGCACGGAGGCCCTTGGGAAGCGTCTGTCTGGCCCTGAGATGAAAACCTCAAATGGAACCCCTATTTGCCTGCCTGCCCAGCTTCTGTCTCTTCAGGGTCAACAGAGTGACTTCTCCCTGGGTTTTATACTTTTCTATAGTAGGGAAGTCACACATCAGTTGGATTACAGACATCACATATCTAAAAGACTTTCCTTTTGCTTGAGGTCCCCAAAAAGGTTGGCTCCATGGGGCTCTCTTGGGTGGCCCTCCTTCCTGGCTCTGTTTGCCCGAGGGAGGAGAGTGTACCCGAAAACCAAGAAAGGTCCAGAAGCCCTGCTCTCAAAAAGTAGCAACAGGGGTGCCTGGGTGGCTCAGTCGGTTAAGCAACTACCTTCAGCTCAGTTCATGATCCTGGAGTCCTGGGATTGAGCCCCACATCGGGCTACCTGCTCAGCAGGGAGTCTGCTTCTCCCTCTGACCTCTCCCCTCTCATGCTCTCTCTCTCGAATAAAATAAGTAAAATCTAAAAAGTAGCAACATTTGTTTGAACATGATGGAATTGTTGATAGTAGTGGATTCATTCCACAGATTACAGACCCGAGAGCCCGAAGTTGGTTCTTGGGACTCCATCAGGGCATATTGTAAAAGTGTTGGTTTGCGGGTAGCAAAAGCACTTGGTGAATACTAGGACCCAGAATGGGATCACTGAGAACATCCGACGTCTGACTCCTGTTTCCATCTTTGAGAGAGACACCAGGGGCTCTGGCCTCAGAGGTCCTTATTTGACAAACACTGTCTGTGTGCCTGGTAGTTAAGTGTTTCTCAGCTAGTTATTCATGTAACCCGTATGCTAACTCTATGAGCCAGGGGGATACCGCTATCCCTGTTTGCTGGAGGAGGAAATGGAATCACACAGAGAGGTTAAACAATTTGCCCAAGATGCACAGCTAGTAAGTGGCAGTGCTGGGATTCGAGAGCAGGCGGTCTAATCCAGAGTCTGTGCTTTTGACTCTTATATTCTTTTTTTTTAAAGATTTTATTTACTTATTTGACACAGAGAGAGAGATCACAAGGAGGCAGAGAGGCAGGCAGAGAGAGAGGGGGAAGCAGGCTCCCTGCTGAGCAGAGAGCCTGATGTGGGGCTCGATCTCAGGACCCTGAGACCGGGACCTGAGCCGAAGGCAGAGGTTTAACCCACTGAGCCACCCAGGTGCCCCACTGACTCATATTCTTGAGCCTGGGGATTGGATGATGGGTGAGGCAGAATTTGCAACTGGCTGAAAAATGCTTCTGGGATTTTATTCAGTGGAGACTTGACTCTGAGAGGCCAGTACCCACCCAACACCTTCAGACCACCCTGCACCAACCTTGTGAGCCACCTGGGCTCCACTGGGGACATTGCTTTCTTTCTTTTTTTTTTTTTTTAACTCTTTTTATTGAGGTAAAAGGAACATATAACTTTATATTACTTTCAGGTGTACAGCATAATGATTTGGTATTTGTATAAATTACAAAATGATCACCATAGTAAGTCTAGTTAACATCTGTCACCATACAGAGTTATAATTTTTTTTCTTGGGATGAGAAGAGATGCTGCTTTTAAATGAATTTTACTGAGGTATTGGCAACTAGTCCTGCTCAGAAACCACCCATGGCTCCCTAGCATGTCCAGGGCCCTCTCCAAAGTCTTTGGCCTGGCCTTTAGGGCCCTGTGCCACGAGCCCTTGCCCCTCCATCCTTCACTCGACATCCTGTGCTCTGGTCACAGAGACCCCAGTCCCTGCCTTGGGTTCCCTAGCCTTCCTACCTTGGCCTGAGCTGTTGCCCTGTGAAGTTCTCTGCCCCCATTGTCCACTCCTCTCTACATCACCTCCTTTTCAGACACTTCTAGGCCACCAGTGCCAAAAAGAAAAACACTGTCTTGTTTCTGAAATCCTCATTGGGGCCGGAGTGGGGGCCTGGAAGCAATTCAGGTTGTGGAGCCAGGTGGACCTGGGGTAGACCTTGCCCCTCTTTTTCCCAATGGGGGCAGGGGAGGACTTAAGAAATTCACTTTGCCTCTCAGAGCCTCTGTTGCCTCTTGCTAAAATGGGGAGTATGTTGCCCCTCCTTCTTAGGGCTGCAGGAGGGGTGGGTGGGGACACAGCCTGTCTGTGACATCAGATGGGTGCTGGGGCACAGTGAGTGCGGGCTGCTAGGATGATGGCGGGCAGGGCTGGGCCAGTGACTGTCACCCCAGGAAGATGCAAGCTCAGGAGAGGGCTGGGAAGGAGGTGGGACTTCAGGAAATGCTCCCAGAAGCAACTTGGAAGGATAGACTTAGCCGCAAGCCCAGACTCCCGCATTGCAGCTGGGAGACTGTCAGGCAGGTCCAACCGGTTCCCCTGGCCAGGCTGAATTCACACTGAAATTGATTGGCAGGGAAGGCCCTGGAAGGTGGCATGCAAACCCCAGCAGGAGCTCCTGGGAAGTGGGATTTACAGCTGTGAAAGTACTGTGGGAAAGAAGCTGGAGTTTCAGCCCTGAGTGCGAATATTCTCACCCCCACCAGCTCTTTCCAGATGCTCAGAGCCCAGGGAGCCTTGAATGACAGGGCTTGCCAGCATTTCCTGGCATGGTCACAATGCAAACTTGCCACCCACCTAGGGAACCACTTTTTGGGGAGAACATCTTGAGTTTAGGCCGAGGACTTGAGTCCCTAGCTAGATGACAACACAGTTGGGTTTTTGGAAGCGGGGTTTGTATGAGTCTGTGTGGGATCACTGTGTCCTGGTACATGCGTGTGCCCCCGGGGTCATGGAAGAGTATGTGTGCCCACGTGTGCCCAGCCACAGAAACACAGCGTGCCTCTGGGGTGCAGGTGGGGGACCCACAGTATTAGAGAGTTTGCTTCCTTCTCAAGGTATCAGATTTTATGTCAGCTGAATGGAGCTATACTCACGTCAGAGTTAAAATCTCCTTCGTGCCTGTAGAGTTTGATGCAGTTTTCCTGAGGCGTCGTAGGTGCCTGGTAAACAGTGATAGCTTTTTCATTGTGTCATAATCTAGTAGCACTGTTGGTAGGAGCGCAGACTCTGAAACCAGAATGCAAGATCCAGCACACACGAGCTGTGTGATTTGGGGCAAGTTTGTGACATGCTCCCTGGTTTGGTTTCTTCATCTGTAAAATGGGCTGATTGTGTTGGTAGCTGCCTCACAGGGTGTGTCATAGAGCGCTTGGAACCGCGTCTGGGAGATGCGCAGTGCCTGTGTGTTCGCTCGTGCCCGCCGTGACCGCCACCATCATCGTCATAGTCATCTTCGCGATCGTGGACATTGGCTTGTTGGCCATTGTCAGTAGCTACTTATTCCTCTAGAGGAGAGTTTGCTGGTCGGGAGACTTCTATGGCATTCCATGCTCAGACCTTCCAGAAAGTCTCCAGGCATCATCTGGGGTAGCACATGGCCCCAAGCTGGAGTCCTGCCTCACTGCTCCCAGCCCCACCTTGGCCCTTCTGCCCACCGAACAGTGCCCACTGTGGCCTGTCCCTCTCAAGGCACTGTGAGTGGGGGGTGGGCACCCACAGTCTGCCTGCTGGCGATGGCAGCTGGCTCCTTCCCAGCCCAGAGGGATTCAAGAGCCTGGCTGGCTTAGCCTCCTGGGCCCCGAACAGCTGACCGCTGTCCACTCTTGCCTTCTTGTAAAGGTTCTCCAATCCAGGCCTCAGGAGGCCAGGGGCCAGCCTGCTGCCTCTGACTCAGGCAGGGGGTCTCACTGGGGCTTGGGCGGGTGCTCACCCTTTCACCTGGCAAGGGCCCAGTTTCTCAGACAGTTCTGGCCCAGAGCTCTGACTCCACCACCTGGCTGAGGAGGCAACTGGGCATCCAGGTGATCTTTCTGAGCCCCACTTCCTTCGTTTGCAGCGTGGGTGCCGTTCTATCGATCTGGCAAAGTGGCAAAAGAGGAAACGCATGGAAACTGGTGAGTGCAGCAGCCTGCTCAGGTTGGGGGCTATCAGCAAACACAGCCTTGATCTAGCTTCCCTGCCAGCACCCTCTGGGCCTGGGGCAGGCCCAGGGGGACAGGACATGGACAGGGCTTGAAGAGGGCAGAGGGGCTCAGACTCGCTCCCCAGCTGGGCCTTCTGATTCCCTGGGGGTGGAGAGGAAGAGGATGAGCTGGGACCGTCCTCTCTGCGGAGTTCCTGCCCTTGCTCTGTGTGTGTGTGTGTGTGTGTGTGTGTGTGTATGCGTGTGCACGCGCGCGCGCGCGCGCATGAGGGCACTGTCTCTCTACCCACTGGAAACAGGTTATGGAGCCAGAAGTCAGGGGCTGCTCACAGTTCTCTTCCCGATGTCCCCAAGGAGCCCAAATATGGGCCACTGCCCAGCAGCTGGGAGTGGAATGTGTGTGTAAATTAATGAAAACGTGTTCATCTTCTGGCACGAGTCACTCATTCACTCAATGAACAGTTGGGAGCTCTGTGTGGTCCTCACTTCTGTATCCCCGACCTCACTCCCCTGTATCCGTAACCATGAATGAATGGGAGGTTGTGTCTCCAGGAGGCAGCTCACGAAGAGACTGAGGGGTATGCCCAAGTCCTCCTGCTAAGTGGCTGAACTAGGATTTGAACTGAGGTCCGGCTGTCCCCAAGGCTTTGCCTCCTTGCTTCAAAGTCTGCCTTCTGGAAGTCTAGCCTCTTGAGAAGGCAATCAGAGGCTTATGGGAATTTGTGGTGCAGGGTACAAGGTGGACACCGCAGGAGGTGGGCAGATGGCATGAATGGGGACCAGAGGAGGGCAAGTACCGGTGGGTGGACCAAGAGAGCTTAGGAAAGGGAGGAGGCAGGATTATGTTGGTCACGCACCAGGACAGACAGAGCTGGAGGAAGGGGCCCTGGGAGGGGTGGTGTAGGGAATTAGCCTGGGTGAAATCTTGAAGGGGTGGTGGAAGAAGTTTCCAGAACAGCAAGTGGATTAGTGAGGTGTCCTATTTGGCTGCACACTGAGGAGCAGGAAGATGGCTAGGATTGGAAGGAGGAGGCTGCATGTAGGTCCTAAGGGGCTTGAAGGCGTCGACGAGGAGTTTGGGCGTTACCGGCCACTGTGTTGCTGCTGGGCCATGGGGCCACCATCATGTGCATGGTCCAGCCTGTGGACATGACTGCTTGAACTGGGTGTGGACACACGACTCAAGCTGGGCCAAAAAGCATTTACTTCCCAGGAAATTAGAAGTTGATCCTGGGCTGCCAAAGCATGGTGGGAGCTCGAATCAGGGGGAAGGGTGAGGACAGGGAGCTGGGGCAGCCTCACCTGGGCCTTGTGCATGAGGCTCTTTGCAGAGAGGGAGGGATGAATGCTGAAAAGGTTTCAGATGGGTTACCATGGCTGGGTATAATTGGGTCAGCCAAACCAGACTACAAATTAGTTTAAAAAAAAAAAAAAAAGAGGAGGCAGAAAGTAAAGGCAGGATAGAAGAGTGACACTGAACAGGAGTGACATTATGGTTTCCATGTTATATGGAGTCATGTCGTGATGGGTCCCCGAATTGACTCTGGGCTTCTTGGCAGCCAATGGGAAGAAGGAAAAAAGATCACCTTTGAAATCTATAGTGTTCCTCAAGGAAACACAGACAAATCCACTGCTCGGAAGACAGGTAGGCATTGCTGGTTCTGGGGCAGAAGGGAAATTTCCCTGGTGGACGGCGCAGTATCTGGAGAGATTTTGGTCAGGGAGGAGGTGAGTGGAGGCAGAATTCTGCTGTGGGAGTCAGAGACTCGATTCTACTGCCTGCTTCATTGTGACCCTAGGTGGTTGCTTAGGCTGTCTGAGACTTCATTTCTCCTACTACAACTTGGGGTGCCTGCTTAGAGGGCTCTGAAGGTGGCTTGGCATAGGTGATGGAAGTCTCAGACACACAGTTGTCAGTCCAAAGGCCTAGCCTGCCTCCCTCCCTCCCTCCGTCCCTCCCTCCCTCTAAAAGCTGTCTCCCTTCAATTACCATTTTTATTGCTCTCTGCCCTCTCCCTGCCATAGGCTAGCTCCTCCCCAGGTCCACCCCTGCCCCTGGGCGCAGGGCACAGCTAGGTGTCTGCTGGCATGGTGTCTCCTGGAGTCAGCAGGGCCCAGCCTGTGTCCACAATGGAACAGAATTCAGAGTCAGGACCCCGCTCCCCCCAACCCCAGCCTGCATTCTCCTGCGACCTCTTCCGAGCCCAGCTCCGGGGCGGGGGTGAGAACTGTGCCCCCAGCACAGCTCAGTGCCCATCATGTGCTCCTTACCTCTTCCTAGCACAAATCCCAGGAATAGAGAAATAGTTGTGCAATAGTTGTGTTAAGATCCATTTCCTGGTGAGGACACGTGTGTCCTAAGGCCTGGCCTGTTTTGTCCTCCACTGTTGTACTGGGCCACAGGGCCTGCTACAGAGTCCGTGCTTGAAATATATTGGCTGAATGAATGAATGAATGAATGGAATGAATGAATTCAACAAAACCTTGTCATGGTGGGTTCTGTGAGGTCCTATAAGGCCAGGACCCTATTTTAGAGTTAAGAACACTGTAACTCATCTCACCTTTCTGCCTCTTTACCAGGTTACTTTCCGACTCATTCTTTAGGCCTCCCTCAGGAAAGTCACACCAGAGCTGCGGACTGGACCGAGCAACCCCCCACCCTTTGCCGTTACCCCCACCTCTTCAAGTCTGGTCAGATTCCTGTCCCTACACGTTCACCTCCGGGGACTGGTTATTTGGTTTCATGACCCTCTTGAGTCCATCAGTGATGGGATTTTCAGGGCCCAGAGCGAAATGGAGACAAGGGGCCTCTTGTTGAATGATAATCGAGAAGTTTAAGATGGCAGCACAGCATAAAAGTGAACGTCGCCCTTTCTAGCTGCGGGGTCTACTCAGGTGACTACTCAGGTCACACGCCCGGGAAGCTGGCCCCGATTCTGTGACAGCAAGGACACGGTAGGTGTAGTGGACTGCTCCTCCCTCCTGCTGTGGGCCTAACCCAGTGCCTGGTCTTCATTAGCATCTTATTGAAACATCTGATGAATGAATGAATGAAAGCAGATCGTAGGAACAGAAGTTACCTAGCCTTTCTGAGCTCCTGTCTACAAAATGGGGATATCTTGCTTTCCTCCCAGTCAGGCAGTGGAGACCCTCCACTTTAGGGTCATGGGATCATGGGGTGCTTGTCCTAGAACCAGTCAGAGGCAGGTGGTCAGAGGACAGCGGCCAGCTCTGTGTGGGGCCGGAGCAACCCAGCCTGATAAGGCCAGTGGACTCTGCTCTCTCTAGGCAGCCAGCCCTCTTCTGATGACGTCCTCCTACCTGGCTGGAGGCCGGGGGCTGGGGAGAGGCTAGGACCTCTCTTCTGTAAAAACCCCTTTTATTGGGTATCTCCCGCGTATCAGGTACGGCCCAGCGCATTTTTCGTGCATGATCTTTTACCCTCATTTGGCAGATGGAGAAATCAAAGGTCAGAGCGTAAACATGGCTTGTCCAAGGCTGCCACTCAGTTGGCAAAGGGGCAGAGGCAGCCATGAATGCCGGAGCTGTCATCTCTTAGACCATCTGGAAGGTGCTCCAAGGGCCTTAGCTCACTGAGAACCCGAAGTCTACCTCACGAGGGTTGTTCACAGAATCCCACATGCATGTGTGAGCGGCGCTTGTTCCAGAGTACAGGCCTTGGGCAACATTTGTGCCTCCGCTCCAGAGGCTGCTGACCTTCCCCGAGGCCCGAACAGGGACTGTTCTGCAGGCCTGCCCACCCCCGAGGCTCGAGGCGGCGCCGGTTGCTGACCTGCTCTGGTCAGTGTCACTGTCAGGCCGACCCAGCGGCCTCTGAGGCCCCGGTTTCCCTGTGCACCAGCTTCCTGCACAGATTTGATTATGTATTTACTTCTGTGTCTTCATTTTTTTATGATTAGAGAAATACTGGTTTTTAAGCTTAAAACTGTACTAAGACTTTGGGATACCTGGATAAGCTTGTTTTAAAAGATTAAGAAAAGGCTAAAATGTAAACAGAAAAAAAAAAGGGCCAGAGGCCCTGATTCCCACTACAGATCAGTCATGAATTTCTACACCCCCACCCCCGAACACAGACACACACAGACACACAAACACACACAGAGACACACACGCCCACACAGACACACATAGACAGGCACACACAGACACCCAGCTACATACAAGCACACACACAGATGCACACAGACACGCACACACACACACACACACACCCCCTTTCACAGACTCCAGAGGTCAAAAGCTGACTGTCCGCTTTGAGAACTGGGATATGAATGTTTTATGTGGAGGTCCTCTGTGACTGGGTCTAGCTTACCCGCCCCTGGAGTCTTATACCTACTCATGTCTGCCTTGTGCCTTAAAAGCATTTGCTTTCGGAAACTTGGCAAGATGGACACTTAAAAAAAAGACAAAAAACAAACGGGTCCAACCTATACCCCGTGTTATGAAACTCCCTCTTTCCTTTTGCCTAACAACATGTTTTGGACATCTCCTCTGCACAAAGTCTGATCTCACCCTTTTTAACAGTTGCATGGTGTTCCCAAGAGTTGCAATTTGAAACTTGTTCTTTATCATCAAGCAGCAGGGGGAAGTCTCTGGAACAGAATGTGTTAAACAGCAAACTTTGAAGAAGGGTCCTGCTTGGGGCATCTCGCAGTGGTCAGGCTTCCCGAAGCAATGGTGGTGGCGGGGGGTGGGGTGGGGTGGGGTCCGTGCCCCATCATGCAAGGCCCTTGGAGCACCTTCCAGATGAGAAGATCTGAGGCTCAGCCAGACAGCGTTGTCTTGATGGACACAGGGGACACTGCCCTTTTAGACCTGGAGGAGCTGCCCAAAGCTGACCAGATGTGGGGCCTGAGAACCTTCGCCGGGATGCTCTTGACCCTGGGGCTGGCAGCTTGTCCATTGCCAGTCTGCCTACCTCCAGCCTCTCAGGGCGCCCAGAGGAGGGCCTTTTCCTATTCTTGGGGGAGGGGGGCAGAATAATCCCAACCATGGCCGTGTCCAAATCTCCAGAACCTGCAAACAGGTTATTTTATGATGGAAGAAAGGACTTTGCAGATATGATTAGGGTTAATGACCTTGAGATGGGGAGATTGCCTTGTATTACCTGGGTGGGGCAGATGCCATTGCAGCGGTTCTTAAAGGTGGAGAAGCTTTCTCTGCCCCGAGCAGAGGGAGATTTGAGTGGGGAAGCAGGCTTTGCGAGAGGAGGCCGGGGTGTGAACCAGGGATGCAGGCAGCCTCTAGAAGCTGGAAAAGCTAAGGAGATCAGGTTCTCTCCTAGGCCTCCTGCAGACACCTTGACTTTCATGTCAAACTTCAATCTATCGAGCTGTAATTAAAACTGTAATATTCTCCATTTATTCACCCACAGGTTCCTTCCTTGGGCATCTCTCTCTCTCTCTCTCACACACACATACATGCACACACACGCACACAGTGTTACTCACGTTGAGTGCTGATGAGTCCAGGCATGGCTGTAAGCAATCATCAGAGCAATGATCGTATTATTACTACCAGTACTGATGTAGCAAACACTTCAATCACCCCCACCACGTGTCCTCCGCATTTATGTGCTTTACATTTATGAATTCCTTCAGTTCTTATGACAACTTGAGGAGGCAGGCTATGCTTTGTTTGCCCATTTCACAGATGGGAACACCAAGACACAAAGAGGTTCATAACTTGCCCAGAGTCACACAGCCAAGAAGAGGAGGAGATGGGCTTTGAAACCAGGCTATCTGGCTCACATTTATAGGCTCACACTTAGACACACACGTGCGCATGCACACACACACACGTCCCCTTGCATTCTCACTCAAAGTCACACACTTCACACTGCTCTGACCAGCATGTGCTTCCCTTTCTCCTATCACCGGCCAAGGGGCAGGAGGCAGACAGAACGGAATCTGGAAACTCTGTCTACAAGAGGGATTTTCAGGGATTGTCTTCATGTCCAAGCGACAATGTATTGATAAGAACCAAAGTTGCTAATTCCTCCCCCGCCCCAAAGCATCTCCTTTTTGAAACTTCACTCATTTCAACCGGATGATGGGTTCAATGTGTAATGAAATGTGAGTCATTGTGTCTGGCGTGGCAGAATTCCTCCGACCTGTCGGGTCTCCGGAGAGAACACTCAGAAGCTGCGCTCTGCTTGGCCTTCCTCAGCCGTGGGGTAGGGAAACAGAGCCCCTGCATCTGTGGAGCCCCCTCTCGATTCCCCCCTCCCCCAGGCCACAGGGCTGGGCCTGTTGAACAGCTGAAAGAGCCAGTGGACTGAAGAGATAATTGGTGTTTTCAGGCAGCCAGCAGCTGGGGTGGGGGTGGGGGGTCACTGCTCCACTCCTTACCTGCCTCTGGGGCAGGGCTGGGTCCCCTGGAACCTGTCGGGCTGGTTCAGGAGGTTGTTATTACCAGGGCTCCCTGGGAAGGGATGGAGAGCTGAAGGGGGGGCAGGGGTGGAGGGAATGAGGGTGGGGAGCAGGGGCTGGAGCTTGGGGCTGGGGCTGGAGTGGGGAGGGCTGGGGCTCTGCCTGGGCTCACTCCTGACCTGGCCTGGCTTCCCCAACTCCCATCCTCTCCCCGAACTTCAGTCCCAGGAGAAGGATTAAATCCGGCTCTCTGGCTCAGCACAAGGCCCAGTGTATACTGAGTGGGGGGGGAAGCCTCTTTGAGAGGCCCCCAAATTCTCACCTGGGAGCTCGAGCCCATCTCTGTTTCCTGAGGCTCCCCACTCAATCCAGTGAGGGGTGCTGGGAGATCTGAGGCTGATGTGCCTTGTGAGAAGGGGGCGAGAGGGCCATGGGGTCCACTCGCGGGGGCCCGGAGCAGTGTTGGGGCTGTCTACACAGCCTGGGTCCCGGGTAATCAGGTTGGATGCAGTTGCCCTTCTTCCCGCCCCCAGCCATTTGGGGCCCAATTAACAAAATAATTAAGGCCCAAGTTATTTTTCCACTATTAATCTCCATGTCCAGTCTCACTACCAAGCCCCCAACGCCTTCTTTTGAGCATTTCCTTCTTTCTCTTCCCGAGACTCCCCGCTCTTTTCGCCTTCCCTTCCCTCCTTTCTTCCTCTCTCCCTCCTCTCCTTCCCCTTTTCTTTCTCCCTCCCTTCCTTCTCTCCTTCCCGCTTCCTTCCCTAATTTCCACCTCCCCTTCCTTCCCCCTCCCTTTCTTTCCTCCCCCCTCTTCCCTCATTCCATCCCCCCTTCTTCCTTTACCCTTCCCCCTTCTCTTTCCCTCACCCTTCCTTCTCTCCTTCCTTCCTTTCTTCTCCCCCCTCCCTTTTCCTTCCCTTCCATCCTCCCTCCTACTTCTTCTTCCCTCCTCCTCCTTTCCCACTTTCCTTCCTCTTTTCCTCCTCTTTTCTTCCCTCCTCTTCCCCCTCCCTTCTTCCCTCTCTCCCCTCTTTCTTTCTCTCCTTTCTTCCTCTCTCTCTCCATCCCTTCTTTCTCCCTCTCTTCCCTCCTTCCAATAAGCATCACAACACAACCAGCCCTGGGGTTTGGGCTGGGATCCTCCCAGAGCTCCCAGCTCCCAGGGGCTGCGCTCTGTCTGTCCTCCGTCTGGGCGACTCCCTGCAGGGCTCCCAGAGGAGGTTTGATGCCTACAGTTAGGGGTAGGTAGTGGTGGGGCTGAAGCCAGCTGAGAGAATGCCCCCTGCACTCCCACTCTGTGCCTGTCACTCTGCATGCCCTTTCTCAGTGAATTCTCATGAAAACAGTATGAGGTAGACCTTGGGGGCTCCAACGTTACCGTGAAGGAAATCAGTGTTCAGAGAGGTCAGGTCACTTGTCCAGGGTCACACAGCTGGACCCAAGGGCAGCTTGGGATTCAGACTCAGGCCAGCCTGTCACAATGCCATGTTCAATCCACTGGAGAACTTCCTCCATCTGGAAGAGGGTTCTAGGCTGAGAAGTGATGTGGGAGTTTGGAGACTCATCAGTGGCTATGAATGGTGGTGGTGTGTGCCCGATGTCATGGTGGAGTGGGGGTGGTGGGGCCCTTACAGGGCATGGCAAAGGCCAGGTGGGACAGCCATGAGAGTCAGCCTAGGGAATCGGAAGAAGGAGACACTGAAGAACTTTACTGGGGCAGCGGCTGGGGCGATGCTGGGAACACTCGGGACTCCAGAGCCAGCCTGGCGGGTCGCGGAACCCTGGGCAGACTGCTCACTGCTGTGTGACCCTCGGCGAGTGCACTAACCCCCAGGACTCCCTCATGTGGCAATGGTACTCCCTACTTGGTGGGGTTATTCAGGGCACTGGACGAGAAGAGTGTTTGGCACAGAACCTGACACAAATAACATTGAAAATTATTCACGTTTTCTTTCAGAAAGCTAAGGACTGGGGCTGGTATGGGGGATTGTCAGGAAGCCCCTAGAAGGGTGGTTTCGATTTCCAGAAGAGACACAAGGAGGCTGACGGTGCCTGGGAGGTGGTGGGGAGAGTGGCTCCGGCAGGCTCGGGGAGTCCCTCCTCACAGTGCCCGCTGTTCTTGCCCAGGAGCTCCTGAGGGCTGGGGTGGGGCTTCGGAGGGGAGACAGAGATCAGAGATGCCAAAGGTCACCCGTGGGGCCCCAGCTCCTCCCAGGGAGACAGAGCCAGGAAGCCAGGAGAGGGCAGAGGGCAGAGGGCAGTCCAAGCGTCTCTCCACCTGCCGTGCTGGGGGAAGGGCAGGGCTGGGCTTGGGGCAGCCTGGATTTTCCTGCTGTTTCTCTGTGAGCACAAAATTGGTCTGGTCCAAGCACTGCCGACCCCTCCCCCCCAATTGACTGAGATTTCCCATCTCGATTGTCCAGCTGAAGAGGTGAAAATATCTCAAGGTCTAGAAGACGTCCTGCAGGGCTCTGTCCCTGGCTTTCTGGGACGCTTCAAGGTCTATACCCCAAAGAGTGGCTTTGGTTATTTTGCGAAGGGATGGACCACTTTCTTAGGCATAGAGATCACACCCCTGAGACATCTTTGCCCAGCACTTACCCCCCACCCCCCAGGCACAGCTGGTACTCTGCAGGGGCCCGTGATGCTTGGGGGAGTCCCACGAATATAGTTGTATTTCTTTAAACTCAGATGAAAAAGAGGTAAATATAATTCAGCCCGGATTGCATTTTTCTCCATAGCAACACCGTCTTAAATGATAATTTTTAACATATTTTTATGGCATTAGGAGCCCATTCAAGCAAAAGTTCCTAGGTCACAAGAAAGACATGACGCAACTTGGTCTTGGTGCCTTCGCCTCCCCCTACAGGACAAAGTCCTGGAGGACAAAGAACACAAGTTCTCTGGACTCACAGGGAACTGGGTTTAACCACGATTCTAGCACTTGCCAGCTTTGGGCCCCATGATAAATCTCTAAGCTTCGCCAAGCCTCAGTTTCCTCTTCTGTAAAATGACACAATGAATGAACGAAGGGCTTTTAGCTAGGTAACCTCTGAGCACATTAAAAGCATCCAGCTTCAAAGCCACCCCCCCCCAAAAGGCAACAGCTTGCTATTCAAAATCATTCTTTTAATACATTTTTGCTGGTCCCTAATCATTCAGCTGCTGCGTGTTCCTCCACCTTTGCAGACCCTGGTCCCTACACCACCCATGTCTGTACACCCATCATCCTGCTCCCTGGTCCTGGGGACCTCCAGTGGAGGTCAGCTCTCTGCTCCTCGATTTCTGCTCTGCCTCAATTTCTGCTCTGCTCTGTCCCTTCCCTACCCCCTGTGCTCCAGTGGGTCCCCCTTGGACCCGAGACCCCCTGCCCATCCTCCACAGAGCCGCATTCAAATTCAGCCCCAGAGTTGTCTGCGTTCACTTTTCTCCAACAATCTCCAGAAACGGAGGTCAGGCAACCTCTCATTTGAAATGTTGACAAGCTCAGCTACCTAATAAAATAAAAGGCTGTTTTCTCTCTTATTGCTGCCAAAGACATCATGAATGATTGATTGATTGATTTAAAGAAATTAAAACATGTCACATATTTTATAAGCAACTTAACCACCATGCTGGAGTTTGGGTACCTGACATAAAGATTCTGGCTTTAAATCTGGAAATAAATATTTTTGAGTACCGAAATCAAGATAAAATAGGAAAAGATGAATGGTGAGCAAAAATAATTTCTTTTTTTTTGAGATGACACTAAAAACTAAAAAATATAGGAGCCCTATATTTCCCATAGTTGGATCCATGACTTCAATTAGGGGAAAAACACATAAACTAAGAATAAAAAGGGTAAATATTGGCACAGAGACACTAGGTCAATGAGTTGAAAAAACACTTTCCTCATTCCCGTCTGCTCTCAGGCACCCAGAACCACCTGGACCCTGGCCCATTGCTCCAGACTTGGCTTCCCAAGGCTCCCTTCACACCTACTCACCCGGTAAACCCCTTATGCTCCATCCCCAAGGTATGCCTCCCCAATTCTACTGTGTTGTTCCTTCTGCTTAAGAAGCAGAATGTTCTTAATGTTCCTCTTGAATGTAAGTCCCAGCAGGGAAGAAATCTTATCTCCTTCACTGATAGATCTCAAGCTTCCAGAAGAGTGCCAGGCACACAACAGATGCCTATTAAATATTTGAGGAATGAAGGATCAGCTCAGAAAACTCCTACCTATACTTCAAAATCCCAGTCAAATGTTTTTGCTCTTGGTGCTGCCCCTGTCCCCTTGGGAGCTATGCTCCCATACTGCTTTGCATTGCCTTCTCTTAGAGCAGTTTGCACATCGGCAGGCCAAGGAGCTCCTGGGCCTTTGCAGGAGGCAGACCTGGGTTCTAATCTTGCCTTTGAGACTTCACTCACTCACTCAACAAAGATTTACTGAGCATCTGCCTCTTGAGTACCAATCCCTGGGAATTAAATGGTGAGCAAAGGCAGACTGGCGTCTGCTTGTAGAATTTCCTAGAGGCATGGCCGTTAACCTGTCCTCAGCTGTGACACAGGTTCTACCCCCTTCCTCAGTGGGGCGTGGGACAGATTCAAAAAGAAGTCACAGCCAGGCTCTCAGTGCCTGCCAGGTGCTTGTAGATTTTGCCCAGGGCCCAGCTCCCTCACTGAACTCTGAGCTCCTTCTTGGGGTAGGGGAGGTTGCCATTTACTCTCTCTTCCCCTGGGCACAGAAAAGGTGGACAATAAACCGAGGATGATTGAGTTGCACACACACACACACACACACACACACACACACAGGGTCAGACCTAACCTGACCTGACCACATGGGCTCTTCCAAGTCCCAGAACACTGTCCTCTACCTCTGACTGGGCCTGTGCTTGGGACAAGCCAGGGTGCCAGAAATCCAGGATTCCCAGGTCTGGGAGGGCTCTGGGTTGTCCTGGGCTAGGGTGTGCCCAATCTTTGACCTGAGGTAGCTGTGACCCAAGATACGGTCCACTTTGACCCAATTTCTCAGAATCCCTGGGGACAGCCCATCCCACCCCCACTCCAGGCCCTCTGTGTGGCCATTCATACTCCAATGCCTGACATGTGGGCAGAGGGCCAGGCACCCGCCCCCTTGAGCAAAGAGCAGTGCACGTGAACAGGGTTTGGCCTCAAGTCTGGATGTGGCTGAACACTCAGGACTCCTACCCCTATTTTTAGGGGGTGGAGGGGAAGACAGGGTACATGGACTTGTGGGTTCTTGCCCCAACCCCTGCCTTAAAGCCAGATCTGGTGCATATCCCTTCTTGTCTCTAGGCCTCAGTTTCTCAATCTGTACCAGGGTCTGGCTGGTTGGTGGGAGCAAGGCTTCAAGTCTTTTTAGTCTCTTTATTTTTCTATCACATTCTTTGGTTTGGGATGGAGAAGAACATGTGGGCATTTCAGCTTCAGGTTCTGCACACATTTATTGTGCCCCTGCTATGTGCCAGGCTTAGCAATCTCTGGGGTCACCCCCAAACTCCTTTTGTTTTGTGTTCTAATCTGACCAACCCGCTGTCTTCCTCATGTCCCTCCAGAGCTTCTCACGCTCTTGGGGACCTCCCAGGTTATGTGTCTCTCACTGCAAAGAAGTAGCATTTGAAGCTGGCAGGGAGTGAGAATTCCTGCTCCAAAAGAGAGCAGAAGAGTCTGATTTCTTAATGGGGGGCTCAGGACTCTAAGAGCAGTTAAGAAAAGCGGAAGCTTCATGGTGGTGACAGCCGAGGAAGACAGACGCTGTTACTTCTGCTGTATTCTATTGGTCCAAGTGGTCACAGGTCCCTGTTTCAAGGGGTGTAGCACAGACTCCACACCTCAGTGAGAGTACCGTCGGAGAAATTAGGGCCATGCTTTCAAACCACGATACCATTGTGGATTTGGGGGATTAGACCCATGGGCAGACGTTGAGCTGGATGATCAAGTAGGTCTCCCATGCAACTTTGCATCAGAGAAATATTTTGAATTCTGCCAGGCAGAGGAGAAAGAGGCCTGTACCTGCACAGGCCTGAGTTCAAATCCCGGTGTTGTCACTGAACGGCCCTGAGTCTCAGTTTTCTCAGCTGAAAAATGGAAGGACGCATTATCCCTTCCTTAGGCTGGGGCTGCAGGGGGGAAGTGGGAGCTGATGGAGGAGGGTCTAAGGATTGGGCAGCGGCCAATAGCAGCTACTCTTTGGTATCATAGATGCTTTTGTATGGAAACGACAGTAAGCAAAATGCTGCACAAGGTTCCCAAAGCTTCCCAGCACCCGCCGCCATCCACCGCCATCCGCCGCCATCAGCGAGTAGGGGTGAATTCAACGGATGTTCTTGGGCCAGTTGCCCTGCAAGGATCTGGAGATACACAGATGAGCACAACAGAGCTGTCAGATCTTGGGAGATCCACATCGGGGGGACAGGGCAGACAGAGGGGCAGCGGGGGGTGTGGTGTGTGACGAGCGCTCCCGAGGCTTAGTGCTCTGTGGGTCCTGCTCCTTGGCGGAGTCTCCTTTGATCCTGTCTTAGTCCACACGCCGATTAACAATTCAGTTCTAGTCTGACAGCTGTCTGAAGTCACAGGAATGACCAAAGATGGGAAAAGCCCATTTGATAAGAACCCCTGCGAATAAGGCCCAGTTGTGGGTGTTGGCTGGCTTCTCAGCTACCCACTACTTCTCAGCTCTGTGCCAAGTGTTGTCTGTGCAGCTCTTAACCAGTAGCTTTATTGGGTAGGTGCCTGTGTTGATCTCCTTTACAAATGGACACCGAGACTTACAGAAGCCGAGTGGAGGCTTGTCCAGGGCCACACGGTGTTAGAGTGGCGGAAATGCTAATGTCACTCCTGAACGCGTGAATGGAACCGAAATGTCCTGAGTGTGGCAGAGACACCTGTGTTCTGTGCAGATTAGGAACCCCTCCTTCCCCCTCTGCCCCGGGGGTGATTCTTACTGAATTCCACTAAAGTCCCTCCGGGGGAGGGAAGGGGAAAGACCTCAAAGTCATGGCAGTGGGGTCCTCTCCTTGCTACGGAACACAGAGGCCGACCAGAAGAGGTAGATTACTCCCTCAAATCTCCAAGGGGCTCTTGTGGACCAAAGAGAGCTCCATGCTCCCTGAGAAGCCAAACTTGACCAGCTATTAGCTATCTGGAGATTCTGAGAACCAGTCTGGTTCCCCTGTGAAGTTGTGAGCTTCTTGTCACCGGGGATGTTCAAATTGTGCGAGGTTCGAAGTGCTGCAGAGAGCTGGTGCGTGGCAGCTGAGTGGTTGGGTGGGCTTTCTGCCTCTAGCTTGGCATTGAGCTGGTGCTCACACCAGGGGGTCATCCAGGTTCAGGAACGGGGCTCTCTTGGTTGCTCGATAAGAATCATTATTTGGCTCTACGGAGCCCCTCATTTGCTAAGGAGGTAGGAATTAGTTTCATGATGAGCAAGGATCTTATGTACATTATTTCATTTGAAACTCATCTCAATGCTAATCATTGTGGGGATCATAGGGGATTATGACAGTTGAGGAAACTGAAGCACAGAGAGGTTAAGCAACTGGCCCAAAGCCACACAGTCACTGGTAGAGCTGGGATTTGAACCCAGGCCTCTGGCTCTGCTCATTGTTGTCCTTGCTTGAGGACCTGGCAAGAGCAGGATGGACCCTTGGAATCTCTGGCTCATTCTGCTGATAAGAAAGTCATTCCATTGATAGGACTCCTGAAGCACTGCTGGGCTGGGGGACCGTCAGCAGGACCCCGTTTTGACCCGCCCCCTGGTTGGTGCTGGACCTGGGAATTCGGCCCCAACCCAAGCAGGGCAGCAGGGAAGAGGTGAGCACGGTGCAGAAGCAGGGCCAGGGGTGTCGGGGGGAGCCTCAGACAAGGAGGGACTGGTGGGTGCTTGTCCAGGACGTTCCAGAGTGACCTTCAGCCTGCTGTGTGGGGGACCTGCCTGGTGCATCCCCTTTCCTGCTTTAGTTCCTGTCACTAAGTCATGGAACAAGCTGGGGTACTCTGTGAACCCAGAAGAGGGGCACCTCGCCCAGTGGAGACAGAGGTCCAGAAAAGATTCCTGAAGGAAGAGAAATGTAAACGGAGGCCTCCAGGGAGGTTTGGAGCAAGTGGGGGGTGTGACAGGAATGGGGGAGGTGGGCAGGGATGCTGTGAGAGGTGAGGCAGATCCCAGACCACACAGAGACTTGGAGGCCACAGGGAGCAATTTGTATTTTTTCCCTGGGGACCAGCCAAGGGCTTGGTGGCAGGGGTGCACTGAAGGGGCCAGTCAGAGAGGGCCTGGGGGCTGGGAGAGGGTCTGCGGAGGGCTGGCATTGAGGGGCCTCAGGGTCTGCTCTCTGAGCCCCCCATGTGGAGGATGGGGAGAGGCTCTGCTGAAAAGTTTCCTGGTGGGAGGTTGGGGGAGCCAGATGGTGGGTATTATGGAGGGCACGCATTGCATGGAGCACTGGGTGTGGTATAAAACTATGAATTCTGTTACACTGAAAAGAAATGAAATTAAAAAAAAAAAAAAGAAAAGTTTCCTGGGTCCCTTTCAAGGAACTTCTTCCTGCCGCCTGGTCCCCCATCTCCAGGAGCTCATAAAGCCAGTACTGCGGGTAATTATAGGCTTCGAGAGGCCCAGGGCAGGGAGGCCGGGGACGTGAAGGGGGCGGGTGGGGTGCTGGCCAACAGGAGCTGTCCCGCCGGCCTGGCTGCCAAGGAGAGAGGTCAGACATCGAGGCCCCCATAAAATTACTCCAGGGAAGGTCGTTTTTTATGGGCATTCTGGGTGGGGGCATGACATCACTGCGAGCCAGCTGGGGGCTCCCCCGGCCCTTTTCATTCTCTGGGGCCTATCTCTGTGGTTGCCGATGTACATTCTTGGGAACGCGGTTGCCTTCCTCTGGAATGCTTGGACCCAGCGGGGTTTCGTAGCCACTGGCTGCGCCGGTCCTCTTTCAAGCAAAACCAGCCCACCCCTGGGTCCTACTTCCAAGTCCTCCCTGGCAGACTGAGTGGGCCGCCTCGAGTTCCCTTTAGGCTGCAACTTCCAGCTTCTTTTAAAGAATCAGCTTCTTTGAAAATACATCCATTTGTTAAGTCAATCGGGGAAAGACAACTATCATATGATCTCCCTGATATGAGGAAGTGGAGATGCAACATGGGGAGTTTGGGGGGTAGGTAAAGAAGAAAAGAAACAAGATGGGATCGGGAGGGAGACAAACCATAAGTGACTCTTAATCTCACAAAACAAACTTAGGGTTGCTGGGGAGAGGGGGGTCGGGAGAGGGAAGTGGGGTTATGGACATTGGGGAGGATATGTGCTATGGTGAGTGCTGTGAAGTGTGTAAACCTGGCGATTCACAGACATGTACCCTTGGGGATAAAAATACATTATATGTTTATAAAAAAATAAAAAATAAAAAATTAAAAAAAAAATACATCCATTTGAGAAGAATCATCAATGTGGATCGAGAAGCAAGACGATGAAAACCAGAGACAAGGGAACAGAGGGATATGGGTCTGAGGGGGTCCCTGCTCTGCTCCTTATCACCACGGCATCCGAGCCTCAGTGGTCCCATCTGTAAAATGGGGATACTACCAGTCACCCAGCAGGGTGGGTGTGGATGAGGATGAAGTTTTCCATGATCCTTCACCAGTATTTCCCCAAAGCCCTTGATTCAAAGATTTAAAAAGCCTTCCCAGGTCTGCCTACTTCCCACATGACATTTATGGGGACAGACGATCTTAAGGAAGGCGGAAGTGGAGCCCAGACAGGCAGAGGGTCTTGTGAAAGCCACGCTGTCTAATTAAGCTCTGTTTGTGGTTCTTTTGTGAAGCATGATCATTTGTTAGCTCGGGTTAAAAGACACTATAAAACCCATATACAACCTAACTGAAAATTTAGAAAACAAGGGGGAAAAAAGAACCCTTCTCATCAGGCTACCAGCCTAGCATCACAAGTGCAGTGAATTTTACGTTAACCCATAGTGTTTACTGCTGGTCTTGATGCTAGACGGGAATCGTGAACGCCGTTTCCCAACTGTCTAAAATCTAAAATCTAAAATCCCACTGTCTAAATCTGTCTAAAATCACCTTTGCCTGCCACTTCAGCCTTATGGGTTATCGTATTAATGGATACCTATTATTTCACAAAATTGATGTGAAAAGAAAGGAATTTTACTTCCTTTCTTTCTACCTTTTTTTTTTTTTTTAAAGATTTTTATTTATTTGTTTGACAGAGATCACAAGCAGGCAGAGAGGCAGGCAGGGTGGGGGCGGGGAAGCAGGCTCCCTGCTGAGCAGAAAGCCCAATGCGGGGATCGATCCCAGGACCCTGGGATCATGACCTGAGCCGAAGGCAGAGGCTTAACCCACTGAGCCACCCAGGCGCCCCTGAATTTTACTTTCCATTTCCCCCTATTCTAAATAACGTTTTAATGAACACATTTTTTTTTTTTTCCATGGAGTGTTTCTCTTTATGGGTCTCATTTCCTTAGGATAAATTCCCAGAAGCGGAATCAGTGGGTCTCAGGGTAGGAACATTTTTGTGGTTTGTGATACATATTTTCCAATTTACTTTCCATAAAGCCTGTTCTAATTTACTTTGCCTCCAGCGAAGTTTGCCTGGTTAGCAATTTCGAGGCAACCTCACCAGCATTAGGTGTTGGTGTTTATAATTTTGTTTGCTATGGGATACACTGTTACTCCTTTTTATTTTATCTCATTCACGTTTCTTTCTGGATAAAAGATGTACATATATATATATATATATATATCTCATATGTATTAATGTATTTGCATTCTCTTTTAAACATTATCTGACATTTTTGGTGGATTGAAAAAGATGAGTCTCTTGCTACAACATGCAAGAATGCCATTCCTAGGGGGGCCGGTGAAAGGCAAGTGTATTCTCTTCCCTGTCCGACAGTAAGAGTTGTAATAAACTGGGGCTGTGGCCAAAGTTGAAGTAAACAAATGGTTACAGCAGACAACAGAAGCACAAACCTGACCCTGATTAATGAAGTTGCTAATGTGGCTTCCTGGGGAGGATGTCAGCCAAGGGCTTCCCCTGTGACTTACATTAGGTCCTAGTGACAGCACAAGTGGTTTGGGGACTTGGGGAAGTGACAGGTTGCTTGTGGGGTTGGGGGTAGGGGCTGGGATTTGGAGTGGGTGGGTGGAGTCTGGTTTCTACAGAGAGCAGAAAAGGACTGATCTGGCAGAACTTCGCAGGGAGAGGAGTTTGCATGGGGTGGTGAGAAGACACCAGTGGGGAGGATCTGAGGCAGGGTTCTGTGGTGCTTGGATTAGCCATCCCAGACTGAGTCCCATAACCCCGCCCAGAACTGAACATCCCTGCCGGGACAGACCCAGGTTCACTGTGGACCGAGGGACATCAAGGAACCCGGGCAACACATCCTGCCTTCTTTGCTTTCCAGCTGGGTCTGGCCCCCCAGCTGGTGTCCCGCTGGTGTCTCCCTGTCCAGCAGTGTGCTCGGTCTCTCTGCTCAGGCTCACAGGTTGCCCTTGGACAGCCTTTCCTCCTCTTGGTTCGAACGAAGGCTTCTCAGATTGCTGTCCTCAGAGCTCCTGTGCGATCAATGCATAAGAAGCAAAACGTGTCTGGGTTCCCCTGTCTTGTGTCATCCCACACATGCTCACTCTCTAACTAGAGAATAAGCACCTCGGTCAGACTCACACCCGTTCATCCTCGCAGTGCCTCGCAGTGCTAGCTCCCCTTCCCCCAGGAAGCCTGCTTGACCTCCCCAGCTAACTAATGACCCCCTCCTTTGCCCTCCTTTTTGGAAACTTTTATTGCAGTTCTTGTCATACCAGACCTCTGATTGCCTGGTCACAGGTTGGCCCTCCTCCCCAGGGGCAGCCAGAAACTGTGGCCACATCCAGGTCTCCGTCCTCCATCCCCAGGCCCTGCCAGGGCTTCTGGGACCTTCACTGCAAGAGGGAGCGATAAACACTCTGTCATTTACAAGACACTCCCCCCACGTGTTCTGATGTTTGGTAGGAACATTGTAAATGCAGCGGGGCTGAGTGTCATTATGTGCATTTCACAGAAGCCGGTAACAAGTAAGGCCGGCTGACTTACCTAGCACCTCAGTGTGCCAAGACACTGCTCAGCATTTTACAGGTAGTTTCCTGCGTCATGGTTCTGGCAACAAGAGGCGGTAGGGAGGCCCATTGTCCCCACTTCCCTGGGAGGAGGCTGGGGCTTGCTGAGGTCAGTAGCTTGCTAAGGTCACACTGCTGCGACGGGACAGAGCCTGACTCTGAATCCAGTTCTGCGTGTTCCCGAAGCTTCCACTCTGCTAGGCTACACCTCCAAATGGCATCATCTTCCCTGTCTCCAAGTCTGGACCTCCAATTCTCAAGGGAAGGAGCAGTGTCTTATTTGTCCCTGGACCTCCAGCGTCTAGCACAGGGCTGGGCACAGGTAGACGTCAATAGTGCCGATGAACTGGACGGACAGACAGGAAGGATGGACAGTTGCAAGTCTTCCTCGGTTCTGTTGCAAGCGGGGAGTTTCTGCTTTAGGGCAGTGCGGTCAGGAGATGGGAGTCGGGTTTAACTTGGGGGTGGTCCCACACCTGAGTGGTTCTGGTCATAAAACATGAGGGTGTGTCCTCATGGGGACATGGCGAGCCGTGTGCCTGCCAGTACATCGGACATGTCTTGCCAAACGCCGAAGGCGAAATGAAATGTCCTGGGAGAGCAAACGACCACCTCCCTCCCGGGCCAGGCAAGCAGGATCATTTCGCTCGTCTATACACGCGCTCCTCTCCCTGAGATGGCCTTGGGAGATAACGCGTCCTGTGTGTGTCCCAGAGCGTGGGGAGAAGCTAGCATGAGTGGGATGGGTGCCAACTGGGTGGGGTGGGCTCCCTCCCTTTCCAGGCAGCAGACACTGGAGGGAAGAAGGAGCGCCCATCCTGGGCCTGCAATGTCACACGGGGCCGCCGCTGTCTCCACCCAGCGCAGGCAGGGCCTGAGCGCCGGGCCAGCAGACTGTGGCCCACCAAGGTTGGAGCTGGAATGAGTTGCTTTGTTCCAAACCCTGCTTGGGGCCCACCAGCTGGATGTACCGCCTAGTTCCTGATCTGTATCTGAGGTCCAAGTACAAAACACAAGGCCCCCCGTTTGCACATATAACCTTTCCGGGTCCCCAGCTTCACCCATGTGACCTTCTTTGGGTTCTGAGGTGGAAAATAATAGATACGAGAATGGCTAAAATTTATGGAGCGTCTGCTTTGGGTTAGCTGCGAATCTCATTCGGGCTGTTGGTGTTTCAAAGTAGCTAACAGCATGGATGTTGGAGTCAGCAAGACTTGGGCTCAGATTCTGACCCTTGGACTAATAAGAGTACAACTCTGGGTAGGTCACGTCACCAGTCAGAGCCACGGTCTCTGAACCTCACAGGTGGCTGGGGAGGTTGATGGGGAGCCCGCATACACGTGCATCCTGCCAGAGACACAGGGAGACAGAGAGAGAGAGACAGAGAGAGAGACAGAAGGGGGGAGGGATGTGGAGTGGGGAGGCATGAAGGGCCATGGGGAAGGGGGTTAGCCAGTCAGGCCCCCACTCTCTGCTGCTAAGGGTTCATTCTTGGGGTCTGCTCAGGACTGCAGGGTGAGGCCCTACCCTGGGAGGACAGTGGCCAAACCAACCTGCTCTCTGTCCAGTCTGGCTTGTACCAGAGGTAAGTGCCAGGATTCTCTGAGCAAGAAGGAGGGGCAGGCCCTGGGAGAGGGGGCAGTCGGAGGAGGAGGGCTGGGGCTGAGGATGCTCTCCCCACTCTCTCATCCTGCAGCCTGACTTCCTGGGGCTTAAGACTGGAGGGGGCTGGTAGGTCTGCTCTTCCTCCTTGGGTCTGGATCCAGCTTTGCCTGGCCACCGCCAGGCCCTCCCTGGTCCTCTATGCTGCTTCCCCAAATAGTGACAATGACTCCTTCTCCCAACTGTATTCTGAAGGCCATGGGTGTCTCTCATCCTCTCCTCCGATGTCTTAGGGAATTTTCTTGTTGAGAAAAATGTTTGTTGAGTGAATGAATGAAATGCAAGAAAATGCAAGAATGCTTCTGGTTGCCTGGGGAAGTAGAGATTGTTTGAAACAGGCTTATTCCACAACACACAGGGCAGGGCATGTAGCCATGCTGGGTAGAGTGGGTGTGAGTGTGTGTTTACATGTGGGTGTGAAAGGTACAGGGAAACAGGCAGCCACTACCCTAGAGCCACTCACTGTCCTGAGAGCCTGAGGTTTCCAAGGCAGGATTTGTCTCCACTCACCCATCTGGCTGCTGGGGGGCAGGGTGGGGGTTGGGGAGGCTGTGTGTCCACTGGGGGGCTCTTGTTTTCCTGGGAGGGGCACCAGCCCTCACTGGGGGATTGGTACCAGCAGCTAAGCAGATAATTGCTTGTCAGATTGATTGAAGGCTTTTCAAAATGTCTTTTCCTTGAAATGTCCTCCCATCCCCCCAATGAGCAGATTATTTGAGTTGGAACATTTCCCCCTCAGCTCTTTCCCTCCTTTCTCAAAGTAGTAATTACTGCCCAAGCAGCCCTCCATGGCTTTTCCTGTGATCTGGAGGCTGAAGCCAGCGGCTGTTTCCTCTGCTGGGTGAATGAGCCAATTAGGGAAACACCCTACCCACAGACTTGGCCCTGATGGCTCCTGGTGGCCTGGATGGGGCCACATGAAGGCCTGGCTGTCCCCAGTGGGGATGGTGGATGGGAAGGAACTGGCTAACTCACCAACGGAGATACGACCCCTTTCAAATCCCAGAGCTTTCCTTATGCTTTGTGTCCTTTTTCTTTTGTGTGTGTGTGTGTGTGCACGCGCGCGGACACACTCCTGCATATATGCAGACCTGTGTGTGGACATGTGAACTGTACATGGTCCCTTTGGACCCACTAACAACCCCAATCACTGCAGTGATATTCCCAGGGGAGCTCAGCCTTGTCTGCCAAGGGTCTCCCCTGTTAAGTGGGTCGATGGCCGGCAAGATGGATAGGTACTCAAAAATGCAAGTAGAGTGAATTGTTGATCACCAAATTTAGGTGGTGGGTTTTTGAGTGTTCATGGTGCAATTCTTCCAACTTTCCCATATTTCTAAATATTTCCAAACAATTCACGATAAAATATGGGTAAAAAGTTTGCAAGGCTGCTCCACCCACCCACCTCAACCACACTCGGGATTTGTAAGGACCAAGAGCCTTGAACTTTGCTTTCACGCTGCTTTTCTTCCTCTTCCTCCTCTTTCTTGCCATCGTTTCCTCCTCCCCCCAAGACTTACTTCTCAGATGCAGCGGGCAAAACTGAGCAGAACGCAGTTCCAGATGAGATTAACGGCGGAGGTTCATGAGTCAAGATAGGTTGGGTCAATTTCAAGCTCTGCCAGTCTGTGACCTTGGGCAAATGACCTGATCACTGTGTGCATCACTTTGGCCATCTGTAAAATGAGGCTAATAACAGAACCTTTATAAGGTTGCAGAGAGCACTGAACCAAAGAAGGCATGTAAAATGTTTAGCACTAAGGTCTGACCATGATCTGTGCTTAACAAATGTTTAGTAAACAAATAGCAAAAATAGATCTCATAGGCAGATACATAGCACCGAGATTCATGGGAGGGAACATAGCAGAGATGAGTGTGGCAGGGAATTGTGTGTTTAGGGGACCCTAATGGGTTCACTGTGGCTGGAGTATAACATGGATGGCGGAGTGTGGAAGGACAGTGGCGGAGGGAGGCTGGAGTTGGGGGAGGGTGTCGGACCGCTTTGCTTTGGTGATAAGAGCATGGACCCTGGGATCAGATAGCGTGGTTCGAATCCCAGCCCTGCCACTTGCTAACTGTATAACTTTGGACAAAAACTCACAATTCCATGCTTTAATTTCTTTATCTGTTAAACATGGGGACCACTGCTGTTCTTAGCTGAGGGGGCTGGATTCACTGAGTTAGTAACTGCAGAGCACCTAGACCAGTGCCTAGCTGCCCGGCCCGTGGGAATGTGTGATGAACGCGTTTCCGATGATTGTCATTCTTACACGTGTGGACATGGGCCGCACGCAGTTGTGCATCTGTGGCTGTCTCACAGGTTCCCGGTGCCCATGGGTACAGGTGCATCTTCAACCATGTGATGGCTATGTGTCCATATGGAGGTGTGTGGTGGGCCCCGGAACCAGGGAGTCCCACGGGACAGTGAACCCATAGGAGATGGCACATTTGTCCTGGGCAGAGGACCTCCTGTGAGAGCCCCGGGGGCCCTAGCCACAGTGGAAAGAGTCAATGTCCTTTCCCTACTTGTAAATGCCTCCAGTGGCCATTCATTCATTCATTCCTTCACTCAGCCGACAGACGTTTCTGGAGCACCCAGTGCGCACCGGGCCATCTGCACTTGTTGTTGGCTTTGTCTGTCTTGCTCTCCCACACTCATTCTCTTTGGCCTTTTAGACTCCAGTCCAATGTCACTCTGTCTGAGAAGACTTCTGGACAGCCACAGGTCATGTGAGTGGGCTCCCTTGGTACCTAGGTTTTGAGCCCTTTGGTGAGACCCGGGACTCCTGTCTCTTGGCTCTTGAATCCCTGGAACCAGGCACAGCTTCAACATATGTGTTTTGAATGAATGAATGAATGAATGAATGGTTGGATGAATGAATGAATGAATGGTTTAGTGTGAAGATACCACAGGGGGTCTGAATCCTGCTGACCCGTTCAATGAAGATCCTGGGAGTTGGTTCATCAGCTTCTTTTTTTTTTTTTTTTTTTTTTTAAATTTTATTTATTTATTTGAGAGAGAGGCAGTGAGAGAGCATGAGTGAAGAGAAGGTCAGAGGGAGAAGCAGACTCCCCGTGGAGCTGGGAGCCCGATGCGGGACTCGATCCTGGGTCTCCAGGATCATGACCTGAGCCGAAGGCAGTCGTCCAACCAACTGAGCCACCCAGGCGTCCCGGTTCATCAGCTTCTTAATCCCTGCCCTCTGTTCTACCAGCTCCCTGCCTGGAAGGTGGCAGAGGCTGGAGGGGACTGCTTCGTAGGAGCCATGGGAGCCGTGGCATGGCGGTGGGGGGGTGGCAGGGGGTGGCGGGGGGGGTTGGTGAGTTCCTCAAGGCTGCTGGATGTGTTGGGAAAAGCAGGGCAGGAAAGTTGTTCGCGTCCTTCAGATAACGGGGACATTCCAACCTTGGGCTCAGCCCAAGGTCCTTCCCTGGAGGCCCCGGTGGCCCTGGCGCTCCAGGCCCTGATACCCAGGGGAGGCCAAGGGAGCCGTCTTGGCTGTGGCTGCGTGGACACTGAGCCACGCTTTATCTGCTTGCACCACATGTCTGCTGGCAGTGGTGGGTACGGAGCGCTGTGGGGCGGGGGGACTCACAGGAAGCCGAGGGAGTTTCCTGCTGGGGGGGGTCAGGGGTGGCCAGAATTTGGCAGCCAGGGAAACGGGGAGCTTCCTGTGGCCCTCCTTGGAGCTGAGATTGGCAGCGGGAACCCAAGCAGAGCTGGCAGCCTGTAGATGCCAAAGCTGTGATTTTCATGGCCAGTTCCTCCTGCAAGACACACGGTGGGGCTGGATTTCACAGTTTATGCAAGCACAGAGTGTGTGTAGTGTGTGTGCGCGCATGTGTGTGTGCGCGCATGTGTGCTATAGTGTATGCACATGGGCACACATGCATAGTGGGTGCACGTGCACAAGCGTGTGTATAGTGTGTGCACACATGTATAGCATGTTGTGCATGCACACATATATGTGTATGTGTGTGCATGGTGGTGAGGCAAGAATAGACCTGTGTTTGTGCCCAGTTCAGATGTGAGTGCTCTTGGCACACGTGTGAATCCGGAATTTGTATGTGTCCATGTGTGTGCTTACATATACATCTTGTTTGGCTGATAAATGTAACACTTACACTCAAACACATGAGGCATTTTTATCTCCATTGAATAAGATTCCCAGTCCCACCCAGCCGGGGTTATTAATCAGAGGTGGGCAACTGGTAGGATTGGCAATGGGATTGTTTATGGGTGAGGAGCAAGCAGAGGTTCCCCTCTGCATGGGAGGCACCCAGGTCTGGGAGCCCAGCCCCACCTGCTGCCAGCCAGCCTGCAATCTCAAACAGCATCAGTGGGGGCTTCAAGACCTTTGGGTTGAAAGAAGAGGTCCTTGCCTCAAATGGCCAGATACGTCTCTGAACCCATGGCTGTGGGAACTGAGAGGAAGCGCCATTGATACAAGGCCTCATGGGGGAGGGGGAGTTTGAGTAGAATCTTTGCCTTCACAGCATTTAAGAAAGTTTGCTATTTGTAGTTATTAGGTATTGGTGTGATACATATTTGTGTGATATCTGTTTCTAACACTAGATCCGGAGCTGGCAAACTATGGCCTGCAGGCCAAATGTGGTCCACTGTCTATTTTTATAAATAAAGTTTTATTGGGGCACATCCACACCCATTTGTTTATGTATTTTCTATGGCTGCTTCCGTGCTGCAATGGCAGAGTTGAATAGCTGTGGCATAGATCCTTTGGCCTGTAAAGCTTATATATTTATCATCTGACATTTATAGAAAATGTTTGCTGACCTCTGTACCGGCCTGTTAATTTCATGAGGGTGGGTATTATAAGGTTGACACATAGCAAGTACTTAATAAATATTAGTTAACTAGATGAATGAGTCGATCAATTTTGGAAAGTGTTGGTTGGAATTCCAGGTAGAGGGAACAGCATGTATGAAGACATGCAGCCAAGAAATAGCATTGGGTGTGCTGGTGATGAGGGCGTTTGGTGTGGTTGGAGTTCAGAGAACATAAACACACACACACACACACACACACACACACAGACTGGGGACTGTGGGGGCTCAGAGATGAATATGGCAGAGTGTTTGATGAAGGAAGGTGAAGGAAGGCTTCCTTGGGATGGTGGCATTGAACAGAGTCTTGCGGACGTGTAGATATTTTCCAGAAGGTAGAGGAAGGGCATGCCAGGTAGAGGGAGCAGCAGAAATCAAGGCTGGAGACCCAAGAGAGACAAGGTTGGATGCTGGGTGCAGGGCCCTGCTAATGACTCTGAGCTTAGATGAACATGTGATGGGGACCCACTGGGGCCAGCATGAGGCTGGAGAGGTTTTGGGGGTGACATTTGCAGGGCCTGGAATGTTTCCAACAGGGGGTTTGCTCTTTGTTTTCTGGGCACTGGGGAATCTCTGGGGTGTCAGCTGAGGTTCCAGGGAATTGTGGTGCCTGCCTCCCAGGGCAAGGCTAAGGGGTATGTGACATTAGGAATATGAGCACATCTGCCCCAAGCCTGGTAAACAGAGACAAGAAGCAGGGTTGCCAGAGACAAGACAGGATGCCCAGTTAAATCTGAATTTCAGACAGATGAGCAATCATGTGTTACTATAAGTATGTCCCAATATTATATGGGATATACTTGATTTGTTGGTTTTCCGAAATTCAAATCTAACTCAGTGTCTTGTGTTTTTATTTGTGAGATCTGGCTACCCAACTACTATGGGATCTTGGCTGAACCTGGGTCTTTGTTGGTGGCTTCAAGGTCGTGAAAACCTGTCAGTATAGCCAGAAATGGGATCCCAAGCAGGGGACTGGACGCTGGGGTTGTGAGCCCAAGCTCTTGGCTTATGGGGAAGGAAATAGAGGCTCAGAAAGGGGGAGAGGCCAACTCAAGGCCACCCAGCCAGGGGTGGTCCTGGCATTCTGCTTTTCTCTGGGGTTGGTCAAGGAAAGCTTTGGCTCTTGGAGAAACTCCCCAAAATAGTCCAAAGGCAGGAGGGAGGATCCAACCAGAGAGCCTGCGGAACTCTTAGTGTGGCTTCTGGGATTTTCGGAGCCACCCTGGTCTTCACCGTAGATGAAGTTTGTGATCTCAGTCACATCCCTTACCCTATCTGTGCCTCAATTCACCCAGCTATAAAATGGGGCTAATTACACCTACCTCACAGGTGAGTTGTGAGGATTAATTAATGTTTGTAAAGGCTTTGTGGTCCTCGGATGAAAGACGCTCCTTACATATAAAGGGTCATTATATTTATTATTATTATACAAGTGCCAAGTATTATTACCTTAATTAGCTTTGCTAGATATCAAAAGCAATTAGACTGATCACTTGCTGAACTCGACTTTGGAAACCCAAGTCAAAGAAACTCACACACTGACCTGTCAGCTGGTGCTTTGGCGAAGAGCCTCCACATGCCAAAGGAGAGGGCTGAATTTACAAAAGAAATTTGTTTCTGGCTCTGGGTCAAGGTTCATCCTGTAGCAAAATTTTCCAGGCATTCAAAATTCCACCAAAACAGAGGTTTTTCCTTGGGAATGCTGATATAGGGAGCTCTAAGGGGAAGGTTTAGCTTTGCGGCCAAGGCAGACTCAGCTGGGTGTGGAAAAGTGTGCTGTTTCCCTTCTGTACCTGAAGTCCAGGTTTCAGCCTCCAGGGCCATTGCAAGTGAGGGGGAGGGACCCCCATCTCTGAAGGGGGCCTACTGTGTGTCAGGTGCTACATCGATGTGTGCCTGTCTTTAATCACAACCCTATGTGGTAGGTAGGAAATTTTTGACCTTCCTTCTACAGATGAGGCCACTGTGGCTCAGAGATGTTAAGTGATCTGGGAAGGTCACACAGTTAGGAAGTGCAACAAGAATGCAAATGCAGATCTTGCTGATTCCTTAGCCTACACCAGGGTTTGATGTGGTTGCCCTGCTGTGTGTTACCTGCGGTTTATCTGTCCAGGGTCTAAACCAGTCCATATGTCATCCGTTTTCAGATTGGCTTGTATTCAAAAGGATGGATGGTACCATCTAGGTCTGAGTGTCTCACTGTGCTGTGAGGCCACCTGCAACCCCGGGCCTTGGTCCAACATGGCTTCGCCTATTCAGAGTCTTTGGATTCAGTTTAGAGCCCCAAGGCTCTGGCAGAGGAGGGGCCTGTGGCCTGAATGTGTCCCATTAGGGCAGCAGGACAGGCCAGGGCAGAAATCAGTGGGGTGAGGCTTCTTCTGTACTTTCCAGTTAGCTGGGAGTGTGTGAAGATGGCTGTAATTAACTTTACCAGCATCCTGAAGAGAGAGGAGAGGACCTTTGTCCCACTCCCCTTCCTACTCTGTCCAGCTTCTTTGGTGGCCTTGAGGGCCTTCCCAAGGCTATGATGATGCAGGGGTAGCCCCAGATGGAGCCATAATGCCAGTGTGTGCTAGACCAGGATTACATTGCAGGCATGCGTGTTCTGAAAATCCATTTTCTTTTCACTGTACTACCCCAAGTGCTGGATTGGGGCCTTTGTACAGTTAGTGGGTGCACTGAGAGGTAGTTGAAGTGTTGAGGACCTGCTTGCTGGGTGAAGGGGTAAGCAATGTAGGAAGAGGTTAGCATATTAATCGAAGGGTTGCTGGCTGGCCCTCTGGCTTGGATGGTGGATGGGGTAGGTATTGGACAAAGAGTTGTACAGAGAGATGGAGGGAGGACCATGCAGGAATGGAAGAATTGATGTGTGGGTGTAGGGATAGGTAAGGATGGGTCATAAATATATAGATGAGTTGGAGATTTGGCGGATGGAGAGAAGATTGGGAAAGGCATAGAGGGGCTAGGAGGTGGTGAGTTGGAGGAAGGGCAGGGTTGGCAAATGTATGGAGAAGCTGGCCAATGGGTGGAGGGGTTGTGAGCAGATGGATGGAGGAATTTGGAAGCTAAGTGGAGAGCGATGCACAGAGGGAGGGAATATCAGTTGGGGAAGAGGTTGGCAGAGATGAGGGCTGAATCAAGAATGCAGGGGGTGGCAGATGGGTAACAGAGATGGTGGAGGCTGAAGGAATCGGTGGAGAGGTAGGGACGTTGGTCAATGAAGAAGGATGGGTGGGTAGAAGAGAGGTTGGCAGTTGAGTAGAGCAGTTGATGGATGGATGAGGGGTGGGCTGACTCATGGAGCTTTTGATATTTGGTGGTTTGGCAGAAGGGTTGAGGTGGGTCAATGAAGGGCGGTGGCTCAGTGGAGGAGACATCAGATGGGAGAAAGTATTGGCAGATGGGAAGAAGGATTGGCAAAGAGGTAGAGAAAATGGCAGATGAGCAAAATATTCAGTGGCAAGATGGAGAGGTTGTTAGAAGGAGGGCTTTTATCTGAATGATGGACACGTTAACTTTGTGGTCCAGACTTCAGTCTGAAAAGACTTCCCTTTATCTCTTGGGACCTCAGACATCTTTTGTCTGTGGGAGTCCGAGGAAGGCCTTTTCCGGGTGGCAGAAACCTTCAGGGGTCAGCTCGGTGTGTGGTGGTGACCATTCTCCTTCCTTGTGTCTGCCCACCCCTCCAGCAGCCAAGCTCTCTCCTGGCTCCTAAACCTCAAGTTGGGCAAGCTTTCTGTAATTATCCCTGAATATTAGCCCCAGAGGTGGGGCAGGTGGGGCTGGGAAGAAAGAAGCTGACTCAGAGGCCCTGTCTTTGAAAGGTGCATCCAGCACGGCCAGTGTCCCTTGTGCCAGGCCAGGAATACTGTGGCCCCTCTCTCCCCACCTGGTGTCACGGGTGCCCCTCACCCCCCGCTGCCTTCTCAGGGAGCTTGGGTCCAGGAGGAAGTGTGAGTTAGATAGGCTCCTGACTGGCATGTCTCCCTCTGTCCCTCTGTCTCTCCCTTTTTCTTTCTCTGTCTTGGTCTCTGGCTTGAACTCTTTTTTTTTTTTTTTTTAAAGTAGATTACAGAGAAGAGTTTTTCTTGAAAGTATTTGTCCTTTTCTTCCTTATCCTCTTAAACAGATAGGTACATCAGGATTTAGCTTTTTTTTTTTTTTCTTTTAATTTATCTGAGAGAGAGAGCATGAGAGGGGAGAAGGTCAGAGGGAGAAGCAGACTCCCCATGGAGCTGGGAGCCCGATGTGGGACTCGATCCTGAGACTCCAGGATCAGGACCTGAGCCGAAGGCAGTCGCCCAACCAACTGAGCCACCCAGGCGCCCCTGGCTTGAACTCTTTGCTCCATTCTCCCTCCTGTACTCTTTCCTTTCTCCAGCTTTATCACTCTTTCTGTCCCTGTTGCTGTCCTTCTATTCTGTTTTCTATTTCTTCTGTTTCTGACTCCTTCTCTGTTTTCTCTTCTGCCTTCTCCCTCCCTCTCTGTCTCTTCAGTACTTGTCTTTGCTGTTTTGTTCCTTTCCCCTTGGTCATGCTCTCCACCTGATCTGTCCTCTTCCTGTGTCGTCTCCTGCCCGCCTTCCTGCGCCTCTCTCATGGGCAGGCCTCTGCACCTGTTCCCGTGGGGGCTCCGTCTCTCATCTCTATGTGCCCTGTACACAAAAGCAGAATGGTTTTGAAGGGGGTGCTCTTCTGGACTTTGTGTTACGTTCTCCCAAGAAAGCATTTTCCCTTCTCCTATTGGTTTGTGATGAAATGGTGTAATGATCCCACAGGAACTCTGGCCAGAACTGGAAGGGAAAAAGTGAAGGGGAGACAGTGGCCACTTGCTTTCTGCAGGTGGCAAACCTTGGCCAAGGAAGACCCTTCCCCCAGAGCACTGGCGGGGGTGGGTGGTCGAGTGCGATCAGGGCACAGACACAGGTGAGAACCCAGTGTTGACTATCTCATGGGGCCACAAATATCATGTGGTGGAGAGCCCTTTGGAGTTCCAGAGGCCTGGGTTCAAGTCCCATCCCCCTCCCCCTGCCCTGGCTGTAGGATCTTGGACAAATGGCTTAGCCTCTCTGATCCTCATTTTGTCCATCTCTAAAATAGGATCAACAAGACCTTCCTCATGGGTGGTTGTGGAAATTAAATGAGAATGTGAAAAGAAAAGCCCCTAAGTTTTAAGCAGAGAAGGCAAACCACTAAGAGTGAGAGACATGAAGCAAGAAATTGAGGATTTGGTCCCAGACGATGGTTGGAGCGGAGTAAACAGTCTCCGGGAGGTTGTCCCATCGATGTTTGAAGTCGACAGGGAAGGACAGCCGTAAGCAGAGAGCAGGGACAAGCGGAATCCTAGCTGGAACACACCGGGACGTGTGGGTCCCCAACTTCAATGACACAAGTGACATCCTGCAGAGGCTGGATGCCATGTGTCACAGAGCTCAACGTGCTCCAGGCCTAAAACTTGCAGGTGCTGCCCCACGTCACCGAGGTGAACCTGCAGACCAGCAACAATGTGCCTGCGCCCGGACCCTGCAGACCTTCTGGGCTTCTACAGACTCTGCCCGCTGCTTCTCTTCCACCGCCCACATCTCACACAAGAGGTCGCCGAAGCTAACTCCAAGCTAGGCAGGGAGGGGTTAAACTTAGTCCCAGTTCAGCTACAATCACTCTGTGGAAGCCTGTCACAGCACCCCCACCAGCCAGGAGCTATTGGCTTCCGGTAGCTGTTCTTGTTTACATCACCTAGTGTGAGTTTTGGGCCCGAAGATGATTTCTTTTGTTGCCAAAGTGATTTAGAACTTTAGGGTAAAGGTGATACTTAAACAATTTTTTCCTTTTTTAAAAAAATTAACATATGTATTATTTGTTTCAGGGGTACAGGTCTGTGATCCATCAGTCTTACACACTTCACAGCACTCACCATAGCCCATACCCTCCTCAATGTCCATCCACCAGCCACCCCGTCCCTCCCACCCCATCCACTCCAGCAAATTTCAGTTTGTTTCCTGAGATTAATAAGAGTCTCTTGTGATTTGTCTCCCTCTCTGGTTTGGTCTTGTTTCACTTTCCCCTCCTTTCCCCTATGATCCTCTGTCTTGTTTCTAAAGGTTAAAGATACTATTTTAACATAAGCTTTTGCTTTATGTGTTTTTAAAGCTCACCAAGGGTTTTTAACGCACAACTGGGCATGGGGGCCATTCGTCCATGTGCGAAGTGAGTGGGAAGGCTGGGGTTCACGTGGGGCTGGCAGGTGTCGCGAGAGACCCAAGGTTGCAAAATGGTAAGTGATGGCTCTTCCATCTGATGACAAGCCCGTGCTTCTGCTCTATCACACTGGACCTTGACAGGACAAGGCAGGGGGGTGGGGACTTTGGTGAGCTTATGTCCCTCTCACTGGGAAGAGACCTGTGGACCAGCCCGTTGCCATCTCTCTGGAGACTCTGCTCTGCTTTCCCTCTACTGCCGGCAGGAGCTCTTTAGCCCTGGGGCTGTGGCTGGGCTAACCCACTTCCCAGTGGCCAGTCCAGGAACTGGAGATGGGAAAACAGTTGCCATGTGCAGCAGTGGCCTTTGGCTTGTCCTGTTCTTGCACAGCCCAGGAAGAGCGGCTTGCTATGGAGAAGCAACTGTCCACCCAAGGGCTATATTTCCTAGGTCCTCTGGCACAAGGTGGGGCTGACCACAAGTCCTTGCTGATGGCACAGGAGCGGGAACGATGACTATGGCAGAGAGGGAGCAGAATCCTCACCAACCAAGAACACCTGGGTTGCGCAGTTACCCGGTGGGATACAAACTTTCCGTGCAACAAGCCATGGGAGTTTTGGAGTTGGTTATGACATCTAGCATCAGAGCAACCCAATGGTCCTCAAACTGTGGACCCTGGGCCAGCAGCCCGGCATTGCCTGGGAACACGTTAGCAATGCAGGCTGTCGGGTACCACCCTGGAGTTCCTTAATCTGAAAACTCCTGGGGTGGGGGGCGGGGGGAGGGGGGAGTGCCCTGTCTGTCCTCTGCGTTTCAATAAGCCCCCAGGGGATTCTAATGAGTTTGAAAGTTTGAACCCCCTTTTCCCAACCTATACACTTTTCGTTCTTAGCTCCTAAATGGAGACCCAGGACCGCTCAGGTGGCTTTATGTGTCCCCCCCAACCCCACCATCCTCACCCCTCCCACCCTTGCCTCCCAGAGACCTCTCACAGAAGAGAGGAGGGACTCATGTTCTAACTCTTGAAATGAAGGCAGCACAGGCAAGTGGCTTTCTCCTGAGACAACTCAGGATAATTCTTCTCATTGCTTTATTCTCTCGACCGTCAGAGATGCGTTGGACATTAAGACGATGGACAGTCTTCACTTGGGGAGACACACGATACAGTTTGGACCAACAGCCTGGCAAGCAGGTGTCAGTATCCAGACAGTTTTCAAGAAACAAAAACCGAGCCTCAGGGGTGCTGATGAGCAGTGCGACGTTGGGCACTGTTATTCCTTTCGTGTCTGCTCGTTCCAGACAGTTGGTCTCTTGCAGCCAGAACTCACCAACTGCAATCTCTTTGCACCTGGGGAAGAATCCCATCAGGCATCCAGGCCATTCAGGGAAAATTGGCTTGTCCTACTTTTCTGAATATTCTAGACGCAGGCATATGTCTGCACCCATGAGTTCAAGACATCCTGGAAAGGTGACGGAATGAGTTCGCTACTTAATGGGCATTTGGTAACTGGGTAACTTGCTTGCATACCTCATCTAACTTTGCACATCTAGAAACTTCTTGTTTTCTTACACTCAGAGAAAACACTTTGGGGATTGCTGCAATTGTTTGTGGAGGAAAAACAAGTGAGCATGGTCCTTGCAGGCTGTGGGTCTCCAATGGGAACTTGCATCAGAATCCCCTGCAGGGCTTGTTAAAACATGGATTGCCGGGACACCTCCTACCCCCCACCTGCCAGAGCTTCTTGAGCCCGAATTTTGCACTTCTAACCATTTCCTAGGAGCTGCTGCTGGTGGGTAGTTGGGTAACCATACTTGGAGAGCTCCCGGGTTTGAGTAATGCTAACTGCTAGAGCACACAAACACCCCAGTATCAGTGGTGGGCACTGCGGAAGTGCATTTGCCACTCATTAAGAGGGCAGCAGTTGACTGTGTTGTGGTATTGCATAGGCTACAGCTCTTGGGAAGAATCAGATATGAATGCGATGTTCAATCTGTTGGCTGAGAAAAGCGATTTGGAATCTACATAATGGGATCCCATTTTTTTTTTTTTTGGTCGAAACAAAAGCAGAAAACAAAATGAAACAATCCATTTCCCCACACCCCAAACCCTGAGTGTGTTTGATAAATATAGTAAAAAGTACATAGGACTGCACCAGGTTATTAACATAGAGCTTCCTCTGAAAGTTAGGGGAGAGCATTAGCTTTCTAATCATATTCCTGTGTTACTGAAGAGGATGTGATTTTTAGTATAACATTAAAAGGTAACAAAATAATGAAAGGGCTCCACTCATAAAGGGCTGGATTTGAGCCTGCCGTGTTTTTCTGCCGTGTGGCCCCGTGCAGGATATGTGGGCTGCATTTCTCCCATTTTGGACCATGGGCTCCTGGAACTCATGACAGTTTCGATGAATGAACGATCATGTTAGTTATGATAGCAGAAACTGCTCTTGGGACTGGGAACTGCCCATGGGAGCAAACCACCTGGGAGGCTCCCGATGGGGCTGTTTGGAGGGTGCACCTACTCCAGGGTGTTCTCCAGGATGCCCTGGCTGTCGAAGGCTGACTATGCTCCAGGATCTTCTCTTTCTGGGTTCAAGCCTTTGGTGGATCCCAGAGATTCATTCCCGAAGCTGCTGGTAGATGGCAGGGGCTTCAGCATGGACGGGCAGAGAAGGATTTCTCCTGGATGGCTCAAGTGGAGATCAGACTTCATTACACACTGTGCTCGGAGTCCCAGGACCTGAGGCATTAGATCCTGGGGAAGTCAAGGCAGCATTTGAGACTCTGCACTCCCAGGTGGCAGTCTGAACCTCACTGGTAAGTGGCCAGGCCAGTCCTAATGGGGGAACTGGAGCTCTGGCTCCTCAAGGTGGGGAGTGAGGACCATTGTCTCCAGACTGGCAGGGATGGTGGCAGAGCTCACTTACTAACACCACTGGGCTGGCCTGGGAGGCTCCTGGGTACGGTGACCTATGGCCATTGTGTTGGGGTCTCAGCTAGCCCTCCTGGCTGCCATGCCTGGGGTCTGCTCCCTCCCCACCTGGGGAGAACTGGGTGGGACAGAGCAGCTTGAGAGCCACTTGCATTTATCCAGTGGGAACATGGGAGGTCAACCCCATGTGGGGGGCAATGGCAGAGAGGGAGCACCTCTGGGAAAATCTCTGGGGAAAGGATCCCATCTGTGAGGTTGGGATGGGAAGTCCCTTATGGGCATCCAACCCAGGAACAACTTGATTCAACACTTGGTACAGGGGAGTGAGCCCTGAAGAGGAAATCTGGATCCCATTTCTGCCACTTGCTGGTTGTGTGACCATATGCCTGTCTTTCTGCTTAGCTGAAATGTTACAGATATTAGCTGATTTCATCTTCCTAACAGTTTTCTGCACACTCGCTGTCAACATCCTCCCTCGTCATATTTGCCCATGGGGACACAGCTCCGAAGATGTCAGGGTGAGCCACCATGGGAGGCATACCTGGTCCCAGGCTCTGGGCTGATACTCTCTTTACTGATATTCTCATACCTTCTTCCTTAACGTCTCTGAACTCCACTCCGGGCTTTGCCTGTCAGATGGATTTGTATTAGTCTGGTTCCATCCAAGAAATGGGAATTGCTTTAGGTATTCCCAACAGAGGGAATTTAATACAGGGAACCCATCACACAGGGGACTGGAGAGACAGAGAAGCACCTCAGGTGCAAGTAAGGGCAAGAAGCTGCTGCCGCCCTTAGGGCCGGAGGAGCAAAGCAGGAGGGACTGAGATAACATCTCAGCAGAAGCAAAAACCATGGTAGTTTATGCCCAGAAGAAGGGGTGCCATGGCGGAGATGGGATCCCTCTCCGAGACGCCCCAGGGAGCAGGAAGAAGGGAGGGGCATACCGTGGTCCCCCCCCCGCCCCAGCTTCCTCTAGTGTTTCCTATTGGTCGAAACTACTAGGAAGCCAGGGGACACAGTACCCGGTATCCCAGGTGAAGGTGGTTCCCAGAGCAGGGCAGAAGAAGGGCAGGGAACGGATCTGAGATCGGATGGGCAGTTGGCTAGTTCCGGGTTCAGGGTCGGTGGGAGCACTAAAGAAGGGCCATGCGGAGCAGGGGATGACATCAGGTGGGGCACAGTGTGTGGGACCGACTTGGCTGCCACTGTCAGGGGGTGATGGGTGAAGAGAGGGTGTTTGGTTCCATGGCTGTTGAACCTTCTGGAGGCCTAGAAGAGCTATTTGAATGAGACACAGAAGGAGGGCGGTCAGCTCCATGGCCAGCAGGGAACTTGCCCATATCCCTGACGGGCTGACATCTTCCCAGATTCTGCTCCAGTCCTTTAGGCTGTCCCTATACTCTGTCTGCTGCTGCCTCCCAAGTGTGCCTAGGGGACCCCTGGCAGATTCGGCCTGCCCTGTCTTCTTCCAGCTGGGGTGGGTGCCTGGCTGGCACACAAGGAGAAGGAACCAAAGAAGGCACAACGTCTGGGTCTAAGACTCAGATATTCCAGAAATTCCTCTGAGATGTCTGGGGTAGGGACTGGGCGTGTGTGCTGTTCTCTGCTTGCATCTTTGCATGGCAATGTTCACACCAACAGCAGAGCTGCTAAAATTTGTCTCAAACCAATCAGGTCCCTCTATGACCTCCCTCTCCCCAACCTTCCCTCCATCCTCCCCTCCTTTTCTCTTTTCCTCCTTCCCCTTCTTTTATTTTGTCTTCAATAATCTTCGATCATTTATTATCCACCGGGTATTCTGCTCCATAAATGTGAGTAAGGTAGCTTTAAAAAAAGTACATATAGTTTTGAAATTTAGAAACCTGTTTCTAAATAGCTCATGGCTCAAATGAGAAATCATAAAGCATGTAACATAGTTGCGATTTAGAACTGGAGAGTAATGAAAATACTATGTATCAAAACTTGCAGAATGTACCTGAGCAGTATTTGGAGGGATATTTATGGCTTTTAAGCTCATCATGAGCTTAAGATAGGAAAAAATAATAGATTAAACCCCAAAAGGTTTAGTAACAGAGGAAGGAAGCAACATAAGAGCAAAAATTAGTAATATACACAGATAATATTGGGGAGGATCAACACATCACAAGTTGATTCTGCAAAAACAAGAAAGGAAAAAGAGAGGCTGATTTCCTACACAGCAGACAGGCATTCCAAGAAACAAAAGACTATGTGAATCAGTTTATAGTAAGATATTGGACCTCTTTTTGAAGGGGATACTTTTCAGAAAAATATAATTTACCAAAAATATAATTTACCAAAACTTAAGAAAAAAAAGGCCAATTGATCTATAGTCATCATCTTATTATCCCAGATAAAATACGTAGTTTCTATTTCATGAATAAGGAAACAGAAAGTCTGAGAGTAAAGAAAGTTGCCTACGATCCTATGGGCGGGGAGTGATGGAGGCAGAGGCCAGTCTGGGCGCCAGGCTTCTCTCTCTGGCAGCAAGGGCTGGTCTACCCTGTGGCCTCTCCTGGGAAATTCCCCAGAGTTGCCTGCTCCTAGGGTTGCTTAGTGACTGGATACTTCTAACATACCTCTAGGAGGGCATTTGGCTCCTGAATTTTCCCTGAATGTTTCACCATCTCCAATTAGTGGACATGCACAGCAGCCATGCTCTGCCTCCCAATCTTTCAATACTGCCCAGCTAGAAGCAGTAGGGCTGAGCAGCCTGCTCTGAGGCCTGAGGCCCTTTGACTCACCACCTCCCTGGCCCCAGGATGCTCAGAGCCTGACTCGATGCCCACAGCCACAGCCCAGACCTCGGAGCCAGGTCGCCTCTGGTAGAAAGCAGGTGGCAGCTTGCCTGGGAGTCTGGGTGGGTGACAGACTCCCACGGTCAGAAGACTGTAAGGAGCCTGCCTCCTGTGATCAGAACTGTGGGATTGGTGGTGGTGGGGGGGCGGGTGTTTGAAGATCCAATGGTGCGCCTTCACCTTGATAACTCTTGAGAACTGCTGTCCTTCATCTCTGTTTCTCATTCTTTCATTTCTTCTATTGAGAATATCACCCAGCCAGCCCTCCTTGGGGGTCTGGTGGTGTTGCCAGGGACAGGGCCCTGCCATCTCTGGCCACGTGACTCAAGCCAACCAGCTCTTCCCTTACTTTTGATATATGGGTATATATACCTCTCAGTTTGCTAAGTAGGAATGATGTAAGCCTGGAGTTTTGGGGGGCATCCCCATCTGCCTCTGTGTCATGACAGTCAGGGAAGAAAACAAGGGAGTGCATAGAGATCATAACGCTGGGAGCAAAGTAGGGACACTTGATAGCGGTCTCCAAGTTCCTGGATGCAGATGTGCCTGCAGTCCAGTTTTCTTGCTTCTCTTGGGGAGTGGGAGACAATATGGTCTCTTTGTTCTGAAATTTGTGGGAGTTAGGCTTTTGTCTTTTGAAACCCAAAGAACCCTGACTAACACAGTTTGTCTTGGCTTCTTGTTCTCTCTCTGTCCCTTTTGAGTGGTGACTCACCTCCCCACACCTTACAGCTCCCCCCAGATCCTCCACTCAGGGAATGGGCTGCAGCGTGTCCAACTTGCTGCCTCAAGTGGAACGCCTGGCCTACTTCTGAATGTTGCCATGACTGATGTGGTGGTAAGGGAACAGGACAGAGACCCTGCAGGCGTGGGGAACCCATGAAACCTATCTGCTCCCTGAAGACTCCTGTCAAGAAATAGTAACCACGGCTAACACTGGGGGAATCAGAAACGATGCTTCGAGCTCGGAAGATTTTAGCATTCTTGCAGTGACTTTATACCTGGGTTCTACTCTCTCTCTTATTTGGCAGACGAGGGTCCTGGAGCTCATGCTGCTTGCCTGAGGTTCCACAGGTATGAAGGGCTGAGGCCAGATTTTGAACGGAGGGATTTTATTTCATAGTCCCAATTCGTAATCACTCTCTTGACTTCATTATGTCTGTGTTCTGGAATTCGGTGGGGGTCTTTTTTTCAAAATAAATTGCCATATCCTTTACATTGTTTTCTCAATGTCAAGGCACTTGAATCAACAGGTTGAATCCATTTTTGTCTGTTTGTTTGTTTGGGGAGGAAGGGATTCCATAAGAAATGTCTTAAGTTAAAGTAGGAAACTAAAGCAAACCCCAACTCCCCCTCCCCACACAATGCTTTCCATCACTGTCAGTTATCCCTGTAAAGCAAAGTCATGATGTTCTTTTTATAAAAGGAGGAGCCTTTGTAGCTCTCCTCTGCATGGAAGTTAAAGGCAAAAGTCCATCATCTGACTTTCAAAGCCCTCTGCAGCCTGGTCCCAGCCACTTAACCCAAATTCTCTAGACTACGCTCCTTTCCTGGAGGCAGCTTCCCCCTGTACCTATGAAATTCCAGCTCAGGGGCCTTGCTAGGGGTCCTGGCGACATGTTCCCATACTCATAGTTGCTGCCAAATTCGCAAAAGTGAGATATTTTCTAACAGAGATAGGTTAAAGCCACTGACTGTTTTCTTTGGCTTCGCTACTATCCCTCCAACTCTTTTTACTGTCCCAGTGGCTCCAGGGTCTCTGCCAAGAGCAGGTCGAGCTGGGAACGCACTCAGCTTGGGTTTACAGTGATGTGACTTGCAGTTGCTCCCATGTATTGTTAAGCAATCCCTCATCATCCTGGTATAGAAGTCGCCTCCAGGGAAACTCGTACCACCTCCTGGGCCGACTCAAACGTGACACGTGATGTGTTGTGACACGAAGATTCAGGGCCAGTGGCTGTGTCATGGCATGAACGTGTCCTGTGGTGCCCCAAGTATGGAGGAGAAACCAAGTAGACATGTGCAGAGCCAGAAGCTCATCTCTGGGAAATTCTCACAAGTCTCAGAGTCCAAATACGAGAAAACCCAATAACAGGCTTTGCCAAATGTTCTAATGATCCTAAAAACAGAGGGGATATTAACAAAGAGTTAGGCAACAGGAGGACATTTTCTCAATGATCAATAATAAAAAACAAAACTTGACCCACCATCGATATTAAAAAAGAAATTGTGATATTGACAAGTGTAAGAGACAAAGAGAACGGAGGCAAAATGCGCAGGGGAAAGAGGGTTACTGATGTCCATCAAGCTGTCAGTGAACACACAACATGGCCATTTTTCTGGATACTGCCATGTTTGTGGTATTTGTCAACTTTTAAGACTTGCAATTCGTTATTTCTTTTCTCATTCTGAACGAATATTCCTTTTGTACCCAAATTTTTATATATTTATTTTAAAAAGCATCTTTCTTGTGGTGTAAGTCGTATACAAATACCTAAAGGCATAGTTTGTGAGTTGTGATGAATGTACACACCCAGGCAACTATCAAGATATATACCATGAGCCCCAAACTTTCCCTCTTCCCCCTTACGTCCACCTCCCTGAGTGTTCCTGCCTCAGGTCACGATTCATCTACTTTCCGTCCTGATGGATTTGGATAGTTCTAGAGTTTCCCATAAACAGAGTCGTGCAGTATCCTTTTGTATCTGGCTTGTTGTGGGGCCGGGGGAGGAAGCACAGGTCTGCCTTGTGCCTCCTTTTGCGTTACTAATAATTTTACGTTTTTTCCTTGACAAAGACCTCCTGATTTGGTGACGCTGGGTCTGGACTTGCTGCTGCCCCCATGTCTAGGTACACCAGGAGGCCCTCTTGGTCCATACACATCCCGTGTACGTGTCTGAGTTCATACCCGAACTCTCTGCTCCCTCTGCTAGAATGCCTGCCCTCCTGTTCCACTCAGTGGGGGCCCAGGTTAAATGCCTCCTACCTTCTGGATTCTCTCAGTCAGAACCCAAACACTTCTTTCTCCGCCCCGGGAAGCACTGGCTTAGACTTCTTGTTACTGCTCACGTGATTGTCGCATACTGGAATCAGCTTAGTTTTGTTTTGTTTTTCTGGCTGTCTGGGATCTGAGGTTTCTGGTGTAGATGTTGTGTAGTGGGTAGTGTGTGACACTCCTCTCCGGCCCCGGCTCATCCTAAGTTGGCAGATGGCCCAATTCATAGCAACCAATGTTGGTCAGAAATGAAAAGAAAAAAAATAAGGGTAACTCTTCGTCTGGGGCTATAGAAACAAGACACACAATGATAGCCATTTCTCCTTGGTTTCTTGCTCTGGATTTAGCAGGATCTGGGTGCGTGCTGTTCTTCTAAAGGGGCCAGAGTGATCCTGTGGGGAACCTCAAAGGATACTCTGAGCTACGTCCCTGCTCTGGGACTGCAGTGGGTTGAATAGTATCTTCCCCAAAAGAGAGGTTTCAAGTCCTAATCTCCAGAGCCTGTGAATAGGCCCTTCTTTGGAAATAGGGTCTTTTCAGATGTAATTAAGGCCAGGATTTTGGGTGAGATCATCCTGGATTTGGATAGGTCACGGAGCCAGTGACAGAAAAGGAGAAGACACGCAGAGACACAGGAAGAAAGCCATGTGAACACGGAGGCAAAGATTGGCTAAGAGATGGCAGCAGCCACCGGAAGCAGGAAGAGGCAGGGAAGGATCCTTGGCTGGAGCCCTCTGGGGGGAGCACCGCCCTGCAGGCACCTTGTTTCTAGACTTCTGGCCTCCAGAACTGGGAGAGGATAAATGTGTGTTGTAAGCCTCTGCGTTTGTGCCGAGTTGCTGCAGCAGCCTTAGACACTAACACAGGCTGGTCAGTTTGAAAGGATTGCATATCCGAATGGATGTACGCCAGCTGAGATGTGGTAGGAACCTCCTGGAGCTGTAGTCCCAGGTTTGTTACGAAGAATCCAACTCCCAGAGAACTCTGTGACTGTTTCAAGTGATCCAGACAGCAGGATGCTGCTTTTTCTTTTGTTTGTTTGTTTGTTTTTGGAAATGATTTAAATTACTGAAACAGTGGAACAATCCAAATGAAATAAGAAGTCATCATTTTCATCCATTAAAGTGACAAATAGAGGGGTGCCTGGGTGGCTCTGTGGGTTAAGTGTCTGCCTTGGGCTCAGGTCATGATGCCAGGGTCCTGGGATGGAGCCCTGCATGGCATCGAGCTCCCTGCTCAGCGGGGAGTCTGCTTCTCCCCCTCCCTCTCCCATTCCCCCTGCTCACAAAAAGGGCAATAAAAACATTAGTCAGTATGATCCTGATTTACTTAAAAAATATGCATATAAAACTGGAAATTTCATGGTTATTTTTGAGTACTGAGACTGAAGCTGGTTTTATTTTTCTGTCCATACCCATTTTTGAGGGGAGGAAAAAAAAAAGCAGTATTTTAGTAATCAGGAGAAACAGCAAATAGAATTTTAAATAGTACTAAAGGTTTTGATTTTATTATGGTCTGTTAGGGCTTATAGACAAAAAAACCTGGGCTCAAGATTCAAAGGGCACTTAGAATTAAATTATATATGCATATGTATATGTATATGTGTGTGTGTGTGTGTATATATATATATATATATATATATATATATATATATATGGAGTCTTCTCCTTGCTAGGTGTGCAAGGGGAACTCAACTTCCAAGTGGCCACTGTAGGAGGGGCCAGGGCTGGCGGTTGGACCCAGGACACCAGCAAGAGCTAGTTCCTCTTCCTTCCCTGCAGCTTGGCCAGATCTCAGGGAGGTGGTGGGCAGGTCACCTCCCCGGGGTTCCTCAGCCTTTGTTGCTCCTCTGCAGGCTTGGGGACACTTGGGAGCATTTGAGATGTCCTTAGAGTGACAAGACATCCCAATTTCTCCAGGGATAGTCCTAGTATAATTGTGATTCCTAGTGTATTCATTAATAGTGTCCATTTTGACTCTCTGATTTGGAAGACAAATTAAACCACCACTAGAGTTTTAGTCCAAATGCGAATTATAGTATCTTATTCATAATACAAAAACAATACTTGTTGTTACCATTTATTGAATATACACGCCATGTGCCAGATCTCATGTATAGATTTAGTTAATTTTTACAAACTTTTAGTCACCAGATTCTAGTCAGTATCTCACAGACACCTCAGTCAACATGACCCCAAGTCACACCATCCTGCTCTCTTCCCCTCCTAGCTCCTCTGTGTGGGTCTTCTCTCCCAGGGCATGGAACCACCATATTTCTGGTTGCCCAAGTTGGAAATGTGATGTCATCCTTGGTCATTCTTTCTCCCTTCCATCCACTTCTAATCAGCCTCCAGGTCCCAGTGATTCTATCTGCTTAATATCATACTGTACTATAGCCACACTGACCTGTCTATTCTAAGAACTCTTCATGGTGGTTTCGATCTCAGGGTACATGCTATTTCCTTGCCTACTTCTGCAAAATTAACTCCTACATTTTATAGTTCTCAGGTCACTCATAACTTGATCCCAATTCCACTAGGGTTACCCCATTAAAAAGACCAGATGAGGCATCATATTTCTTTTGTGGCATTTGCGTGGTTACTTGGATGCTGTTTGTGGACCCCCTAAATTGTGAGCTTGTGAAAGTAGGAATCTTGGCTGTCTTGTTTCCTGCAGAATTCCTGGGTTTTAGCATAACATCTGGCAAATGGAAGTTTCTCAGCAAGCATTGAAAGAAAATGTGCTTGAATGTATCTAGTTTTCTTCATTCCTCTGCTCCTGCTGCTGTCCAGGCACCTGGCTCTTTGCAGTGGCCTCTTGTTTACGTATTACTTCTCCTCCAATCCATTCTCCACCAAGGAAGATCTCATAAGCTAGACTGTGTCATTCCCATACTTAGAATCTTCAGTGGTTCCCTGTTATTGCTGGGATAATGCCCGAATTCCCAAACACAGGCTTTTTGTTTTGACCCCAGTGGACCCTGAACTCTGTGGCTGGGCCAGGTGTCTCTTATCTCTGGGTCTTTGCAAAGGAATATACACTTCCACCCTATGCATTCCTAGCCAATTCCTACTCTTCCAGATCTCATGCCTCTCCACCCCCGGGGGACTTCCCTCCATGCTCAGGTAGGGTCAGACTCCTCCTCGGTACTCACACAGCTCTCCAACACCTGGGTGATCACAGGTTATTGTGTTTAATTTGTTTTTATATGTACTTTTTTCCATCAAAGACCTTGGGTCTGGTGTATTCAAGCTATATTCAAGTTTTGCTGTATTCAGATTTCTAGCACAATCTTCATGGCATTGGAAAAAACAAAATAATATTTGTGAAATGAATGAAATTATCCCTGTTTTAATGGTAAGAAATTTCAGGAAAGAAAGGGGAAATCCCTTTAATGCCATACAGCTGAGCACAGGTTTCAAACCCAGGACAGTGCCATACTGTTATAGACTGAATTGTGATTCCCCTTCTTCCTGCCCAACCCACCCTCACTACCTCCCCCTGCCCTCAAATTTATATGTTGATGTCTTAACACTCCAGTACATCAGAATGTGACTGTATTTGGAGATGGGGCCTTTAAAGAGGCAGTTAAGTTAAAATGAGGTCATTAGGGTGACCCTAACCCAATATGACTGGTGTGTTTATAAGAAGAGGAGATTAGGGCACAGATGCACACAGAGGGAAGTTCCATGTAAGGACACAGGTAGAAGACAACTACCTATGAGCCAAAAAAAAAAAAAAAAAAAAAAAAGAGCCTTGGAAGGAACCAGCCATGCCAACACCTTGGTCTTAGATGTCTAACCTTTGCAGTTGTGGGAGAAAATAAATTTCTGCTTAAGCCACCTAAATTGTAGTACTTTGTCCTGATTGCCCTTGCAAACTAGTACACATGGTTAAGAATTTCCCACTACACTGTATTTTAACTGTCCAGAGCAGGGCTGTCCAACAGAAAAATACTGTGTGTCACGTATGTAATTTAAAATTTTTGTAGTAGCTGTATTACCTAGGTTCAAGAAAGGAGATGAATTTAATTTTAGTAATATTTTAATTTAACCTAATAAATATTAAACATGATCAGTTTAACATACATTGTATGTGAGATATTATTAGTAAAAGAGTTTGCATTCCTTTTTCATACCAAGTGTTTGTAATCTGGTATGTATTTTGTGCTTAGAGTACGTATCAGTTCAGAGCAGCTACATTTCTTGCACTTAAACACCACACATGGTGAGTCTAGTGCGTCTCACGCACGTGAGTCTCTTGCGTCTCTTGGATGACTGTCACTGCCCAGCTGGAACTCAAAGCCTCTCTGGCCCAATGCAGGTCCGGTCACCTCAGCCTGTTGCTCACTGCTGGCTCCTGACTCCTGGAGCTGATGATCTGGGAATCTAGAAGGCCACCCCAGGCAGGGACCCACTATGCTGCCTAGCCTGTCCCCTGTCCCTTGAACTTCCTACTATGCTAGGAACAGAGAACTCCCCTCACAGGAGGGGTGCAGCAGCTGCAAAAACAGAGAATCAGGGCATCAGGTAGTTATCCTCAGACCTATTGGCCACCCTGGTGGTTTTCTTGAGGACATCCTTGAACACACTGTGGCTCAGTAGTTGAGAATGTGGTTTCAGGTATCAGACAGATTGCTTAATTTTTTTTTAATTTTTATTTTTTTATAAACATATTTTTATCCCCAGGGGTACACATGTCTGTGAATCGCTAGGTTTACACACTTCACAGCACTCACCATAGCACATACCCTCCCCAATGTCCATTACCCCACCCCCCTTCCCGACCCCCTCCCCACAGCAACCCTCAGTTTGTTTTGTGAGATTAAGAGTCACTTATGGTTTGTCTCCCTCCCAATCCCATCTTGTTTCTTTTCTTCTTTTTCTACCCCCCTAGTCCCCCATGTTGCAGATTGCTTAATTTTTTAAAAAAAGATTTATTTATTTATTTGGGAGAGACAGAAGGAGGAGGGGCAGAGGAAGAGAGGGAGCGAATTCTCAAGTAGACTCCCTGCTAAGCATGGAGCCCAATGTGGGGCTTAATCCAAAGACCCCGAAATCATGACCGGAGCCCAAGTCAAGAGTCAGCCGTTTAGCTGACTGAAGCCCCCCAGGAGCCCCAGAAAGACTGCTTTTTATCTTGCTCTGCCAGTTGCTAACTCCTATTTTGGATGCTACTTTCACTTCTCTGGGCCTTTTCTTTAAAATAAAGATGATAGGGGCTCCTGGGTGGCTCAGTGGGTTAAGCCTCTGCCTTTGGCTTGGGTCATTGTCTCAGGGTCCTGGGATCGAGCCTCACATCGGGCTCTCTGCTCAGCAGGGAGCCTGCTTCCCCCTCTCTCTCTGCCTGCCTCTCTGCCTACTCGTGATCTCTTTCTTTCTATCAAATAAATAAATAAAATCTTAAAATAAAATAAAATAAAATAAGGATGATAGCAATGGTGTCTATATTATCAGGCTCTGTAATATAGTTCTGATGTAGTTTACGACTGTATAGTGCTTATACCCTAGAGAGTGTCTAGCACGTTGCCTAGTTCATGGGAAGCTGTCAGTCAATGATGGGAAAGAACCAAGCACACCAGTCTGGGTCAAGCACCAGGAATCTGTTCCATCATTGTTTGCAGTTGTAATGACAGAAGCCCGCTTGTATTACAAGTCCTCGATTACAAGGGCTCAGGCTGTTTTACAGAATGCAGCTTGGCCTCAGGGAGGGACTGAAACTAGATATGGAAGATTCTGGAACCTGGAGAGCTCTTCGTTTCTGCCTCTCATCTCTGCTTCAAAGTATGTGCCTCTTCTCTTCTTTTCACACACTGGCATTCTCCTGGCATTCTCAGTTTTTCTGGCCACGTATAGGGTTGATCTCAAGCTTCTTAAGATCTCCTTCTTTCCAGAGACTGGCCTAGAGTGTGTTGGATTTCCACTCTTTGGAGATGGGTGAGATTGGCCTGGTTTGAGTCAGATGTTGACTTCTGTCCTGATCAGCTGTGACCAAGAGGGAGTCATAGAGTACATGCATGACCTTTTTCCCCCCCTTTTAATGTTGTATTTGGTTGGGAGAAATAGAGTTAATGAGATAGAAGAAAGAGGTGAACATGCCTTTGTGAAGAAGATCACATCTTGGTCAGCGAGGTGAATGGAGTTGTAGACTTAGTAAGGAGCAAGAAACTGTACAGTTTGACTCCAAGTTGTGACCACAAGAGAGGTGGGCTTTGGAACGTTTACTCCAAGGTGAAGAATTGAGACCTTGTAGACAGAGGCTCAAATTGTGGATTAATAAGGGAATCATTGAGCCTGTTTTTGTGTATGGTCCATATCTGTCATTCATTCATTCATTCATTCATCCATTCATCCATTCATCCATTCATCCATTCATCCATTCCATACTTTTTGAGTGCACTGGAGATATAATAGTGGACTTGCCGTCGCAGAGCTCACCTTAGCTTTTCCTGTTGGTGTGGTTTTGCACAAGAAAATAAACGGAGTACTTGTAGAGCCCCATTGTTGTCTCACTTTTCCTACTTGAAAGCACCAGTTCAGGGAAAAAACAAAAAACAAAACCCTGGGCCTGAAAATGGTGGAAGTCATCTTCTTCGTGATTTTGGAAAACTGGCTTTCAGTCTGGTCAGCTATGGGAAATTTTTGCTTTGATTCATCGCTCCATCCCCCTTTTTTTTTTTTTCAACCACTGAAGAGTTAAACTCATCCAGAGGAGGCAGCAAAGGAGGTAAGGGAGCGTGACATTGTGATTTATAATGAGAAATATATATTTGGTCTTCATCCCAGTTTCTGACACAGAGCTCCTAAAACCCTTGGAATTTGCTAAGTGATAAGAGCGATAAAAATGTCTTGATATTTATAACAAACCCCTTTCAACCACACCTGAGTTTCTGTTAATGAGGTGACTTTTGGAAAGCCCCTAGGGATAGGGGCTGGTTGCCAAGGGAACCAACCATGTGTTTAGAGAATTGGAACTTTAAGTCACACGCCCTGACCTCCTGTGAAGGGAAAGAGGCTGGAGTATCATATTCAATCACCAATGGCCAATGACTTAATCAACATGCCTATGTAATGAAGCCTCCAAAAAATCCAGAAGGATAGGATTCAAAGGGCTTCCAGGTTGGTGAACATGTGGAGTGCTGGAAGAATGATGTGTTCAGAGAGGGTGTGGGAGCTATGCGCCTCTTTCCACACGCCCTGCCCTATGTGTCTCTTCCATCTGGCTCCTTGGGATTGGGACCTCTTGGAGTATCCTCTTTTTTGATCGTTGAAATCCCCCTTTGAAAGCATTTGTCAGCAAGTAAGTGCACAGATACATGTATTTTATTTGTAGAAGTTATAGGAAAATGGTTCTCTTTCCTTCATAGACACCTCCCATCCAAGTTTTAATTTGAAGGTAACTGAGGCACATGAACCAGAGAAAACTGAATGGATTCAGGGGACCTTTGCAGGATCTTCAGTGGACTTCCCAGGATCTTCAGATCTTTCCAGTGGCCTTCAGATGGTATTTCCAGGATCTTATAAAAACTCTGGAGTAACAGGGGGTGCAGCTGAGTTGGGAAAAACTTTGGGACCCGGAGGCCATGCTTGTCAATCCATTCTGACTCTTTTTAAAAAAAATATTTTTTATTAACATATAATGTATTATTAGCCCCAGAGGTACAGGTCTGTGAATCTCCAGGCTTACATGCTTCACAACACTCACCATAGCACATACCTTCCCCAGTGTCCATAACGGAACCACCCTCTCCCTGTCCCCCTCCCCCCGGCAACCCTCAGTTTGTTTTGTGAGATTAAGAGTCTCTTATGGTTTGTCTCCCTCCAGATCCATTCTGACTCTTGAAGGGAATCTTCTTTCCTGAATGGACTTGAGGACATGATCATCTGGTTTCACTGAAATTATGAACACATTGATCCATTTCCCCCAAAAGAACAGTCAGGACAGGTGAATATAGTTGGTCAATGACTGGGGCAGAATGTTGGCAGAAGGAAGGGATAAGTGCCTCGCTGTGGGCTGAATGTATACTGTGTGCCAGCCAGCATTGTGTCTGTAGAGCAAAGCCTTGTGGGTTCTTGAAGAAACCAGCTGGAACACATCCAGTTTAAAATGGCATCTGGCTAGCTAAAGCTGCCCCTGGGATAGCCTCCCTTGCTTTCCAATTAACCTCTCTAATGAAGATGTAGAAACAGCACAGCCCCACCACCATAAAAGTGGACCCCCTCTCTCCTTATCTCCCTCTTTGCACTGGTTTCCAGACATAGCATCTGCAGCAACTAAAAAATCGCATGGCCATCACTCAAGTCTGTATTGCTTTTCTTGCCATCCTCGAAATATTTTTTGGGAGAATGTGTTTTTTAAATAAAGCAGCAGGGTAGATGGTTGGGGCCATATTACACTGATCCTGGGAAGGATAGACACCCTAGGAGAAGTTATGTGGATTGAGAATGAGGCAAAGAGGATTGAGGATTGAGATGAGGATTGAGACAAAGAGAGACCAGATAGGAGGGTCTGTTGAAGACTATAGATTTTACTGTATTCTCTTGGTTTTGAATGTCAGAAACTAAGGCAGTGGAAGGAGGAGAGGATTTCAGTCAAACAGAATTCTATTAGATAAAAGGCTGAAAAAAATGAATAGCAGATTTAAAAATAAACCCCTTCCCCCAAAACACAAATAAACAAATACCAAATTCTTTATGTAAATGTAGAGTCAAAGAAGTTAAAAAACAATCTTTCTTCAAAGAAAATTCCAGGCTTACATATTTTCACCAGTGAATTCTTTAAAATATTTAAGGAAGAAATAACACTAATCTCATGTAAACTCTTTCTGAAACTAGAGGAAGAAGTAATCCTTCGCAATTCATTTTATAATATTTATGAAGTCATTATACCAAAATCTCACGGAAATTCCAAAAAGAGAAAGGAAGAAAGGCAGAAAGAGAGAAAAGAAACAGAACTACTAAAATCCTGCATGAATATAGGCTAAAAAAATCCTTAGCAAAATATTAGTAAACAAATCCAGCAGTATACAAAAAAGCATAACACATCATGACCAAGCAGGAATTATCCCGGAAATGGAAAGTTGGTTTAGCACTGGCAAATCCAATGGTGTAATCCATTACATATACAGAATTAAGAAGAAACATATACCAAAGAGAAAAGGCATTTGATAAAAATGAACATCTATTCATGATAAAAACTCAGTATACTAAGAATAAAAAAAGAATGTCTCAATCTGTTAAAGTTTATTTATGAAAAAGTTATAGCAAATATTATACTTACTGGCGAAATACTGAACACAATCTCACTAAGACTGTCCTTTCTCACCATTCCTGTCTAACATTGTACTGAAGAAAAAAAAAGCACCCCCCCCAAAAGCATACAGATAGGAAAGAAAAAGGTCAAATTGTATTTATGTTCAGATGTTAAGATTGTTTATGAGGAGAATCCTAAGAAATCGACCCACAACTACTAGAACGAATAAGGGAATTTAAGAAGTTCATAGCATTCAAGGTTAATATACAAAGATCAATTTTATTATTTATATACTAGCACCAAATATTTGGAAAGTGAAGTTTAAAGATCCTTTTGCCAGGCATCAAAACCAAGCCAGAAAAATATACTGAGGATTAAATTTAACAGAATATGTGCAAGACCTCTGTACTGAAAGGCATAAAACATTGCTGAGAGTAATTAAAGAAGACCCAAATCAATGGGTATTTATAGATAAGAAGGCTCAGTGTTGTTAAGATATTAATTCTTCTCAAATTGCCCACTAGATTCAACATAATCATCATAGAAATCCCATAGGGTCTTTCGTGGAAATTGATAAACTGACTAGCATTTATATAGAAATGCAAAGCACTGAGGATATCAAAAGCAATCTTGATACAACAGAGCAAGCTTGGAGGACTTAACACTATCTGACTTTGAGACTCATTTTAAAGTTATGATCATCAGAAGTGTGGTACCGGCCTATAGATTGACAAATGGATCAATGGAACAGAACACAAAGCCCAGAAATAAGCTCAACTGGCCAACTAATTTTAAAAAAATCTTATGAAGTTCTGTATTTTAATTCCAGTATAGTTAAAATACAGTATTGTATTAGTTTCAGGTGTGCAATAGAGTGTGGACAATTGACTAATTTTTGACAGAGGCACCGAAGCAATTCAGTACAGAAAGGAAAGTCTTTCTTTACCTTTCTTTCCCTCCCTCCCTCCGTCCTTCCTTCCCTCTCTTCCGACAGTCTTTCAACTAATGAAACTGGAAGAGTTACTCACAAGGGAGAAAAAAAGGATGTCAATTCCTACTTCATAATGTATACAAACCCACAGACCTTTCAGGAGAAAGCGTAGGAGAATGTCACCGTGACGTAGAGAGAGGCAGTGTTCTTAGCAAGGACTCAGAAAAGAAAAACAAGTAAGTTAGACTTCATCAAAATGTGAACATTTCTACTTGTGACCAGACACTTTTGAGAAAATAAGTAGGCAATCCACAAACCGAGAGAAAACATTAGTAAAACAGATACTTTACAAAGTATCTGGGTATAGAAAGTATCCTAGTATCCAGGATATGGAAAGAACTCCTGGAATTCAGTAAAAAATGAACAAACAAAAACAATCAAAATGGGCAAGGTAATTGGATAGGGATTTCACAAAAGAAGATGAACATGTGGCCCGTGGACATTCAAATCAAAACCACACTGTGATACCCATACATATCCTTTAGAAGATCTAAAATTAAATGTTAATCAGGAATGTGGAACAACTGGAATTTTCATACATTGTGGGTGGGAATTTGGGAAAATCTGACAATTTTTTAATAAATCTAGATGTGTATCTATCTACTCTGTGACCGACAATTGCACACCCAGGTGATTATCCAAGAAAACTGAAAATCCATGTCCACAAAAAAGTTTGTACAAGAATGTCTAGTAGGACAGCATTACAACAGTCAACATCTGAAAACAGCCCAGGGGTTTATCAATAAGAGAATGGATAAACAAGTTATGGTATTTTCATATAATGGAATATTATGCAGCAATAAAAAGGAACAAATCACTGATGCATGCAACAATGTGAATGAATCTCAGAATATTTTGTCATATGAAAGGAACCATACCACCAGTCCATATCTTCTGATTTCATTTGTATGTAGCTCTAAAAAAGGTAAAGCTAATTTATGGTGGGAAAAATATCAGAAGAGTGATTGACTCTGAGAATAGGGGATGGGCCGTCACAGAAAGAGCGCATGAGAGAACTTTCTGGAATGATGCAATGCTTTTATCTTGATAAAGGTTTGGGTATGTAGGTATATGCATTTGTCAAGTCAGGAAAGTACTTAAGTCAGACCTGTGCCTTTCACTGTATTTAAATTTTACCTGAAAAGAAAAAAAAACCCATAAACAAACATTGAAATCTAGTTAATTATATGCAATGTGAAATATTTCGGGAGATGTCTACGGATGTATGTAATTTAACTTGAAGCGCATCAAAAAATCAGGATGGATGGATGGATGGATGGGCAGATACATGATAAAGCAGGTAAAGTGTTAATTATAGAGTCTATAGAAGAGCTCACAATACAATTCTTTCAACATTTTTTATACCTGAAACTTCACTATAAAATGTCAGAAAAAACTAAAATCCAAATTGCATACTTTGAGAGATATGAAAAAGAAAGAATGCATGGAAAGACAACGATATACCTCACTGAAAAGAGTGTGTATGGTGAAGATGTTAGCCTCACGTTAAGTCCTACATTTAACATAGTTTGGAATTTTGATTTTCAAAATGATTCTGAATTACCTTAAGATGTAATTACAAGAAAACAAAAATGACAATGTCATTAAAATGTTATATATTATATAGATTAGTGAAAACAACATGGCATTATACCACAATTAAAATCAAATGACATGAAAAAGAAGGGATCATCTTGAATTACACAGTAGAATATCTATGAGCTTAACAGAAGATTAAAGAAATGGTGTGAATTATTTGGTAGGGATGGATTTTTCAATAAATGTTGAAATGAAATCAAATTAGACCTTTAGCTTACATCATGTCTCAAATTAAGTTATAGATGAATGAAAGAGATAATTTTTTAAAATGCTGGTAGTTTTTTTTAGATGGTTATGATATGCACAAATTTTACTTAACCCAGCGTTATGAAAAGTTAAGATTGCCTGTATTTGACTACAGTAAGGTAGTGAAAGACCTTCTAAGCCCAAGATCAAGGGAAGAAATCCAAAGGATGAGAAAAATGCATTTGGCCACTTAAAATAGAGAATTTCTAGGACTTCAAAAAAAATTATAAGCAACACTAAAAGGAAAAACATCACTTACAGTAAATATAGCAGAGAGGCTTACTATCCTTAACAGACATAGAGATCTTTCAAATCAATGTGAACAAAAAGAAAAACCTAAAGAAAAATGGTTATAAGATTTGCACATGTAAGTTGCTGAAGCATAAAAATACAATATTCTGTTCAAGTTTTCTGTGAACCTAAAAGTGCTCTAAAAAATAGAGTCCATTAAAAAATACTCCCAAAAGAAGATTAAATCTCTTATTATTTATTATTACTTATTATAAAAAATCTCTTATTATTATTAACAATTTACGTTAAAAAATGAAAGATTCTCTCTCTTTGTCTCCGCTCAGTGTGGAGTCTGGTTGGGATTCTCTCTTTCCCTCTCCCTTTGCCCCTCCTGCTCGCATGCTCTCTCTCTAAAATAAATAAATAAATCTTTAAAAAATGAAATATAAGATTTTGTTTTACACTTACAAAGTTAGGAAAAAACTTCTCAGAGATAGTTTTGTGTTTGCTTTGTTTTGTTACAGGTGATGCAGTGGTAAGCATTTTCAAATGTTTTCAATAAATCTTTGATTATTTCCTCAGTGTGGTTACACACGTTGACAGTATTTTATTTTATTAATGCTGTTTATTCCTCAAGTTGGTTGAGAAGCTTGTAAGAGTTTATTAAATTACTGTTTTTTAAGAGTTCATTTATAACTAAGGATGTTAACCATTTGCCATGCATAACAAATGAAACGTCATGTTTTCTGGCCAACGTTCTATAGTGATCTTTTACTTTTCGGTTGTACAGAAGTTTTCTATTGAAACATAATAACATTCTGCTTATAAAAGTATTTTTAACATGTTTGAAATGGTACCTAATGCATTGAAGGATTTCTGCTTGCAAAAGGGAGAGAAGATGCAAGAAAAGAGAGATAGTGGCTATCACTGGATGGATGATTTCTATCTCCTACTGTTTTTCTTAATTTTCTAAAAATTGAAGAAGAAGAATTTAAAAACTGAGATACTCAGGTAACAGGTTTGAAATGGCTTAGACTTGTTATCATGGCTGGCACATAGTAGGTCCTCAATATACCTATAAAAACAGCTTTATTGAGATCTAATTCACGTCATACAATTAAAAAAAATTTTTTTTTAGTATATTCACAGGTCTGTGAAGCCATCATCACAGCCAACATCACAGCCATCATCACAACACATTTTCATCATATCAACAAGGTACCCTGAACAATTTAACTGTCACTTCCCTGTCCCCCTACTTTCCCCAACCCTAAGCAACCACTGATCTACTCCCTCTCTCCATGACTTGCCTGTTCTGGACATTACATATAAATGGAATGACCCAACATATGCCCTTTTGCAACTGGCTTCTTTCACTTACCCTAATGTTTTCAAAGTCCATGCATGTTGTAGGACGTGTCTGTGTTTTATTCTTTTAAGACTTTATGTATTTATTTGACAGAGAGAGAAAAATCACAAGTAGGCAGAGAGGCAGGCGGGTGGGGGGGTGCAGGAAACAGGCCCCCTGCTGAGCATAGAGCCCAATGCGGGGCTAGATCCTAGGACCCTGAGATCATGATCTGAGCCGAAGGCAGAGGCTTAACACACTGAGCCACCCAGGTACCCCATTTTATTCTTTTTTTTTTTTAAATTAAATGGCTGAATTAATAGTCCATTTTGTGGATATTCTACCACTTGTTGATCCGTCATTAGTTGATGGATATTTGGGGTGCTTCTACCCTTTGACTATTATGAATGATTATGCTATGCACATTTGTCTAAAAGCTTTTTGTGTGGACATAGGTGATATATATATTTCTTTTGAATATATATCAAGGGGTGGAATTCTGAGTCATATGGTTATTCCATGTTTAATATTTTGAGGAATTTTCAGGCTGTTTTCTAAAGCCATCACACCATTTGAGGTTTCCACCAGCCGTGTATGAGGGTTTGGACCCTCCCACCACCCCAACCCTGACATTTTGTTGTTTCCTGGCTTTTGTTGATATCCAGGCTATCCTAGTAGCTGTGAATTGGTGTCTCATTGTGGTTTTGATTTACATTTCCCTGATGACTAATGATGTTAAGCATCTTTTCATGTACTTATTGGCCATTTGTATATCTTCCTTGGAGAAAGGCCTATGCAGATCTTTTGCCCATTTTTTAATTGGGTTATTTGTCTTTTTTGTTAAACTGGATTATAAGAGTTTCTATTTCTTTCATTTTCTATTAAAATTGCCTTATCAGATGTATGATTTGCAAATATTTAACCACTCTATCCCTCATCTTTCTACTCTGATGGTAGTGTCTTTTGAAGCACAAAAGTTTCTAATTTTGGTGAAGTTCAATAGATGTATCTTTTCTCTATTTGCGCTTTTGGTGTCATTTCTAAGGTACCATTGTCAAATCTGAAGTTGTGAAGATTGGCTAGTATATTTTTTTTTCTATGATTTTTATTGTTTTGGCTTTTTTCATTTAATCCTTGTATTTATCTTGAGTTACTTTTTGTACGTGGTATGAGATAACAGTCTACCTCTGTTCTCTTGAATGTAGCTAGGCGTTGGCCCAGCAGCATTTGTTAGGAAACTCTTCTTTCCCCACTGAATGGTCTTGGCACTCTAACCAAAAATCAGTTGACCATAGAAACATGGGTTTATTTCTGGACTCTCAATTTTATTCCATTGGTCTATATATCTATCCTTTGCTAGTATCCTATGGCTTGATTATTATTGCATTCCAGTAAATTTTGAAATAGGGAAGTGTGAGTCCTCCAGCTTTGTTTTGTTCTTTTTCAAGACTTGTTTTGGCTATTCTGAGGACCGTGCAATTACAAATGGGTTTTACGAGTGAGTTTGTCAATTTCTACAATGAAGCCAGCTGGGATTCTGATAGGGGTCACTTTGAATTTGTTGATCAACTTGAGGGATATCACCATCTTAACAGTATTAAGTCTTTCAGTCCATGAACATGGAATGCTTTTCCAATTTTACAGGTCTTCTTTCATTCCTTTCGGCCATGTTTTATAGTTTTCAGGGTGTAGTTTTGAACCTCTTTTGTTAAATTTATTCCTAAGTATTTTACTTGTTTTGATGTTATTGTAAATAGAATTTTAAAAATTTTATTTTTGGGTTGTTCATTGCAAGTATATAGAAATATCATGATTTTTTGTGTTGATCTTGTATCCTGCAACCTTGCTGAGCTCATTTATTAGTTCTAATAGTTTTTTAGTGGGGTCCTTAGCGTTTTCTTTATGTAAGAGGATGCCATCTATAATAGCTTTACTTCTTTCTTTCCAGTCTGGATGTCCTTATTTCTCTTCCTTCCCTATTGCCCTGGCTGAAACCTCCAGGATGATATTGAATAGAAGTGGAAAAGGTGGAAATCCTCTTGTTTTTAATCTTAGGGAGAAAGCATCCAGTATTAAGTAAGATCTTAGCTGTGGGTTATTCATAGGTGTCCTTTATCAAATTGAGGAAATTCTCTTCTACTCCTAGTTTGTTGAGTGTTTTTTTTTTTTTTTTTATCATGAAAGGATGTTGGATTTTGTCAAGTGTTTTTTTCCTACATCAATTGGGATAATCATTTAGTTTTTGTTTTTTATTCTATTGATATGGAGTATTACATTAATTGACTTTCATATGCTGTCAGTGCACTTTTATTAAACGTGTCCTGTGCTAGTAGGCACACTTGGGAATGCCACTGAGCCCACTACGTGCTTTAGGGGTTATAGGCTGTCACACGGCAGGTTTTGGATGAGGGCTGCCCTAGCCTAGTCTCTACCAGCTCTTCCCCAGTTTCCTTTTCAGTGCTGATGCCGTGCCTTTCACCAGTCAAGTACAAACTTACACCTCCAGCCAGGTAGACATGTTTCAGGTTAATTAGGGGCCTCAGTCAATTTAGTTCGTAGGCTGTAATTACAGGCACCTGAGACCTGCAATTTCTGTTTTAATTAAAATAAACAATGTGGAGGGACTGACATCACATCGGGGCAACCGATGTGCAGGGCATAGGTAATTACACCAAAGTTGAGCCTCTTGCTGTAAAGAAGTCTGTTGGGATCCATGATGGAACGTTGGGCCTGGCCATCCTGGTGAAGGTTAATTACCGGCTGTCAACCACAGCTCAAACCAGACGGGTCGGTTGGTTGTGGTGATGATGTTAAAGCATGCTTCTTTCAAGTTGGAACTGAGCTGTGACCTCTGGGGCATGTGAGCATGGGGCATGTGTGTCCATTTACGTACACGATATCCTTCTACGTGTATTTACCTATAACATGCTTCCCTGTACATATGCAGTGGATGAAAAATTCTTACTTTTTTTTTTAAGATTTTATTTATTCATCAGAGAGAGAGAGAGCAAGCAAGCACAAGCAGACAGAGTGGCAGGCAGAGGCAGAGGGAGAAGCAGGCTCCCTGCCAAGCAAGGAACCTGACGTGGGACTCGATCCCAGGACGCTGGGATCATGACCTGAGCCGAAGGCAGCCGCTCAACCAACTGAGCCACCCAGGCGTCCCTGAAAAATTCTTACTTTAACTGCTGGTTTCAGAGATCCTCTTGGGAAGGGAAGTCACCCTTGCTTAGAAAAATAATAGTTCACTGGAAGAAGGTCAGATGTATCCTAACTGCTCAGCTTTAGCAGTTACAGGAATTCAGAGTGGGGTGTAGCTGGGAAAAAGAAAGGGGAAAGGGAGAATGGGGAGAAGCAAGGCTGGAACATGGCGGGAACTCACAGTCTGAGAAGAAGGTGACCAGTGAGAGATGCCTGGCAGCCAGATTGGCTCAAGGTCATAGAAGAACAAGGTATTTAATATTTATTTTATAATTGTTTACAACTTATGATATAAACTCCCTATGGTACTTCAAACCTTCAGTGAAGTCATCAGCACACACCAGTGTTCTGGATGAGTGAGTGTCTTTTTTTTTGTTTGTTTGTTTGTTTTGTTTGTTTGTTGTTTGTTTTTTTTGTGGGGAGAGGTGAAGATCAAGGAAGAAAGATTTAATTCTATATTTGGGTAGGAGTGTAGGGGATCATACATGAAAAACTAAATCCAGGGCAATGGGGAGCAAGAAGTGAGCAAGGATTGTACACCTATAGGGCTTTTCAGAAATCCTGGTCTGGGGGTTGGACTTTCCAGGGACATAGGAGAGAAATCCCCATTCGTTTTAGAAAAGAAACCTCAACATGGCACTCTGCCACCTGAAACCTTCCGATGGCCCCACTGCCATCAAGACAAGGTGTAAACTTACATAAATGGCTCCAAAGATATCCAGGCCTAATCCCTGAAACCTCTAAATGTTATCATTTTTTAAAAAAGTCTTTGCAAGGTGTGATTAAATTAAGGATTTTGAGATGGGAGATTATCCTGGATTATCTTGATGGGCTGTAAACACCATCACATGTATCCTTATAAGCCGGGGGGAAGGGGATTGTACCACACACAGAGGAGGACAGCACAGACAGAAGAGGAGAGGCAAGGACTGACTGCAGAGGTACAGGTTGGAGCCATGTGGCTGAAATCAGGTGATGCCAGTAGCCATCATACTCTGGGATAGGCTAGGAGCTGATTCTCCTCTAGAGCTTCCGAGGGAGCACAGCCCTACAGATACTTGGATATTGACCCAGTGAAGCTGATTTTGGATTTCTGCCCTCTGGAAGTGTGAAGGTGAACGCTTCTGTTGTTTGAAGCAATCCAGTTTGGGAACATAAAGAGGTGGCTTCACGAGACCCCTTGGGATCTGGCCCCTTCCTTTCTCTCCAGACTTGTCTCTGACCCTGTCCCCTAAACAGTCCCCCCGCCACTGCACTCTCGCCATACCTTGTATGTGCTGATCTCCTCACCTGGAACATTCTTCAGTCTCTGCCAAGCTTGAGAGATGTGGCGACCTAGATCAGTTTATGGATGGGGAAACGTTATGTAAACATGTCCCTCAGAGCACTGCTAAGATGGTCTCCAAGTCAGTGCCTCCCTGGCCACGGTCTTAGGCTGGGACACTGCCCACTTTCCCATTCTCCCTGGCTGAGGCTCCATGTCATGGCGGGTTGGGAAAACCCAGCTGTCTTACATCTGACCTCACCAGATTGCCTCAGATTCATGTCTTCTGGGCACAGTGGAAAAAGGACAGGCTTTGGCATAAGCAAGAGTGGGTCAGAGTGTTGTCTATTCTGCTTAGAGGCTGTGTGACCTTGTCTAAGTTACTTAACCTTTCTGAACCTCTATTGTCTCATATATAAAATGGAACTTTTTTTGAGGGTTGTTGACATGTATTTATGGAGCGTTCACTCTGCATGAACAACCCCAGATCCCTGCCTTTGTGGGGGATGCATTTATGTAGGCTACTGAGAGAGTAAAATGAGGTTTAAAACATGTACCCTTTCCCCCGCCTCATCCACATTGTCTGAGGTTCCCTTTTCCTAAGGGGGCCATAATAGGCTCACTCACCCACCTTAAGGGAAATCTCCCAGCAGTCAGTTTTGGCCCAAGAGGAGGCACGGGGCTGAGCGTGCAGGCTGTGGCTTTGGTTGGGGAGCAGCCTTTGTCTTCCACTCATGCCATAGCCCAGACTTTAAAAGCTGGGAGGTAATAGTCATCTCTGCAGAAAGAAAGGTGTGAAGTACGGCAGGTAGATGGGTATGAGTGAGCTCTGGATACCTCTCCTGGATCTGTAGTGTGTGACCATGGGCAGACAGGGGACACCCATGAGTTCTGATGCACTCACAAACCTGCCCAGGCAACTGCCACACTCGTAGACACACATGCGCACACAGGTCTCTATGTACACTCCCCCATGCATTGTATTTATATTGCCTTTGTGTCTGCCCAGGGGCATACTTGTCGTTCCTACACACACACACACACACACACACACACACACACGCGCGCGCACACACATTTTCTCCCATTTGCCCAGCAAGGCATCACAGTGGGACAGTTTTGAGCATGGGCTCCAGTCAAATCCTAGTTCTGCCGCAATTTAACAATGTGACCTTGAGCAAGTCACCTCACATTTCTATTAGAACCTGTTTCATAAGGTTGTAGTGACCATTAGGGATAATGGACTTAAGGTTCATGGCTCCTTGCCTAGCGCATAGTAAATGCTCAATGAATGTTTATTTTTGCTAAGTAGCAGGCACCTTAGGAGGCCCTGGGATCCTCATCAAGTCTAGTCCCGTGCTAGGAATATCACTGAAATATTGTTTCCAACGTGACTTAAAATGAAAGGCAATAAACTGCCCAGCAGGCTCGAGCTCTGGAGGAAAGACTAAGAAAAGCCTAAGTATGGAGCTCTGTGGTGGCACTGGGATCCTCCCAAGGGTCTGCTATTTGGGGATCCTGTCCTACCCACGCCCCACTTATTTCAAGATCTTGGGTCCTGTCGGGCTTGGAGACGTGAGCCCCACGCCCCAGGCAGCTTCCTGGCCAGCCCTGGGGACGGGAGGGCCAGTCCTTGCTTGCCTCATCCCAGAGACCTATGCAAGCTGTAACAGGCTCACGGAGGGCAGGAGCCAGCAGCGACCCAGAAGCTTCTGTGGTTTTTCTGGGCAGGATGCCTCCCTTGCCGGGCTGGGCTGTCTGTTCCCTGCGGCTGCTTCCAGGTCCAAGAAGTCAGGATCTGCCCTGCTAGGCTCCCTGTCCCCCTGTCCTGTCCTGCATGCTCCCCCACAGCCCTAAGCCCAGCAGAAGGATTTTTCAGAGCTCATGGTGGCAATCTGAGCCCCTTTCCACCCACAGGCAGAGGGCGGTTTATGATAACCCTACCTCATTGGGTTGCCATGAAGATGACGTGATATAGTGCCAGACACACTGGTTTTGGTATGTAACAGGTGCCTTGTCATCGTAGCAGCGACTGTTGTTCATGATTATTACTGTCACCATCATCACCACCATCATGGGCCTCATCACCACCATTGGGTCCTGAAGGCGGCTGGCCATGGACGACATCCAGTCCCTAGCTATGTGACGTCAGGCAAGTAGCAGCTCTGTGCCTCAGGGTCTCACGATGCAAAGTGGCCACTCTTTTTGAAGGTTCCTGCCCCCATCCTGTTCCAGTGTCAGAATGTCTTGGGGAAGCATTCTGAGAGCCTTCCCTGTGGGCAGTTGAGCAGGTGACCTTACTTGCTTCTTTGAACCGCCATTTCCTCAGTGGATGAATGTGGCCAAGCATTGCATTTCACTTGAGATGCAATGGCAAGGATAAAACAGACAAGAACATAAATGGCCTCGCATAGCATCTGTGCTATGTCAGCTAGGTCTACTGGTCTACCTTCCATGTTGTTGACAGCAAGCGGGCTGGGAACCTGAGAGTTTTGGTCCAAGCACTGTGGAGGCAGAAACAGAAAGATGCCTTGGTTTTGCCTGGGTCCTTGCAAAACTGGCCTTTGATTGTCTCTTGGCCCATAGGCTCAGCTCTCTAGAGCAGGTCTTGGTTTTCTTTGAACTCCTGGCAGGTTTTCCCAGTGTCTGTTGTGAGTAAGTCTTTCTCGGGTCCTCTATAAATGCTGATACATTTCAGAATTCTATCCTTGGTCATTTCCTCTTTTCATCAGGGGGTTTCTTCCGCCTGTGGTGATGCTCATTTACCAACTCTGTTCTCCTCTCCCCCAGGTCATCATCTGCTGCCCTGAGCTTCCTCTTGACCTCTGCATCTCGATATCCAAGTATCTGCTGAAGATCTGCCCTTGGAGAAAACTGCCCAATACCCCCAAACTTGACGGATTATCTTCTCCTTAAACCTGCTCCATCTTCTGTCTTCCGTGTCTTGGTAATGGCAGTGCCATCCACGAAGCTGTCCAAGTGGGCATCCTCACTCTTTCCTCTCCTTTTCCATATTACCACCGTCTTCCTCCCTCCCCACACCCCTCCCTTCATCCTTCCCTTCCTTCCTCCTTTCCCTCTGTCCACCAGATAAGGATCTAACATCTTTACTAAGTATCTGCTGTGTGTCAGTCACTGTTCTGGTTGTTGGGCCACTAGGTCACCAAATCCTCTTAATATTATCCCCAGATGTCTAAGAATTGTGTCGTCCCTCCTTCTCAGTTGCAAATGACAGCATACATCCCTAGGAAGAAAACAGAGCGAGTAGATCCCAGAACTGATGGGTGAGATGGGAAAGTTGGCTGCAGGCCAACTTCTAAGAACATCTAAAATCACTCTGGCTTACTGGTGGAGCTGCCGTGGCCATGGCCAAAGCTGCCGTCGAGGACTAGACGCCAAACCCCGCTTTCACGCCAAGCGACAGCTGTCACCCACACCGGGGAGGCTTCTGGGTGGCCAATGTGACTTGGCACTGCGCTGCCTGGAAGCTGAATGTGTTTGTTGTTTCCTACACCAGCAAAACTGCAAGCGAGCTCCAGACAGAGCCAGGCCTCACGCTGACCACTTCCCATCTGGAGCGCGTCAGTGATGAAGGCCGGTCATGTGTTTGTGGCGCAGTGGCAAGGAAGTCTGGAAGTGATTTGAGTTCTGACTTCTGTCTTGGAGATAGCAACGTGGTAGGTCTATTTCCCCCAAATTGTAGAGGACTGCTAAAAAGGTGATGGACAGCCACCCTGAAAATGACAACCTTGGGGTATGGAAGTCTATCTTGTCCCCTCCGTTCTCTCTGTGGCTGCCCTAGGCCCACCTGCTTCCCTCTCACTGGCCCCGCTCAACCTTCTCCAGAACGTGTCGTTCTGACACGTCCGGTCAGCGTCCTTCTGTGGCACTTTGTCTTCACACTTTGGCCACCCACCATGGTCCCTCACACTCTGTCCTTTGTACAGTTCTTCAGCCTCATCCTCTGAAAGCCAGGACAGCCATTGGAGGACAGTTTCTCGGTGATGTCTGGAGGATGGCACGGCAACTCCTCTCATGGACCCAACATTACTTAGAGACCCAGCAGAAGTCGGGGAAGATCCTGCTGACTGACTGTGCGTGTAGGGCACACCTGGGGCTGACCTGGGCACAGTTCAGTGAGGGCTTTTCTCATATCTCCTCCCCTGGGCCAGAAAGCTCACCACCAACTTCCATACCTCTGGGTTCAGCAGCTCTGTGTAAGACCCTTTTAGTGGTAATCCATTAAGAAGGCCCCTCATGAAGCTCCCAAGGTTTTGAAGAAAGGAATATTTTTTTTTAGTTTTTTTTTAAGTTTTTAAATTTTTTTTTAAAGTTTTCCTTTTTTAAAGTTTCTTTTAAAGTTTTTTTTTTAAGTTTTCTTTTTTTTTTAAAGTTGTCTTTTTTTTTAAAGTTTTTTTTAACGTTTTCTTAATTCCTTAGCTGGGGCCCAGCACTCTGCTCCATTCCCAAGCTAGCCGGAGACAGGTGTGCCTGACAAAAGCCAGAAAGACGGTGAGCCGTGAGAGAACAGGTCAGGAGGTGGAGGGAGAGCTCACCCTCTGGGGAACATGGGCCACCAACCTTAAATAGAAGACGATGAATATTTGTTTCAGGACCAAAGTTATGATTAGAGTGTGTGACGTCACCCTCCACAACCACAGACTCAGAGAAGCAGGGTCATTTCCAAAGATAAGCTTTCCTGGTATTTTAACAAGGGGAGAATCTGAGGTCAGCAGGAGCCATGGTCATGCTTTCCATTCTGCCAGGGCTGACCTGTCTCACAGTGGCTGGGATTGAACAGCCACACCGGTCACTCCCACCCAAGCTGCCTGGGCCATCTCACGCTGCCCCGCCCAGCCCCACCCAGCTTGAGAAGTGCATTCTGAACCTGAGCCCCACCCTAGGTGGGGTTTGGAGTTTTCCTTATTCCCCGGGGGTCCCAGGCCTCGTGTGTGCATTCCTGTGATGCTCATGTTCCCCAAGCTTCATCTCGTGTGTGCACCTTTCCTTCAACTCAGCCTCTCTGCCTCAGTTTCCCTGCCCCATTCTCTTCCCACTGAGATCTCTCATGAAATCTGCTCCATCCAGCCAGGACCCTAACCCTCCTGGGCTGTCCTTCAAGTTGGAGGCACCCCACATGCTCACATGCCCTTGACCTTTACACTTTCGGGGGTGGACTTAAATGATCACCTTGCAAATAACAATATCCGTTACAACAATGTACTGAGTAAGAATTCCTTAAGTGTACAGAGTGGGTTTCCTCTGTGCTTTGGAGGCAGTATACTCATTTGCTTAGCCTGAGTTCTAATCCTGGATTATTTATTAGCAGCGAAACTTTGGCCAAATTATTCCACATCCTTCCATGAGCCTCTGTTTTCTTGTCTATGAAATGGGAGTGGCGTTAGTGTCCATACATCAGTGGGCTTTGAAAGGATCAAATGGAATGACACACATAAAAGGCTTAGCGCAGTTTTGGGGACATAGCAAATAATAGTAATAAAACCAACAGCTCCTGTTCTTTGCTTGTTACAAAAATCATTCTGCTGGTAATTAAGGTATAATCATCATATTATAAGATGCACCCACTTTAAGAGTCCAGTGATTTTTGGCAAATCAGTATACCCACTGACCACCACCACTACCAATATATAGAACATCTCTATCACCCCCAAAGGACTCCTTGGATCTCCTCCCCATCACCCTGGTCTCCCACTTCTGTTCCAAGCCATCACTGATCTGCTTTCTATCCCTTTAAATTTATCCTTCCTGAAACTTATAAATAAGATCATACAATATTTATCCTTTTAGGTTATGTATCATTTTACTCAGCAAGATGTTTCTGAGGTTTATGCAGACTGTGGCCACATGTCTGTATTGTGTTCTTTTTAATTTCTGAGTGTGATGTTATTGTAATGGGCTCCCCACAACTCATATATCTGTTCGTCAGCTGATGGAAATTGGAGTCCTTTCCAGTTTTTATTCCCATGGATAAAGTTGATCTGGATATTCACACACGAGTCTTTGTATGGACATTGGGCTCATTTCTCCTGGGTAGATATCTAGAAAAGAGATTGCTGGGTTATATGGTTAAGTGTGGGTTTAACTTTCTAAGACACAAGCAGACTGTTTTGTAAAGTGACTGCACTATTTTGTAATCTCTCCATCAGTGTGAGACTCCCACCTGCTCCATGTCCTTGTCAACACTTGATGATGTCAGCCCTTCGAATTTTAGACACTCTCATTTTAGACATGTCATGTTATCTCATTTCACATTTAGCTTCTATTCCCTGGTGACTAAAGATCCTTCGTGTGCCTTTTGGCTCTTCATCTGTTTTCTCTTGTCATGTGTTTTGCTCACTTGAAAAACTTGGGTTCTCTCTTTCTTTTCAAGTAGTAAGAGTTCTTTCAACATTCTGTGTCTAAGTCCTTTTTCAGACATGGGTATCATGAATATTTTTTCCAATATTTACCTTGTTTTTGTTTATGTATCTTAACCGTGACTTTCAAAAAGAAGACATTTTTTTCCCCAAGGATTTATTTATTTATTTGACAGACGGAGATCACAAGTGGGCAGAGAGGCAGGCAGAGAGAGAGAGAGGAGGAAGCAGGCTCCCTGCTGAGCGGAGAGCCCGATGCGGGGCTAGATCCCAGAACCCTGAGATCATGACCTGAGCTGAAGGCAGAGACTTAACCCACTGAGCCACCCAGGCGCCCCAAGAAGACATTTTTAATGCTGATGAAGTTCAATTGATCATTTAGAAAAAAGGGTCTTTTTTTTTTTTTTGGTCCTATGTAAGAAATACTGCTTATCCTAATGTTGCAAAGATTTCCTTCTGTTTCTCATAGAACTTTTCCAGTTTTAACTTTTCCATTTAGGTCTGTAATCAGCATTAACTTTATGCATAGTGTGGGGCAAAGGCCAAGATTCTTGTTCTTTTCATTTATTTATGTATTCTTAGATACAGATATCCAGTTATTTTAGCACATTTGTGAAAAAGACTTTCCTTTTCTCATTGAATTACCTTAGCATATTTGTCAAAAGTCAACTGACTCTGTACTTATGTGGGTTTATGTCTAGACTCTCCATTGTGTTTCTTTGATGTATATGTCTGTCTATTCCTACTTTGAGACCACACTGGATCACATTGTTGTATGGTGAGTTTTGAAATCAGGTCATATAAGTCCTCCAAAATGTTCTTTTGCAAAATTGTTTTGGCTCTTCCCACGTTTACATAAATTTTAGAATCAGCTTTCAATTTCTTAAAAAAAAATAACAACAACACAAAACAACGACTGGGATTTGCTTGGGATGGCATTGAAATTAGAGATCCACTGGGGAAAATCTACATTTTTAACACTCCTGAGCCTTCTAATTTGTGAACATGGTGTATCTTGCCACTGATGTATGTCTTTTTAATTTTCTTGCAGCAAAGTGTTGCAATATTGACAACATAGTTCTTGTACAGATTTTGTTGAATTAATCCATAAGTATTTCATGGCTTTAGAAATCATCCCTGAGTTTTTTGTGATGACACTTTACACATCAACTCCCAGTCATTTGTTCCTAGTGTGAGCTGCCATTGGTGTCTGCATTTTGCCGTGAATGCCAAGATCTTGCTAAACTTGGTCCACCAGCATTTTGGTAGTTTTTGTAGTATCTTCTTCACTTCTTCTTCTGTACCATGGGGGTGATGTGAGTACACGTATTGGAGGGCGGTTGTGGAGGTTAAATAATATAATACATCCAAAGGACTTGTCCTGGTTGCTAGCCCATATTCCATAGTAGTAACCAAACCAACAGGGCCATCTTCAATGAGGCAAAGCTAAGTTGTGCCACCAGAAGTAGGCTTAGGGGTTGGTTAGTAGTGGAAAGAAGTAGGTTAAGGTTGGGTAGTAGTGGAAAGTTGTGGAGTAGCATGAGGGTGGGGGCTTCTGGGATGCTGGGAATGTTCTGTTTCTTGATTTGGGTGCTGGTTACATGGATGTTTTCAGTTTGTGAAAACCAGTGAGTTATGTACTTACAATAGGCACATTTTTCTTCATTACACTTCAGTCGAATGACTAATGTCTTTTGAGGGCTCATCGTGAACTTGGCTCTTGATATGGCTTATCTCATTTAATCCTGTGAGCTGATTGTTTTCATCCCCATTTCATAGAAGACCGCACTGAGGTTCCAAGAGACGGAGCCCCTTGTCCAAGTTCACAGAGTGAGTACGTCGTGAAGGACGTATCAGGCCAGGTCTTGTGCCCTTAGCCACTGTGGTGAGGGGCCTTGCATGAGAGTTTGGTTGGAAAGGAAGAGGCATAGTTTGGGGCATAGGGCAGCTCTGGGCAGGCAGGGATAGTAGCAGAGGGGCTAAGGGTTCTGGGAAAGCCCAGGGGGCCAGCAGGCTTTCCTCCCTGCCATTACTCCTCACTGCAGACCCTGTGTCTCAGAGTCCCTGCCCGCATTCCCCCTCCCCCAGGACACACAAAAACACTGTGTAATTGCCTGATCTGGACTAGTGAACAGGACGGAGGTAGGGGGACGTTTATTTTTCATTAAAAGGTCAGAATGAGATGATGGGAGGTGGAGCTCAGAGAGGGGGAGCTGCCTCAGAAAATGTGCTGACTGGTCCAACCTTATCAGACCGAAACACATGTTTCTGGTACCTTCTGCCACCCAAGTGGGCCTCACTTTCAGCCTAAAATAATTGATATTGGCAAACTTGCCAAGCCTCCATGGATGATGGCCTGAGCTAATGGGGGAGGGGAGTGAGAGAAGAAAGAGGCCAGGTTCAGATTTTCTTTCTGTCATGTAGGTAGTAGGTTTTGGCAAATTTCTTATACTGTTCTGAGCCTTGGGTTTCTTCATCTGAAAAATGATAATAATCCCTTTCAGAAGGCTCTTCTGAGCATTTGTACAGAGCCGTACCACATCTGTGTAGCCTACATATGTGACTGAGATGCAGCTAGGTGTCTCTTCTTTGGGCCATGTAGTGACAAACAGGACTAAACTGGGCAGGAATTTGGGTCTCCCACCCTCAGTCCCCACCCAGGATCTAGTGCTGTCCAAGATGGCAGCCTTCTTGCCAGCTACCACTGTGCTGGGAGTAAGGAGAATAAAGGAGAGGGACAAAAAGGACTCCAGTCATGGCTGAGACATTCCTCTCACTCTTCCTTGAATGATGAAGTCTGGAGAGATCTGAGCTGCTGGAGTTGGGGGGGGTCAAAGGCCACCTTGGCCCAGTGGGCTTGGTGAAGCTGACTCTCTAAGCCCATAACTAAAGTAGGAATAGGGTGTCAGGCAGAGGCCAAGTCTAGGCTCTGCCCCCTACTGTCTGCTGTCTTCCTTAGCCATGTGTATAGACAGGATGAAGCAGGCAGGCTTCATACTTGAGGGACTCAACTCTAGATACAAAATATTTATTTATTTTTTAAAAGCCTTTATTTATTTACTTGAGAGAGAGCAAGAGAGAGAGAAGAGAGAGCACGCAAGAGTATGTGGGAAGGGTACGGGTAGAGGGATAGGGAGAAGCAGATTCCCTGCTAAGCAGGGAGCCTGATGAGGGGCTCCATCTGAGCACCCTGAGATCATGATCTGAGCCTAAGCAAATGCTTAACTGACTGAGCCACCCAGGTGCCCCCAAACTATTTACATTAATAAGAATAAATAGGAGTTGTTTTAATGGCTACAAAGGCAAATGGAATTCCAGGAAGCACGTGCAACAGCACTGGGGCATAACGATATCTGGTGTGTTTAGAGAACTGGAAGATACCCAAAGTGGCAGATCTCCAGGGAACCTGGGAGAAGTGATGGCTAGAGAGGCTGAAGGTCAGACTGGGGCCAGGGTCTTGACTACCCGGCCATGGTGGAAGAGAGTCCTGGGAGTTTCCAAGCGGTGACACCATCAAAAGGATGCTTCAGAAAGATCCCTCTGGCAGCCGTGCAGGGGAGGGCCTGAAGTAGGGTAAGACCAGAGGCAGAGATGTCAGAGAGGGAGCTATGAAAATGTCTACCCAGGGACAGCAATTTTCAGGAAAAAGCATCCCTACATAAGCTAGTTTCAATGAAGTTCACTTTTGTAAAACAGATTTGGATTCCTTCCTTGAATACCCATCTCATGATCATTAAGTGACACCAAAGTCCATGCCCAGGACAAGTGCGATCCTCACGGCCTTGGGAGGAGGCAGGTACAGACAGCAGCCACAGTCTATGAAGCCCCATGGAGGGTGATAACTTGCACCTTTTCTCCTCCCTTCCAGGTGGAGGAATCCCGTCTTACCAGGATTGGGTCTCATCCCAGCAGCTTCTGAATGAACTGGAGGAATTGCAGACTCATTGGTTTCTGAAGTGGCCAGTGGCACCTGGTTGTATTGGCAGAGAAACTTTGGAATGGTCTGCCCATGAAGACATTTTAATCAATCTCAAAACTTAGTTACACTGATTGTGGTCAACCGCTTTTACTACTGACTTTGGGAAAAAATTCTTCCAAGATGTTGGCATCGGTTTCTCCATTTGAAAATGGGGAAAGTGAAAGAAAATTCAAGGAGCTTCTACTGTTATTTGTTCAGGAGGTCTAAGCTCAAGTTACCCTGAAGAGCTGGTAACTTACTGACAGACCCTCTTGACTAGCCCAGCAGCATTTCTTACCATGTTGTTGAGGTCAACCTTTGGCAAACCCATTGGCTCGTATGTGTTCATATGTGTTGACTCAAGAAGGCACACAGGTTAGACTGGAGAAATTTTGTTCCAATTTTTTTTTTTGTAAATGTGATGAGGACACAGGTTGTGCTTTCACTCATGATTGGAAAGAAAAGAGAGAACAGGGGTATATGTGAATAGTAGATGATGAAAACTTGGCCAAGGAACTCAGTGTGACTTCCAATATGTGGATGATAGGCTTTTATCCCTGAGTATCCTTCATTTTAACCCTTGATTTTCACTCCATAATAATTCCCTCAGTGTCAGTGTTTCCCAGATTTTAAGTTTCCATCTTATTCTAGAAGCCTCTCTTTGGGCTCCAACTCAACGAGGATCTTCTCCAGGCCAGACTTCACTCCTCACTGCTGAATGTGTTTCCTGTCTCCTGGAAACCTCCTCTTCTATATCCTATAGCTCCTTGAACTTGGCAAGTCCCAGCCTGAATTGATCCTCTTTCCTGCCTGACTTGCTCTTTATCCTCGATTCCCTGCTTCAGGAATGACACCATTCCCCACCCAGCCACCATGGTTGGAACCTGGGAGTCATTCTGGGCTCCTCGCCAACACTCACTCTTACATCCATCCATTGTCATATCCTGCGTGCTTGGCCTGTGCTTGGCTAGAATCTACCCTGTTCTCTCCTGCCGCTGACTCCTTACTCAAGTTCAGTGCTGACTTACTTCATCTTGTACTGGCGATTCCTATCTGTTTTCTCACACACCGATCTCCCTCTTCTCCCAAGCTGACTTTCCCTTTGCTGCTACAGCAATTTTCCTAAAATTCCAATCTGGCCATGTCTCTCCCGCTTGAGATACCATGTAAAGTCTTCATGGCTTGTAGAATAAACTTTACATATCCTAGCCTAATATATGAAGTCATCCATAAGAGACCATCTGATGTTTCCTGGATGCACCTTCTCTTTTTGAAGCTCTATGCCTTTCCACATGCTGATCCTGCTGCTTGGTTTACCCATCCTCCCAGTTCTTGTGTACTTGACCCTGCTGACCTTTGATCCCTTTTGACCTCTCAAGCCTCATACCTTATTACTCTCCCCCTACCTGTGTGCAATCCTTGCTGCTAGCAGCTCATCCCTGGAACAGATCTCAGAGTGGCCATGTCAACCTAATCGGAGGGCTTTTGAGATGGCCAATGAGCCCCTCTCACCAGTGGCCTCTCTTGCATATGATGGATATGTGATGTGCTCTTCTGGGTTGGCTGTAGTCATGTGGACAAGGGACAGACATTTCTTGTGTAAACAGAACCACTCTTCTTGCTTTTCCCTGGGCCCCTCAACTGTGCTCACCACTGGTAACTGTGAGTGGAAAGCAGGTATGTGGTCAACAATGAAACAGGGCATGTTCTAGGAATACAGTGATTATGGCTGAAAGATTTCCAACATGATTGAACATGATTGGAAGATGTCTTTCTCCATGTGTAGTTTGCAAAATTCCAAGTGATAAATTTGACATAGTTGGAATGAATCACCATTCACATTTCCCTGCACATTCTGGGTAAGATTTGCATTTGTGGTCTTCATCAATGGCACTTAGTAATAACCTTTGAGTCATTGGGAGCTGGTATTCATAGGTGGCATGATTGATGAAGCAGCATTGTGAGTAATGATGCAACTGGCATTAAAGATGCTGCTAGGGAACTACATAGGCACAGGGATCTGTATTGTCTCCAAATAAGCAGGCTCTGAAATGCCATGTCATTGGAAAGAAATACAGCATTAACACATTTTTTTCTCATTGTAGGAGATATAAAACCAGCCAGAAATGGTACATTTGACAGCAAAGAACACAAATAGATGGTTCTTGGCCACAAACAGGAAGACATAGTGCCTGGACCCTAAGAAAAATCTTCATGGACAATAGACAAGTACATAATTACCTCTTCTTTACCCATGAGTCTAAGTCTTCATTGAGAAGTCATTGTGTCTCTTAAGGATCTATGAATTTTATAACATATTTTTAAGTTAAACTGACTATTTGTCAGGGCCCCACAACCATTTTCTCAGGGCCCCATATACTCTAGAGATGGCTCCGCTCTGGAGAAGGACTTTATAAGTATCTTGAAATGTCCTTAACTCCCCGAAGGCAACAGTATGCATGCTGTAGAGCTAGTAATTTATGTTATATCATCTCAAAGAACTCTTTAAATTTGGTAGATATCCATGCCTCTGTTTTTAAGTGATGTGATAGCAGGAGTTCAGGCAGACAGATAAGCCTCTATGTTCATTGAAGGGAACATACCTAAGATAAATTCAGTAAAAGGAAGCCCATGAGGGGTTGTCACAATGATACCCACCCTGTATAGATGTATGAGATTGAGTAGCTATTATTATCCTAATTGAGAGATAAAGCTCACACTGTTAATGAGAGAATCAGATGACGTTCAAGTCTCTCTGAATCCGAGAAAGGGCATACAGCCAAACGCCTGGGGAAAATACCCATGTTTGTAAAAACTGTGTCCGAAAGGCTAATCTTGAGGACAGCTAAGGCCTTTGAAAAGCCACTGAGAATAAAAATGAAGGTTTTTCTTGTTTGGAGACAGTTGGCAGAGAAGGGAGGAGTGCCCATAGCATGGTGTGATGGTACAACGTTGACAGTTATCGGAGAGAATTGAGAGAGCTGCTCAATTCATCAAGGCAAAAGCCTTTAATCTGGAAAGATTGAAGCTGAAGATAGGGGAAAGGCAGAAGGCACACCTCACTGCTCTTAATTAACTCAAGTCTCCATCCCACATGAATTATAGCCCAGGGTCCTGAAAGGACTTGCAGAAGTCTTTGCGGGATCCCTGTCAGTCTTATTTGGAGAGCTGTGGAAGGAGAGACGCCAGGAAACTGGGGATGGGCACGTCCTGTCTTGATTTTCAAAACCCGGGTTCTAGAAATTATAGGCTTAAGTCCAGTTTCTGGCGATGAACTAGAAATGATTATTTAAATGATATAGGGGTTAAGTATACTTAGAAGAGGAAGTAGGAATCAGTTCAGAGCCATAACAGGTTCACTAAGTACTACTAACTCTAAAATATGAATCATTTTTAAATTTGATTTTATTTTTTTCAATGTTCCAAGATTTATTGTTTATGTACCACACCCAGTGCTCCATGCAATATATGCCCTCCTTAATGCCCACCACCAGGTTTACCCATCCCCCATCCCCCTCCCCTCCAAAACTCTCAGTTTGTTTCTCAGAGTCCACAGTCTCTCATGGTTCATCTCCCCCTCCGATTTCCACCAATTCACTTTTCCTTTCCTTCTCCTAATGCCCCCCATGTTATTCCTTATGTTCCACAAGTAAGTGAAAGCATATAATAATTGACTCTTTCTGCTTGACTTATTTCACTTAGCATAATCTCCTCTAGTCCCATCCATGTTGATACAAAAATTGGGTATTCATCCTTTCTGATGGCTGAGTAATATTCCTTTGTGTAGATGGACCATATCTTCTTTATCTATTCATCTGTTAAATTTTTTAATGGTTCCTAGATTAGTGCTAGTGGATATTTTTTAAATTTTTCATTCCCACACCATCTGGACTGATCTGGGAGAACTCTCACCTTTATGGTTCTTGGGGAGATGTGGAACCTGTCTTACACGGTAAAACTGAAGTTGTCATGTGCTCAATTTCCTAGGCTCCCTTGCAGTGAGATCATTGCCAGAGTTATTTACCCAGGCTAGTCTCCAAGGAGATCTCTAGTGACAAGCTATGGCAGGCAGATTAATGGTCCTCCAAAGATGTCCACATCTTAATCCTTGGAAACTGCAAATATGTTAGATTACATGGCAAAAGGAAATTAAGGTTGCTGATGGAATTCAGGCTGCTCATCAACTGTCCTTAAAATAAAGAGCTCAACCTGGATTACCTGGGTGGGACCAATGTAATCACACAGGTCCTTAAAAGTAGAAGAAGGAAGCAGAAGAGTCAGAGAGGAAAGATGATGATGGAAACAGGGCCAGAGAGATGTTACATTGCTGGGTTTGAGGATGGAGGAAGGGGGCCATGAGTCAAGGAATGTGGATGGCCTTTAGCTGCTGGATAAAGCAAAGAAACAGATCCTTCTTTAGAGACTCCAGAAGGAAAGTAGCCCTGTCCACCCTTGATTTTAGCCTGGTGAGACCTGTTTTGATTGTCTGACCTACAGAATCGTAAGATAATAAATTTTCATTGCTTAAGCCACTGAATTTGTTATAGCAGCGATAGGAAACTAGTATACATTCAATGTGTCTCTGCAATTGGCCTTTTCTAGTGGAGTGTTTTATTAATGACATGGATCAATTGTTTTCAAAGTAGACTGGTCAGAGTTGCAATGGGGTGTCTTAGAGACTATGAAGAAGGGAAATTGGAAAGGGAAAGGCAGAGACAATGGGACTCTGGGACACCCCATCCATGCTGCCACTGGAACAATACTGCTTTTATCTATCTTATATATTGGAATTATATTAAAATGTTTGAAAGCCATAATTGAGATTATAGATAAATGTATTAAGTTTAATAATAAAATATAACATTTATTGAATGTTCACATAGGCTGGACACCATGCTTAGTAGTGTAGACATCTTAGTTAATCCTCATAATAGTTATAAGAGGAAGATATCACCTTTGTGGATGGGGAAAATGAGGCTCAGGGGAATTAAGTCATTCAACCAATGTCCCACAGTGTGTAAGTGTCAGAGATGGCATTTTAACTTGGGGAATCTGACCCTACAACCTGCATTTCTAGGCAAGTGCATCAAGCATTTCACTGGAAAGAGCTAGTTGCAGTATCATACTGATGGTGCAATTCAGAATTCAAACATGTTTGTATGACAGAAAACACTTGCTTGAGAAAGAGGCAAAACCCTGCATTTGAGTTTAAAAACAATTACATACAAGTGTGGGCAGTTCAAGAGAAATAATCAGGTTCCCTGTAGGTTTGTTCCAGAGAGGTGTTTGCAATAGGTAGAAAGTTACCACCTTCTGGGTATATTAAAAGTGTAAGATTCCAGGACCCTATGATAAGAAAGACCTTTACACAATAGGACTGGCTGCCTCATGACATTGTGAGCACCCTGTCGTTGGTAGCAGACAAAAAAAGATTGAGTTTGTGGTAGTGGGTAGTTGATTTAATTAAGGACCCTTTAAAATTCCAAGATCTAAGGGTTGTTATGCATGGGGTCAACTGATGGGAAGTCTTAGTGCTTGGTTTAAGCAACTGCATCTTCTCTAGAGTAATGAGACAGAGGGAATTCTAAATGGATAGATCCTGCTTCAGGGTGAGACCTCCAACCTATTGGCTTGTATTTTATCCTAGAGGAAAGGGGGATCCATAGCAAGTGTTTAAGCAGCAACCTGATATGAACAGATCTGCATTTCTGAGGGGCGTCTAGATCAGAGGGGAAGAAGTTGAGTTGGGAGAGCAGCTGTTGAAAAAGCTTGAGAGAGACACGTTTTTGGGGCCAGGGCAGACAAGAGCCAGAAGGCCTAGGCTGAGAAGGGAAAAGAGAGAGAGAGGGTGGAGTACAGACAACACCCAGGTGAGGGCTGGGCTGGGTGGAGCTGTCCAGAACAGGAGGTGCTGGTGCCTTCAGGCTGTGGGAACTCCAGGGCACAGAGAAGGTCCGCATGGAAGGTTGTCTGGGGAGGAGCCCTGTGGATAAGTGGGTCATAGACTTGGTTGACTCTACAGATGTATTAGTCAGAAGTGGGTCAGGAGCTGGAGGTCTAGCGCCAAGACAGGTGGAGCCCTGTGATCTCTACTCTGCCTGTGATTTGAGGACCTGGTGAGGACAGACAAGAGCCTGGCAATCCGCTTGGCAATGGGCCTGGGTTCTGAGTGGGACGTGGGCTTCCAGGTGGGTTGGAGGCAGTAGAGAGAGCCTGCCTGTGAACCCCACTGACCAGGAGTTCCGGCACCCCTACCACCCCCCTCCTCAATGAATCTGTATTTACCAGACATGAAGGGAAACACATTCACCAGCTGCCACCTCCCTCTGGCCTTCAGACTAAACCAGTTCGCTCTCTCCAGGAATTCAACCACCTCCACCTGTCACTCTAGGACACTCATGTTTTCCAGGGCTAGAGCTTTTAATCTATTAGTCTTTCACTTTTACCTCCTTTCTCACACATGAAATTGTCGGAACCTCAATTTCTTTATCCATAAAATGGAGATAATAGTAATCCTTATTGTACAGACAGGTATTGCATAAAACACTCATACATATAGTGACTGCTCAGTAAAAACTAGTTATTATTGTCAGGAAGGTGCTCTAAACCAAATATCGAGGAGTCAGATTATTCTGATGGGAAAGATAGTGTGATAAGTCTTGACCAGGCTTTGTTGGGAGGAAGATAGGGAGAAGAGAGCCATAACATGGAAGTGAGATCAGAAACACTGGGGAACAATGTCAAGAGGGGGCGGGATGATAGTTTGGGGCATGGCAAAGCCAGAGGGTAGGGAGTGGCCTAGGACTATGTGTCCAGATGCACCTGTTCCTGTCTCTTCCAGCCAGAGTCACATGGTCAGGTAACCTGAGTGTGAGGCTCAGGATGAGTCAGCATAGATCTGGATGTCTGGGTGACTCTTTAGAATCACCTGTAGAGTCTAGAAAACTTAGTTCCATTTCCCGTTTTTGCTCTTTTCCCACCATGTGACTCTACAACTCACTCCTCTCTCTCCATGTAGATGTCTTCAGTTGTCGAATTAAGGGGCTGGGTTAGGTTGTGTCAAGGATCCCTCCCACCTCTGATATTCCAGGACACTGAGTCAATTGTCTGACCAAGCATTCTCTCTGGCCAAAAGTAAGTCATACTGGGTGACAGCTTTAGGTTACCTTTACTGAGGACCTATAATGTGCAGGACACGTGCTAGGTGTCATTATATACATAGAAGTCTTTTATTTCAATTACGGGTTTTATTACCGTCAAGAGGTCCTGGGCTCCACCTTGATAGCACGTCATTGCCTTAATTTCTTTCCATGGCTTATTGCATTGGTGAAATGTTGCCACCTTCCTAGCACTCCTGAGCAATCTCAGCAGTGATTTCCACTTTCTTTCTAGCCTCAGATTGCTTTAGGGAACTCCGCTCTTGATTCTACCCTTCCACAATCCTCTTCTGTTTGTGATATTCCCAGGGGAACAGGTCTTATCAGTTCTATATGTCACTGTAGACACATTTCCAGGATTTATCAGGTTGTTGACAGTACCCATGATTCCAAGTATCTTGAATCTGGGGCCTGCTAGTACGCAGGACACTGGGATCAGGTATAACTCTCATGGGGCAGTGCCGACAAGATTTGCACAGGGACCAGAGACCATCCAAACAGACTGAGTTCCAGCAGCCGGTGATAATAATGGTGAACATTCATTAGGCATATTTTCCAGGCACTGGGTTAACCCAGTAGTTCTCAAGCAGGAATGACATCAGAGGATTTTGGAAATGTCCAGAGACACCTCATAACTGAGGGGAAGGTGTGCTACCAGCCTCCAGTCGGTGTAGGTTGGGCTAAACATCCTACAATGCACGGGATGCCCCACACAGCAAGTGATGATCTAGTCTGAAATTTCACTAGTGCTGGGGTTGAGAAACTTTGGGTTAAATGCTCTACACGCATTATCTCACGCAGTCATCAAACCAGCCCTGTGAAGCAGCTGCTATGTTATTACCATCCTCTCCTGTTTAGAGCTGGAGGAGCTGCAGATTAGAAGCATGAAACAATTTACCCAAGTTCACCAAGCTGGAGAGTGACAGAGCTTGGCGATGATCCCAGGTTTGGCTGACTCCAAAGTCTGTGTAAAAGGTTGGGCCAACTGAGCTTGTAGGTCAGGACAAGGAGCATGGCTCAGGAGCTGATTCTCAGGGGTTCCTGAGGACCCTAGGGCCCCCTAAGGCCCAGTAACTACTACTAAGTCTTGTTGCCACTGCAGGAGAACATGGAAGCTCAGCCCCCACCTGCTGGGGCCACGGTCTTCCAGGGGTGCTTGGATTGACCTGGGTGGGGGATGCTGATCATGACTGCTCTCAGCTGAGCTGAGCTAGGGAAGGCAGGACATCATTCTAGTAACTGCAGTATCAGTCCCATGGGTCTGATGTCTCCAGCTCTGGACTCAAGTGCAGGGAGGAGACTCTGACAGCTGGTGGCATATGCTCACAGCCAAGTGAGAGATGTGGCAATGTGCCAGAAGTCAGGTCTCCTCCTCTGATGTTGTCTGCAAATGCACTCAGAATATTGACACAACAGGAATTGACATGTGCGTAGACACAAGCCTGGTATCCAGTAGGCCCCCAATAATGAATGAAGGAACCAATCTGATGAAGGAATGGACGCCTCTCCTATGAGATCAAACCTTGGAATACAGTGAGAGGGCTGGGCAGAGATCACAGAGGGAAGGCAGAGCCAGGTCTGTGGGGGTGATGCTTTGGTGGATGGGGTAACACCAAGTCTTCCAGGGGTCAGCCAAGCAGCAGCTGGAGCTGCATCTTCTGGAACACAAGCCTCAGGAGACTGCAGGGAAGGCTGACTCCAAGCACCTTAGGGGCTTGACTAATTTTTGGACTGCATTGTTGGAATGTTTGGCAACCAGGCCTTAAACTCAGTGACCTCCCAGACCCAGGAGTTGCAGAGCCTGGAGGAGCCTTCTTCCCCAGGACATCCCCTGGGTGAGGGTTGAGATCACAGATGGACTCAGGAATTTAGTTTATTGTTCCTGAGGTGGAAATAATTCTCATTATTCTGGTTTCCCCTTTTTAAGTCCTTTCAAATACCATATTTATACCAATAAACTGGTGTCATGGAGTCCAGAGAGATTAGCTAAAGGCACAGAACTCTGGGAGCTTTCTTGTGGTGGTTGTTGTTGTTTTCCTCTATGGAGGTAAGGGGAGGAGGGGGTAGGGGTGGGAAAGGGAACTGAAATTCATCAATGGTTTATTTTGGGTTGAGTGCTTTTCATGGTCACATTAATGAGGTGGCAGAGTGACCTGTAATGGCACCAGGCAGACCTGGTGGCCAGAGACTCCCTAAACCTCAGTTTATTCCTTGGTAAAAAGGGCTAATACTTGTACTTATTTTCTAGAATTTTGAAGAAGATTTAATGAGCTGATATACAATATGGGCTCAGTCTAGCAGCTGTCAAAGAATTAAGACCTCGCTGAATGTTAGCCAGCGTTGTTGCTATTTTAAATTTATCACTCTTCCCTACCCTGGGAGGGGGGACTCATTGTCTCCATTTATGTATGAGAAAGTCAAAGCTTGGCCGGGTTACTGTGGTTCAGCTTCGCTCTCAGTTCCTCTGGCAAGTCTCTGCTGGCCTCCAAGGCCAAGGCAGGTGTCCCCTGTCCATGTGGCCCAGGCCCCTGCTCTTTCCTCCCAGCTTTCATTGCAACATAGAGTGAGTACCTGCTCACAGTCTCAGCCCCTGCCATACCGTAGGCTCATGAAGACAGCCTCCAGGCCCAAAGGATCCTTCTCGGCTGTGATGAGCACCAAGCAGAGCACTCGTTCATGGTGAAAGCTGAGGAGACCTAGGTAATTCAAAGCCATTGGATCCAGTGGTCTACAATTGGGTTTGCTTCTTTCTTATTGGTGTGTATATGTGTGTGTGTATGTTCTTTCTTAGGAGTGCTGAGTAAAGGGGGAGGCTGGGGACATCATTTAGTTGTTAGTAGGTCTTTTCTCTTGCATAGTGACAATGGCAAGCCCAGCCTATTTTCCCTCTCTTTGCTGCCCACCTCTCCACCAAATTCTCACAACCTAAGATTTCCAAAGACAGAAAGCCAATGTACCATCCATCTAGAAGAGATTGGGAGTCAGTTATAGGTTTCCTTGGTGCAGAAATACACAAATCACAATGGAAACTTGCAAGTGGGGAAATAGTAGCTGATTTCAGCATAGGGTTCTGAATCTTTCAACGACCTTGTCAGTTTTCTTCCTTCACTTTTCATTCCCAGCTCATCCAGTTCTCCCATATCCCATGAGGATTGCTCAACATGGGATCTTGGCCAGCTGATGGAGGGTGAGCTAAACTCCACAGAGGAGCTATTAATTAATTAGTGCAATGGTTTGAGCTCCTATTCTGTGTCAGTCCCTGCACTAAGCACTGAGGGTACAATGTAGGATGAAAAGAGACAAGGGCCTGCCTTCCATAGCTTACAGTTTGGTGGGAAATAGAGGTGATAGTCATATAGTCACACTTTGGATTTATGTAATGAATCCAAAACTACACATAGATACAATTGCTCTGGAGGAAAAAAATAGTTCTGTGAGGACTTGACCTAGCTTGGATAATCAAGGAAGAGTTCCCTTAGGAAGTAAAACTGGGCAGGGATCTGAAGAATGGATAGGAGGTGGTGGTTAGAATGTTCCAGACAAAGGGAATGGCTTGTGCAAAGTCTCTATGGAGACCTGGAAATAAACAAAGGCCTTAGGGTGAGAACATGGAAGTTGAAGGTGCACAGGGTATAAGCTAGGCTGGAAAGGTAGGCAGTGACCCATTGTGTGGGCCCTTGCAGGCTAAGGTTACGATTTGGCTTCAAGTCTAAGAAAAGTGGGAAGCCATAAGAGGGGATTTAGAAGCTGGGATGCAATTTGATTTATTTCTTTAAAGATTGTTCTGGCTGCTGTGGGAAAAAGAAGAGTGTCTGAGTACACATGGGGAGACCAGTGAGGAGGCAAAACTGGCTGTCTAGAGGAAGGCAATGGTTGAGTGGACATGAAGGGCAGAGGGGATGGGGAGCAGAACGTGGGCTTCAGAGATAGCAATGCAAGGACCGGGGCAAAGGGAGTTGTCAATGGAGACTTCCAGGTTTCTGGTTTGGAACTGGGAGGATGGTGGCCCCACTTTGGGACACCAAGGATGCTGACAGAGGGTGAGGTTAAGGGGTGGAGGGAGGCAGATGAAGAAGGTTGCCTTGGACCCAGTGGGCTTCAGGGCCTGGAGGACATCTGAGCGTAGATGCTAGTAGGCAGTTAGATGTATGTGTTTGCCCCTCTCGCTCTGCACTTCTTCTGAGAACTGATTCAGGAACACTTTAAGATTCAGCCTCATTTCTCTGTCATTGCCAGTGGGAAGGGTTCTCCTGAGTAGGAGGGGGCATCCATCTTTATCCTGGCCAAGCAAATGTGCATCTTTCCTTTATCATTTTTAATAATGTCATTCATCTATTTACTGATTTATTTAGCCAACTTTTATTGAGTATGCTGATTTAGATTCTGGACACAGAGGAGAAGACAGATGGAGTCTCAGCTCTCATGAAGATTGCACACCAGTTGGGGAGATATGCAACAATCAAGAAAACGAATATGCAAACAAGGTAATTTCCAATGACTTTAGGGAAGGCATCTCTGAGGAGTAACACTGGAGGGGAGCCTGATGAATGAGCCAGCCAGGCATGCGAAGGGCTGGGTGGCAATGGGGGACAGCTGTGGGAACACCCACGTGTAGGTCCCAAGGTTGCATATTTGAGGAATAGAAAAGAGGCCAGAGTGCCAGTTCAGTAAACAAGGTGGAGAGTGAGAGTTGATGAGATTGTGGAGACCACAGGGGTGGACAATGTAAGCTATGGTGGATTTTGTTTTAAGTGCATTGGGAAGGCATGGAAGGCTTTAAAGCAGGGAGTGATCTATCCTGATTTGTCAACTAAAAAGATCACTGTGGCTGCTGTGTAGAAAATACATTGTTGGAAGGCCAAGGGTAGAAGTAAGGAGTCCGGTGAAAGGATGTTCCAGTTGTCCTTGGGAGAGGTGCTGAGGCCTGGACCGAGATGGTGGTGGCTGCCATTGGCTCTGAAGCCTTTCTTCTTGTGCTTACATGAATGACAAATGCCCCTCGCCCAGGGGGGACTTCATAATTAATTCTGTCATCCATTGCTTACCATAGCTACCACTATGGGTATTTTGCAAAACAAAGAAGGGTGAATGAGTATTTCTCTCTATTAAGCAATTTGTAAGTCTCATTTCTCTTATAGTTTAGCATCACTTTTTTTCCACCAACTACATTATTGATCATTGTGATGCTTAATTTTATGAGTCAACTTGAACAGGTCATGAGGAGCCCATATATTTGATCAAACTTTCTTTTGGGTGTTTCTGTGAGGGTTTTTTCAAATGAGATAAACATTTAAATTGGTATACCGAGAAAAGGAGATGGTCTTCCCCATTGTGGGTGGGTCTCGTCCAGTCATTTGAAGACCTCAGTCAATTAGTGGAATAGAAGAAAAGGACAGAGTAAGAGAGAATCCTTTCTTGCCTGACTGCCTTTGAGTGGGAATATCAGCCTTTTCCCTGACTTCAGACTCAAATAGAAACATTAGTTTTTCCTGGGTCTTGAGCCTGCTTTTGGATAGAAATTATACCCTCAGTTTTCCTGGTTCTCAGGCCTTTGGAGTCAGGCTGGAACTAAACCATTGACTCTCTTGGATCTCCAACTTTCTCACTCACTGCAAATCTTAGAACTTTCCTGACCCTAACCCTAACCCTGAGTCAATTCTTTATAATAAATTTATATATATATGTATATATATATAAATATATAACAAAATATATATATACACACACAAAGAGGTTTATTAGAAGGATTGACTATGTCTATATGTTTTTTATACACACACATTTGTAGGCAGAAGGAACAAATATACAAATATATATGTACATACATAAACACACATATATGTGTACACACAGAGATTTCTTATATGTATATACATATATAGACCATGCACACCTCCTGTTGGTTTTGTTTTTCTGGAGAATACTGACCAACACAATGAACCAATGCTTAGGGTTATCATCGGGAAGACCCAGGAACAGAGATAGAAACATGGTGGCTCCTCTGGGCACGGAGATGATTCTGCAGTCTAGATCTGGCAATAGACATCTAGGTTTTGGGAAAAACTCCTGGAAGATTGCACTTTATTTTCCTTTTTTCTTTTTAAAATAATGTTATGTTAGTCACCATACAGTACATCATTAGTATTTGAGGTAGTGTTCCAAGATTCATTGTTTGCCTATAACACCCAGTGCTCCATGCAACCCGTGCCCTCCTTAATACCCATCACCTGGCTGACCCATCCTCCCCAGCCCCCTCCCCTTTAAAACCCTCAGTTTGTTTCCCCGAGTCCATAATCTCTCATGGTTCATCTCTCCCTCCGATTTCCCCCCCTTCACTTTCCCCTTCCTTCTCCTAATGTCCTCCATGCTATTCCTTATGTTCCACAAATAACTGAAACCATATGATAATTGACTCTTTCTGCCTGACTTATTTCACTCAGCATAATCTCTTCCAGTCCTGTCCATGTTGATGCAAATGTTGGGTATTCATCCTTTCTGGTGGCTGAGTAATATTTCATTGCACTGTATTTTCAAAAGCATGAAGAGGCATGATTGGTTTAGGAAAAGTCAGATTGTTCACGGTGCCCAGATCATAGTTTTGGCACCAGGAGCAGTCATTTAGCTGGAGAGGGGTGTAGGGAGAGCAGGGAGGAAAGGCTTTGCCTGATGAGATCTGGCAATAGTAAGGAGCTGAAGAAGGCTCTAGAACAGAGGACTGACACACTCAAAGGCACACTCCAGAAAGGCTCCCATGGTTGCTGTGAGAAAGGCCTAGAGAGGGCGAGGCAGGGAGCAGGGAACAGGATTAGGAATCTGCCGCTGTAATCCCAGGGACTGAGGAGCAGCCCCTGAATTCAGGCCTGGGTGTGGGGATGGAGGGGACAGGGCACCTTGAGGGATGCTTAGAGGTGTTGGTGTAAGGGCTTGGTGGTGGTTGGACATAGAGGGAGCCAGAGACACAGGCTGGAGAATTCCCAAGGTTTCCATCCCGCTGCAGCTGTCCCGGGGCAGCCAGCCCCCGGCTGACGAGCCTCTCCGACTGAGGTCTCTGAGTGGGCCCAGCCAAGGGGAGCTGCCCAGCTGAGCCGGACCCGAGCGGCAAGCCACAGAATTATGAGCAGAATAGATGTCTGTTGTTTCAAGCCACTAAGCTGTTGGGTGACGGTTGGACAGCACAAGGAAGTGGCACAGGCATTTATGAAGTAGACATAAAGCTAAAATCAGCAGGAGCTGGTGTGTGGTCGTTACGATGTGCGCTTCACTGCACTCTGCAGGCGTTCATGAAGGTGAAGGGAGAATAAGAAAGCCCCTTGATTCACCCTCTCATAAAGTTCTCACAATACTTTGTTTAAGCAATCAGCGTACACTTTTCCAGAAAAGTCGTTTTGCCCCTCTGATGACTTTAGGTCCTCATCGCTGTCATAATGGAATTGTGCCCTATTTGAAGACAGACAGTCCGGATGAATGCAGAACTTTCCTGGTTTCAGCATCGTAAGTCCCACATCCTGGGAAGCCCTGCAGCATCAGACAAACTGGGACTGCGGGTCACCCTGTTGTGCTTTGCCACTTGCAAGTTCATGTTCACCCACTGGCTTCTGATGGGGGCCGTGGGAGCAGGAGGAGGGGTGGCAGTGTGCTATTACCCATTTGATAGACAGTGCAGCTGAGCTCTGGAAGGTCTGAAATGCCCCTCGGACCACCTAGCTGGAAGGCAGCCAAGAGAGGAGCTGAACCCAAGGGCAGCCTGATGTGCATACCTGAGCCTGTTCTCGTACACCTGCTACACGGGGCAGTGACACCAGCCCCTGATGGCACGGCCGTGGAAGTGAGGGGCTGCACCCCAGACACACTCCAGCATGCCAACACCTCTCCATCTGGATCATGTTCAAACATATCATTCGAGGTCTGACGCCAGGAGAGAAGAGCTCACGGCTTCTTTCGTAGCTCACTCCATGGAGAGAGGTGACTCGGGCCACGGCCAACCCTGATCCTACCCTCCGAGGCCAGGGCAGCTGCCAGCTCCGATCTGACAATGGCACTGAGGACGAGACTCGGTTCCAGAGTGAGACTTCGGAGAATCCAGAAAAAGATGAGGCAGGCAAGGGGGAAAGGGACAGGAATAGAGAACTGGTTTCGTCTCTTTCAGGAACTGTGTTGATTCTTGATCGTGAACTCTTTGTCTGAAAAGAAAATCCATTTTTCATACATTCAGAATTCCAAGCTGCCGAACATTTCCTTCCGTGATGAGACGCATTCAGAACAAAAACGTGCAGCCTGATTTGTCTTTCCCTGAAATCAAAGGCACTGTTCGAAAGAGACTGCGCTCGCCACACAAAGGTAGCAGATGTTTGCTGAAATTGAGCCACGCAAGCATGCACACGTTCAATCTTGGGAGCATTTCGGTTTTTGAAAAGAGGAACAGTTTTGTGTTATTCTGTGATGCACGGAAGCTTCTGGTACTGGTGCTCAGGTGGGGTGTGGATGAGGGCAGGTTTGCACGGGAAGGCTCTGCAGGGGAGGATGGGGTGGGGCGCATTCCATCATCCAGGGCCCATTGAGCACCCAGCGTCCACCCAGGACGGTGTTAGGTGCAGCAGCTGGGGGGCACAGCGCCTTCAGGGTGCTATGATCTTAATTCTTGCCCTCCAAGAGTCTCTAAGACTTCCTGCCTTCACGGTTTTGGAAAGTCCATTGTAAAGCTGAACTAGCTTTTAAATTTCCAGGCATATTTCCCTTGTGTCATTCCCGTCTCTCCGAGAATTCTCCCTGTCCCTCACCCCTGGGATGTGATCAGTCACAGAAACCTGCATAGTCTCTCCCCCCAAAATGGAATTCAGAATTCATCCCCTGTTTCCATTTGCAATGCAGATTTGATCCCTTCTCCTCTGCGCCCAAGCCACAAGAAACACCCTGGTTACCACGCTGTTGTGCCATGATCTCTTCCCAGGTCACACTGGGAGCTCCTTGAGGTTAGGTTCACCTTGACTTTCTCAGTATATAGGACAGGGTCTGGCATCTTCCTGGGGTTCATCAGTATGCATGAGTGAATGAAGAAGGAAGAATGTATATGATGGGATTTTCCTTAACCACCTCCCACCAAGCCCTTCGGACCCCTCTGTCTCTGTTCCCACAGCCCGCCCTCCCTCCCTCCCTCTCTCTCTTTTTTTTTTTTTTACATGCCAACTCCTATTTACCCTCTTCAAGATCCAGTGCCCTTGTTGCCTCTTTCAGGAAGTCCTCCTGACATCCTCAGCCTGTGTGGCTTATTCGTTTCTCCCCCTGCGCTTCCACAGCATCCTGGACGTGTGTGCCCAGCAGAATACATACTTTTATGACGTGTCTGAGTTCTTGCTTGTCCCTGCCAGGGATGGCAAGTCGATTTAGCTTCACAGCTCTGTTCTGCCTGATGTTGCTGCCCAAAGCAGCATTGAGCTGGATTCTGAGGGTGCCTTTGAAGCAGTATAGTCATATATGCATAATGTTTTTATTTTATATAATGCATTTAATTTTTCAGTGTATTGGAGAGAGCAGACCAATTTCCTCAGCAGCAGTAAATCTAAAGACCATGACATCAGTGATAAGAGGTGATGACGCAGACAGGCACATGTGGGTCAGCCTACCGGCTGGTACGGCTTCTGGAAGATGAAGCCTGGTTAGTGCAGAGAGGCTAAGGATTACTGATCCCAAGACCCGGGTGGGAAAGGGGTGTGAAGCCATCCTTTAGCTTCTGTTCTCTTGCTGTGCAAGATGGTTGCTAGGAGAGGAAGTTCTCTCAATTCTCAGCTTACTCCATGCCAAGGCAGGTGCTGGGCACACAGCACTGAACTCTGATGGTTACGGGCATAGATTTTAGGTTTAGAAAAATTGGGTTAGAACCCCCAGTCAGTCAGTTTCAGTTATATGATTTAGGGCAAGTTACTTAGCTTCTCGAAGCCCCGATTTCCTTAAATGGAAAGGGAGCTTCACACTCCATGTCAGCCTTTGTTGGGTCACTGACACGTGCCAGGCGGTGTGTTTCATGTTGTCTGCTCTTTCGGGGCCTGAGGGAAGTACCTTTCCCGCCCCCACGTCACAGAGGAGAAACCGAGGCTCAGGATGCTTGGGTAACACGTCCAAGGTCACTTAGCTGCAAAGCTCCAAGTCCGGGTGGACACCCAGGCAGCCTAACTTCACGTCCAGTCCTCTTAGCTGTGACTCTCATTAATTGCTTTATGATAAAGATTTTTGTAAGAATTATGTGAGCTAATTTTTAAAATGGGGCTCTAAATTGCTTAATAAGTAATAGTTTTTTACAATACTTTTGGAGCATATTATGGACTATGCAAAACAGACTCACATTCCAAGAAAATACAAAAAAGGCCCTCAGAGTTTTGGACACGTAATATTTCAATTTTAATGATAACTTATTTTTATACTGTAAACATCAAGGAAGAAGTAGCCGACTCCTTATCAAGGCTGTGAAAATCGGCTGTCTTGAGACGTCTCCTTTGCTTGCTTTCCAAAAATGGAGGAGCCCTTACATGGTTTCGAAGGGGGAAGATCAAGACCTAAGAGTTTTGAAGACTCTTAGTTCTTAGTTCTTAGTTCCAGGAACAGGTAGACATTCTTTCAGGTCCAAGGACACAAAGAGACTTACAATAGAGATGGAAGACACATGAACGGAAAGAAGGCAGGCATGGGGGAAGGCTGGTATCAAAGGACATGCGATTCTTTCTTTTTGAATCTTAGCCCCCAGTTCAGAAATCCAGGAGTCTGTGTGGTACTCCTATGTCCGTGAACTCTCATTATTTCGCTCAGCTACTCTTCTGCTTCGGCACCTTCCCTGAGACCAAGAAGTACATTTCCTTATGATTTTTGTCTCTTCCTTAGTATGAGTTCTATCATTTAATTCAGGAAAATAGGAATTAGGAGGCCCAAAGCAGTGAGCAGACTCACCGGGGTCCCACAACTATTGAGGGGTGGTGTGGAATTTCTCCTGGGCTTTCGTAGACACTGCTTCTGCCCAACAGTGGAGCCCACCATCCCAGAGTTGTGACTGCCACAGACCCCTTGCACCTATGTGGCCTTTTCAGCAGGCTGCCTGGTTTTCTGGGATTTGGGGGATCGGAGGCCGCTGCCTGCTCTCCAGTGCTTTCTTCTGGGCCAAAGGGCAGCTGCCGGTCCTACTCGAGGGTCCCAGCCGAGGTTGCTCTGCAGAGCAGGAATGGAGTCTTCCCAGGCCAGGCCTGGCCCCAGAACCGTTCTGCCAGGAGCTTTCTTTAGGGAAGTCTCTCTGATCCTTGGCCAGGAAACCAAGAACAAGCAAGTCTTCCTCTTTCAAGATAGCCCTCTCCACTGACCGAAAGGCCAAGACAGAGGGAAAGGCTGCGCAGAAAGGGCCTGACATGTCACACTCATGGTTCTGGCCTGGCTTTTTTTAGAAAAGGAGCTCTTTCCCATGGTAAAGGGGAGAAGTCAGACTTTCCTGTTCCTCTTGGGCTGGGCATGAAGCAATCTTCAGCCCCGATGTTGACACCAGGTCAAACCCCCAGACCTTCTCTCTAGGCCTGGCTCCTTAGACTTCTGAGCTCTGATCCTGGCGGCAAGAAGATGATCCACAGGCTAGGGGTTCCACGGCAGCAAGATTTGGAGCAGGACAGGGGCAGGGACCCAGCCCTGGGGCACACAGCTTGACTTGGCCCCCAGTTCCCCTTCACTCTGGCCAGGAGGCCCTGGACAAGTTACTTAGCTTTTCTGAACTCAGTCTCTCTACAACGAAGAGTGGAGAAATTGTGCTCTCTACCCAGAAGGGTTATTTATAGGAAAAAATGAGATGATCTCTGTGGAGACCTTGGTGTAGGGCTTGGCATAGGGTACCCCCTCAAGAGACATTAGTTCCTATCAAGGTTCCTGAAGTTCGCACCTCAGTCTTTATCTGAACAACCACACAGTACGTGGGAATAAGGATTGTAGACTTAGAGGGGGAGCCTCTGGATTTCACGAGAACCCGGTTCAAATCCTGCATCCTCCCCCCATACCAGTAACAGTGTGAACTTGGAAAAGCTTGTTCTTTTCTTTCAGCTTGAGTTTTTGTCTCCTTTGCTTGGTTCTTGTTGGTGCGGGGTGTGGTAGGGATTTCTGAATGTGTGATAACCATTTCCATGATTACAAAGGGATGGAGACAAACCCATCCAGTGGATGGCCGGAGCCTCTGCGTGTGGGGTGGACCGTCATCAAACATGAGCAGATGAGTTCGTCTCCTGGTCTGGTGTGTGTGGTGGGGAAAATCCAATGGAAAAATTAGTGTCTGAGTGGCTTTCTTGGTTTGATCATTCACTTTTTCGTTGTTCCCAGAGCCTGGTACAGGGCCTGGCTTTATCTTAAGCCCTCAGTGGATACTTGTCCAATTAAAAAAGGCTTTGCTAATGCCAACAGAGTTCTGTTCTCACCGGGCTGGTTCTGTGGGCAGGGCCCCATGCTTGGAATTGCCCCGTGCATGGTTTAATGCTCTCCTATTGCCATCTTGAAGCTCTTAATACTTTTTGCAAAAGGGCCTTTCATTTCCATTTTGCACTTAGCCCTATGAATTATGTTGCAGGTCCTGTGCACTGGCAAAAATACCCAGAAGAAAATCTGAGCCGCTCAGGCTGACTTGCTTGCTCCGCCCTGTTGCCTCTCTGACCTCTGTGGCCAGGTACCACCAGGCTTCCCGAACTCTAGCCACCCAGACCTGTTCCTTTAACAGGTCATGGCCCCAGACTCTCCTCAGCTCATCCTGTGGTTGGCTCCTAAGTCACCTCCACTGGAAGGCTCACCCTGACTACCTTCCCAGCCACTTTCTGTCTTATTAACCTGACTTATACGCTTTATATCATTATAGCTCCTGATTCTCGTATCTGAAATCCCCTTGTTTCTTATTAGTGGACTTGTTTGTTTTCTGTCTCCTGCAGTAGACTAACCCCAGTGATGAAGGCAGTGGTCTTCCTGTCTTATTCCTTGCCTTATTCTCCAAGCATTGTACAGCTCTTGGCACACTGTTGGTACTCAATAAATGCTCATCAGCTTAAGAATGAATGGAATTGGCAGGGTTGAATTTTCATCTCTGATCTCCTGGGACTTTCGGATGGGAAGGTGAGAGCTGAGTTGGCAGCAGGCACCCGAGGTGAGAATGGGGATGGCTGTTTTGGTCCCCAGGCCCTGCCACTGAGCAAGGTGGCCACCACGCCCGTATTCTTCTGACAACAGAGGCTGGGCTCTTGGCTCAGGCCCCTACAGTGGGAGTCCACTCCACACACTGGGACTTAGAAAGGTCTGAGCAGCTGCTGTGGACCAAGAGGTGGGAAAGCAGAGCTTGACTGCTGTAGAAATCCTGGATCAGGGGCCATTTAATCCATGGCTCCATTTTGCAGGTAAGAACATTGAGGCTTAGGGAAAGGAAGAAACTTACTCGGTAGCCATAACATTAGCAGCAAAATCCGAGCCCAACCCAACCCAAACCAAACCAACTAATCAAACACAAAGAAACAACGCAATCAGAGGCAGTATAGCATACAAGGATAATATTAAATGCATCAATATTTACAAGGTGCTTAGACAGTTTCCTAAGCATTAAGAGTTCTTTCACTATTCCAGGAAATTTGCAAGACCCTTACTCGTAGCATTTCATTGAATGCTCTTGGCAGCTTATCATATCATATTCCCATTCTACAGATGAGGAAGTGAAGGCCCCAGCTAGGGAGTGGAAGGACTGGGATGTGACCCTGGGTTGGCTGACTCTAGGGCTGAGTTCTTAGCAAGCATCATCCCTGGATTGCAGTTATGGGTAGAGCAGGCCTGGCATTTCTGTACTCTTTCCCAGCACTGGGTAGGCGACTGGCCCAAGTGGGAAATGCCTCTGATTCACATTTGCTCTGCTGGGAAGCCACCTTACTCATTGGATCATTCATGCTGGAAGTATCCTCTGCTGTCTCCCTGTGTGTGGGGTCATGCCAGGAACTGCGGGCAGCTAGGTGAAGCCAGACACCTTCTGTGTGTTAGAGCAGCGGTCCCAGTCTCAGGGGGACTGGCAACAGGTGGGCTGCACATCGGAGAGCCACTAAGCCCAGGCAAGCTGACTCCGTCATCTCTCCTGGGGTCCTTGGCCACCCTCTGTGGCGGGTACAGCTGAAACAGGGGTCATGAATGGCTGGGATCCCAGATACACCAGAGCAGACCAAGGCCAGGCATTGTGCTGGGCTCTGAGGACACCTCTGAAACCAAATCCATCATAACTTCCCAGGCCCCACGTGTTAGAGGGCCAGCCAACATAGAAGAGAGGAAAAGAGAAAAAAAATACTCACTCACCCTCAAAGGTGCACAGAGCGAAAGAATGGGGGGCGGATATCGGGGGGTTGGGGGGCTGACTTCTTTCAGCTCATGAGAGACAACTGATAAAAATTCAGGAGTTTTGTGAGCTGGGGTTCAAATGCAGGCATTATGAAAAATCAGATTGTGCAATTTACAAGGAAATAAATGTTAAAAATTAAAAAAAAATGCGTTACTTCTTAATTATCTTACTCCTCTCTATGTCCTGGAAATGACTACTCCTGTTGTATCCATCCAGTGGAGGTACCGTCTCCTGGTGGGTCCCCGTGTCTCCCTTCCCGACACCACAATCAGGGACCCCACACTGGGAGCCTGACATGGACTCTGGTGGGAGTCTTTATTAGAAGCACCCAGAATGGGGGGCGCCTGGGTGGCTCAGTGGGTTGAAGCCTCTGCCTTCGGCTCGGGTCATGGTCCCAGGGTCCTGGAATCGAGCCCCACATCAGGCTCTCTGCTCAGTGGGGAGCCTGCTTCCTCTCCCTTCTCTCTGCCTGCCTCTCTGCCTGTTTGTGATCTCTGTCTGTCAAAAACAAACAAACAAACTTAAACAACAACAACAACAACAACAACAAAAACAACAAAAAAAACCCTCACCCAGAATGGCAAACACAACAAATCAGAGCTTCTGTTTTTCTTTGAGAGTCAGTTCTTAAACTTTTCCAGCACAAGAGTGTAACAGAAGAACGGATCTCAGGCAGGTAGGTCAGGGTGGGGGTGTTTTTGGCGAGACCCCGAAGGACCAGAGGGGTCGACCATGTCACTGACCATACGGAATTTCACCTGGAGGGAAGACCAAGGGAAGTCTTGAGGCACAGTTGTTTCTGGGAATGAAAAGGAGACCAAGAGGGCTGTTCGGGAGTACAGATAGTTCTGGAGCCCTGAGTGAGGGGAGAGGAAGCTGGAAAAGTGGGCAGGGAGCTTGCATTTTATTTGAGGTGCAGGGGGAAGCTGGCAGAAGGGCCTCAGGCATCCACTTGGATTCCAGAATGCTGCCTCATCCCCACCTCCGGGGTGCTCCGTGTCTCTGCTCCTTCTGCCCTGGCACTTTCTCCAGAACTGCAGGGGGCGGGGGTGGGGGTGAGGGCGGGCAGGAGTGAATTCTCTTGGGCGCCACCTTCCACCACAGGAGATGGAAAGTGGTGGATCAAGCCTCCTGTTTTGCAGCTGGAGAGTTCTAGGAGGCCTCCCAAGTATTTCTCAGGGACCCTGGTGCCCTCAGGCTCCTCTGGCTACCAGAATGACCTCAGCAATGTCCTTTCTTTGTCTCCCACTCTCGGCTCCTTCACGCATGCTGCCTGGGATCAACTCCCAAATCAATTACTTGCCCCAAAGTTCCTGTCTCAGGCTCTGCTGTGGGGGCCCCCCTACTAAGAAGAGGGTTCTATGGGGGTGATGGGAACATGGTGAGCACAGAATGGGTGGATTGGGAATGGGCTGGAGGTGCCACTTCTGCCTCCCCTCCAGCTTCCTCTATCTATGCCTGGGGCCCTGCCCTTCTCCTTCAGGGTCCCCTTTCCGGGGCCCCAGAATTAGTCCTGATCAGGAACAGCCTAGACCCTTTGCTGAGGCCTGAGTGTATCAGCCAGGAGGTAAATCAGAGCCGGCACCATGGTGGGGAGACCCTCCGGAGGTCACACTGTGTCTTTGCCCAGTGCCCACCCCTCCCTGGTGGCCTGGGGTCAGCCTCCTGATGCAGGCCCCTCTAGGCCAGCCTCTCACCTGCTGGTCCCCGTCTTCTCCCGAGGGCGTCCTCAATCTGTCTTTCCCCCATGGTTCGGCCTAGATCTGCTGGTTTGGTGAGCTGAGTCCTCGTGCAGCAGCGTGGCTGGTCCCCAGCACTGGTCTATGCCACATGGACCTCCATCCTGTGGGTTTTTCAGGTCCTCTGCCATCGGCTGCAGCCCTACCCTATGACCCAGCCTGCGACAAGTAGGATACCCTCTTCCTCAGTCTCCCCAGTTCAGCATAGGTTAGCAACTGACTTAGGGTAAGCTTTGAGATGTGATTCTATTGTAGTGAGAGAGTCTGGAACTGAGCAGCTCGGGGTTAGGGCTGTGGCTGGCTTGTGAGCTCAGCATAGCCTCTATACACACCTTTCTGAATCTTTCCCTTCTTGGCCCTCCAAAAGCCACGTCCTTCTAATTCCCCTCCACTTTGCAACCTCCCCCCTGCTGCAAGGCAGGCCCTCCATCAGGACACACGTTGCCTGCAGCAGTGGACCCCACTCCTTCTAGGACGTTCTTCCTTGGCTCCATGCCCGGGAAACCAGCCTATTCTCCTCCCTCTCCCCTGGGGGCCTGGCTCTCTTCCCCACCGTCAGCTCCTCCTCCTGCTCCCTTCTGAAGCTCTCCAGAACATTCTTACTCATCCTCTGACTCAGGTGGAGTCTATTTCTGTTCCCAAGTTCTGTACCCTGATGGGCTAGAGATCACAGTTGTCATTCTGGGGGTGGGAGGGGGGACAGCTATGTTCCCGAGTGTGTGCTTGTGCCTGTGTGCCCATGTGCGTGTGGAAGGCACTTCCTCCAAGAAGATGGGGAGGGTGGTTCTTCTCTTCCTTTCCTTTCCCACCTTATGTCCCCCCGACTTCCCAAGAGCGGACAAGCACCCCCAAGGCCCCAGGAGGGATGTGCTGCAGCATCTTCACAAGATGATTGTATAAGGAAGACGATTTTTAGCCAAGAAAGTCTGAGCTGACAACCTGCTTTCCACAAACTCTGAATCTCAGAATTTCTGCATAGTAGAGCTGACAGGAGCCTGGGAGTTGAAGGCAACCACCCACTCGACATTTTGGGCCTGAAAGAGACCCAGAACCATGTCTGAAATTAGCCAGCAAGCAAGTGGCTGAGTTGGATTCGAATCATAATTAATTCGTGCCCCCAGCTGATGTCAGACGGTTTTCCTGTCCTCTTTCCTTGTCCCTCTCTAGGCAGGAGCCCCCTTCCACTACAGCCACTTGTAGCTGTTAGTTGAAATGTGGGGGTCTGAACTGAGAAGTAAGTGTAAGTGTAAAATGAACACCAGATTTCAAAGACGTAGCATAAAAAATAATAGGAAAAAAACCCCTCATTAATGCTTTTGTACATTAATTGCAGGTTTGAGATGGTAATATTTTGGATATATTGGATTAAGTAAAATACCATAAAATTAATTTCATCCATTTCCTTTTATTTTTTAAAATGCGCCTACTAGAAAATTTTAAATTCCATGTGTAATTTAAATACGTAATGGCTCATGTTTGTGGCTCACATTATGTTTCTATTGGGGCCGATCAACCCTCAGGCAAAATCTGGCCCAGTGCCTGTTTATATAAATAAAGTTTTATTGAAACATAACCAGGATCCTTCATTTACATAGTGTCTATGGGCAACTTAGCTTTACAATAGTAGAGTCCAGTATTTGAGATGGAGACATTTTGACCCTCAAAGCCTGAAATATTTACTCTCCCGCCCTTTACTGAAAAATTCTGCTGACTCTTGCACTAGACCATCAATTTCATGAGAACAAGGATTATGAGCTTGACATAGAATAAGTGCTTACTAAGTATGAATTGAATGAATGGATGACTTGGTTAGTTTTGGAGGGTGAGTTTGTTGGAATTCCAGGCAGAGGGGATAGTGTATGTCAAAGCAGGGGGCCAAGAAATGGCACTGAGCCTGCTGGTGTTGGGGATGTGGGGGGTGGTCCTTTATAGGAAATTAGCTGATTCGTGCTCTAGGTGCTTATATTGGCCTCCTCCTTGATCCCTTGCCCGGTGGTGTTCTTTCTCAGGCAACCTCTATTCTGTTTACACAAACCCACCAAATCACTGAGCTGTCCAGAATCTTCAATGGCCTGGCCATCACTTGGAGGAGGAAGTCAAAACTTCTTAGGGAGGCCTTGCAGGTCCTCCCACGCTGGCCTGCCTTCTCCCCTCTCTCGCTCCTGGCCTGCTCCTGCCCGGGAGCCCCACCCGTTCTGGTCTTCGTGCCTTTCTTCATCTCCGTCTGCCTGCAAACCTCGCCTTGGTCTCTGCAAGTCAAATATCCGCCCTTCCAGGCTCAGCTCCAATATTTCTTCCTGGAGACACCATGTGGCATTTTGCCAGTTTGAGTTTCTTTTAAATAATTGTTACTGTAAGATAAATGATAGGAGGCAGTCAGTTCCCACAGCACGTTGTACCTTTTTTTTTTTTCTTCACTGCAGCCCTAATAATTGAAAGCAGGAAGTTTCACTTTTTATCTAGTACTTACTGTGTTCACCACACTAAGCTCTCCCCACATACAGTCTTTGAAAATTATCTCGACTTTATGAAAGAGGCTCCATTTAACCTCCATTTTACAGATGAGGAAACAGACTCGGAGATGTGATGTAAGAATAGTGACCCTGAACTTCAAATCCAAGTTGGTTGGACTCTGGAACGCGAAGTCTTAACCTGAGTTTTGTGCTCTTTCCTGAGGTTACTTCCTACTCATCCATGCCTGGGCTCCTCTTTCCTCCTACAAAGACCCCCATCCCAGGTCCTAAAAGCGTTTGTGACTGGGGACAGCTTAGTCCCTGCTCTGAGGGCTGTGAGTCAGCCAAGAGGTAATTCAAACCCAGTGGGTTTTTGTGGAGACCACTCCAGACCTCACTCCAGACCTCACTATATGCCCCACCTTCAAGTTAAGTATAAATGAACTCTGCTCCTTTTTGGGTCCTGACACAAATGTCACCTCCACAGAAAAGTCCTCCATGATTGCCCAGACTGGGTTAGATCTTGGATATATGTTCTCATAGTGCTCAGGTCATCTCTTTCCATAACTCTCATCAGATCTGAAATTTTTTGGTCATGACCTTTATCATCTGTTTCTGCTACTAGACTAAGCATCATGGGTGCAGAGGCTTTGTTCATTGTTGGATTTCCAGTGCTGCCCCAATGCCCGGCACATGCGAGGTGCGCTGTGAATGCTCGAATGGTTGAATGAAAGTCAGCTTGTTCTCCTTGCCTAGGTATCAGATCAGCCTCAATCCACAGGGAAGCAGAGAAGCATGTGAGTTTCCGTCTTCTCCCTGCCCCTTCCTGAATGACTTCGTGTGGAAGACACTGGTATGTGTTGAAAGGAGACAATGAGAGATCAATGATCATGAGGCCGGTAATGTCTGATCTTGAGTAGAACTCGAGACGGAAAGCCCTTTCGTTGGCCTCAGCCGAAGCAACCCACCCACCATGTGCCCTGTGGAGGCACAGCCTGTGGCTGACGACCCAGATGAGGGAGAGGCGGGGTCAGATCCCCTGCCTCCCAGATGGGCCTGTGGCGCAGGCGGGGAGCCAGGCTGATCCCCACCCCCAACCCTCTCTCCCTGCCCCGAGGGAGCAGGGAGCGCTGAGAAGCCTGCTGATCAGTCGCGTGGGACAGCTCCCCTGCTGGCAGGAGGCCTTGGAGGAGGAGTCTGATCCCAAAACGTAGCCAATGGCTACCCCCGTTTCTCCTCCACAGTGGGCGTAGCTTGAGAACTTGGGTTTTCACCTGGTTCAAAAGAGTCCGGGGTGGGGGAAACCTGGCCTGCCCTGCTCATCCTTTTTTTACCCCCCTTTTAAAAATTTTTTACTTATTTGCGAGAGAGAGCAAACATACATGTGAGAGCACGAGCAGGGGCAGAGGGAGATAAAAAAGGACAAGCAGACTCCCTACTGAGCACGGAACCAAATTCGGGACTCGATCCCAGGACCCTGAGATCACAACCTGAGCAGAAGTCGGAGGCTTAACCAATTGAGTCACCGAGGGCCTCCAGTCAATCTTACACATCTCAGAGCTTGGCTTTTGGGTGGAAAGGTCAGCCTGCCCTGGGGTGCTGGAGAATCCGGTGTCACGGGCTGGGTCCAGGTGACCAAACCACTATGGTTTGCCTGGGACTGTCCTGTTTTTAGAACCACAAGTCCCCCCTGCCAGGACATCCCTCATTCCTGGGCAAACCCAGAAATTGATCACCGTTCCTGAGTGACCATTGCTCTAAGGGATCAGCTGCAGTGTGAGACGCCCATCGCTGGGCGCAGGCTATCTCTTCACCAGTTTGGCACAAGATTGCAAGATTTCTGGGGGTTCATAGCTGGGCTGGGGCTGCGGGCAGGCAGCAGCCAGCTCAGGCTTGTGAATCTGACCAGCCCACAGGGACTGGTATGAACCGTTTTAGATCCAGTGTTAAAAACCAGTGTTTTTAACCCAGGGGGTCTGGTCTGCTGGGCTCTGATGTGGCCACATAGAGCTGGCCTGGATCTTGGGAGATACGTTCGTACAGAGCAGAATAAGCCAGACCTGAGTATACAATGGAAATCTAATGTGAGCTACTTGTGTGATTAAAGATTTTCTAGTAGCTCTATTAAAAAAAGAAACGGATGGAATGAATTTTAGTAATATACCCTATTTAGCCCTATTAGCCAAAAATGTTATCATTTTAACTTGTGATCAATATAAAATTATTAATGAGATAATATACTTAAAAAAATTCGTACACCTTGATTTTGACCAGCCACATTTTCAAGGACATAGGCTCTGGGCAGCGTGGGACGAGGCACTTTGATGGAAGGCAGAAGATCTCTGTTCAGATAGGGTTTCTGAGGTCTCAGCAGGCCCATTTTGAGGGGATACGTGGGGTCCTTGAAGACGAAGACCTATCTGTAGATTTCAAAGTCATTGTTTGCCCTGGTGTGGTACTGAAGCTATCTAGGGATCCTATCTGGGGATAGTAGGTTCTCTGTGGCAAGAGTGGTATAGTCATAGTTCTCCTTGGTAGGGTAGCCTGACTGCAAGGAAGAATGTCTGTGGGCAAGGCTGGGGAGGAGCTCTTTCTTATTCTTGGAGAAGACCAGAGTCAGCCTGCAGTCTTGGCAAGCCTGAATCCTAATGGAGCAAATGGGAGCAATAAGCCCTTGCTGAGAGACTGTGCCAGGGACAGGGCACACTTCAGGGGCAGGTTGTGAACTCCGTTCTGGGTCTGGTTCCCATATCAGTGTCCGGCTTCCCATCTCAGTGTCCAGGGAGCCCCAGCCTGTAAGCCCCAGTGCTTCTTAAGAATTGTTCTGCAGGGGCACCTGGGTGGCTCAGTGGGTTAAAGTCTCTGCCTTCAGCTCAGGTCATGATCCCAGGGTCCTGGGATCGAGCCCTGTATCAGGCTCTCTGGTCAGCTGGGAACCTGCTTCCTCCTCTCTCTGCCTGCCTCTCTGACTACTTGTAATCTCTGTCTATCAAATAAATAAATAAATAAAAATCTAAAAATAAAAAAGAATTGTTCTGCAAATGTTGATTACCTTCTTAAGAACAGTGTTTCTGGGCGCTTGGGTGGCTCAGTTGTTAAGCATTTTGCCTTCAGCTCAGGTCATGATCCCAGGGTTCTGGGATCGAGCCCAGTGTCAGCCTCCCTGCTCTGCAGGAAGCCTGCTTCTCCTTCTACCCCTGCTTGTGTTCCCTCTCTCACACTCCCTGTCAAATAAACAAAATCTTAAAAAAAAAAAAAAGCCACACACACATTAAAAAAAAAAAGAGCAGTGTTTCTTTGTTTTTTGGAAAGTTGTGATTCCTTCCCTCAGGAAAATGGATACCCCAAATAGGCACACACTTTTAAGTACAGTTGTAGGGGTATCGAGACTCCCAGAAGCACTCTTTGCCCTCAAGAGTAAGCATTTCCACTTATGGTGAAAAAAACAAAACAAAAAAAACCAGGGAGTCCTTATGAGGCACAGAGTGAGAGCTGAGCCTGTTCTGTGTCCCTCTGCTCCACATGGAGTCATTCACATCGACCAGAAAAGCTCTTTTTAACTTTATTTTTCCCTCTCTAGGAATGACGAGGGTGAAGTCTACCTTTGAAGAGCCCACGAGGAAAAGCTGTCCACAAGACTCCAGAACAGGACAGCTCTTTAGGACAACGTGCTTTTGTACTTGGGGAAGTGTCTTCTCATAAATCGTCCATAAGACAACATGCTTTGGAACTCAGAGAAGCATCTCTTTTCACATAACCAATTACAGAACTAATTACAAACTGTTTTTATCTGTTCATTAAGGTAGATATAATTAAGGCAACATTTTGTTGAACTAGTTTGCGTGTGTGCTCTAGAGTAATAATTACTACTTTTATTTCTTTGCGATCCTTTCTAATTTGTCTTGGCTTCATCTAAAGCCACCTCCTGTTCTTCCTTGCTCTCTGTTCTTCATCAGAAAGACTTGGGTCCTTTGTCCTGCATCCCTGACACTTTCCTGGTCACTTTCCACTCTCCTTCCGCTGTCCGCTCTAATCGTGCTTCCTCCGGAGGCCACCCTGATGCCACGGACTGGAGGAGTCCTCTAGTGTACATTCCCACTGCTCACCATCCCATGGTTGCACCCACATGCACCCGTTACCGGGGCTGCCTGCTGCACCATGAGCTTCGTAGAGCCCAGACTTCATGTGTGTGTGCCATTTCCTGCCGTGTCCCGAGTGTCCCAGATAATGCCTGGCCTAGGGTCATGTTCAGTAAATATTGGGGGGATTGGTTCATGGTAGATTTGGACTGGCTTTGCTCCTTGTTGGCCACCGTTGGAGTCTTCTCAGATCTTAACTGGGTGCAATTGTCATCCCATCCTCCGCTCTCTACTTCCCCTATCTCCTCCTGACTTGTGAATGTACACTTGGGTGTACGTGCGCGTGCGCGCGCGCACACACACACACACACACACAGAAGGGATGAGCAGCATCATTTTATATCTCTTCTTTGCCTTTAGCCCAGAACTCCCTGGCCCTTGTTAGCAGGCGTGACTTCCAAATTGGTCTAGAGAAGGAGAAAGAGATCTCTGTGCTGCTTATGAGAGGTGCATGGCCTTTGGGGGGCCTTCTCAAGGGGCCCTGGGAATGACCTGTGCATCTGTCTATCACCTCTCCTCTGACCAGCCACCCCCAGTTGGGGGGGCTCTTTTTCCTCAAAGCTCATAGTCTGTGCTCCGTGTCTGCCTTTCCTGCCCAGAGGTGTGCTGGTGCTCAGACAGGGGAGATGGAGGCTGGAAACACACCCCCTCCTCTCCCCATCCCTGCACAACAGGAGTCTCAGGTGGGAGGGTGCCTCCTTCCAGACTCTCTAGGAGATGAACCCCTGAGCCAGCACAGAGCTCTGGGCGGGAGGCCAGGCTGTAGTCCCCAGGGAGCCTGGCCCCGGGAGCACCGCCCTCTGGAGCAAGCCCAGGGCAGTCCTCACACAGCAGGCTGTGAGATCCACACCCCAGAGTTGAAGACCTTTGCCTGTGGAACCCTTTGCTTTTGGAAACAGTTTAGACCGTGGTGATGTTCTCCACGTCCCCATTCCCAGCCTGACTCTGCTCTGTTCCTCCCCACCTCGTGCCCTGCAGGGGCCTTTGCCCTGAACCTTGCCCCCTCCCAGTGTCCATGGTCTGCTCCACCCACTGCCCAGACCAATGAGAGGCCAGGGGAGGAGAGTCTGATGGGGGTGGGGAGTGGAAATGCCTTCACGCTGAAAGTTAGCACTTTAACCCCCGCCAAGTGCTCCAGCTTCTTGAACTCCACGGGGAGCCTCTGCCAGCTGACCCTCTTGCTGTCTCCTCAACCTACCTCCTGCTGCCTGCCCATTCCTGCTCTCCTACACCTCACACTGAGACCAGTTTCCCCACCTGCCTCCCCCAGCCCTGCTCCTTATTTTTCCCACCAGGATATGCAGAGTACCCGCTAAGATTTTGGGAGGCCACAGACTTGGGTTCGATATTTGGCCATTTGATCTTGGATGTGTGACTACACCTCTTCGCACCTCTGTGTTTCCTCATCTGTAAAATGGGCTTAATACTCCCTTTCTGAGAGGGTTGCCAGGAGAATGACATAAGGCCATGCACCTCTTTAAAGATTTTATTTATTTATTTGACAGACAGAGATCACAAGCAGGCAGAGCAGCAGGCAGAGAGAGGGAGGGGAAGCAGGCTCCCCACTGAGAAGAAAGCCTGATGTGGGGCTCGATCCCAGGACCCTGGGATCATGACCTGAGCCGAAGGCAGAGGCTTTAACCCACTGAGCCACCCAGGCGCCCCAAGGCCATGCACCTCTTTAATGCACACTTCTGAGCATGTGCTATGTGACAGATACTGAGCCATGTGCTGCTGGGTGACGGTAGTGATTCAGACAGCATCTGGCTGGACGAAGCCCACCACCCAAAGGTGGAGACGGAAAACTCTCACACGTGGGCACAGAGAAAGCCCAACAAATCAGCGGAACCCTACGTTTCCCCTGCATGTGGAATGGTGTTGAGAGGCAGATGGATGGGAATCCGTGACAGGAAGGGCCAGGGTGAGTGTATCCTGAGACAGGGTACACTGAGCGGGAGGCGGTTCTCACCGGAACCCTGGAGGGTGAGGAGAGGTCTAGGACTGGGGAGAGTAGACCAGGTAGAGGAACACTGAGCAGGCAGGCTCTTAAGATGTGAAATCCTCTGGAGGGCTTATCGATCCCATGGGGGGGTCTCTGTGGCTCGGGCACAGTGAGCAAATTCCATCAGGAAGAGGCAAGCCCAAGACAAAATATACTGGATCCTGTAGGCCAGAGATTCTCAACCTGTGGCCCCCGGATTGGCAGGACTGGTGCCACTTGGGAAGTTGAAAGGAGTGTGTGCTCTTGAGCCCCATTGTTGACCCACAGAATTGGAAACTCTAGGGGTGGTGTCCCGCACGTGGCTCAGACCACACTCAAGCTTGAGTCTCTGCTGGACGAAGGGAAGGAGTTTGGATATCCCTCCTCAGCATGGGAGAAAGCTATCAGAGGGTCTGAATCAGGGGACAGGTTGTGGAGGCAGGATGTGCTCTGGCTCATTGATTTTTGAAGGGTCCTCTGGCCAGAGGGCAGTGGGTGGACTGTGCAATCCGGGATGGCTGTGTATGCTGGGTGGAGGGATTAACCTAATGGCTAGAGTTAGCACCGTCTTCATCTCAGCTTCCCACACTCACGCCTGGCCGTGCACATTCCGCTTCGAATGGACATTGAGCAGTCAAGCTATCCCCTACCCAGAGCCCCTGCCTAGGGCCTCTCTGCTTCAGGGATGGTACTCCCTAGAGCCAAGAGGCTGGACCTTGCTTTGCAAAGACTTGCGTTTGAGCAACTTCCTTGTGGAAAGACTAGGAAAAGAAACCCACCAGCCTGGGTCTGCCAGCCCATGCTCCAGGAAGGGAGAAGCAGGTGCTGTGATTGCCAGGGCTCCAGGGGCCAAGGGTGGGGTCCTGTCTGCCCTGGGACTGCCCCCTCCCCCTCCCCAAACCTTCTTCCTCCTCCCCCTGCAAATCTCCCGTGGGTGGGACTGGCAGAGGGAGCCTTGCCATCTCCACCCTTCCCACTGCCAGCCTGGCCCCTAGGCCTTAAGTTTGGGAGCTGTAGTGGAGTGTCTGCCTTTGTCGAGCTCCTGAACTTGTGGTCAAGAAGGTATGGCCCTCATGATCCCACCAAACCCATCACCAGTGGCCAATGTTAACAGATTATTTAGGTGCTCAAGTGCTGGAAATGTCAGCTGAAAGAGCCGACATGCTCAGGGAACCCAGGAGACGCTGGTGAGCAGTCAGTGTGGGCAGGGAGCCTGAATGGGAGCTGGTATGGATTTCCCTGAGGGGTCTTGGCTTTGCTGCATGGCCTTGCCCTTCAGAGCCATCGTTTCCTCTTCTGCAAAGCGGGGACCATAGCAGTCACGGGTTGGGCTTTTGGTAAAGACCGATGCAAATAGTCAAGTCTGCAAAGTGACCGGCAGAGCGTGGGCACATGGTGAGCATGTCCCTTCTGTTCAGCTCTGGCGATGCCCCTGGGGACATTCCCCTGGGAGCCCTGAACTCAGTGCTCTAGAGGACAGTCGTGGCATCATGCCCAGGGACTCTGTGGGCTGGGGACCTCCGAGTGGGCACAGCGAGGATGGCTTGATGCTGTGTCCCCATGTCTAAGACCTCGGCTGGGAAGACTCAAAGGGCCGGAGGTGAATAGAATAGTAGGGGCGGGGGTGGCCGATTGCATGATTGGCTTGGTTCACGCATCTGGGGCTTTGGTGGGGAAGCCTGGACGCTGGACTCGGCGGGGACTGCACGTTCTCCTGTGGCACGTTCCCTGACATGGCAGCACAGTGTTCTGGAGAATAAAATGGAAACCTCATGGGCTTTTGTGGCAAGCCTTGGAAGTCACTTGGCATTATGTCTGCCATGCCCTGTTGACTGAGTCACAAGCCCACCCAGATGCACGGAGCAGGAACAAGGCTCTGCTTCTTGGTGGGGGGAACGTCGAAGCATTTGTGGCTGTTCTTTAAATCTGCCCTAGTGACAAGCCTTCCAGACCAAAGTTGGTGGTGACCAGGCCTGCCACCTACCCTGTCGGGTCTGTACTCCTAGCCCCCTCTCTGGGGCATGACAGGGAGGCTCCTTCCAGATGCTAAGGATGCAGCTTCACCAGCTCCTTGGAAGCCTCGGGATTCAGCTAACCTTGGCCCGTGTCCTGAGGCATAGAGTCTATCTTCCTGCAGCACTCCGAGGTTGGCTGAGCTGGGGAAAGCATGAATAACACCCCCCAGGTTCTCTTTCTCTCTCTGAGCATTTAAAAAGCAGTAATAAATAGATGAGAGCCTGGGAGGTGTGATTGATTTGTTTTATGAATCACAGAAGAGGCTGTAACTCATGGGAGATTAGGGCTGAAGTAAGTTGTACAGATCTTGCATTACACGTGGAGATTAATGGCTGATCACACGAGGCCCCACCATTAACCCAGCTCACCCACAGAGGGTTTAAGAGCTGGGCTATACGGGCCGACTTTTATTTCTTGAACAAATGCTCCTGGCGGTGTGCTGCCCTGAATCTCGCCACTGAGCCCCTTTCTGCTTGAAGCTACAGAGGGCTCAGAAGCAGGGGAGTGGGAGCTGGGGATTCCAAGTTTCCCCAGGTCCTTCCTGCAATTTCTCAAAGCAAGGAGTGAAAGTTTTCAGGAGGGCGACGGAGGAGGCCACTTCTGTTCCTCGCCCCAGCTAGCTTCTACTTGCTGTTCCTGGGGCCTGTGCTGAGGGCTCCGGCCAGTCTCAGCGGGAGCCTGCAGGCAAACCTCGGAGGTAGGTGGGATGGAACTGAGGGGACAGATGAAGAGCGTGGGTTGGAGGCTCGTGGAAGAGCATGGTCGGAATCGTGTGCACCTGGGTGGGAACCCAGGCGTGAGTGTCCTTTACTGCTTTGCCTATTGTCTCGGAGCGCTGGTTGCATCTGTAAAATGGATGGGGTAAGACTTTTGTTGAGATGCTCTGAGGTTTGTGGGGTCACAGTGCCTTGGCCTTTCTGAAGGGTTCATTTAGATGTCAGCCCAAGATGATGCTGGGAACGAGAAAGGGACAGCGGAGGGAAAAGCGACCACATACTTCTGAGACCAACCCGGCCTCGTGTGGGCGCCTCTGGTGCTGTACCTGGAAGCTCAAGGTGGAGGTCAGTGGGCTGAACCCATTGATGGTTGAAGGGATTCAGGCTAGGCTTGCAACCTGGCCACCAGATGAAGTTACGATGACAGCCCTGAAGGGTCCTTGTCATAGAATGCGGTTGGAATTCTGGAGCAGGAGGGCAATGCACTGTCCTCTAGACTTGTGTATCCATCGTGATCAGAGCAGCAGCTGCCTGAGGTCCCCACCGAGCCTCCATGGGAGGCCGGAGGCACTTGTGTCAGTGGTGGGCAGCCAGCAGGGCCACGGGGAGCCCTGGACACTCCTTCCTCAGTCTGTCTATTTTCACATCTTTGCTTCTGCTTCTGCTCCTCTGACCAGCACACATACTGCCTGATGGGATTGGAGCCGGCGTGTGGACCTGTCGTCCCACAAAGACCAGCTGGCTTGTGTCCAGCTGATTTAATGAGGTGGAACTCTCAGCTTTCTGCCCACCTGGCCTTTGTACCTGCAGAGAAGACCTCTTTGGAGTTTTATGGTCACATGCCCATATCCCACCAGAGTTCACTGCATGACTTGGAAATCTGTTTCCTGCTGGAACAGCTCAGATGAGTTTGATCCACTAAATCCTGATACTAAAGATAGGGTCTCCTGCCCCCACCCTAAGACATGCCGAGCTAATGTCAGAACAAATTAAGGACCCCGCCCCCCCTGCCCCGCACCTTCTCACAGAGGGAATCCCAACACTAACATTCATGCTCTAGGGTCTTTACATTTTCCACATGAGACAATCCTTCCACTGAATGCATCTGCATCTCCCTTCTTACTCTGCCTCCCACTTTTCTTGCTTTACTTTTGCATAGCCCTTCAAACCTTCTACTTTATAACATACATATTTGTTTTAATTGTTTGCCTGTCTCTCCATACCCACTAGAGCATATGCTCCACAAGGACAAGGATTTTTGTCTGATGCGTTTATTGGTGTATTCCCCCCACCCCCACTAGACAGTATCTGACACATAGTAGATACTTAATAAATACCAGTGAAATTGATTGAGTGGTTAAGTGTTCACAAGCTTTCAGAGGTCCCGGTCTCCCAGATGGCTCTCCCCCACCCCCAGCCTCTACTGTGTCCTCGCTTGGCTCATGGACACTGACCCTTGGGCAGTTCACCATGGGCGTGTTGACCTAACAACTACTCAACTTTGCTCCCTGGATTCTGTCTTGGCCTCTGGCCCAGGCTTTCCAGGAAATCCAAACCCAGCTGTTCTCAGTCTTGACTTTGGTATTACTTACTGATCTCTGTAACTTTGTGGGGGCTCTCACTCCTCTGTGTGGCAGATCCATGAATGGTCAGTCCTATTGGGTCTGTTGTCAATCCTATGGTCACATAGCAGGTCTTTAGCTGGGCAGTCAGTCCACAGGCACCTACTCCAGAGAGCCAGAACTCTAGAACCACATGGCCTGGGTTCAGTTTCTAGCTCTGCCACACATTAGCTCTTTGGGCAACCTCTCTGAACTTCATCTTTTTTTCATCAGTAAAATGGACTTAGTGATGCTTAGTTGGAGGTTTCGATGAGATTAAGTTTGAAAAGCAAAATGATTTTGGCATATAGTAAGTGTTCAATAAATGTTAGATAATATCATTACTAGTGAGTCAGGCATCAGGCTTGTTTTAGGGGTGACAGAGATGAATGAGATGCTATTCATGGCTCCAAAGGACTCGTATTCCAGAGGGAAGGGCCAAGAAATTGCCAGAAAACTATAGTGTAATGTATTTGAGGCTCTGATGGTGGAAACTACGGTGCCACTCAGGAGGGCTGCTTGGCCCAGCCAAGGTCAAAGACAGGAAACCACAGAAGACCTCCCCGGACATGTAACACCTGAGTGAATATGACTGCAGCAAGCTGAAAGTGTATGTGTTAGTTATCTATTGCTACGTAACAAGTTAGCCCAAACTTTGTGTCTTAAAACTACACATTCATTGTGTAGTTCATTCAGTGGGTCAGAAGTCAGGGCGTGGATTACCCGAGTCCTCTGGTTCAAGGTCTCGGGTCTCTCACCTTCAAGGTGCAGTCAGGGTGTTGATTGGTTCTTAGGTTTCATCTGAAGGCTCAGCTGGCAGGAAGGCATCCCTCCAAGTTCACTCATGTAAACGTTGGAGGGATTCACTCCTCATGGGCTGTTAGACTGGAGGTCTCAGTCCCTCACTGGCTGTTGGCCAGAGGCTTCCCTCAGTTCCTTCTGCACAGCATGGAAGCTGGCTTCCCCCAGAACAAGAAAGGAAGAAAGGGGGAACAAGACAGAGAGGGCTTTTGGTAACCTGATCTCAGAAGTGACTTCCCCTCACATTTCCCAGGAGCAGCAAATTACTAGATCCAGTCCATACTCAAAGGGAAGAGTTACAAAGGGCAAAGATCAGAAGGCGGGGTCACAGGGAGCCATCTTAGAATCTGCTGGGGGAAGTTTCTGATGGGAAGGGGAAAGTTCCCCAGCAGGGAAGTTTCTGAAGGGAAGGGGAAACTTTGTGCAAAGGTACTGAGGGGGGTGGAAACTGAAAGGCAGGCGGTGTGGGGGGAACAGTCCATAGGAGAATGATGGTGGTGACCCCAGGTGGAGCTGATGGCAGATGGCTTCGAAAAGCAAGGTGAGGGTCAGCACGTGAAGAGCCTTGAAGCCCTATATGGAATTTCTCCTTTAGTCCTAAGACAATGACGAGCCACTGAGAGCAGAGAGGAAGGGAGGGACACCAGGAGACGGACAGGCATGGGTCACTGCTTCTTCACATGACCTCGCATGTCTCATCAAGAGAGTGAAGAGGGAGCCAGAGGCGGCATCTTGGGGATGAGCGGCATGCATCTCCATGTCTCCTTCTTGTGGGTTCTACCCCCGGACCCCAATTTTGTCTCCCCTGACCCATGGTTGGATATTCTCCCTGTTCTTGCCAACACCCTCTGGAACCCTTGTGGGCAGCCAGTGTGTGTCAGGCAGGTCCCTTCCGGACAGCGGTTGAGAGGGGGCAGAGTGGGAGGGGGCAAAGGAGAATCCAAGGAGAGCAGAGCAGACCTGCCACATGCTGGGGCTCAGTCAAAGATGTTCACAGAAATAGTTAACATCTATGGAGGACACACCATAAGTCGGGCACTATGTAAAGAGCTGTAGTAACCTCATCTCATCAAATTCTCAACTAGCCTCCTGGACTGGTACTGTTACTCATCCTATAGGGGCTGAGCAGATATTTCGAGAGGGGACTGAGTTAGTGACTCTGGCAGAGCCAGGCCTTGAACGTAGTAGTCCAGCACCAGAGCCCAAGCTCTCAGAGGCAGGGCTTCCCAGCACCACCCCCCCACCCCCGGGCTGCCCCATCCACCCTTTGGATACAAGAGCATTCTGCACCTTGGTAATTTCTCTTATTGGTCATGACACAAAGATAAACTTACTGTACAGCATTTTAAAATAACAGACAAAAGTAAGAAAGTAAAAACCAACCGCATACAACCCCAAGTGGAGAGACAATGTGACCTTGCTTTAAATAATTTTTCATCTCTTAGGTCTCCAGCTAAGTAGTGATGCCTGATATATTGTCTTCTGGTTGGTTGTGATTCTCCAGAGAGATGATGGAGCCTGGGTCAATGGCATAGAGCTTGGAGAAATTCCAGCTCTGTTCCTTATCAGCTCCATGATTCTGGATAAGTCAAACTCTTTCCAGCAACACTGGCAGTGTGCCAGCTTTATTCTCCCAGATCCCTTTCCTGTTTTTGCACACACCAGCCAGTAGCCAGTGGAATGCCCTCCGGGTGCAGAGACTGCCTTAGCCTGGGTGCACAGAGAGCTTGATCTTAATGTGACTACGGGCTACGGGGTGGGGGGGGGCCGTCTGTGTTGTACAGCTTGTCCCCCAATTAGGACAACTCTGAGGTGTGATCCTGCTTGCAGAGATTCCCTGGGGACTGAGCCAGACTCAGTCTGCAGGGGTCTTGGCTTCAACGAGCACCCGTGCTGACCTCAGTGCTTCTCAGTGCTATTTCTCACTTCCTGGGAGTGCTTTCTTCCTGGGAATGCTTTCAACCATTTTCGTCTCAGACAAACCAAAATGGATAGACATTCTACAAAACACCTGGCCAATACTCTTCAAAAATGTCAAGGTCAAAAAAGACAAAGATTAAGAAGATGTTTCCACTTACAAGACACTAAAGAGTCAGGGTGATTAAATGCTCTGCATATGGGGTGCCTGGGAGGCTCAGTCATTAAACGTTTGCCTTTGGCTCAGGTCATGAACTCAGGGTCCTGGGATTGAACCCCACATTGGGCTCCCTGCTGGGTGGGAAACCTGTTTCTCCCTCTCTCACTCCCCCTGCTTATGTTCCCTCTCTCGCTGTGTCTCTCTCTGCCAAATAAATAGATAAAATCTTAAAAAAAAATGCCGTGCATAATCCTGGAGGGGATCTTGAGCTGGGAAGAAGAATTGGATCATAAAAGATAGTATTGGGACGACTGACAAAATCTAAATATGGACTGCACAAGTAATAGCATTGAAACGACGTTAAGTTTTGTGTTTTTAATTGTCATACTATGATTATATATGCAAGAACGTCCCAGTGCTTAGGACATGAACCCTGAAATGCATAGTGATAAAGGTGCGTGAATCCTGTCTCCAGCTTTGGTAAATCCTGGGAGAAAGGACCGACAGGAGCTTCTTAGACCACTATTGAAACTTTACTTTTGAAATTGTATCAGAATGAAAAGATCCTTTGTCTTAGGGTCTGCTTCTGGGAAAGCCAACCTGAGACCCTCTCTGAGCCTTGTGGAACAGGGTGTATATACCGACCGGACCATAGCTGGGGGGTTGCCATGGTGGGTATCTGAGCCAAGCCTGGTACAGGGAGCAGAGACTCTATGTACCCCCTTCCCAGTGTCAGCCACACATTCTTGAACACAGGGTTTAGGAGGTCTGCAGAGAGCTCTGAAAACCTATTTCCAGGTCCCAGAGAAGCACACTGCTGTTCCTGGTTATCTGGGTCTGCCCTTGCTCACCCGGCTGAGCCCATGTCTCTGCAGAACCTTTCCCGGTCCACAGCTGTGGTCAGTGATTTTTGTAGATTAAAAGGAACTCCAGGGGGGAGAAGTTTTTCCTGGGGAGATCAAAGAGTCAGTCTAACATAAAAGAAACCATATAAAACTATATATATGAAGAACAAAACAAAACAAAACAAAAAACCCAACCCAGGAGCGTGATCCATATGTCAGAGTCGATAAGGCCGAGCTTCCGTGATCTGCTCTATAGACTTGCCAACCGAGGCAGGAATGTTGCCTTGTCCAGAAAAGGCAGCCGCATAAAAGGAAGATTTTTATGGACTTTGGCACAGGATGAGGCAGGAACCGTATGTCCGAGGCTTTGAGAGGAATCTTTAGGACTGATGTGGTTTCTTTTACCCTTACTTTTAATCAGTTAGTGTATTAGCCAGAGTTCAACCAGAGGAACAGGACTGATAGGAAATAGGTATTAAGATTTATTGTAAGGAACTGGCTGATGTGATGGTGTGCCTGGCTTGGCAAGCATGAAAACTATAGGGCAGGCTGGAGTTTGGGCACAGGCTGGAGCTGCTGTCCATAGGCAGAATTTCTTCTTCAGGGATATCTTAGCTCTGCTCTCCAGGCCTTTCACCTGATTGAATGAGGCCCACCCAAATTATACAGGATAATCTCCCATATTTAAAGTCAACTGATTATGGACTTTAATCACACCAGCAACATACCTTCACAGAAACTTCTAGATCAGGGTACGATTAAACAACTGGGATTATAGCCTGGCCAAGTTGACACACAGAACTGATCACCAGTAACCAAACCAGTTGGTGCCTCCTCCTAATATCTTCAGAATCCCTCCCCTTCTCTCCATTTTTGTTTACAAACCCCAAGGCCAATGGCTCATCTCTGGTGTCCCTGTGTCCAGGCCTATGGTCTCTGATCTGATCTAGCAAGCCATAGACCAGGTCAGAAACAATTTGGTTTTTAACCATTGACTTTGGGGTAAATATCAACATCTTAAACTGGGTGGTTCCTACCCTTCATTTCGTATCAAACCCCTAAGCCACACTGACTCGCCCACCTCCTTCACACCTTTCTTTCCACCCATGATAATGGCTGATGTTTTTTTCCCTTCAAATTTTTATTTAAATTTCCATTAACATATAGTGTAATGTTCGTTTCAGGAGTAGAATTTGGTGATTCATCACTTCTGTACAACACCCAGTGCTCATCACTGCAAGTGCCCTCTTTAATACCGATCACCCTTCTAGCCCTTCCCCCCGGCCATCTCCCTCCACTGCCCCTCGGTTTGTTCTCTGTAGTTAAGAGTCTCTTATGGTTTGCTTCCTTCTCTTTTTCCCCCCCCTTCCCATGTTTTGGTTCTTAAATTCCACAAATGGGTAGAATCATGTGGAATTTGTCTTTCTCTGACTTATTTCCCTTAACATAATACACTGTAGCTCCATATGTCATCGTAAATGGCAAGATTTCATGCTTCTTGGTGGCTGAGTAATATTCCACTGTGTGTGCGTGCATGTCTGTGTATACACATATGGACATTTGGGCTCTTTCCATCTTTCTGTTGTTTGGCTATTATTGACAATGCTGCTATAAATAAACATTAGGGTGCACGTGCCCCTTCAAACCTTTAAATTTGTCTCCTTTGGGTAAATAACTAGTCCTGTCATTGCTGGGTCATAGGGTAGTTCCATTTTTAACGTTTTGGGAAACCTCCACACCATTTTCCAGAGTGGCCGCACCAGTTTGCCTTCCCACCAACAGTGCACGGAGGGTTCCCCTATCTCCACATCCTTGCCAAAATCTGTTGTTTCCTGTGTTGTTGATTTTAGGCATTCTGACAGGTGCGAGGTGGTACCTCATCATGGTTTTGATTGGCATTTCCCTGATGATGAATGATGTTGAGCATCTTTTTATGTGTCTGTTGGCCGTCTGGATAGCTTCTTTGGAAAAATGTCTATTCAGGTCTTCTGGCCATTTCTTAACTGGATTATTTGTTTTGTGGATGCCGAATTTGTTAAGTTCTTTATAGATTTTAGATACTAACCCTTTATCAGCTATGTCATTGGCAAATACCTTCTCCCATTTTGTAGGCTGCCTTTTAGTTTTGTTCATTGTTTCCTTTACTCTGCAAAAGCTTTTCATCTTGATGAAGTCCCAGTAGTTCATTTTTGCTTTTGTTTCCTTTGCCTTTGGAGACATGTCAGGTGAGAAGTTTCTATGGCTGAGGTCAAAGAGGTTTCTGCTTATGTTCTCCTTTAGGATTTTGATGATTTCCTGTATCACATTTAAGCCTTTTATCCATTTTGAATTTATGTATTTACTTCTTAAGGATTTATTTATTTGAGAGGGAGAGAGAATGCGAGTGAGTGGTGGGGAGGGGCAGAGGGAGAGAATCTGAAGCAGACTTCCTGCCAAGTGCAGACTCCAATGTGGGGCTCAGTTGTACGACCCATGAGATCATGACCTGAGCTGAAATCACAAGTCGGATGCTTAACCCACTGAGCTACCCAGGCGCCCCTTTTATGAATTTATTTTTGTGTATGATATTAGAAAGTGGTCCAGTTTCATTCTTCTGCATGTCACTCTTCAGTTTTCCCAACACCATTTGTTGAAGAGATTCTTTTTTCCATTGGACATTCTTTCCTGCTTTGTGGAAGATTAGTTGACCATAGAGTTGAGGGACCATTTCTGGGTTTTCTATTCTTTCCATTGATCTATGTGTCTGCTTTTGTGCCAGGACCATACTAGATAATGGCTGACATGTCTTGGACACCTGTTCCCAGGCACCGTGTCCAGTGCTTTGCCTTAGATAGTCTAATCTAATAATCAGAATAATGGTGTTTTGCTGATGGGGAAACTGAGGAATGGAGAGATTAGGGCACTCTGTCTCTGCCACCAAGGTAGAGCTGGCCTAGTCTATAATCCCACAGACTCTGACCACATAGCCCATGAGTGACAACATTACCTGATGCTGTGTCTCTCAAGGTTCTCTTCTCATTTATTTGATGATTTTCAGCTTGTCCTTCAAAGCCCATCTTAAGGATCACCTCCTCTCTGAAGCCTTTAGATTTCGTGAATGGAACATATAGTCTGCTGTTGGGCTCCCATAGGTCCTGGCTAACTCTATTTTTCGTGACCGTTGCTATGATGATCTGCTAACTTGGCTGCATTCTCACTTGATGTAAGCTCCTCACGGAGAGGGAATGTGCTGGCATCATCTGCTTCTGAAGTCCCAGCACATGATCCGACCCACTATCGACACCCTTGATTATGGCCAAATGATTTACTTATCTGGGGACTTACTGTCTCTCTCAAGTCCCAGCTAATAACCAGCAGGGATGACAGTCCTCTGTGTCTCTGCTCTTTTGTCTTACACCAGGGCATTCCTGTAATAAAATTACCTGTTAGATTCTAATCCTTGCAATTTATCCCACATCTGAACGATGATGGCCAACAGTCTGTTGCAAACTGGTGTCGACTGATTAACAAAGGCACAGCCATGGTGGCTTTTCCCCCTTGAAGGAGCCGAGTGACTATCTCCACCGCTCTGCTGACTAACAGGAAAACTAGTCTTGGAATGACAGGCATCCAAGTCCCCAAGACTCCAGACAGGATGCTATTGGATTTTGCCTTAAGTGGGGAATGCCCCCTGGTTTGATGGGGCACCCAGTAATGTGTCCCTGTAGTGGGAACAGGGTTCTGTCCAACCCAGAGAGACCATCATCAAGGGGATTCCTAGAAGAGCCTAATATGCCCATTCTGACAGAGAGCAGAGGCGTGAAGCCAGAACGGTAGGCACGTGAAATCTAGTAGCCCAGTTTGCTTCCCACGCCTGAGGACTGCTGTCATTATAAGAAGATTTTAATGACGGTCTCTCCAGGCCCTGTGGAGGGAAAGACACATCGAAACCATTGCTGTTCCCTTTATTCTGCCTCAGAGCTGGTGGTCAGCTTCATGCTCTTTGAAGGCATGACCGGTCTGCCCCCGACTCGCATGATTTCCCTGCCTTCCCCCATCCCAGGACCCTCCTCCTGGTTGCTGCACACCGTGGCTTCTCCAGACTGGGAAATTCCCATGGGTGGGGACTGTCTCAGTCATGCGTGTCATCCTGCCATCCAGCACAGGGCTTGGCACAGCCTGAGGACCCAATAAACATGGGTTGAATGAAAATGGGGCACAGATCACAGACAAGACACAGTTGCTTCATCTTTATAGACAAGATGATTGGCTAAGAGGTGCTCTAATTTCACTTACATGCGGACACAGCTGAAGAAATCTGGCACGATCTAGTTAATTTTATTTGTCTTGACAATTATGATAATGAGGATTCTCCTTCTCCTTCCCCTCCACAGATCCCAGTTGGGATGTCTGGGATGGGTACCTGCCCATTATCCTTTTCGCTCTGTACCTCGGATGTGGCCTTGATCTCCCACAGGTCCCGGGGGAGAAGTGAGTTTGGGAGTTTGGGTTCATCAGATGGCGACTCTGACCATTGGTCAGATGGACTGGATGGTGGATTATCTGAGGGATGGTGACAAGAACATGAAACTCGGGGCTAAAGAACCTGCATCTCATCATGATTAAGGCATTGGCTCTACGTGATTTTGCGTAAATCAGGATCCTGTTTCCATATCTCTGCAATGAGGGTAATCATATTTACCATGGAGCATTCATTGTGCCGAGTATTAAGATACAGTAGGAAAGGGCATGAGATGAGGAGCTCCACCTGATGGAGGAGACCAGCGAGCGACGAGCATGATACCTGCGTCCAGGCGGAGGTCTGTGTGAGGTCCGCCACAGGAGCCCTGATGACTCTGAACTGGAGCCGGTGCCTGGGACCTGGCAGGGCAGGGTTCCCGCTTAAGGCTCATGCTCTCAGCTCCGCACAGTCCATGGCCCGAGTGGGTCCCGAGTTGAGCTCTCCGGCCCCATCTGCATATAATGATGAAGGATTTCTTTAGATGAGGGGTCCTGGACCCCTGTGATTTTAGCTCCTGGTGCATGTCAGTCCCAGGAAATAGCTGATGAGAGCTTTCTGGAGGCAGCATCTCCATACACACCGGGTGAACTCGTAGTTGGCTCATAAGGATTGAAAACTGTCCCTCTAGTAAACCACAAGAGAAAGGAGGCAGACTTTATGACTTTGTGCAACATGGAGGGTTCAAATGGTAAGGTGGGGTCAAGGCAGAGGCCAGGATGGGAGGTGGCTGCTTTGTTCCGCGGGACTCCTCCATCTGCCCCAGCGGGAATGAAGATGACTCCAGCAGGAAACACATCAGCACGCCTGGCAGGGGGGATCCGGCTGGAGGGTGGTCCGTAGGCACTGAGAGCCATGGCGAGGGGCTGTGTGGCCTGAGCCAGCTCACCTGGCCTCTCTCTGTGCCTCAGTTTCCTTCTTTGAGGTCATGGTGCTGAGCCATATGCAGGGAAAGAAAAAAAAAGGACGGTTGTAAAGTTTGTTGATGACACAAATCACTAAATAATAGCATTTAATTATTTATAACGTGTTTTGAGATCTTGGGATGAAAGCTGTGGGGGCTGTGGCATGTTATTAAATGGTTGTCAGCAACCTTTGTGCAGGTAATAGACTTAATTGCGGCGTTAATTGGACACAGTGGCGGTGAGGAGTAGAGGCGTGAAGGCCCTCCCATCCTGCTTCCTCCTCACCCTCTTCCTAGCCTTCGGGGGCCACTCCGGGGGGGGGGGGCAGAGTGTGCTCCCTTGTTCTGAACCCTTTTCCTTAACGGTGGGCCCTTGCACCAGCGCCCCGGGTGGGCCCAGGATCCACCGTGCTTATCACCTGCCAGTGCGTTGTGGTTAAGGGCTTTGGGGCTTTTTGGGGTTGACGAGGCTGTTCTCTGCCAGCCCTGTGTATCAATCACCAGCTCTAATTAGACTGTAAAAGTCCCCTCCTCCCCGTGTGCTCGTTGCAGGTCACGTGGTTGATATGTAACTCTCAGCCCCCAGAGCAGTTTAATGGCCACAGTGACCACAGGTAGTAACTCAGGCTTCCCTATAAATGGAAAATAAAAACAACAACCCATTACGGATGATGGTAGGTCTGCAACCTGCATGCAGCACGTCATAAACTTGAGGGATTGCTGCTGCGCTTGGCTGCAGACTGGATGGGGAGGGGGGCTCCAGGTGGCAGGAGGACAGATTTGTGACCTGCCATTTCCAGGTTGTCTCCCCGTCTCTGTCCCGGCCTGGCCGAACCACGGATACAGAATGACTCCCCACATGCCCTTCCCGAGGAGGCGGGATGTGGTGCTCTGCAGGCTCCTGCACCGCCTCTGGGTTGGCCTTGGTGGGTGATGCTTGCTGTCCTTGTTCGGAAGCTGGCATGTGTCCTGGGGCAGGCTGGGTTCCCTGCAGGCCTGCCGCCCTTCTCATGGGTGCCACCAGTTTTAGAGGAGAAATGTCAGGGTCGTGAATGTGGAGGTACTGGCTCCTTTTGGTCACTGCTATAGCCCCAGCATTTAGAGGTAGGCCTGTATACAGTAGGTGCTCATTAAAGACTTCTTCTTCTTTTTTGAATGAAGCAATGAACGAATAAGTCAAGTGTCTGGGTTTGGGAACAGGAGTCCTGGCCCTGTTGCTTACTAGCCACGGTAAAGCGGGGTAAGTAGCCTAACCTCTCTGGATCTTAGTTTGCTCCTCTGTGAAATGGAGATTAAGTGCCTGTGTACCTTGGTCATTGGGAGGGTCAAAACAGACGACACTGCTAAACATGCCTAGTGGCACGTGTCCCCTTGACGAATGAGGTTATAAAGGCTTTGGCAGATTAAGAGGCTCAGAGCATGCAGGAGGGAGACCCCAGGTATCCCAAGTCATGCAGATCTGGTTCTCTTCCCTGTTCTAAGTGATGTCACAGACACCGGAGGGCATTTTCGTGGCTCCTTTGTCCACCCCTGGGGTATCTGAGAGTCTCCAGAAACCATTCAGAATCTGATGTCCATTTCAGCAAGTGGGTGATTAGGGTCCTTGGTCTGTTAGGTTGGATTGGGGATAGGAGTGACTAAAGATCAGTCCCCAGACTCAAGGGGTCTGTCAGAGAACACAGAGGCTGTGGGGAGGACAGTGGAATATGGGCAGACCAGGGCAGTGTGTTACACAGAGCTTTGTAAGAACCTGTGGTGGGAGGGCTCCAACTCTGTCCGGGGATCTCTGGGACAGCCTCACAGGGCACAGGACACAGGATGAGTCCTGAGCAATGAGAACAAAGGCTTCTCTGGTGAGCAAGAGGGTTGGGTGGAGATTAGAGACAGAAAAAAAAATAGGGTATGATTTAAAAGTGTGAATGTGTGTGACGTTTTCACAGACTGTTGGCTGGTTTGGTAGGGAAGGAGCAGAGGTAAGTGGAAGAAGGGGAGAAGATCTGTTTGGGTCAGGTAATGAGGGTTTTCAGTCTTTTCTAAAGATGGACAATTTCTTAAGGGCACTGCGAGCCACAGAGGACTATAAGCAGGAGAGTGATAGGAACATATTTATAATTTGTTAAACTAACTGTTGTCTGGCTGCTGAATGAGACAAGGGACTCCAATACTAGGCACGGGCAACTCAGATCCAGATGTCAATAAACCTAACTGACTGTGTGCCACCTGCCTTGCTCTCTGCATATGTCATCTTGTTTATCCTCTGATGTGGCTCTGAGCTAGAGATTGCCAAGCAGTGACAGTAACCAGCAGACCCTGGAAGAGGCTAGGAAGGACCCTTCCCTTGAGCTGTGAAAGGGGGCACGGCCCTCCTAACACCTTGATTTTGGACTCCTGACCTCTAGAACTGTGAGAGAATAAATTCCCGTTGTTTTAAGTCACCCAGGTTGTGGTTATTTGTTGTGACAATGGTAGGAAACAAATACACCATCCACAGTCTATGAGGAAGACCCTGCTTTTAAGAAAACTGATTCTGGTAGAGACTGAGACTATGGTTATCACCTAGCAAGTGCTGGATCTGGGGTTCCAAATCAGGTTGACCGCATCCAAACCAATTTTGTTTTTCTTGTACTGGTGAGGACTGTGAGCAGCTCTCCTGGGAAACAGGTTATCTCTGTGTGGACGCTCCACCTCTGCAAGGTAAAGAAGGATGCAAACTGTCTTTGGGATGCTCCGGAGAACATCCTGGAAACTCACCTGAAGCTGGTAGGGCCCACATGAACAGCTTGAAGAGCAAGAGAGTCACTGCTCTCTTATTTTTCCCCCCCATCAATCACTTGAGTCTCTCCTTACATTTTTGGTGTGAGCCTCCCCCCACCCCCATCTCCAAGGACCACCTAGTGTCATGTTCTGTCAGAAGGGGGCCCACTCTGTTTCCATGTCAGGTGCAAGAACCACAAAGTCCCACCCGCTCCGTGTGGAATTTCATTTGGGTCCTGTCCACATGGTGTCGCTGTTGGACACCAGTCCTGTACAGCCCTGGAACCGTGAAGGAGTGCTGTCCTCCTGGGTCTAAACCCCGCGCAGCTCGCAGCCGAGCTCTCCGTTGTAAGGGGCCCCCAGAATGTACCCACGCTAGCAGGCTGTCAGCACAGCATGACTCCAGCACTTGGATTCCCAAGCCGGGTGGAGGATGGTCTCTAAGATCGTTACTGAAATCGTCTTCCTGGTTTGTGTTCATAGGCGCTCTGTCCCAGAAAGGCGAAGAGCAGGAGTTTAATCAGCTCAGAGGAGACCAGGCTGGGGTCTAGTTACTACTACAGGGAGGCTCTTTTTCACCCCTAAGTTTAAGTGAGGGCCCCTCCACACGCACGGTGCTCGGGGCTCTCATTTTATTGCATGTATCAGATTTGTCATCTTGTGGGCATTTGATATTTACATTTGTGTGATATTTGCATCATTATTTGTCCCCATCTCCAAGCAGGGACCCCATGGGGGTGGGTGCCAGGCATGCTGCTCCCCACTTCCATATTCCTAAGGCCTAGCATGAAGGTGGGACCTCCCGGAGACTTTGCAGCTATGAATGAGTACACGACCAGAGGCCGCCATTCCAACCTCCGCTCCAGTGCACAGCGTCTTGGCTGGGAGGGCTGAGGCTCCTTGTCTAATCTGCCCAAGCTTCTGCTTCCCCCTCTGAAAAGAGGAAATAAAAATATACCCACTTCAAACGGCTGTTGAGACCAAGCAACATCGTGCCTGGCCCAGAGCAAATACTCAGTATAGAGTAATTTAAAAAGTTCCAGCTCCTTCCTTCCCTCGTTTCCTTCCTTCTTTCCCTCCATCCTCTTACTGCTCACCTCCCTTCCTTCTAGAGTTTTGTGTGTGTATGTGTCTATCTGTGCGTGCATGCATGTGTGTTGAGTATATATGTGTGTATGTGTGCTTGTGTGTTTGTGTGTGTGTATACGTCTATGGCTGTGCGTGCGTGTCCGCATCTCTGGCATAGCAGACTCGCCTTTGACGAGTGGGACCAGGAGTAAATCCGGGGTAGAAGAACCTGTGCTACTCATTCAGGCCTGGGAGGCCTGGCCTGGAGAGGGCAGGTAAGGACAGGAGAGCGCTAAAAGGTGTCCTCACCTGCCCTGATGGTGTCCGCCCCCGAAAGCCACGGGCAGGGGAGGAGGACTTGTTTGTAGTGAGTGCCAAGTGCCCACCCACCTGAGTCCGTCTTCCACCTGCGTCATCCTGAGTCCTTCTGGGGCTCCTCCTGGCCCCTAGGCTTGGCACTAGAGGGTGTGGAAGGTAGAGGACAAGGGGACTTGTGGGGGCTTTCTTTTCTCCCTTGGGAATTGAGCAAGGGCAGTTCCCAGGGAGCCCTGGGGCTGCTACCCAGTGGTGACCTTGGCCACTTGTAAAGCTCTGGGTGCCTCAGTTTTTCTTTTCCTTTCTGTATAATGGGAATTTTTGAGGTAAGAGTAGAACAGAGTCTTAAACACAAACATATACAGAGGTCAGATAGTCAAATGAGTGAAGCAGGCCAATCAGGAAAAAATGCTGTGGGGAAAATATCCCGACCCAAAGGGACAGATGTGTTTCAGCTTCAGCCAGCTGTTGCTATGGGAGAAGTTTACTCATTTAGAACTTCTGGCTTTCTATTATTCACAAGAAGGCAGAAACCTGGATTTTTACAGAGGTGCCTGGGTGGCTCAGTTCATTAAATGTCTGCCTTCGACTCTGGTCCTGATCCCAGGGTCCTGGGAACTAGCTCGTGTCTGGCTCTCTGCTCAGTGGGGAGCCTGGCTCCCCCTCTCCCTCTGCCTGTTGCTCCCTCTGCTTGTGGCCCCCCATAAAATAAATAAATAAAATCTTTTTAAAAAATCGGGATTTTTAACATTCAGGTTTTCTAAAAAATTCTATGTGGCAACAACAAGACATCTCCGTGGTCCAGGTATGGCAGTCAGATCAATGTTTTGTGACGGGCATATACTAAATGCTGCATAAAATATATATCCCCAAACTGGGTGCTGCTTCCCCTGGGATGAAAGAGGGAGAGAACTAGGTGTAAGGAAAGACACAGAGGGAGATGTGGAGGGGAAAGGCAGCCGGGAACACTCAAGAGAGCTTGAGGGGCAGCAAAGGCAGGGATCTAGTTGTGAGCCTGTGTCTGGCCTCCTTCTGGTGCCCGGACACACTCAGGATCCCCCTGCCACTGTCTCCATGGATGCAGGTAAAACCAGCCCATTTCCTCAATGCTGGGATGTTCAAGATGGGGGCTACCAGGATGTCTGAATCCTCGCTCGTCCTGCTGGGATGGGTAGGATGGGCTCTTGTTTTCCCTCATCCTCCATCACTGAACTGCAGGAATGGGTTCTCCAAAATGAATGGAGTTTAGTTCAAAGGTGGAGGGATTCCTGAGCTGCTCTGTCTGGCTTCTGATGCAACTGGGCTAAGCCAGCTGACACTGTACTCTGGGTTTACAGATGTCTTCCAGTACCTTCTGGGCCAGGGGATGGGGTGGTGCAGGTCAATGAGCTCAGCTGTCCACCTACCCAGATGCTTTCTTTCTACTGCACCCCAGTCAGTGTCCAGGGAGCTATAACTGCCCTGGGCAAGTGACTTCAACTTCCTGAGCCTCAGTTTCTACATCTGTAAAATGGGGATAATAACACTTGGCTCTCCCGGCTGTCAGAGTGTCTAGTGTGCTCCTCTCTGTCTTTCTCCCCATCTTTCATTTGCCAATATTACACAGAACTGACCACCATACTCTCTTCTCTTCTAAGCAAGGGGACTTTCACAGTCTGGCCCTGTCTCTTCTTCCAGCATCCACCTGGGGGCCTGAAGAGAAAAGGCCCGAGAGGTCTCTGTTTATTTATTCAAGTCATCTGTTGACACACTTAAGTGGAGACCTCAACACGTTTGCTCTGGAAGAGTTTAGGCTTCTTCAGACTTAGAACTGGCAGAAAGAGGGGCAGAGGGTGGTTGAGGTTAATGTGGAAATGGGTAAAAACTTCAGAGAAGAGAAGCTGCAGTGGGAATGGGTGGAATGTGAATGAATTAAGTGGAAGATATTTTTTGAGGACTGAGTATGATTCTAGGTACCCGGGGCAGCGGCAAACGAGATCCATGTGGTCTGGGATCCACTCCTAGAATTCCCAGCCGTGAGGAAAGACAGACACGGTGCAGAAATGGCAGCTGTAGAGAAATCTACAAGGGGACGTGCAGGGTACTGTGGGAGGAATACAAGGAAACCAGCAAGCTGTGGTGCAGAGTCCCTCAGGTGAAGCATGTAGACATTTTAAACAGTAGTAATAATGACTAACCATTACTGAGGGCTTCCTGTCTGCTGGGTACTCTGCATGCATGATCTCATGAAATTCCTGGCACCAGCTACTGAAATACTGGGCTTCCAGAAGCCGTGGCTTTGGGAGGGGAAGGGATGCTCCCAGACATGTGGCCATCCAGGAGCAAAGACAGTTTTGGGTTCAAGACCTCATGTTTGTACAGCACATGGACACAGAGAACTCTGGGCCCCATCTAGTCCTGCCTGAAAGTTGGCAACCTGAGTGACACCAAGGGCTACCTCAAGCTTCCCATCTGTTCTCTTCCTCAAGGGCATGAGCAGATTCTCTCTGGAAAGAGAACCTGGAAAAGCAGACACACTTGAGAGAAGGCTGGACACATGCAGGAAATGATCAAGGGCTCTTTCCATCTCTTCTTGGGTGATCACCTTGTTGTCATTTTCCTTTAGGGATGCACAACCTCGGGATTCATTCAAACTTCCCAGGAAGGTATTTCTCTAGAAGGTTCCTACTACCTAGGAAGTTGGGTCTTCCAGGGATGTTTCCAACTTTCTTTTTTTATTTGGCATCCATTAAGGTTGTGGAGGTGCCTGAAGTCTGTCTTCTGAAGAGTGAGGGATGAAAGGAGGTGCCCGATTTCCAGCTCTCTGCACTGCTTCCATGGACTTCATGGAATATCCCATTGACCAGCCCCTGAACTCTGCAAATGAAGAGGGAGCATACTTTTGAAGTCACTCCAACACGCTGACAATGCCAGAGGCCCATGGAGAAGGACTGGATCCATGGCATACCGTCATCCCAGACTCAGGCAATAGCATGAAGCTTGACCACTAGAAGTGTTCTTGGTGTTGGAAGTTTTCTTTCCAGACCCTTCAGAGGTACTTGCCTGCATGACTGTGGCAAATGTGTCCTCCTGGGATCTGATCTACCAAGCAGGGGAGAGTTGAGCCATGTTTTACTGGGCCTGGTTGAACCCAATGAGAAGAAGAGGCACAAGGCATATTTTTAGAACCAATTGGACAACTCCTCTTTGTGGTTCTTAATGTTCAGACACTTTCTTCTTCTCCTTCTCCTTCTTCATCTTCATCTTCTTCTTTTCTTAACTTCTGCTTTCCCTCTTCAGCTGGAAGTGGTCAGAACCAAAACTGAAAGTGATAGCACCTAGGAGTGAGGCTGACCTCTCTTTAGTGGAGCCTTCCATCTCAGATTGGCCACGGTGAGGCCTGGGTGGTGGGTCAGTTTGGTGAAAACTTCATAGGATGGCCCCGTATTTCGTGGCAAATTCAACAAGAATGATGACTATTTCTTGATGCCAGGACTTGTTCTGGGAACTAGAGATTCAGAGATGGGGAAGATATGGACATCATTGATCTTTTAGGACCTCAAGGACTGAAGCCAGACAGGATACATAGTCAAATAATTTATCTCAGTGTGAAGACTTAAAACAGGGCTTATATTAGAAAGTGTGGTTTTACATAGAGAGGAATGATTAATTCTGCTGGGTCAGGGAAGGTGGTTGGGGCAAGCTTCAAGAGCTTTGATTTAAACTCTAAAGAACTTGTAACCTGAATAAATCTTGACATTCCACATGGCTCAGTCCAGTTTTGGTGTTGTGACATAAGGGGTAGTGAAAAAAGTAAATGTAATTAAAAAAAAAGATTTATTTATTTATTTATTTATTTATTTGACAGACAGAGATCACAAGTAGGCAGAGAGGCAGGCAGAGAGAGAGGAAGGGAAGCAGCCTCCCTGCTGAGCAGGGAGCCAGAGGCAGGGCTCGATCCCAGGACTCTGGGATCACGACCTGAGCCGAAGGCAGAGGCTTAACCCACTGAGCCACCCAGGCGCCCCAGTAAATGTAATTTTTAAAAGTAGTTGAAGTCTTTATTTAGTTTCTGGAGGAAGTGCTAAATGGGAGAGGAATTACTCTAATAAATATCCTTCCAATTCTCCAACTCAGTATCCTCCACATGGAGGCTCCCCCAAACTTCCTCTGTCTCCCAATCTCAACCATCCATACCATAAACTTCCCCAACTCTCAGTTCTCTTGTATTTTTAAAAGATGCATCTCTTCCATCTTCAACCATCCCTCAGCTCTTTGTTAAATGGATAACTCTGTCTTTGCATTCTGTAGGCATTTTAATGAAGGATATTGCCCTGATTCCCCCTGAGGGAGTGGGGAGGGGAGATGATCCTGAATACTTATCTCTTCCTGATTTCTATTCTTGTTGCTGTTCAATGGAGTTTTAACTAAGGTGGAAGTTGGAAAAAAGCGCACCTTGGCAAAGGCACAGGACCATAAGAGAACATGGTGCTTTCAGATGTGAACAGAGCTGGGAATGATCTGAGGAAGTAGGAGAGAGCTAAGGTGGGAGAGGTTAAAAAGGGCTGAATTGTGAATGACCTTGAGGCCAAGGACTAGGAATCTAGATCTGATTCTAAGAGTAATGGAATATGTAGACAGTTTTTTTGCTAGTTTGTTTTTAATTTGGTTAAGATGGGATCAGTTTTGGATTGCAGGAAGATAACTCTGGTGGCTTGTAGGAAGTTTGGATGGATGGGAGGAGAGGCCAGTAGCCAGAAAGACTGTCAGGAAACTGTTGCAAACACTGGGGAATGAGACCTGAATTGGGGTGACCATGGAGATGGAAAGGAGGGAATGGATGTCAGACCTATTTCAAGATGGCACAGGCAGGGGACATGGCTTCACATGCTCACCAGTTTTCACTCATTTGTCAAAGTGATTGTGAAAGAAGGTCTCAGACTTAACACACATAGATCTCTTGTGCCTCAGCACCCAGTCTGGGTGCACAGTAGGGAAAATACACCTGTAATTAATTACAAGTCCAGGCTTGGAAGCCTCTTGCTGAAGAAATGGACCAATGGATTCAGATCAAGCATCTGGGTGGGGCTTGCACACATTTCCAGCTTTCCTGGAAACTTCCCACACAAAACTCTGGTCTCCAAGGACCAACCTGGCAGTACCACTCTCTTTCTCAACCCCCTGCTCCTCCCTGCCTGGCTTGAAATCTAGGTGGAGGCCTTAAGGATTTCTTTCCCAGGGTGCATCCAAGAGAGTGGAGGAGAAGGGACATAACCTTCAGAGACAGACAGATCAGAACTCGTCTAAACCCCACAGGCTTGTTGAGTCCCCTCACCTCTCAGAGCTTCAGTTCATCATTCAGAAAATGGGAAAGAGGACCTCCCTGAAAAGGTGGTAACATTATGAGATGTAAAGACCCCGGCCATGAGCTCACCACATAGTAGGTGGTTGATAAGTGTTAATTTGATTCCATTGAATTTGGCTTCCAATTTAGCCCCAAGTCATTTCTTAGGTGGAGAGGAAACTGTGTCTGGGTAACTGTTCTAGTGTTCATTTTTGTCCTATAGTTGAAGATACACACACACACACAGGCAAGATGAAGATTGTAGAATATGGTTTGTACCATCTTATAGCTGGAAGCTTGCCCCACTTCAAGCTAGATCCTGACTTCTGGCTCCAAAGTACTTTCAGAGACAAGGTACCTGTAGGATGATGACACACAGCACTTAGTTGGCCAAGGGCCCGAGAAGTTGGATTCTAAGGGTTGCCATAGAAAGCTTGAGTCTCTGAGATTTCAAGATTATCTTCAGTCTTCTTAGCTAGAGTTGCTGGCCAAGTGCTTCCCTCGACAAGAGGTTGGACAGAGCTCCATAGGAGGTCAGACCAGCTCATCATGGTCTCAGGATGGGATCACACCCCTCTGTTGTAATTGTAGAAGGAGAAGAGCAAGGGAAAAGGAACGAGCCATATCTCAGACTCAGAAGGTGAGACACTAGAGCCCTTTGATCATAGTTCTCAGGCTGGGAACTTAATGAAGAAAACCTCGGGGAATCTCTTCTTCCTGCCATGAGGGCCAACTGAACCCCTGAAAGTTGTATCAGGAAAGGGCTTTATATTTTATAGACACTTAACTTCATTCAATGATGAAACAAAAAGGAAGAGAGGAATTAAAGCCTGGAAGCACACAGACGACTTTGGCCATTGATTTGCTCAGTGAACATTGGCCTGGAGTGAGCTGGGTGGGGAGAAGCGAATCTGCCAGCTGGGTGTCAACTTCAAGTACATGTCCCTTTCCATTAGCAAGTGTCTTGCAGTACTAGCTGTGGTTCTGAGAGTTCAAGGTTTGAATATTTTCATGCAACATTGCCCAGAGTGCCCATATCTTTTAGCTTTTAGTGCTCAAGTGAAGAAATGGTGATTTGTTCCAACTCTGGAGACAATCTGGCCTTGTGGACAGATTGAGAAAAGGTATGTGAGTCCCCCCAGTATGGATCTCGGTAGTGATTAATGATGCTTGCTAACTCCCAATTCTCTTTTTTTCTTCTTTCTGAGTGTGCAGAAGACTGGACAACTCTGTGTTTGGGTGGAGTGTGTGACAGGTTCTAACTCATGCAAGATGTGCATTACTACTGGGTCAAACTATTTAATTGAAAGGGCAAGAATCTCCAAAGCTGTCTCTTTCCCTTTGGCATGGTGGCAACTGGTGGCTGCTTTGTGGGCCTGGGGCCCTGAGTGACTGTGACAAATGGAAACTCCGTGTCTGTCTGTGGGAAATGTGGCACTGAAGAGACATCAATCTTTGTGGTTTTACTTGAGATTTTTGGGCTTGCTTGTTATAGCAGCATAACCCAACACATCCCGACTGATACAGAGAGTGTTTACAGGGGGATATTGGGTACTCGTGATTGTCACCTCACACTGTGACTTGACAATCTGGATTGTGGTGGCTTCATTTGAATAGCAACAGGTACCAACAGGAACTTTATTCTCTTCTAAGCACTGTGCTTGGTACTTCACACACATGATCTCATTAAATCCTTACTACTATGAGATCACTAAAATGATCTAAAATCACAGAAATGAGTTTTGAGGGGTTAGATATTATACCCAATTTAAAATGGCAGGGATGGATTTTTAAGGTCTGTTTTTTCTGACACGAGAGCTAGTGTTCTCTCTATTCTATCACTTTGAGCTGGCAGCCTCGGAGCTGGTATCCCCCGAGAGAGCACCAGGGGGCTGGGGGTTTGGCAATGGAACTGCACTGCCACCTTTGGGCACCCCAGGGCTGGCACAGTCACGGCCGTGCGCCAAGACTCCGAGTATGTCCATGTACTCCTCACCTCCTCCTACACTAATGATATTTACTCTTGCCACCCTGGCAGGGCGTTCCACGGCCCAATTACCATTTAGAAACCTCTGAGGATGGAAAACACAATGTTCAGTGCTTAATGGTTAAAGGATTCATGTCAGGTCTAGAGAAGACTGGGAAACGTGAGCATTGTTGGCACAGGGCAGGCCCGGGGGACAGTAGGGGTTCAGACCAACAAAGGTATACGGTGTCCTATAAGGGCAGGGATAAAGGCTCTGCCGTGTCTGCTTAGGCTAAAGGCAGGACTCCTCTACTATCTGAGTCACGTGGCTGTGGGGACCATGAGCCACCTTGGGCTCTCCTACATCCCCGTCTGGGGCCAAACATGCTACCAAACATACAGCAACCCATTTTCTGAGCATTTACTTGGTGCCTGGAACCTGGCTTGCGAGTCTGAGTGACACAGTCTCATTTGTTCTTTGTCACCAAGGAGGTAGGCACTTGTTCCTGTTCGGAATCTGAGGTTCAGATAGGGTAGAGGGTCTTCTTCAAGGAGGCGGGGCTGGTGGGCAGCAGAGCTGAACGCAGGTCTGTTGGGCTCCTAAGCCTGGGTTCTTAAACTCATGCAGCCACGTGTCTCCTTCGAACAACGTTTGGAAGCACAAAGCCAGGTATTTTTGGAGTCACAGTGATCTGACTCTGAGACCTTAGACTGTGTAGCTGAGTCTTTTAATCTCTCTGAATCATGGTGACCACTTCTCTAAAGTGGGAATTGTGACCATAGATAGATAGATAGATATAAAATTATGAGACTTGAGGCTTTCCTAAGGGTTTTTGGTTCTTGGTTTTGAAAGACAGTTCAGTGATGACCCTCTGTACCCTACCTGAGGAAGTCATAACTCTCTTGAATGTCTCTCAAGATGGTCAGTTCACCACCTTGCAAGGCATCCCTTTCCGAAGTTGTATGGTGCGCTGTCTTAGAGAGCTCTGCCTGAGTAAAGTTGCAGCCAAGGAACACCCCTCACCCCCAGGGGACGGGGGAAGAGTAGGAGGAAGAGAGGGGGTGGGCACTTAATGGCTGCATCCTGGTGGGTGTCCAGGGGGACACACCTGTGATGCCATGACTAGATGGTGATGCCGGGCCATTTTCCTAATTGGCATTAATGACACCATCTGGTCTGAACCTCCCCCTCCTGCTTTCTCTCCTGCCACACCTTGCTGAATCTCTGCTCTGACTGGTGACACCTGACCTGTCGATATCCCAACTTGTCTGCCAACACCAGTTTCTAGAAGCTGGGGCAAAGGATGTACCTTTCCAAACGCAGACTAGGTTCTGGCATCTCTTGCCCTGGAAGCAAGTGAAAGCCTGGTTTTCTTCCCAAGTGGGTGTGATAGGTCTTCCGTGGCCCAGGTAATGGTCTGGAGCAGAATTTGCTCCTTGCTGATTGGACATGGCATCTGGTGGCTGGAGGTGGACTGCCTACAGACTGTATGGGGACAGAGCAAAGCAGAGACCTAGAGATCCACAGGCAGAGGGGAGCACAGGGAATCAGAATGAGCAACAGGAGGGAGAGAAGGAAGGAAGGGAGAAGGAGAGAAAGAAGGAAAGGAGGAAGGTAGGCAGGAAAAAAACCGTAGGACATACCTTCATGGGTATTGTTTTTGGGGAGGAAGGGCTCCTTAGGCGCTCCCCTCCCTTCCTCCCTCCCTCCCTCTCTTCATTTTGCCTTAGTTGTACCAAGACTCTTCAGTCCTAAGGGGTGGGTGGGAAGAAGAGAAAACCCAGGTGCTCTAGCCCTGCCACGTAGCTGAGTCACTTCAGGCAAGTGTCTTGCCATCTCTGAAATGTAATCTTCACCAGGAAATGGAGTTCCTCCCTCCCAGGTGGACCCAGAGCTGTCCTGAGCTTACTGCTCACGTTCCTTGGACTCTGGGGGATCTCCAGCAGAAAGTTAGGGCCCTGCCTCACAGTACAAGGCCTGTAGGGCCAAGGCTGGGCCGCCTCATGGGGGGCAGCGGCGTCCCTTGAGAACATTTCTTGCTATCCGTGGGCAGAGACCTGAGATTCCTGAGGCCTGAGTCCCTCCGTAGGTCCCAGCAGTGGCTACTGTGAGGACAGCCAGGAACATGGGAGTGGCACGCTGGGGTGGGGCCTGGCAGGAAAAGGTCGCTGGGCACAGCTATGGTCTACTGAGTGCTCTGCCCTGTGTTTTCGGCTGGTACACTTTTCATTAACTTTGCGAGGTGGGTTTTATCATCCCCATTTGAGGAACATGAGGAAACTGAGGCACAGAAAGGCTGTGTGTGTGCGTGCGCGTGTTTGAGTGAGGGCAACTAGTGGAGTCTGTACCTGCTTGAGATGCAAAAGCAGAGAAAGGCTCCGGTCCTTGAGGGGGTCAAATGCTTTGTGTGCCCCAGAACATGGCCTGTTGCACAGCCGCTGTAGCCCGGTAGGAGAGGGGTGGCAGAAAGTCTCTTCCCTGCTCCGCGCTCTGGCTGGGACCAGCTGGCCAGAGGCCCCAGCCCTCCTGGACCCTCCTGCCACCCCACACACCTCTCACTGTCCTCTGAACCTGGTTGACCATGACTTGGGCCATGCAAGGCAGATTGGCAGTAAGTATGTGCCTTCCCCCTTCTGGGCCCCAGTGTCTCCAGCTGCAGAGGAAAGAAGTGGCTCTTAAGCATCTGTCACCCAGCTCTGAGCCTGCTGCCCTCCCGAGAGACCGACCTGTGGGTGGGGAGGAGGCGGCAGACCAATGGCTCTGACCTTGGAAACTCACAGTCGAGGGAAACAGACTTAACACATCATCATCACACAGACATTTTAGAAGTTCAAATTGTGCTGGGTTCTAGGAAGGGAAAGCACGAGGCCCTACAAAGGAAGATAACAGGGTGACTTAACTGAGATTGTGACTTAATTTAGAAACAGTCCCTAAAGGAAAGTCAGCTCACCCGAGGCGCAAAAGGTGAGTAGACGTAGTCAGTGCTGAAGAGGGTCCTGAGCTGCGGGTATAACCTTCGGAAAAACCCTGAGGTGGGGACGAGGCAGGTGTATTTGAGACCTTTGCTGGGAGCCCATGTGTTATTTCTTCTCATCCAGATAAGACTCCACGAGACCTTGGGGCACCTGGGTGGCTCAGTGGGTTAAAGCCTCTGCCTTCGGCTTGGGTCATGATTCTAGGGTCCTGGGATGGAGACCCCGCATTGGGCTCTCTGCTCAGCAGGGAGCCTGCTTCCCCCTACCCCCTGCCTGCCTCTCTGCTTTCTTGGCATCTCTGTCTGTCAAATAAATACATAAAATCTTAAAAAAAAAAGTCTCCCTGAGACCAGCGCTGGTCAGATCCCCCATCAAAGAGACGAGAAAAGCCAAGGTCAGGGAGGTACGGTGGCCAACATTTATTTTCATTTCCCATGCTTTCTTCTGGATCTCAGGGACTGGGAGTCCAGCAACAACATTCCACAGATTCCCTCACCCTAGAATTCTTCCTGTGAGCAGGCTTTTGCCCATGAGGTGGTTTCATGGGAGATCCAGAAGGCAGAAGGGCCCCAGAAGCCATTCTTTCTTCTCAAGCAGTGATGGACAACATGTGACCCACTGTCCTCTGCCTGCCTGTCTCCTGCACCTTGTCTGTCCCGAGGGCACCTGCAGCGGTCCCTGGCGGCTTCTGGGAGACTCCTCACTTCTGCAGCAGGGGCACACGGCTGGCTTTGGGCTGCGGATAGGACATGGACCAGAACACTAGGACAGACTCTGAATTTCTCTCCTCCAATTCTGCTGCACGCTTTGCAAACACCCAGTTCCCCAAATTAAGCTCCTTTCTGCTCTGTGTATTTGTCTATTCTAAGTACCTCACGTAAATGGAATCATATAGTACTTATCTTTTGGTGTCTGGTTACTCTGCTTAGCAGAATGCCTTCAAGTTTCATCCCGATCATAGCATATGTCGGAATCCCCTTCCTTTTTAAGGCTGGCGGATACTCCACTGAATGGAGAGGCCACATTCTGTTGACCTGTTCACCTGTCAATGGACAGCTGGGTTGCTTCCCTGTGTGAGCTCTCGTGAGCAATGTTGCTGTGGACACAGGTGTGCGAGAGGGCCTGAAAACCTCACCTGTCCACCACCTTGTTTCCAGCTGCCCAGAAGTTTTACATTTGTACATTTTACATCCCCCCTGCAGGCAGGTTACCACTATCGCATCTTGAAGGCTGCAGGTTGGGACACTGCTCTTCCAAAGTTGATATGCAGGGTTATCAATCATTCTTTGCAAAACCAGGCTGTCTTCCTACCCCTCTCAGATGCTGATGGGGCGGGCTGGCTCATCAGGCTGAAGAAGGGCATGAATGGGGAGGGTGAGGGATGGGTGAAGCCTTGGGATAGTTTGAGAAACAGCAAATTAACAGCCAGTCTCCGAGCCCAAGAAGCAGAAGCTGGAGATACCTCCCTGCTCTGTGTGACAGCTGGCTCGGGACACTTCCTATCTGACAGGTGGGCTGTGGAGCAGGAGACCACAGGTAGGTTTGGAGTGAGTTGTGCTCCCAAAGTAAGATATCCAGGTTGCCTTGGACCCTTGTGTTATTGCTTAATTTATGCTTTTATCCTACTTACCGCTGTCCACAAAGCTGGTTCTCCATGACTGGCACTATTCTCCATGACTCCATGGGACATAAAATTCGCACTAAATGCTGCCCGCCTCGGACACCCACTGAAAATGGAGCCAACTCCCCACACCCTGGTCCTAGCTTCCCCACCTCCTCCTTCCCCCCATGCCTCCTCGTGTCTCCCTTAGTCCTTCCTGGTGTTCCAGCTTGCTCCACACCTGAGTCCATGACGTCAAACACCTCCTTTTGGACACAGGTTCTTACTTAATCTTGAGATCTGGGAATCATTCCCCAGAGGCTGAATCTGTCTGTCTCAGATGTGGTGGGCCCTGGGGCACATGGCACTTTGCATCTCTTTTACCCAGACTGGGCAAGGCAAAATTGGTGTCGACAAACACATCATTCATTCATTCATTCATTCATTCATTCATTCATTTATATCAATAGTTAATTGAGCACCATCATCAATAGAAGTAAGAGTAAGAACACAATGACGGTTAATGAGGGGGAAGTTAACCAGGGAGATATATTTTAAATGCACTTAACTGGGACCTGGGGCTCAGGCAAGATTTTTTTAAGGGGGACCTGATGTGTAAGTTGAAACCTGAAATATGAGTAGGAATTTGCTGGAGAAAGAAAAGTATTTCAGGTTCTGGAACTTGCATGTGCAAAGGCCCTGTGGTAGGAGAAAACAAGAGGGCATTTGGGGAACCTCGAGAGGTTTAGACAGACTTAGGGGTTGTTTATAAAGGACAGTGTAAGTGGAAGAATCTGGCTGGGAGGTCCGCTAGTCTATAAGACACAGAGTCCTCTGGGTTTTGTCCAATTCTTCTTCCATCAAATAATCCTTTTCTAGAGAATAAGATTAGTCTCAGGGGTAAATTATTGCGGAGGAGAAGCAAAGATCAAAAGTGTGGTTAACTTCAGTTTTTTCTTGTGCTTTGCCTTCTCAGACAAAGGGGTCTCTGTGTGTGTACCCCCTGACTTCTGAGTCTGATTCTCCTCCTTCAGGCTCCTCTCCCTGCCTACATGTCCCCCCACTTTTCCAGTTCCTTATCTAGCCACCTTTATGTCATTCTTTGGAAAACTCTACCCCTTTTGCCTGTGAGTTCTGAGCTGCAGTGCTCAGTCTTGGATAGGCAGATAGGCAGACCCTAGCCTTGTCACATTATGGAGGGAGAGAGACCAGTCAGGAGGTGTTGGGGTCTCCCAGGACAGAGGTGGTGGCAGAGTGGGTCCAGAGGAGTGGCTAGGTATCAGAAGTCTTCAGGAGGTCTTTTAGAAGGCTTGAGCATGGCTTGGATGAACTTATGGATGGACATAGACCCTGAAAGAAGAAACACAGGGAGGTGAGGAGGGGCAAGGGAGAGGGGCTAGAGTCTTTGAGACCAAGGTGTGGAACTCTGGAAACATGCAGCACAAACTTGTGCAAGTCATTGAACCCCCTGATCTTCCATTTTTCCATCTGCGAAGTGGGGATAAGAACAGCATCTATCTCAGAGGGTGGCCAAGAGAATGAAATGAACAACGTTCAGTGCTGTGATTGGCACATCCCGGCTCTATCTCACTCTTGATTAAATATATGCTGATACGTTCCAATAAACGCACAATTACCATAGATCTCAAGTGCAGAAGGTAGACCTGGGCTGGAAGGCAGAGACGAGAGATTTCCTTTCCTGGGTCATCGCTCCTGCCCGTGGGGTAAATATTTGCAGGGTTAATGTAGAAGCATTTACGAGAATCAAGTCTTCCCAGATAGCTGTGGATTCTTGGAGGGCCTTATTTGCATGCGAGCAATTAATATGCCAATTGCAAACCCAGCTCCTCTACTCATCAGAGTTCCCCGGGGGGACTAGTTGGTGGGAGCACTTGAGTCTTTAGTTTGAGTTATGGTATGAGTTCTAGAGCAATAAAACTACAGACCACTTTAAAAAAATGCAATTTACTTCTCCTTCTTCTGACTGGTCTTCTTCCCCATTAGCCTGGATTCATGGAATGTCTGGAATCACTTTGAACTTCCTTATATTTTGGTTCTGAATGGCAGGCTGCTGTGTTCTGAGATGAGGACTGTGGGACTGCTGTGAGGGCCCCCCACCCTCCTCTGCCCCTCAGGGAGTCTGTTTGAGCGGCCTCTGGGGGCAGCTGATGGAATGAGGAGGTGAGCATTGCACACCACGCTTCTCCAGGCTTGGGGCTCTCCAGTTTTCCCATCCAGAAGGCTAGTTGAATGAGAGGAAGTGAGAAATGGTGCTAGTGAAACAGGGGACAAGTGGACAGGAAGTTGGGTCCCTTCTATCCTTTCTCTCCCTCTGTGTCAAACACAGCCCCAGACTCAATGGCTCAGAACAGTGGCTTGTCTGCTTGGAGGGGCTTCTGCTGGGCTCACCGGGGCTCATCCTGGGGCTCCATCCAGTCTGGTCTTGGACCCGGCCTGAAAGTCATGGATTTGGATGCCCAAGCCCCTCTCTGAGGCCTGGGTCATCCTGACCCTCCTCGCATTGCCAAACCAAATTACATGTCCAATCCGAGAGTCCGTGTCGGGCAGGGGACTGCAGTAGTGCGGATTCCGAGAAGAGGGATTTGCTGGGGTCACTACTGTGGCGATCTGCCCTGGGAATCTATGCACTATTTTCCAAGATTCCCAGGATCTGCTGAATCACAGAATGGTGATGATGCAGATGCTGTAATAACCCAATAGTATCATTAATAACGTGCACCTTTTTATTTAGGACTTATTAAGTTCTGGGGTAGAAATGATGTGTTCAGTATTTAATCTTCCAACGATTCTGTCAGATCAGTACCCCTCCCAGTCTGTGGATGAGAATACTGAGGTTCTTTCTTCCTTTCTTCTCTTCTGTCTTTACCTCTCTTTCTTTCTTTCCCTCCCTTCCTCCTTCCCTCCTTCTCTTACCTACCTTCCTTCCTTCCCTCTATCCTTCTTTCCTTCCTTCCTTCCTTCCTTCCTTCCTTCCTTCCTTCCTTCCTCCCTCCCTTCCTTCCTTCTTCTTCTCTCTCTCTCTCTCTCTCTTTCTTTCTTTCTTTCTGAAAAAGAGAGTGAACAGGTGCGTGAGAGGGGCAGAGGGAGAGGGAGAATCTCAAGCAGACTCCACACCCAGCACAGAGCCCCGTTTGGGGCTCGATCCCATGACCCAGAGATCTTGACCTGAGCTGAAACCGAGAGTTGGATGCTTGACTGACTGAGCCACCCAGGTGCCCCAGACGGAGGTTTTGAAGGTGAAGTTTGTTTCTCTAAGTGCATCTAGTGTATGTAATCCTTTCTGAAGTGTGAGAGGTCTATGGTGGGAAAGCAGGCCCTGGATCCTTCCACCCTGGCCAAGAGATCTCCGGACACAGCTAAATCACATTTCCAAAGGAGGTCCTCCGATGTGTTGAAATGTAAGCAGCTTTCACCAGAGAGCAGTTTGATGAGCTGAGCATCTGTGAATCAGAAACACGAGGTTGATGTTTTCTTCATCCGCACAGGGGTTTGGCCATCTCCAAGCTCCCTTGGCGAGCAGAACTTGGGCCCTGCCAAAACCTGGAGCTCTGGCAAAAGAGAGTGGACCTTCCGGTCAGGCCAGGCCTCCCTTCCTGCTGTTTAAATCAGAGTCCCAGCCTCCTGCGGCTTCTGGCTTCTCCCGCCACTTCTCCTGGCCCTGGAGCCCCAGGGACAGAACAGCAGGAGGCGTTTGCCCAGCCCCAGACCCAGTGGAAAAAAATGGCACAGAGCATGGTTTCCTGGAGCGCTGTCAAGCAGCAGTCCCTGAGGTGCCAGGAAACCCAGTGACGGAAATTGTGGCTGCAGGACCCATCCACGGGGCGTGCTGTCGGGAATTAGTTCGGAGTAAGGAGGAGTGTGGCCCCACAAAAGGGCGAGACTTGCCCGGGGCCGACCAGGAGGTGACCTTGCCATATTCCTTTAAGATCATGGGATGTAATTCTGAGAAAAAGCAGCTTTCAGGGGGAAAGAGTTTAGAACAGACCTGGTTCACCAGGCTTTTCTGTAATTGTGCACCTTCTCAGAGCCTTTCCGCTCTGAGGTGTGGGGCCAAGATAGGGAGCAGGTTTGTGGCAGACTAAGGCTGTCATTCCGCAGGATGCCTTAGAAGGGTGCTGGTTTAAGTGTGTTCTCCCTGCAAGGGCCAGAATCCAAGCCTCATGGCAAAGGGATCTCGTCTGCTTTACTCATATCCCCAGAGTCCAGTACAATGTCTGGCACACGGTGGGTGGCAGATAAATAGTGGATAAATAAGTAAATGAATGCATAAGTGCACGACTCACTGCTTTCTTTGTTCTTGTGTCTTGCCTTTCCTCACTCTCTTCTTTTCCTCCTTCCAAGTATTTACACGGCCAGCTCTGTGCTGATCCTAGGGACACAGTGGTGAAACAAAACAGGCCTGCTGTGGGGTAAGTGATGGCTTCATTATAATTTTTGACTGCAGGTGAGTGACTGCTTGTGTCCAGTAACTAGAGAAGGTGAGAGATGGGGAGCTGCCCAGACCCCTTGTGGCAGGCTGGCTCCTTGTCAGTCAGGGTCAGACCTCGGGCTCCTCCTTGCTTCCTTGGATGCCCTTAACATCTCATTGCCCTAAAGTCCTGGCAAGACAGGTCACCAGCCCCCAGTTTTTCTTGCCTGCTGCCGACGAAGCAAGCCACTGGCAGGTGACCTCTGGGAGAAGAGGGCCACATCTGTGTGCTCCCCAGGGCACCTCTAAGAGCTGGCGGGAGCTGGCGGGAGCTGGCACAAAGGAGTCCTGGATGGGCCATGAAGCCCGGAGATGAGGCTACTTTAAGGCAAAGGTCCAGAGTCAGAGATGAGAAAGAAACAAGAAAGGCAGTGGATGTTGGGACGTTCTGGAGTTCCTGCCCATGGTCCCAGCTCTGAGGCTCCAGATGCCCCTCCTGTGAGGACTGAAGGATAACCCTTTTAGCCTCCCTTATTGAACTCTCCTTCTCCTTTCATGGCCAATTCTTCTTCTGGGGATCCAGAAAGTTCTTTTGGCCCTATAAGGAACCTTGCAGGTGCTGTCAAAAAAAGCAGAGTTGTTATTCTAATGGGAGAAAGCTTGTGTGTGTATAAGATAACCAGTTTGCTCCCCATTAGCTGAACACTCTAGGTCTCTGAGCGTCATGGTTGGGGGAGACCCTGGGACCTTTTCTAATCTCCTGCCTTTGGTGCCTGCAGCCAGTAGTGATGGTATTTGGTCCAGCAGATGATGGAGCTCCCCTTGTTGGATTCAGGACAAGGATCTGAAAGTGTGGGGAACGTCACCATTGTATTAACATTTATATGTGAAACCCATTTCAGACCACGGTGAGGTGATTATGAGAAAGGGGAACTCAGGGGGCTTCCACCAGAACTGAGCAGTGTTCAGAGCACTGGCCTTGGCCCTGTCCTCAGGCCCCATATAGTCCTGCAGGGCAGGGTTGCTGCCCCACTTTACAGATGAGAAAACTGAGTCCAATGAACAAAAGTGACACATCCAAGTTGGTGACATGGGGTTTGAAATCAGGTGTGGCAAATTTAAAGCCCAGGTGATTTTCAGACCACCCTCTGCCTCCTGTGATCAGAAAGGTGTGCCCTCTGAGGCGGCCTCCTATTGGGAACCTTGGTGATGGAGGGGGAAGACCTAGGGGAGAGACAAGGAGAGTATGCCCAAAAGGCGACATGGGAAGGGGATAGGAGTAAAGTTACTCCTTCATTCATTCAGATAATACTGAACATTGACTGTGACCAAAATGCCAGAGATCCAGCAAAAAAGAAAGCCAGCCCCTGACCCTGGAGGGTCAGTAGGTGAGTCAGGTATTTTTCAAGTATCTATTACACGAAAAGTGTAAATTGCAAGAGATTCCCCTTGACGGTGGTTACCTCAATCCTGACCTGTGAGCAGTGCTCAGAAGGAGAAGTACAAACCACTAAGAGATATTCTGAGAGGGCTCTGGCATGGTCAAGGGGGTCAAGGTGGCTTCCCTGAGGAACAATAATTTAGCTGAGATCCCAGACAAAAGTAGGAATTAGCAAAGTGAGTGTGATTGTGGAAGGGGAGGAACAAGAAATGTGCCAGAGAGAGTCAAAAGCACATGCAAAGGCCCTGTGGCAGAAGGGATCCTGGTGCCCTCTGAAGAATGAGCAAAGGGTTGGGTGGTTTCTTGAAGTTGGAGCAAAGGAAGCCAATGAAATAGCTCAAGCAAAGGAGGGGGTGTGGTTATATTTGAATTTGAAAAAGACTACTATGACTACTGTGTAGGAGGATAGGTTTCCTCTTAACCTCCTGAGAGCAAGCTTGGCAAGAAGGGACTGGGTACTAATTGGCAAATCAATTTCTCTTGCCAGGGTTTAGTTTTCCTCTTTCCATAGTAAATTTGGCTGCAGTGATTGGTCATTTCCATCTAGTGCAGATGATCTGTCTTCCTCATGCCCTGTGTTGCCTCTCAATAGGACACTGAGTCTTGGGGGTGAAGAGAGTCTTTGTCTCTCTCAATCTTTTCTTGTACCATTTAACACAAATCCTTCCAAAGTGAGTTCCCATGTGCACATGAACACATACATGTAAATATCTGGAAAACATATAGGATAGGATATATATCACCATGTGGTGATATCCACTAAGATGAAACGTGCTGGGGTGCATGGATTCTACCAGCTGGCATCAGTTTTCGAGAACTGCCTGCGTTTGGGCAAAAAGAGTGTGGGTGGACGGTCATGTTAGCATTGTTTATAAACAGTAGAAAAACCTGGAGCCAACCTAAAAGTCCACTACTTGGCAATTGTTAAAAAATTACGGCATACACACGATATGGAATACTAAGTAGCCATTAAAGGAAATCAGTGCAACCTTTGTGTGCTCAGATGGCAAAGCTCTGAAGCATTGTGAAGGATGCAAAAAAGCAAGTTGTAGAAAGATACATAACGTGCAAAAATCAGCATAGAAATGCACCCGCCTCACCCCCCAGCCCTAGCCTTTCCTCTGAGCTTTTATGCCACATATAAATACCGTACAAAGACCAGAGACTTGTAAGAGAAACACTTAGCTGATAGTACTGGTTGTCTCTGGACGGGGTCAGGATTGGAGGCAACTGCCGTCAAGGGGTATCTCTTGCCTTCTCAATAATATTCTTCTTTTTAAAAACGAAGGATGCATTTGGCAGATTTCAGTGTGACTTAAAATTAATTAAAAAAATAAGATAGGGTACTTGAACATACTCAGGAAGATATTGACCAGATTTGCTGGTTGTGGAGGGGCGGTTTCCAGTTCCTGGGGTTCTCTATTGGATTGTCTTTACACTTTGCAGAATGAGAATATATTTATACCTTTTTGGTGCAATAACACAAGGAAAAAATGAAGAGTTTCTTCTAATTTGGTCTTCTTGCAGTGAGCTCAGCAGCTAGGAGCACTGGGGGGAACTGAGGCCCCGAAACCCATGTGACAGCGAGCCAGCCTGCGGTGAGTCAGTGAGCGAGGGAAGAAAAGGCCATTCCCAGAGCCCGCTGAGTCACGTGATGCCCGAACACAGCAAACTGGCTTGTTTTGCAACCCAGGCAGGCCCTTTAACCACAAGCCTGCTGGCTGGCCCCATGTGGCGGGTGGGGGGGGAGATGATGCCAGCACTCTTCCCTCGATGAGTCATGCTCCTTCCCGCAAGAGCTAGGGCAGGATGTGGAGAAGATGGGCTTGGGGGGCAGAAGTTTCTGCCTGTAGGCCCTGCCAGGCAGGGTGCCCTGGAGGGTGACAGGCTCCGGGGCCCTTGGGGAAGTCCCCGATGGGACTGCTGCTCTCTTGTGTAGACTCATATAATCATGGATGAGGGCTGCAGACCACTGTAGTGAGTTCCTGCATGGTGATCAAAAGGAGGTGGGGTTTATAGACTTCCACTCCTGAGAACACACTCACGTGCAGGGCACTGTGCCCAAGTGATGCGATCTCTTCCAGGGCAGGGCTTGCTGGCTCTTACTACAGATGAGGAAACTGAGCCTCAGTGCAGGTAAGGGACTTGTCCAAAGTCTAAGGTCCAAGCTGGTAAGTGGCTGAAACACAATTTGAAACCAGGTGTGGCTGAATTAAAAGCCCAGATGGCTTTTACCACATTCTGGTTGCTTCTGGAAAGGTGTGTGCTCCCAGGTCTGTGTCCTTGGAAGCTACTCCTCATGGGTCACACTTTCAGGTTTGCTGGTGGAAGGGAAAGTCAGGCAGCAGAAGTGGGAAATCCCCTGAGATGGTAACAAGAACCTGATGCACTATCTCTGGGGACTTCTCTGCCAGATGCTAGACTGAGCACATTACTTGTACTCCTTAGTCCCTTTGCCAACTGATGAAACAACTATCTATGTTCTAGGGACAGGCACACTGAGGTTCAGATAGTGAAATGACTATCTAACCGCACAGCTAGCAAGAGGAGGCTGAATTCAAAACTGGGTCTGATTCCAAAACCCGTCATCTGTAGTTACCCTTTCTGCCTGCAGACACACATTCCCTGTGAGGCCCAGCTCTTGGCTCTCCTTTTCCTCTACTGTTTGATCCTTGCCCACCAGGCAAGTTCTCGTCCATGCTCAATACTGCGTGGGGAATCACCTCCTCCAGGAAGCCTTCCTCAGCTCCATGGCATGGAGTTCTGTCTGTGTCCCCACAGCTCCCTGAACACATGTGTCTGTTACATGTGCTTTTGTGACTCTTCCTCCTTATCTTCCCAGAGGACCATGGGCTCTTTTAGGGCAGAGATAACATGACGGTGAATTTTATGCACCAACTTGACAGAGCTAAGGGACACCAGTGAAACATTTTTGGGTGTGTCTGTGAGGATATCTCCGGAAAATATGAGCATTTGAACCCATAGAGTAAAGAGGATGAGGGAGGGGGCAGGCATCATCTAATCTGTTGAGAGCCTGACCAGACAAAGAGGCAGAGTGAGGGTGAATTCACCTTCACGGGAGCTGGGACATCCAACTTCTGTCCTCAGACCTCGGAACTCCCGGCTCTCAGGCTTTCCACCTGGGAATGGGACATCTCAAGTCTTTGGACTCCAACTGAATTACACTACCCACTTTGCTGGTTCTCCAACTTGTAGATGGCAGGTTCTGGGATTTTCAGCCTCTATAATCACACGAGTCAATACCTATAATAGGTCTCCTCTGATATGTATAGCTCTATATAGCCTCTTGGCTCTATTTCTCTGGACAGCCCTAACTAATGTAGAAGGTGTCATAGTCGCCAGCTATTTTTAAAATCCTTTGGTCATATTTTCTATCCAGAGGCTAGAGCAGTGGTTACATCAGGAGCTTAATCAACCCCATAGATCTGGGTTTGAATCCTGACTGGTCTGGGGGATGCTGGGTCAATAACTTGACTTTCTCTCTGTTCTATCTGTCAAATGGAGAGTCTAAGGTTTACTTCTCAGTGTCTTTGTAGGGATTAAGTGAGATGTTTATGGAAAGTTCTGAGCACAGTGCCTGAGGCACAGAATGCATTCATATCCGCAGCCTCCCAGTCTAGCTCTGTCAGGGTCAGCAGATGACTGGCTGGGAGAAAATATGGCTGTCCTTCTGGATGGCTGCCCCTCGGCCATCGTGAGGACCCGGTCCAAGCTCTGAGTGCTGCCTCTGATTTATAATACCATTCCCTGAATATATCACTCCTTATTTTTCAGAGGGTGGTGGTTCACACCCACATTTACAGATGCAGGAAAGGGGTGAGAAGAGGGACCGAATAAAACCCATGAACTAAAATTCACATATAAAATAATATAAAGAATCAACAAGCATTTTAAAAAATCTCCTTTCTTAATTCTGTCTGAGGGAATTACAATGACTTATTTAATTATTATTTCATGCCCAACTCTGGAGAGGGTCAGTTCACAGATCATAGAGACAAGCACTACTTGTGACCATCCAAATCCTTACAAACTTGGGGGATGCTGTGATAACATAGTGCCACACCCTGATGTTTATCCCGAGAAAACAGTCTTGAAGAATAGATATAAGCAGGGATGTTTATTAAGTCAGTGTCTGTAGCAGCAAAAACCTGGATAAACATCGAAGAGCCATTTATGGGGGCCTGGCAGGTCAGGCCGTGGTTGTCACTGTACTTGTCAACTATGTCCTTGATGCAGGTTTCACGGAAACACACGAGCTGTTTATTACACAATTGCCAGGAAAGCAGAATGTGACCTGGAATTTACTCTGTGAATGCAACTATGTGTGTGAAGTTTGTTTAAATATGAACGAGATCAGGAAGGTCAAAAGGAAAAAGAAAGAGTTTCTGGAGGGGGGAGCTGTGGGTTGCTCTGATGTTTGTTGTTCAATGGAGTCGCTATTTCTGGGTCACACTCTGAGTGGCCTGGAGAAGAAATCCCCTCACCCTGGGATTTCATACCCAGATTCCTTCCCACCAAGCTGTCTGGCCTCTCTCTGCCTGTCCTGCAGCCACGTCACCCCAGCCATCCCTAAAACAGCTCCCATGCTGCCCTCGAGATGCAAATCCACATAATGGCTTCTTGTCTGGCTCCGCAAAGCTAAGCAGCCTTCACCAGGGACCTATAGGAAAGGCAAAGTGCTCTGATCTGGACTGGAAGGATCCCTCTTGGAGCGCTCTCCGGCACTGGCCAGCAGGAGCTGGTCTTGCAAAATGGTTCCTGAGAGCACTTTTCACAGAGGCAAAGAGCCTTGCAGGGGAGGGAGGCTATGTTAGTCCTAATGGGGTTGATGGGAGTCCCATTAAGTTAGGGACTTTTGCTGCCCAAGAAGCACACAGGGGAGTCCTGCACTTTTGCCCATAGCACCATTTGTAACTTTAGACAAAAGGACGAAACCATTTCTGTTGGGAGGGAGGGAAGTCCAGAGGGACCCTCAGAGCAGCAGGGAAAGTGCCAGCCACCTTCTACCTGGGATCCTTTTTGGTCTCGATGATGCCTAGCAGCCTCCGAGGATGCAGGTCCCTGCACCCTGCTTCCACCGGTCTCCATCTAAGCCCAGCTGCCAGGCACAGGCACACATCCCTAGTTGACACCCCACCCTGCCACAGAATCGTGATTTTCCAACCCAGTTGGTGGAAGGAGCCAGAGAGGAGGTCTTGAGGATGATTCTCCTTCATTGCCATTCATGCATGTGTTCATTCATTCAGTTATTCATGATCTGTTCTTCGTTATTAAGTACCACCTATTCTGTGCCAGACATTATTCCAGGCCCCAAGGAGATGGCAAGACCATGGTGGGCCTGGGAATAAATAGTACACAAGTGAATAGTAAAAAGCTAGGAAGTTCTATAAAAGAAATCAACAACGCAGTGTTCTTTTCCAATGGAGAACAAGGGGGTAAGAGTGAGGAGAACAGACCTCCATTGCCTGGCATGGCCACTGGAGACCTTTCTAAGGAAAGAAGAGAGCAGGAGACTCAGCCAGCAATGCAAGAAGGCAGGCCAAGGGTCTCCCAGGCGGCAGCAAAGCTAGGCAGGAGCGTAAAGTGGGTGCTCTAGACATCCCGCCTGCCCTCCTTACTACTCTTTCCTTTCCTCCTTACTACCCTTCCCGTCCCTTCCCTTCCCCTCCCCCCATCTCTTCCCTTCCCCTCTCCCTCTTCCCCTCCCCTCCCTTCCCTCCCTTCCTCCCTCCCTTCCTTCCTTCCTTCCTTCCTTTGGATTGTATTTATTTATTTCAGAGATAGAGTGCATGAACCAGGGTGGGGTGGCGGGTAGGGACAAGCAGGCTCCCTGCAGAGCAGGGACCCTGATGCAGGGCTTGATCCCAGGACTCTGGGATCATAACTCGAGCCAAAGGCAGATGCTTAAGAACTGAGCCACCCAGGCGCCCCTACTATCCTTCTTTTTTGTCTCTCTGCCCCTTCGCCCCATCGATTAGTTGCTCTCAGGCCTCTTTGGGCTCCTGATTTACTTAGTCTGCATCTGGCAGGTGTCTCCCTGGCTCTGTTTCCTACACTCCCGGCAGACTTCCAGGGCCCCCAATTCTGAACTGTCCTTTCTCCACCTTTGGCTCCCATTTCCCTCCTGTGCCTTCACGCTCCTCTCTCCCTCTGTGGCTCCGTCTCCCCTAGACTTTGGCTCCCTCTCTCCCCACTTGGGTCTGCCCCGTCTCTTCTGTGCCCAAGCCGAGGCCACTGTGAAACCCTGTCTGACTGATATTGCCACTGACAGCCGAAGTCTTGAAATCTTCCCACAGAGCAACGCTGGGAGGGGTTAAGCAGACCGTGTTTTGTCTTTACCCAAGAAAGACAGGGGTTTTAAAACAAATATATACATTCTCAGAAATCCAAGCGATTGTGTTTCTCCATTGATCCATTATGACGTGGAGTAAGTATCCAGCTTTCCTGGTGCCCGCGGGGGAATTGCAGAATGAGCAGGCTGTGCTGGGGACCGCCGGGGACGGGGACCAGGATGAGGATGACAGCGGAGATCGTCCCGTTGGGGGCCGAGGTGCAGTCTGTGCTCCAGACACCTGAAAAGGGGGCTGCTGTGTGGAAGGGGAAAAGATGATTTCTCTTTGGGGGAGTCAGAGGGAGCTTCGTGAAGCTGGAGCATCACCCCTCCGGGAGAGCCTCCCTGGCGGCCTCCCTGCCCCCACAGGGGAGGGAAGGCTCACCCTTTTGTCTCCACTCCGCTGTGTTTGAATGTCTAGCTCGGCACGGCACCGGCAACACTGAAAGGCCTTTATTTGCTGCAGATTCCTCTTCCCCACTGGACCATGAACTTTGTGGCAACAGCGATCCTGGGGTACTTCACATCCCCAGTGGCTATCCCGCAGCCCGTCTCCTGTCTGGCTGGGTCAGCGTTCCGTTTCCCGCTCATTAGGGGGTTTAGGTGAGGAACACATGGCAGAGGACACTTGGGATTTGGGAAAATGCCTCAGTTTCCTCACCTCTAACATAAAGGGGTCAGAGAACCCGTGCAGGAGAAGCACTTGGAACATTGTGAAATGGCTCAGCACCGTGAGCTCCCGTTCTTGCGACCATCACCGTCGCCGCCATTGGCACCAGCTTTACCATCTCAGCCCCCAGGCGTGGGCGCCAGGCAGATAATTGGCCACAGAATTCTCCCTCTCTTCAGTATGAATGGATAGAAGATAGCTATGACCCGTGTGAACATTTTTTATTCTTCCAAACATGTTTGTTTGTTTGTTTGTTTTTTACAGCCTGGGTCCCTGCCATAAGATACTTGAACAACTTGGGGACGAGCTCGGACATACCAGAGGGTTAATTCTTCTCCTTTATTTCTGCACATCTCTGCTTGGCCTGGAAGGCTTTTTCTGTGATGTGGCTTCCTCCCTCCCTCCGGGCTGGCTCAGTGCCTGCCTGATTCCAGGCCCTCACAGGGCTTCGACAGAGCTGGGTCACCCCCTTTCAAGTTTCCATACCTGCTCAGTCCTTGCTCTGTCTGCTCATTCTGACGCTGTGTTGGGACGCTCGGTTTAGCTGGTTCCAGAACTTTTTGCCACTTCTCTCTGGGTCTTAGATGGGAGTATCTTAGAACTTAAATGTGACAATGAAGGGAGATAATGCATGAGACATGGTCTGTGTCTCTCAGTCAACAAGTCTTCGTGCTCTGTCCTCACCCAAGTGTGAACTCTCCAAGGACGAAAACCCTCTGTGATGCATCTTCCAAGACCCAGAACTGGGAGGTCCAATATGGAAGCCACAGACCTCATGTCAGAGCACTTGAAATGTGGCTAGGCCCACCGAGCTGAGCTGCACGTGCAAAGGACAACACTGGGTTCTGAAAGTTTAGGATGAAAAGAAGGTCAATAACTGGTCAATATTTTTATATTGATTACATGTTGAAAATGATCATATGTTGGCTATATTATTTAATTATTATTAATTATTATTAATTATAATTAATTATTAACTATATTAATTATATATTGCATAATATATAATTAATAAGACATATTATATTAATTATAATTATTAATTATTAATTATTATTATTAAGTATTATTTAATAATGTTTACCTAACATTATTAAATAATACTTATATTTTATATTAAGATAGATATATGAAGTGTATTGAAAGACATACTGTGTTATAATAAAAATGATTATTACATAATGTAATTATTATTTCAATTGGCTTCATTTGTGTCTTTTTCATTTTTCAATATGGCTCCCAGAAAATCTAAATCACTTCTGTGGCTCACATTATAGTTCTGTTGGGCAGTGCTTCCTTAGAACGTGGCAAAGAGCTTTTGTAGCAAAGCAAGCAGTGTTTGTGGATGGGATGGACAGATGCGTGGGTAGGAGGAAGGAAAGTGAAAATGAATGAGTGAGTAGATAAACAAGTTAATAAACAGATAATAAATGGATAAACGAATAGACAGACAAAGACAAATGGGCAGAGGAATGAATGCATGAATAGAAGGGTGGGGAGATAGAGGGATGGAAGGATGTTAGAACAGAATTGGTGATAGCATAAAACAATAACTAGAAATTAAAAAATGACAAATCAGTAGATGAGTGAATGACTGAAAAGATTAAATAATTAAGTCCCTAAGTACAAAAATAAATACATGTGCCCAGAAAGGATAGAGGCCCCGGGAGCCCAGGGTTTGACTTCGATAAGAAGCCCAGCTCGTCTTGCTGGGCTCATGGAGTGTAAGCCTTTGACCAAGAAGAAAGGTTTACCCTTGCTCTTGGGGAATTTATTATTTTAATTGTTAGTCTTCATCAGGGGTTATTGGAATTTTTTTCTCCCTTGGACAGTTTATCACTTGTAAATTATTTGTCACATCGTTGTAATTCCATCCAGATCCTTAACTTTCTAATCATGCATCTTTTATGGGGTCTCCTTTAAAGAAGCACTATAATTACGTGCCAAGGGTCCCAGTAAATTTTATCAGGCCATAAAATATTATACTTTAATTATTTGGAAGGGGAAGGAAGGCAAATGCTCCCTTTGCAAGACTGCTGATCAATACCATAGGGTTCGTGGGGGCTCCGGCTGTTTCTGAAGTCCTCGTCTTCCCAGTGTCCCTCCCAGGGCTCTTGCTTCCTGCCCCAGCCAAGTTTGCACCCAAGTAGTGGGGCCTGGCATGCTCCAGCCTCTTCCTTAATTCTGTGGTGGGTGTGTTGGGCCCCAAAGACTCACGATGTGTGTCCTTGAAAGGGTCTCACTGTGTGCCGCAGGTCCACAGGGAGATCGAGGGGAAGCTGTCTTTTCACCCTTTTCGCAGAGGGGGAAACTTAGACCCAAAGAGCAGGTAGAGATGGGACTCTAACATTGCTCTCCTGACTTCATGGTAGATTTTTCTTTCTTCACCATCTCACACCTGCTGTTAGGAGCTCAAACCAGAAAACATACAGGTGCTCAGTGGATTGGGCTTTTTTTTCTTTTCTCCCCTGAGGGTTTGGATGTAGACAAGCTACGGCACCAGGGCTTTACCTCCAACATCTTCATCATCGAAATCAGCATTTTAGTCAGGCTCCCACCAAATGCCAGGTCCTGGTGCGGGAGCAAAGCTGTAAATAATACACATAAATCTCTGGGGCTCATGAGGTCTTTGAGGAGAGAGGCAGGCATTGGTTAAATCTTCACATTGATCATAGAAATTGCATCTGTGGGAAGTGCTACCAGATGGGCTTTGGAAGCTTAAGAAGGGAGGTTTCCAGTGAGTTGGGGGAGGTCAGCGAAGGCCTTTCTGAGGAAATATGTGATCTGAGAGCTGAAGGATAAGTAGAGGTTAATTAGGTAAGCAGACAAGGGAAAAATATTTTGAGTAGAGGAAAGAGCCCGTGCAAAGGGCCTGCGGTAGGAAGGCTTGGAAAATAATCCAGGGTGGCCAGAACAGAGTTACCAATGGGAGACTGTGAGGTGAGGCTAGAGAGGTTTTAGGAACCATATCACGCAAGGTCTAGTGGGTCATGTTATTAAGGCTTTTGGTCTTTATCCTAAAATCACTGAAGTTTCAGTTAAAGTTTAGATGAGGGAAAAGAAATGTTTTAAAAGGCAGCATAAGCAAGGGAAGGACTTGGCCCAGCAGAAGGGAGGAGGGGTAATCTTGTGCTTGGACGGATGTCAGGAGGTGGATTGTCTAAGTGCGGGGGTACTCAGGAAGAGGTGGAAAGCAGAGGATGATGACTCATCCCCACTCTTTCCCCCAGTCTTGGCTTTAGTGTCATTTCCTTGGGGAGGCCTCCCCTGACCCCCAAGTGGGCCAGGGCCTCCGCCCCCAAATGGTGGTCTCCACCCTCCACTTCCCCTTTCACAACACATAAGACTATTCCTGCCATGACTTACATAATGGCCTCTTCCCCTCGCTGGAGGTAGGCCCCCTCCATGAGGCAAGGGTTGGAGTGTCTTGATCACTTGCAGTGACCCCACTCCTAGCCCAGGTCCTGACTCCTAGTTGGGGAGTAACACACAGACTGGAGTGAGTGAGGGAGTGGGTACCCGAGAGAGAGGGAATTTATGGGGGCATGTTTCCTCCAGCCTCTTCCCCATTATTGCCCCTCCTGGGCCCTCCCTCTTCTCCTCCCTTACTCACTTCCTTTATTGCCCTAAAGCTGGACTCCTCCAAAATTGCTGTCCAGGGGCTCTCAGCTGAAAGATGTGATGTCTACATGAGAAAACACCTTAGCTCCTGATATGAAACATCAGTTTCCCTGGGAAGCTCTGTGAGGTGTGTGCTCGTCATACAGCTGAACTACCTTGATTCAAAAGGTAAGGAGACTTGGTCAAGACTGCTCAGAAGGACGATGGCAGAATAACTTCTGAAACTCCTCCTGTCACCAACTTAGGGTGACTCATCTTGTAGCTAGGTTTGCTCATTATCTCAGTGTGAACACTTCTTGGTGAACCCTGTGGTTACAGGGCTGGTGAAATCCCCAACCAAGTCTTCTGCCTAAAGAAAGTTGCATTTAGATCAACAATAATAATACTTATGCTAATGGAAGTTAGCATGCATGCCAGGAACTTTCCCAATCCTTTACTGCAGGGGTCTGAAGTCTATGACCCACAGGCCAGATCTTGTTTCTGCAAGAAACATTTCACTGGAACACAGCCATGCTAATTTGTTTATGGATGCCTGTGTCTGCTTTCTTACTATCATGGCAGAATCTAGTGGTGATTCCCCGTATGGTCCTTGAAGCCTAAAATATTCACCATCTGGCCCCTCACCAATGGGGATTGCCAGTCTCTTTTATATTCATTATTGCAACCTGATGACCTAGGTCTTATTAGATCACTGTTTTATAGATGGAGAAACTGAGGCTCCGACAGGAGAGTTAATTTCCTTGAGGTTTCACAGAGACTGGAAGAGACCTGGAGATTCTCTGTTCCCAACCCATGGTCATCCTCACATGCTCTCCTGGAAGTGACAGCATCAGTCTGACCTTGAAGGAGAAGGCAGGGGTTGGGCTGATCCCTGCTAGATTCCAGAACTCCAAACACTGAATGCCCCAGCGGCATTTGCTTTTGGGACAAATGCTATGATTATCTATTGTTGCATAAAGATAACTCCCAACAATTATTTCCTTTGCTCTCAAATCTGCAACTGAACAAGGCTTGGAAGGGATGGCTATTGTCTATGGAGTGTCGGCTGGAGTGGATCAAATGGGGCTGAGGATTTGCCTCCAGGATGACTCACTATTGCTGGTGGGTTGGTTCTGACTCTTGGTCTCTCTGGGCAGGAGCTTTTCTAAGGCCCATCTTGGGGTTCCTCACCATATGGTGGCTGGATCCCAAGAGGGAGCATCCCTAAGACACAGGAGGTGGAATTTGCCAATTTTTGCAGCCTAGCCCTGGACACTGCCTGGGACCACTTCTGCTGTGTGCTTTTTGTCAGGTGTCATAGACCTGCCTTGATTCAAGGAAGGGGTCAGAGACCCCATCTCTCAATGAGACAAGTGTCGAAGAATTTGGGGGCCATACTTAAGAAGACCCACCACAAATATTCATATTCATCTCTGGGGTCCCCAGGACCATCATTTTGATCCAACGTCACCTATCTCCGGTTAGGGTGCTGTGCTCATTTCTTTTCCAAACTGGGACTCTCCAGCAGAATGATAGGATGATCTGAATAATACCACCAGGCAGTGAGTGCAAAACAGAACTCTCTCAACAACCTGGCTATGCAGTCACCCTCTCCCTGGGGGCAATGGTTAATGTCTCCTTGATGTCCTCACCTCATCTTGGGAAGGTAATATTAGGACCCCTGTGTTGTTTTGGTACAGAGCCCATTTAGGAAAATGTTGGTTAGTGGTTTAAAAACGAAAAGTAATTTTTTTCCTGGATGCAAGTCTTCAGTTATCTGGAAAACCCATTAACAGAGCTTCTGCTCCCTCGAATCTTCCAGTTAAACCTACAGCTCTTGTGGGGTATGGCAGCCTCAGATGCAGAGTCCTCAGAATGCTGTGGCTGTGGCCTGGCTGGCATCTCTTGCTGACTTGGGTACTAGATCCTGGAAGAGCAGAGATGGGTCAAATGCTGTCCCGACCTCCAGCTGCTCATGACTTCTGAGGCAAACTAGTCCAGGCAACAAGCCACTGCAAGGCTAGGTGAGAAGGGTCCTCAGAGAAATGGAAACAGAATACGGTGGGAACCCTAGAAAATTGCTCCACGGAAACACCAAGAAAGATTTTGCAGAGGAGGTAACATTCAAGTTGGGCGATTGATTTATTTTTTGAGTGCCTAGTATGCCTCAGGCCCCTTGCGAGGCATTTTCCGTATATCATCTCATTCAGTATACAGAAAGCCACCCGTGAGGTGGACATTCGTACTCTCCCATTTTACAGTCAAGGAACCTGCCTTGAGTCTAAACAGGTGGTGAGTAGCCTAAAGCAGGATGAGGGCTGGGGATGCAGGAAGGACGAGTAGGATTTTTTTAAAGCCTCAGAGAAGGAGAGGACATTTTAGGGCTTCAGGGGTAAAGGCAGGTGGAAGAGGGTTGGCAGCCTGGGGTCTGTCTGGCTCTTTGGCGTATCCGGAGCGCAGTGGCGGGTGGAGGGCATGCAGTGGGGTCCTGGCTGGGCAGGAATCTTGTAACACAGGGGGCTTGGGTCTTCCCTTGTAGGCATTAGGGCTCCTTGTTGACACAAGGGAGGAGACGAAAAGTAGACTTAGCCAGTACCAGCCATCCTGCCCTTGGGCCCCTTGCTGTTCTAGGTGTGATCCATGGCTGGATCCATGGCTGATCCCAAGGCTGGAATGCTATGCAGCATCTCAGGGGTGCTGGGTGGCTCAGTCAGTTAGTTAAGCGTCCAGCTCTTGTTTTCGGCTCAGGCCACGATCTCAGGGTCATGAGATCAAGCTCCACATCAGGCTTCATGCTCAGCGGGGAATCTGCTTGAGATTCTTTCTCTCTCCCTCTCCCTCTGCCCCTCGCCCTGCTCACACTCTTTCTCTCTCAAAGAAATAAATGAATCTTAAGGAAAAAATAAAAAAGAAACGCAGCATCTCGGGCCTCACCCTGGATCTAGAATGAGAACCCGTTTGGTGACAAGGTCCCCAGAGGTTCAGCTGCCCGCGACGCTCCGAAGCATGGGCCTAGCACAGCACAGCTCACACAGCTTTAAGTCTGTGTCATGTTTGCTCGCCGTCAGGATCTGCCAAGGGTGGCTTCTGGTTTTGAAAACCTGAGCAATGGCCAACAAAGATTTTGGGGAAGATCAGAGGTTGGTGGCAATCCACCTGTTAGATTTTCTAATGGATCATTATAACAATGGCAGCCTGGAACCTTCTGGAGGGAAGCCAGATCCAGCCCTGGCTCCTTCTCACACTGTGCACAGACTCCAAATGGGTCAGCTTGATGGCACTCTCTGGGTTCCTGAAGCCCTCCTACCCAGAGAGTCTGCAGTGTTAATGCACCAGGTGCCAGTCTCTGGGGACAGGTCCAAAGAGGAACAGACCTCTGCCCTGTCCAGCTCCCAGAACCACTAGCCAAGGCTGCAAGGGAGAGTGACACGGACCTCTTACCAGGGCAGAGGCTTGTTCTGGCTGAGGTTGGGGGTCCTGAAGTCGATCCCTTTGTCCATCGAATTACCTGCCTACTAGGAGACGTTCTGGGGCAGAAGAGAGAGAGAGAGAGAACCCAAGAGGCTCGGGTTGTGGAAATATTGGCCCCTACATTTTCCTCCTGGCCCTCAGAGAGTCTTGACTACCTCCTGAAGCCTGAAGTGGGTATGCTGGTTAGACAGAACATCTCCATCTTTCCTTCTTTCCCTCTCTTCCATTCCATGAACACCTCCCGCGCTTCTGGGCTGCCCCCTGGGGACGAGGCACGCAGAACTGCTCCCTGCGCTGAAGCAGCATGCCCTTGGTGGGAAGAAGGAGGGGAGACAAGCAAAAGCATGAAGCAGGTGCGATGTTTTAAAGGGCCCGAGAGAGGGAAGCTGTTGCTGCTGAGGGAAGGAGAAGGCGTCTCTGGTTCTACATGGAAGTTGGTCCTGCCATTCACCATCTTTGTGTCTTCGAGCAAGTATCACACTCTTCGATCCTCAGAGTCGCAGCTCAGGTCAAGTTTATGCTAATTCCCCCTTTCAGAGTTTGGGTGGGTATGGGGGGGTGCTGTGCAGAAGTGCCCTGCTGGGCAGATGTGGCATAAGGCTGCTGTTCGTCGACTCCTGGCCCCTGACCTCAGGCCAACCCTCCTGGCTCACCATGGGCAAGAAACCAAAGCACCTGGTTTTCTTTCACAAACCACACTTGCCGGGAGCTCCTCCCTGTCTTGCAGGGAAGTGACCTTCCTCACGTGCCCACGGGACACATGTGATGATGGCGTGCCACAGGCAACCCAGCGGATCTTGCGACACTTGCGATTCCCTCACGGCTGCAGAGGAATGAGAAGGAGAGAGGAAGTGGGAGTCCCTTGCTCTCGCATGCTCTGCAAGGCTAGGCTTGCGGTGGGATCTTAAGGCCATTTTTATCAAGATGGATTCCTCTTCCTCCTCCTTCTCCTTCCCCCCTCTTCTTCTCCTCTTTAACAACACCTTCTAGATACTTCCTCGAACCCTCTTCTGCAACAGGGAACCCTCAGAGAGTGGTGAACCCATTGAGGCTCTGCTGCATTTGCCCGGAGGGCTAGGCAGATCTTGGAGAAGAAGGGCAGTGTTCTTGGGGGAGCAGCAAAGCATGAGGCTGGCTCGCAGAACTCACAGAAGCTTCAGAGACCTGGAGCAGACAGGCTGTAGCATCTCTGTGGATTGGGTCCCCCAGAGGAGGGGAGCCATCATTCTTCCTCCCAGCAGCCAGACTCTCCTCATTCTTGAATGTTCAACCCAGAGATGTTTTTCCCCGAGAGTCTGCTTTTCTAGACATCCCCCAGGCCTTCCTTCTCAGCAGTAGGTGATGACTAATCCCCTCGTGGGAGCAGCCAGAACTCCGCTGTCCTTTGAAGAGAACATGAGTAATGGAGGCACTTCTGCTCCGTGGCTCAGCCTCCTGTCCCAGGGGTCGGTCCCCTGGGGTGACCCATGCTGCATGGTCTTGCAGGGATCACAACCCTGCATTCTTTTCTGCACAGCCACCGGTATGTGCACACTGGCTTTCCCCCATCCACACCCTTATGTGACCCGCACAGGTGCAGGTTGGGCATTGGTTTTATCAAGATGGATTCCTACGGCTCACGCTCCCCTCCACCAGCCTGTCCCACCCTCCTGCTCCATTAGGGAGCTTTATTGCCTGAGCTCACAGGTGTTTGCAGACCTGACATCGGCAGTGACTGAGTGGGCCTTTTGGTGACACTTCCATAAAACCTCATAAATCGCCTCTGCGCAGTGTCACGTGCACACTTTTATTTTCCTCAATAAATACACACATTCTTATTTCCTAACAGCTCCAGCCTTGGCTGAGTGCCCAGCAAAGGGTCCACTTCCTGTACACTTGGCCGGGATGCATCGTGGACAGGAATGGGGGGACCGCTCCATCAGTTGTCAGAGGCCGTAGACATCCTCGGGGACCTGGGGTAACAGAGGCCTGACTTGAATGGGACATTCTGGGTTATCTTGTCCAGCTGCAAATCCTACCCCTCCCCTTGCGGGCCATCCCTCTTTGCATTTGTTCATTGCTCTGTCTAGACTCTTGTAACCGAGGTTTTAGGTGAGGGCTGCTGTGAAGCCTGTTTTTCAGACCTGGAAGCTGAGGCTCAGAGAAATTAATGGTCAATGCCAGTGCCTGGAATCTGCATTTAAACAATATTCCAGCTCATTGTAATGCAGGTAAAGGCCTTTTTTGTGAATGACTGGGGCTCAGGGTAAAAACCATATTTCCCCCTTTCTTAAAATGAAAACATTGTGGAAATAATAACTTTGAAGAGGGAAGGCATGATTCCCAGGACATTTTTTACTCAGACGGTTGGTGGAACTTAAAGATGTAAGAATTTGGGGTCGACTGTCCGGAGAGGCCAGCTGAGGACAGCGGCCTGCCCCTTGCCTCGGCCAGTGCAGCCCATCACCTCTCCTGGGTCTGCTATCACTTTGGTCATCTGCCCCTCCTTAAAAAGTAATTTCACTGCTTCTACAAATTGATACACGTTTACCCCTTATGAAGGTCTTTGAGTGGCTGTTCTCATCTTCCTTTTTTACAGACGGGGAAGCAGGGATGGCTGGGGAAAGTCTCACGATGAGTACAGGTTTCTGACCTGCAGTAGGGCTCAATTTCCATTCACAACGCTTCCCCAGCTCTACCTGCCACCCACATGATGTCAGGGGCTTGGAGGCTGGTGCGCTTCCGGGGACCAGGGCCATGTGTGTTTGGAGTTCCAAGACCGCAGTACTGATGGCTTAGCTAGGAGATCTCGGGAAAGGGTCAGAAGGCAGGGAAAAGGGAAGGGAAGACTGGGGGCAGTGATGTGAGGGAGAAGGGGGAGGGTCTTGCCCTCTGCGTCATCCTATTTTTTGCCATCAAGTCATCATCATTGGGTACTATGTCAGAGCAAAAGGGTGAAATGTAAAGCAGAGGAGAGAGGCCCTTTTTCTGAGGCTTTTAAAGTTAAAAGTTTCACGAAGGTGGAAGGGAGGGGGGTGTAGAGCTTCCATCTTCACTTTCATTTGGTCCATTGGGAGGTCCATTATGAAGGAGCCATCAGCGGTCCATGAGGCTGCAGAGCAGAGAAGGGCATGGGCCCCAGGAGAACTCATCAGCTTGGATGCATTCACTTCTCTCTGGGTCCCCCAAATCACGCCGCTGGGAAGTGGGACAGGACATGGTCTTTTCTCGGGAATGCCCAAGCAGGGGCACGTGGTCAATCACTTACAAGTTCTGTGCCCTTCGAGATGCTTCCAGAATACAATGTGAGAAAGCTGTTAATGTTACCCCGACTCTTCTAACCCAACCAATGCCCAACCTTTGGTTCTGGGTGCTCCAGCCTCTTCTTGGAAGTCCTGGGTCTCCCTGATTTCTAGTAGCCCTGTTCCATACTTCTTGCTTTGCTCTTGTGATGGCTCAGCACAGTGAGATGTGAACCACGAGTCTCTTGGAACCTCCTCTGTTACCCAAGACCTGCATCTCACCCACCCAGTGGCTACAATGACAGGGATGGAACTTTCGCATGGGCTCAGCAACAGTCTCATTCACCAAGGCTAATCTGGCTCAAGTGTTGACCCAGGGCTCTACCTGCCATGAGGACCAACCACTCTGAGCCCCTAATATGGCTCCATTCCCCTAGGGGGACCAACCTTGTTCCAGAGTCAATGCACTGAATCGTTTCCATCACAGAAGGAGCAGTGCTTTCTTCTCATTGGAATGGAGACATGGATATCACCAGAACTCTGGAGATGGATTTGCCTTCCCTGCCTGAAATCCTTCTGTCAAAACTGCCATGGATTCATAGAAGGCCTTACTCACCATGACAGTATACCCCCACAGACTCCCCTCTTACCAAGACACTCATCAGACAGCAAATGAAGATCAGGGACGGGCTCATGTCCATGACATTCACTGGCCTTGCAAGGTTCCCTGTCACTCTCAAGCTGTCAGTCTGATAGAATTCTGGAATAAGCCATTTAAAGACTTTTTAGGGTGCTAACTGGATGGCAGCAGTTTGTGGTGCTGGACTACTATTGTCTAGGACGCAAAATTCCACTAACTTAGTGAGCAGTCCCTGGTGCTGGTCTTCTCCATAGCCAGGGTTCACAGCTTAGGGAATAAGCTCCTCTTATGACTGCCCCAGTGATCCGATAGCAAAAGTTTTGCAGTCTGCTCCCGTGTTGTAAGCTCTCGTGGTCTGGAGGATTTAGAGCCCAAGGCCCAAGTGCTTCCAGCAGGGGGCACAGCAATGGGTCAGTTAGATCGGAATTTTTGACTGCCTCCTGGGCTGTTTGGACTCCTCAGTCTGGGGAACCAACAAGGAAGGAATTACGGTGCTGGCAGGGTGATTGTTCCTGAATATGAAAGAAATTGGATTGCTACCCCACAATGGGGAGAAGTGGGGTCTGTCTGTGCGTAGCCCATTCAGGCTGCTCTAACAAAACACCATAGACTTGGTGGCTTATAAGCCACAGACATTTATTTCCCATAGTTCTGGAGACTGGGAAGTGTCTGGCCAGGGCCCATCTCCTGGCTTGTGGATAGTGGTCTTCTCAAGGGGCAGAAGAGATGAGGGAGCTCTCAGGGGTCTCTGTCATAATAAGGGTAAACCAGAAACAATTCATCCTGAGACCATTTGCTCTGTAACTGTGAATGTGTGAAACCAGACAAGTTCTGGGCTTCCAAAATACAAGAATGTCACAGACATGGAATTGGTATTCCTATTCCCAAAGGGAGAAATAGGAAAGAAGAAAGGGTTAACGGGTCCCACATCAGCCTAAAACCTAATGGGACAAACAACATGAAATCTTGAAGCTTGAGAATAATCTTTGGCATGATTCTCTGCCCTTAGACCCAATGGGGTCCTGCCGCCGTAGCTGTCTTGGGTTGGAGTTGCCATCCTATGTATGATGGAAATAAAGGAGGGTGATTAATATGACTAAAATAATGGAAAGACAATTCACATTACCATGTAGTAAAATTGTGTGTTTTTCTATTGTATTATTTTCTTTCTTTCCTTTTTTTTAAAAGATTTTATTTATTTGAGAGAGAGAGAGCACTAGAGAGAGCAAGCATGAGTGAGGATCAGAGGGAGAGAGAGAAGCAGGCGCCCCACTGAGCAAGGAGCCTGATGTGGGGCTTGATCTGAAGACCCTGGAATCATGATCTGAGCCAAAGGCAGACACCCAACCGACTGAGCCGTCCAGGCACCTGTATTATTTTCTTTCATGTCTGGTGGAAAATGTTATAGTTCGTTGATTTATCTTTCACATTTATTGATAGGTTATTACCAGATGTTTTACGCTTTAAGATAGATAAAGGTGATCTATATTTTTATAGATGTAGAGTTGTTAGATTTCTATTCCATTTTTCTAATATGTTATTATTGCAATATTGAAATATGAAGTCCCTTTAAATTAAAAAAATTCAGTTTTTATTTTATTATTATTTTAAAATATTTTATTTATTTATTTGACAGTGAGAGAGGGAACATGAGCAGGGGGAGTGGGCGAGGGAGAAGCAGGGAGCCTGATATGGGGCTGATCCCAGGACCCTGGGACCATGACCTGAGACAAAGGCAGACGCTCAACAACTGAGCCACCCAGGTGCCCCAATTTTTCCGTTTTTAAATTAATGTGTTTTTAGTTGATCATCTTTGGGTTTGAGGTAGGCAATCATATCATGAGCAGATACTCACAATTTTGTTTTTTCTTTTTAAAAAGTTTCATGTCAATTTTTTTTCTTTCCTTATTCCCCTGACTAGAATATCCAGGGTATAGCGGTGATGCTGTAGGGAATATTTTTGTCTTCTTCTTATTTTTAATAGTGATGTTGCTTATATATTGCCATTAACTATAAAATTGAGATAGATCTTTCCATCATGCCATATTAGACTTGGCTACTCCTATTCATTATATATATATATATATATATATATATATATATATATATATATATGTACACATGCATATATATATATATATTTTTAAAATTTATTTATTTGACAGACAGAGATCACAAGTAGGCAGAGAGAAAGAGGGGGAAACAGGCTCCCCGCTGAGCAGAGAGCCCGATTCGGGGCTCAATCCCAGGACCCTGGCATCATGACTTGAGCTGAAGGCAGAGGCGTTAACCCACTAAGCCACCCCGGTGCCCCTATTCTATATATATATATTTTTTGAGGGAATGGGCATCAAATTTACCGATTACTTCTTCATATTTATGGAGATGACTGCATTTTAGTTGATCTGATATGCATATTTGTAACATATTTCCTGGCATTAAATAATCTCTTCATCACTGGTTGTAAGTGACTACACTTTTTATATTCCAACTCATTAGCTTTGCTGGTGTGCTTTGAGAATTTTTGCAACAATCTTTAAAACAAGATTTGTTTCTAATTCTGATGTTAACATAGTACATGAAAACTGAAATAAAAGAAGTAGAAACAAAATAAACTCTTAGCAGAGGTCTCCTGCCTGTTAGATGGCAGAATAGGGTTTGTTACTCTTCTCTTAAAATGTAATACATATCTTAAAATTATAAAATTGAGCATTTTATCAATTATATCTTGTTGTGTAACAAGCCACCTCAAAACTTAGTGGCTAAAATAGCAACTAGTCCATTTGCTCACAATTCCAAAGGTCAACAATTTGGGCTGGGCTCAAATGGGCGTGTCTTCTGCTGGTCTTACCCATGGCTGGACTTTCTGAGGTCTTTAGCTGGTGGGTCTGCTGGGGGCTGGTTGCTCTAGAAGGCCTCAGATGGCACAGCTTATCTCTATTCCTTGTCATGTCCTTCTTTAATGGAAGAAGCTGTAAAGGCACATTGAAAAGTGGGTACATGCAGAGATGGGAGGAACTGATGTAGACAACTTTTGCAGACAGTCTGCTATAAACACATTATAGTTAAAAATAAAACAACCCCACAGATTATAAAAAGGAAAAGAAAGGGTAATACCCTATGTTAATAAAATTATGGCAAGGTGGACTTTCTTATACATTGCTAATGGGCCTATAATAATGGGCCTATAATAAAAAAAGATTTGACAATGTATTTCATGAATGGTAACATATATTTTAATTATGGTTTTACTTAAATTTACCAGTTTATTTAAGGTTATAATAAAGGATATGAATCAACACCCAGATGAATAAATACATAGGATGAGGTTGGGGGGAGGGAAAGCATGGAGCCTCCATGCCCTCCCCAGGCAAGCTGAGTGGTAAAATGTTAATACAGTTTGACCTAGTTTTCCTATACCTTGGAATTTATCCTAAGGAAAAAAAATCAGAATTCCACATACAGAAGAAATTATGTGCAAAGATTTTTATGTACAGCATTATTTGTGAGTGAAAATCTAGATCTAATCTAAAGGTCATCTCTGAAAGGAATTGATGACATCATCTCTATATGATAGAATATTATGTCATGATTAAAGGCATGTTTGAGGATATGGAGAAGTTTAAAAAGTAGGATTTCTGTGTGTTCATTATAATTTGAATTTTGAAAGTTGATTGTATTCATATACATACATATGTTGTATTGCATTGTATGGCATATATTGTATTCATATTCATATTATATTCATAACTATATTTGAATACAGTCAACTCTCCATATGTGTGTATACATAAAATACTATACATGAGCATAGTAATGGTGATTATTTCTTGACAGTTATTGAGTTTTTGGTGTTCTTTATATCATTAATTATTGGGGTCACAGATACCAGATGGGGTCACCCTGCCATTTTGAACTAGAGAGTGTCTACTGTAACTGTCTCATGTCCTATGGAAAGTCTCTATCTTCCCCATTAGTTCTGGGATCTCTTGAGAGTTTTCATCCTCATTAGAACCTCTGCTAGTGACTCCCTAACTTTGGAATTCTGTTGTTCTATCCTGTCTTTTGTGGTTCTTCTTATATCTCTGCCCTGGCATTATGACTGATACCTGGACCATCCTCTCTTCTTCTTTATTTCAACTTCTGATCTTCTCCCAAACATTCTGGGATATGAATTTGCTACACGTACCAGACTTTTACTAAAGATCCCTGTTCCCTGTCAGCGCATGGAAATGGATTATCCCGTACAATACAAAAGTCAAATGAGTCCCATATTAGACTAGAGGTCCTTAAGGGTTGCTTTTGTTTGTTTCTTAGACCCTATGGGCTGTCTTATGAGAGCTGTAGGCCTCTTCCAAGTATATTGTTTTTCAGTGCATATAATAAAATGGAGAGGATTACAAAGACATGACATTGAAATAGAATTATCATGTATTCAAGAAAAAATGAATTGGTGATGTGGTGATGCATGTGCTTCTTTATTAGTAATGCATTAAATAATATGCAAGAAGTTCAAGTTAGCCAGAAATTGAGTATAATGCAAAAACAGAAGTAAGTGTAAATGATATTTTGAGATTTGTACAACTATGGCATGAGAATATCTGATTTCTATTGGTTATAAAGTTACAAAAACTGTTAATTCTGTGATGATGGCTTGTTTCTATCCATAATTGTAACTATACTAATTTCCAGTTCAAAACTGGTAAAAATCAAGATGTGACACTTGCCTCATCTCAGTTCAAGGATCCCCTGAATTCTGTCTGTGAACCATTTGGGATCCAGGTGCCCCCAGTGAAGAATGCTGGTTTAGGGCATTCCTGTGCCACCATGCTGTGTGAGGTCCCATTCTCTTAACCATGTTACTTTAGTTTTTCTCCCTTTCTCTCCTTCCAGTTTGTTTTCTGGAAATTTGGAATTCTTTTCACTCTATGAATTTGAGTGATTCTTCAATCTCTGGTTCCTAATTTTGAAGTTAGCTCTTGCCTTATTTTTTTTAACACTTTTATTGAGATATAATTCACTTATTTACAATTCATTCATTCAAAGCGACAAATTCAATAGTTTTAAATATATTCACAGATGGGACGCCTGGGTGGCTCAGATGGTTAAGAGCTCAGGTCGTGATCCCGGCATCCTGGGATCGAGTCCCACATTGGGCTCCTTGCTTGGCAGGGAGCCTGCCTCTCCCTCTGCCTGCCATTCTGTCTGCTTGTGCTCGCTCTCTCTCCCTCTCTCTCTCTGACAAATAAATAAATAAAAATAAAATCTTTAAAAAAATTAAAAAAATATATTCACAGATACATAGCAACCATCATCACAATTTTATTTGTTTATTTGTTTATTTTTATTTATTTTATTATTATATATTTGTTTATTTATTATGTTATTCACCATACAGTACATCATTAGTTTTTGATGTAGTGTTCCATGATTCATTGTTTGCATATAACACCCAGTACTCCATGCAATCCGTGCCCTCCTTAATACCCATCACTGGACCAACCCATCCCCCCACCTCCCTCCCCTCTAAAACCCTCAGGTTTTTTTTAATTTTTAAAATTTTTTATAAACATATAATGTATTATTAGCCTCAGGGGTACAGGTCTGTGAATCGCCAGGTTTACATACTTCACAACACTCACCGTATCACATACCCTCCCCAATGTCCATAACCCACCACCCTCTCCCTACCCTCCTCCCCCTGGTCACCCTCAGTTTGTTTTGTGACAAAGAGTCTCTTATGGTTTGTCTCCCTCCCGATCCCATCTTTAAAACCCTCAGTTTAATTCCTGGTGTCCACAGTCTCTCATGGCTCATCTACCCCTCTGATTCTCTCCCCTTCATTTTTCCCTTCCTTTTCCTAATGGCCTCCATGCTATTCTTTATGTTCCATAAATAAGTGAAACCATATGATAATTGACTTTCTCTGCTTGACTTATTTCCCTTAGCATAATCTCCTCCAGTCCCTCCGTGATGATGCATAAGTTGGGTATTCATCATTTCTGATGGCTGAGTAATATTCCATTGTGTAGATGGACCACATCTTCTTTATCCATTTGTCTATTGAAGGGCATCTTGGCTTCTTCCACAGTTTGGCTATTGTGGACATTGCTGCAATGGACATTGGGGTGCATGTGGCCTTTCTTTTCACTACATCTGTATCTTTGGGGTAAATACCCAGTAGTGTAATTTCTGGGTCATAAGGTAGACTTCACTTTGTCCACAACCCATCAGGGTGTCTTCAGCCCAAAGAACTGGTCATCTACTCATTTCTATATCATCATAGGCAACATTTGTGGAATACTGTCCTCATGGCAGCTATTGCTTTCAAGAGGGCACAATTTATTTTTATCTGCAACATGGGAGGTTTGCTTAAAGCCATGCAGTTATCAGGCTGCAAAGCTCAAACTTGTGTCTGATGGATGGCCTGGCTTCTCTTTAGTGGAACCCAGAAGAAAATGAAATTCAGCTACTTGGGTCCCTCTTTTCATAGAATCAGCCATCTTTAGGAGGTGATTGTGATTTTAGAATACTATTTTCTCTCCCCTGGTACATTTCTAAATCTTCCACAATGGTCATTGATTTTCAATGTCCTGTCTGCCTAGGCTCCTGATCCTCTGGGAACTGCTGGGAGAAAGTGAATACATTGGATGGGTGGACATTGGAGCAAGGACTCTAGGAAAAGCAGAGAGGAGATGTGTCTGGGTCTTCCTGATTCCAACTGGTTCTGAGACTTGGCTGGTGCCTGTACTTTGGGTTCTATATGACCCCATATGGCTTTCTATCCCAGGCTCCTTTAGGCTAAGCTGGCTCCCCTTGGTTTCTGCTACCTGTCACCGAAAGTGTTTAACACATAAATAATAGACATGTTTTACTTTTAAAATCAGAAAGAGAAAATACATTACTAGCAAACCATTACTAGTTGTGGGAAAGGCTTTGTCATCCTTCCTGGCCCTTGCTCCAGAGGTTGCCCCATTCTGGTTGATAGTAGAAGTGATGTCCGTGATGGTGGAATGTCACCTCCTTTGTGTCTCCAATCACCCAAGGAGAACACACATCCTTCTTTGTGTTTCTGCTGTAGTCAGACTCACACACGCTTCCTACCTTCCTACCTTAGTCATTCTTTTTAGGGAAAATAAACTTCCATTGGTTGCAAATATTTATTTGTTGAATTTGTCTTTCTGTATGTCTCTGTCAGAGTATATACTTCTGCAGAGCAATGGCTTCCTTTGTGTATCCTGGAACCAAAAGCCCAAGGAAAGGCCCACATGCTTGATGGCCACCATAATGCTTTTGACACTTGGTGGATTATGGTGTTGGTGAGGGTGGTGCCTCCCATCTTGATTTATATTTGTCAGACTTTAAGTCAAGTTTCTATCTCTACCACCAAAAATGTTGGCTCATAACACATCTCACTGCACTCTTCCTAGTGTTGGAAGCAATCGTCTCAGATTGTCTGCCCTCATTGCAAGCCCCATCATATCCTAATTCTTTTAGACTTGAAGCTTGTGTTTCATCTTCTTGGTGTAAAGCACCTGGTTTACCTTATGGAATCTGGCTTCATCTCATCTCACCACATTTGGGCTAACTTGAATAGGGAGAGGACAGTCAGCCCTTAGAATTTCAAGCCCAGGCTCTGGCTTAGCAGCCCAAACTCCAAAACAGAATGATGAATAATATAGACTAAAGGACAGAATGGTTGTTTTGGTCAGAATTCTTTCATATTCTGCATGAAAGAAACCCCATTGTAACCTGTTTACATGAAACAGGCACCATTTTGACAAAAGTAATTGAAAATACAGGCATGGCTAGACCTAAGGGGCCATCAGGGGTCCTCTTTCCTTCCTTCTGGTCTACCACCTCCAGAGCACATTTCACTTTAAGTGAGCTTTCTTTACCCCATGGTGGTCAATGGTGACTAGCAGTTTTAGGCTTTACCAGTCCTTCTTCTTGATCCCACCCACAGAATAAAGAACAAATATGCTTGAGTCTTGGGCCCCAGTTTGGACCAACGACAGATCCACATGGATGGGAGAGGGAGAGGAAAGAAGTGTGATGGGAAGACCCCAACAGTGGGTGATCCCCTGCAGGGGAGATGGCCAAAGGCCAGTGACTGTGGGCCAGGTGGGTGGGGCAGTGCTGAGGAAGAGAGAAATACTATGTGACGTGCATTTGAACATGGCCATGGTGAGGCTGCTGCTGGGGTTGGTGAGGTGTTGGTGGGCATGACAGTGAGGCAGACCAGATATTCCTTCTTGCTCCAGGTCCTACTGATTCCAAGACCACAGTCCCACGGGATGGTGTCTCTAACCCCATTTGTGGAGACACATGATTTCCTGTGGTTCTTGTCTTGAGGGGCAAAGCAGGCTGCACATTTGTCCTAGAACGAATCCAATGGCTCCTGAGTCAGCAAGCTCCCCGGGCTGTGGAAGCAGATCATGTGGTATCTCAGAACCATACCTATGCCTGTTAGCAGAAAAACAGAGCAAAACAAGCCCCCACCACTGGGATGGCAGGAAATGTGGTCAGCTTTCTCTGAGCACCAAGGGAGGTGAAGCCAAGATGAAAGGTCATTGGCTTTTCCTAATGAAGAGGCACAGAAACTGCTGATTTAAAGGATAATAATAAAAATCACCCTGGGGGACATTTTATTGCACTTAGAAATGTTCAATTTCATCCTTCATATGAAAAAATGAAAAAAGAAACAGTTTGATTTTCATAAAAGCCAATAGATTAATATAAAAGGAATAAAGTTCCCAGCCAAGAACGAAGGCAGAGTTGGGTTCATGTGTGTATGCCTAAGCTGACTCCTCGAGCTCATGTGAGCGTCTGCATTTGGCACACAGATCCCTTGTTCTGTAAAAACTATTTCAGGAACACTTTGAAAAGGCTGCCCAGTGATGGCTGCCTCATTTGGGATTTATTATAATATCATTAGGAGGGGTTATATCACTTGGTATAATGTCAGACACATTGTAGCCTGTGGTTTTATGATGTGGACAAATATCACACTCAGGAATAAGATGGCTCTGAACAAATCAGTTCCATCTGGGTCCTACTGTAAATAGAGCTTTTCCTTCTGTTGCAGGGAGATGGATTCTGATTCGCATCCACCTCCCCCCCCATCTTCTCTCCTGCAACCTCTTTTCTTTCTGGGTCTTCCTCTTTCTCAGCCCTCAGGGCTTAGGAGCTAGAGGGAGACAGAGACAATTCTGGAGAACCCCAAAATGTATTAGAAGGGAGGGAAGGTGCAGGGAGAGGGAAAGGAGGAATTAGCTTTTACCCAGTGTGCGTCACGTGTCTGAACTAGCACGGGATGGTTTCACCCCATCACCGGGCTTCATCCTCACAAAGAACCTGCAGAAAAAGTAGATGTCTCGTGGCTATTTTACAAAGAGATGTTGAGATGACATGACTAAAAAATGTGTCTCACACGAGGCCTGTAAACTACTAAGTGAGGGTGGAAAGTTTTCAGGTTCATCTGACTCCAAACTCTATGACCCTTCCTGATATCTTTCGGGGTCTGCATGCTCAAGAGCTAACTATTCACAGGATGGAAGGGACTGGGGATGGGTAGAGTGCCAGTTGTCATTAAGTTAAAAACTTGGCCATTTTCCAAAGCATATAGGAGCATGGGATAACCACTTTGGGAAACTATTGGGCAGTTTCTCATAAAGTTACATATTGGCCTCCCCTATGGCCCAGCAATGACATTCTCAAGGGGAACAAGTACCTAGGTCCACAGACAGACATGTGTGAGAATGTTCACGACAGCTGTTCCATCATAGTCAGGAACTGGAAACAACCCAAATGCACATCAGTAGGAAAATGGATAAAGACATTGTGGTGTGTTCATGTAATAGATGACTGCACCGCAATGCAAAATAACAAACCAACGGTAGATGAAATGACATGGAGGGACCTCCGAGATGTCATATTGAGCTAAAGAAGACAGACACCAAAGAGAACATAAGGCATGATTCCAGTTCACATGAATTTCAAGAATGAGGAAAATGAAACAAAGCTGAGGGGAATCATAGAGTGCTGGCTTCTGGGGTAAGAAGAAGAGAGGGCCTGGGAAAGGCCAAAGAAATCTTGCTGAGCAGTGCCTGGCTGGCTCCATTGGGGGAGACTGTGACTTTTGATCTTGTGGTGGTGAGTTCGAGCCCCACGTTGGGGGTAGAGTTTACTTAAGAAAATAAATAAGGAGGGGATTAAAAAAAGAACTTGCTGAGAATTGCTATGGGAAATACTCTACCTGGTTGGTGTGACATAGGTTTAGATTAATTGAGTTGAGTATTTAAGATTTTACTGGTGGGGCATCTGGGTGACTCCGTCGGTTGGGTGCCAACTCTTGATCTCGGGTCAGGCCTTGATCTTGATCTCAGGGTCATGGGTTCAAAAGAGTTTACTGGTTATAGAATACCCCTCAGTTAAAAAAGAGAAAATAATAAAGAGTTTACTAGAAAAATTAGGAGAAAGTAGTCAAAGGTGTCATGTTTCAATTTTTTTAAAACTAGCTGCTTGATTACTTTTGACTGTAGTCATAAAAAAGGAGTATGGAAGTGGGGAAAGATACATGCTTTGCTATAATACCAGCTGTCGGATGTTCAGACAGAATAACTAAATGAACGGTTGGTTGATTTATTTCCAATACTTCATATAGAAGTAGTCAAGTGTCATTTTCTTACCTCGGTAAATTGTAACTTGCATCTCCAACAGCTGCCTGCCCATTTTTCTTTTCCTTTTTTCCCCCATCCTATGATTGCTATCAGAGTGCAGCAGAACTAGAGATTTTAGAAAAGAAAGAGGAGGAAAAGGACAAGTGCCCCACTTTCTTTTTGGTGTTAAAATATGATGAAGTACTTTGCACAGTTTTGAGTTTTTCAGAAGAGATCTTGTAGGTCGACTCACAAATTGTCATAACAACCTGTTTATTTCTGCCAAAGGAGGCAATCAAAATGAGATTGTTAATTTATTTGAACAGACGTGTGTCAAATTCACTCTGAAGAACAATGCCAGGATGTTATGCTGGTGCCTACTATTGAGGAGGGCAAACATGATTTTATTTCTGTCCCTCTAAGGAGAGCACTTAACCACTGGGATTTGGGTCTATATTTTTCCCACCAACACTTTTTATCTCCATGGTCTCAGTGAAGGCTAGGAGAGAATAGCTGTCAAGTAAGTAGAGGCCATGTAGACAGAGACTGAATAGTTTAGATAACTCTTCTACACTGTCTTTTGTCATGAGATAGTGCTCTGCTCCTTGCTTCTCTTTATGGGGCCCTGGATTATTTGAACCAGAGACTTAGCCACCCTGAATTCTCTTCACTTGGGTTCCCTGAGCATGACTCTGGCCATCTCTGATTTTCAGAGGCTGTCTTTGGCCTCCCTGACCTTCTGGGTGGGTGGGGTGAATGACCCCCATATCTGGGCAATGGCAGCTTATTTTGCAGAGATCTTTATTCTGAATACACAAGGGAGAATGGCCAAGGGCTCAGGGTGAGAGGGAAAGTAAGTGTTTGATGGTAGAAATTTAGGGAACTCTTGGATTCTCTCTTCCCATGAACCACGACATGCTCTCTCCACTTCTAGAGTTGGAGAACAAGTGAGAGCACAGTTTGTATTATTGCTGGTGGGGAGTAAGTTGTCTGGGCTGGCAGAGAACAGAGGACAGAGGAGCCAAGTGCTGACCTCAGTGATGTATGCCTAATTTCTAGTGCGAGGCGTGGCTTGGTAATGGGATCTTGGTCACAATTACTCATGGATGCTCATGGTTATCTGGACAGAACCCACACCCTCCCTGTTCATGGCAGGAAGTCATATGAGGCCGAGAGATGTGAAATTCATAAAATCCTTCTACATACCTAAGTCTGTGAATACTATTAGTCTGTGAAACATGAGGATAACAGGACTAATTTTTTTTCCCCTTAAGTCAAACCTTCAGACTTTAATTTCACTCTGTTCCTTATAAAATGGATGTTTTCTCAGCTACATTGGGACACTTAAATTTTTAGTCTGCTGAGTTTTAAACAACATCCAAATGCTTTCGTGTTTTCTTTTCCCTGTATTGTGGTTATTCTTTGTCTACACAATCCATTCCCCAGAATGTTTATTGAGTATCTGGTAGAGGCTAGGCAGAATGCTAGGCAATGGAAACAAAGAGGCAAAGGAAGTGGATGGCATCCCCCTTATTACAGGGCTTGTATTCTGGTGGGGAGGCAAACAGTAAAGGAATAAACTAATACACTATGCCAACTGATGAGATACACTATTGAGAAGCAAAATGGGGTTTGAAGGTGAAGACGGAGCATGGACTGTGCTTGTAGTAGGAGAGATGAGGAAAGGGCTTGCTAATCAGGAGTCAATAACCCAGTCACCACCCCAGCCTTTGTAAGGGTGGTAGACCTTAGGAATGGTTGGCCATAGGGGTACGGAGAGGAGCTCACATCAGAGTATCTCGAGCTGCTTTCGAGTGAATGTGAGATAATGTGCTTATTCAAAATATCCTTGGGTCCCAGGCGTTCTGGAGAAGGCTCTCCGGCCCATTCCCCAGCCAACACCACCTCAGCCTCCTGGAATCTTGATGGCTTTTTCATTCCTTCACCTCCTCCATCTCTCCTCCATATCCTCTTTTCATGGGCTGTTCTCGGAACCTCCACGTTCCTCTGGTATTGTGCAAAAATGTTCGGCTCTCCCCGGCTTCAACCTTACTTTGGGTTAATACTTATATATCCAAACTTATCGACGTTCTCAGCAGGGCGAGGACCTTTTAGTAAGCACGGCGCATTTTCTTTAGTAGACAGCAGGGACTGGAGAGAGAAAAATGCCAAGCATGAAGCCCCATGTGTGTATAAATCTGGGGCGGATGCTGGGGCGGTGACTTCCGCTGTGTTTGTCTGGAAGGCGAGTCTACGGTTGCATCCTCGTGAAGGGAAAGAAATAAATGTTCTGGGTAAGAATCACCCAAGGAAGAGGCAGATCCTGAAATGGGATCTGGGTATGTAGAAAGCAGACCTCCGATCAGAGAGCTTCTTCCCTCTTTAGGCTTTGCTCTCTGGGGCTTGGATATTCAAGAGGCATTCAAGGCCGCCAGGAAGGGAGGTTGATGTTTCATCTGGGGTTGAGCTCTATGACTATGTGACATGGTAGCCGCGACAGGCTTCTGCGAGAAGGGGCCCCATACAGCCAAAGAAACACAGCTAGAAACCAGCTTTCAGGGACACCCAGTGATAATTCTGCTCTCTGAGAGTTCTCAGAGAAGGCACAACCCCTGGGAAAGGCGCGTATCCATCAGAATTCAGTAGGCACATTCTCTTTGTCCACCCACTCTACTTCTAGAAGCGTGACCTACAGCTACACGTTTATATGGCAGATGTACAAGAATTATTTACCGAATTTGTGTTTGTGACAACAGATTGCTGGAAAGAACCTCAATGTACATATCTGGGAGATTTTTACATTTAAGAAATGATACATTTCAAGATAACCGATCATGCCAGTCATGGAACAGAAGGCAGACACTGTTCGTGGACTGTGATGGAAGGCTAGGTTGTCAAGTGGAAGAAACAGAGCAATGGGGAGTATACAGCAGACTCTGTAGAGGCAGCCTTGCAAGAATATTTCCAAGTAGAAAGCCTCTGTGGGCATCAGTGTGATGGAGCTGTGTCTCATCTGGGCACGGTCCCTCCTAACCTGGGTGTTCCCGTCCCCCCGGGGACAGACGTCCAAGTACCTGGCATGGTTTCTGGCACATAGTAGGTGTCCTTTCTTGCTGGAACTCCTCCAGGGACAGACTTCACCCCTGCACGTCTTCTATTCTGGACAATGCCAGTTCTTAGGAGAAACCTGATTTGAGCCTCTCTGCCTCTTTTAACCCCCGGCAGAAGCCCTGGCTTGGCTCGGAGCAGGGATTGCTCATGCAGGGAGAGCTAGTACTTTGCACAGATGTGTAGGTCCTCGACCTGGTCTTCCCCCGGATTCTTGGCAGCTCCCACATTGACTCCAAAGCTGGGAAGAACTTCCACGCTTTTGAGATAGAGTTTGCACGCAGTGTGGCCAGCCGGCACCCCTGCTAACACTCTCTGACGTCTCTGGACACTGAGACCTCTCTCCCCCATTGCGTGAGTTCTTCATAGCTGTGCTGTTGGCCCCCTCCTGCAGGGGGAGAGAGCTTTCAAAAGGTTTATCTGGCTGCCTCCAAGTTCAAGGCTGTTGGCCATCTCAGCTCTGTTTTATGTATTTTAATTAATTGTTACTCTCTTGTGCCTGTGCCCTGAGGTGAATTTTTTTTTTTAACCACAAAGAGCAAGCTTAAGAAAATCAAATAAATAAATACTAATGAACAGAGGAGCGAGGCCCCAGGGAGGTTAATTGACTTTCTGGGGCTGCAAGGTGGCCCGGGAGCTGTGGTCAGCTCTGAGGGGGGCGGCGGCTGGGGTAGCCACCTCCTCCACGCTGACCGCTTTGCCATTTCATTGCCTGGACGAGGGCCTACTTAGTAGCAAAGATATAAATGGAAGTAACTTTTTCAGCAACTTACTAGGTCTTTTCCCACTTAGGAATATTGATTTTTCTCTTCACTCAGCCTGGAATGGAGCTGAATAGGTGAGTTTCTCCTACACCAAGTCAGTGGGTGTGGTGCCAACGTGCACGAATGCCAGTGAATGAAGCCTGTGGCTATGTGTCCAGGGGCCCATGGCCTTGCCGGGATGGCCAGCTTCTGTGAAAGCTCTGAAACACCGGAAAAACCTGGCCCAGTTTATACATGTGAGGTGGAACTTATACTTTATATGTTCCACTGTTCTAATCATACCACTTACTTTAATGAGATACAAATTGTGCCAGTTTCACAATTGCGATAGATATCAGAGCTTAACTGTATGTAAAGGGATGGCGTGTTCAGCGGAGTACATGGAAACGGAGCAGAGACGCTCACTCTACCTACTTCCCCCACTTTCCCCAACAAAGAAGCATCCAGACCTTATAGGCAGAGGGGCCTGGTGGGGAATCGACTCACACCACACACTCACATCTCCCGGCTTTCAAAATAACGAGGAGACACTGGAACTCCATGACTGGGGAGTTAAGGACACTGAATAAATAAAAATGAACATGATAAAAAATATCGCGGCTTTTGATAGCCAGGCGAGTGCATCTGGCTTCAATTTGTAGGGATTTTCTCATTTGTTAAATGACAGAAAAGAAGAGAGAGAGAGAGAGAGAGAGAGAGAGAGAGAGCTAATAAAAATTCTGTGGTTAAAGGTCTTTTAAAAAGTACTTGAAAAGCAAGTTCAGAGTTGTTGCTGCATTTTTTTTCATGATTATGGGCACAAATGGGGACAAACATTGACCCTTGTGACTTGGATCCAGACGTGCTGATGGAACTCTGGGGACCTGGGTGTGTAGGACTGTCTGATGCCTCTGGAACTTGGGTGGGGAGGCAAGAGGGAGAAATCCAGGCCAGGCCCCTGTTTTGTTGCCTGTGTTGCTCTGCGAGGGTCATTTTTGCCTTCTGGATCCACTTTAGGACACGTCTCCAGTAAGAGTGATCTTGAATGGGGGAGGACACAGAGTGAGAAGGGAAACAGAAGGGAAGAAGGAAGGATGGGTGACTGTCTACTGTATGCCTGGTTTTGGAACAAGTGTTGGACAGCAAGGCCAAGAGTGACTCCATAGTTCCAAGAGGCCGTGAGGCAGACAGCTGGGTTTAGGGACCCTTGTTCCCACCCAGGCTCTAATAGGTGCCTGTTCAAATGCCAAGACCTACATTTCTATAAAATGAAGGAAACCTGATCCTGCTCTCGGGAACTGTGCGGCCCAGTGGCTATGAGAAAATATCCAATACTTGTGGTAGGTCCTGTCCTACCTGAGTTTCACAGAGACAGGTTTATAACTGTTGCCTTAAGTGGGCTTGATTTTGCAAAAGAGATGATGGCTGAAGTAGCCTGAGAAATTCAACAGGCTGGAGAGAATTTCTGGTCAAGGGATTTGAGACATAAAAGACAAAAAAGCCCCAAACAGTCAAGGGTTTTGGGAAGTCTGCAGTCTGGCCACATAGGGACCAGGAAACTGGTTTTTAATGAAGTGTCCTTGTCACTGGATCCAACCCAATCCAATTCAGTAAAAGCTTTTTGATTCACATCTAGGGCTCTGTCCAGGCAGCTGGTGTCCCCCCTGTGGGGACACGCATGAATGGAGACCAGTATGTTAGACTCCAGATTTGTCCAAGATGTGTTTCAAGTCTAGGAGGAAAGAAGCATGCAGATCTCCTGCAGAGGGGGTCCTGGGGAGTAGGGCACTAGGGAGGCACAAGGAGATGATTGCAGGAAACAGAGGAGAGACCACATGGTGGATAAGCAGTCCAAGAAGGTTTCCTGGAGAAGGATGGATGAGGATCCAGCCTTTGAGGATGGAAGACAGAGGACATCCTCCTAGACAGAGTAAAATGTGTGAACAAAGACGTGGAAAGCAGGCTATGTATGTGAGATCATTTCTACTACCAAAGGCCAATTAACCTTTCGAAACAGTCTCCAAACCAGATTCCATCAGAATCTTCTGGGGGATTAAATGGAAGTGACTGGGATGACCCTCCAGAAATTCAGATTTCAAGTTAAACACACATTTCAGCACACTCTCCAGGGATTCTGATGCCTAGCACACAGGTGAGTGTCTATGTGATAGGGGGGGCAAGGACAGGCTTTGGGCTTATACGGACATGGGATTGAATCATGGATTTCCTTCCTAATCATTTCATGATTTGGAGCAATACACTTGATTGTTCTTAGCCTCACATCCCTTGTTCTTGGAAAGTAAGAATAAAAAACTAGAGGGGTAGTAGGGAAAATAAATGAGATGATGTGGGTCAAACTGCTAACCCAATTTCTGGCTAAAAGTAGGTGGCGGATAAATCTGTTTCTTCTTCTCCTTGGTTTAGTAAAAATGACATTGTCTTCTGGGGAAGTAAAAATGCCCCAAAGGCATAATTCTTGGCCCTACGAAAGTCACAGTCATAGACAAGGCAAGACATTTGTGTTCTGGAATAAATTGTCAGATACAAAGAAGACTCCTGGACCTTCAGCATCTTTTTGCTGCCTTAGACAATGCCCAGAATTCTCCAAGGATGGCCTTTAAATGTAGATATTAAAAAGGTTTTGTGTTCAGTAAACATACAGGGACCCCCAAGGAATATCAATGTATAAAACCTTGAGAACTAATACCTCAGTAAGAACTGGTAAAGGGGCACCTTATTGCTAATGGGATAGAGGAGGGTCAGCTTTCCAAGTTTGCAAGCTTGCAAGACAGTGGTCTCCATCCAGTGGTTTTAAAATTCTGCATTGTGATGCCCTACAGATGGGGCCACCGTGTTTGTATGCCCTGAACACTTCTAGGAGGAGCCATCCTCATGGACTACAATGTGAATCGCATCTCCTAAAGTTGCACAGTGTGTAACCTGCACAACCGTCTGTGGAGGGTCTATGTCGGGGATTCCTGAAAGTTGATTTTGTTAAGAGAGTAAGGATGCAGACCAGGAGATATAGCTACAGGTTCTTACTTGCCTTCAGATAAGCCCTGTGTTACAAAGTGAGGTTCTGTGGAAGGTTTTCTTTAAAGATAAAGACAGGTATAAGTTGGTACTCTATTCAACCTCCCTGTTGCGCAACCAGGGAGCTAAGATTGCATTGTGAGAATGGAACAGAGCTGGAGCCAGAACCCAAGATTCTTTGGACTGCAGGATGAGGTGTAGGATAGGCCCATCTCCACCCCACCTCTCAGTGCCAGGGCAGAAAGGGAAGTGTCTGGGCAGGGCAGCCTCCCAGGAAGGACAACCCTGCTGCAGACAGAGCCTTAGGCTCACCTCTGGAGAAGCTTCATGGTCCCTCGCAACCAACACTATTTGGAACTGAATCTGTCCTTCAGCCATGGGAACAGCTCTCTGAGTCCTGCCTGGGCCCAAGCCCATGCCTCAGACAGTAGATTTGCTCATCAAGGCCAGGGAGAGACTTTGAAGAATCTACTTCCCCTTTTCCTGCTGAGTTATAAGAAGTGGAGAAGAGTCCTAACAACCAGGAAGACAGGCTGAGGCAGTCGTGGGAGGAAAAGGAAAGTGAGACCAAGGGCAGGAGTGGGTGGGACGGGGCTGCTCCCTCCCGCCACCTCTGCCTCTGACCTCCGTGCTGGGAGCACCTCTGGAAGCAGGGGCCTGCACTGGGCCTGCGGTTGGCTTGCCAGACAGGGGGCACCTCGGAGCCTGCCTGTGGGTCTGGTTCCCTTGCCCCAGGCTCTCCTGGGAAAGCAAGATGAGGCGGGCCTGCCTGGAGCATTTTCGGGCAGCAGTGACTTCAGTGCTTGTCCCCAAAATAAATGCACCACAGACAAGACAATGTGGTCAGGGGCCCGAGGACTTACTGTAAATACCAGCCTGGGGCTTCCTATTTCTGTTCCTATGACTCCCTGGGGGGCAGGCGCTGCCAATCCCTTCCCGGTGCACTCTCTTCTCACTGCTGCGTCCAAGGAAAAATCTTGGCTTGGGCGTCCTTCATCACGCTGCCCTGGGGAGCTCTTTGGGGATTTGGGCAGGGATCCTGCCTCCCAAGGTGCACTTAGACTCAGGGTCTGACTTTCTCCAAGAAAGGGGTGTTAGGTACTGTGGTGTGTATTTACACATTCTCCTATGCAAGCCCCCCAATGAGTCCAAAGCCCAAGTCTGAAAAGAGTTAACATCTATTAGGCACTGAATGTATAGTGGGCACTGTCTTAATGGCTTTCCATGTTTTATTGCATATAGTCCATCCCACAGTCATAGGATATAGATCTTATTCCTACGCCCATTTTATAGATGAGAAAATCAAGACCAGAGCATAAAGGAGCTTTGCCCAAGGGCATCTCATCAGTAAGCCCAAAGTTCAGCCCAGGCAGCCTGGCCCCAGACCTCCCATTCTTAACTCCTACACTGTGCAGGGAAGATGGTGATGCCCTTGTTCTGCAAATTGGGGAAAATTGTGTGGAGAGAAGTAAAATCATTTGGTTAAGGGCATGCCGTGCACATGAATGGGTGGGAAGGGTGGATTTGAATCCAAGTTTGGTGGACTCCAAGGGTCCTCCCACTGCGCTGGGGCACCTCCTAGAGGTGGTTCAAGGGCATTTCAATGAAGCTTCTCTTCCGACCCTGCCCCAGCTTCTGGGCAGCAGCTGCCTCCCCTTGTCTAGACTTAGCCGCGCAACCTCACCGTGCCTTCTAGTTTGAGGGAGTTTGCCATTTCCAAGGGGAGATGTTCCCTGTCTCTGGGAGGTTGCCCTGATTGTGGTATTTCCTGTTTCTGCATTCTCTGGTGCTCCCAAGGCTTATTTCCCTGAGAGTTCTCGCTCCCCTCTGTCTGGAGTAGGGATCCTGCATATGTAAATTGACTCCTGCCAGGAAATCTCATGTGAACCCAGAGGGTGTCCTGCCCACTCAGGAAATGGGCATTTATCCCACCCCATTCAGCACGGCTGCTATAGAATCGAAAACTATGAAGCCAGGTACGTTCCTCCTTCTAAGGAGCGCTTGATAGGTTGTAGAGAGGGAAAGAAGAGATGGTGGTCTGAGTGGCCACCCAGAGCAGAAGTGAAATGCTGCTGGGTCATTTCTTTCTAGCGGATCTGCCAAGGCCAAGCTGGAGTCAGACCTTCCTGCTCACCCCAGGCATTCAGCGGGACCCCCGGGTTTAGCTGAGAGAGCCACTTTCCGCAGATCACAGAATCGTGGCATCTCATCGCTTTGCCTTGGCTACTAAGAAGCTCACGAACCAAATCTGTACTTCATTACTCTAACTTTTACCAAAAAAGAAGTGCTTGAAATACTTCTATTCTATATCTTTGTTCCTTTCTTTTGTTTTGGGTAGGTCTTCGAACAATCTTTTATTTTATCTGAGCTCTTATTACAAATCACCTGGAATTCCGAGCCAGGTAAGTAAAATATTGCATAATTCTACCTATGTGAGGCACCCCCAAATAGTCAGATTTATAGTCGCCAGGGATAGAGGGGCGGTTGCCAGTGGCTGAAACAGAGAGTTGCCCATCAACAGGTGCAGAATTTTGTTTCTCCAAGGTGGGTCCGTTCCAGAGTTCTGCTCTACAGCATTGTACCTGCACACAGCAGCCTTGTGTCACACACTCAGAACTCTGTCAGGGGGGTAAATCTTAGGGTAAGTGTCCTTACCAGGAGAAGGTGCCCATGTGCACACACCCACACACGTGTGTGTAAGTGCAGTCTCGCTAGAGGGGCCGCCTAGAGCTAAGTGTTGTGGAGACAAAGATCATGCAAGGAGGGCGTCTGGGTGATGGTGTGGGGGCAGGGAACTTGGCTCTTTTTGTTGGGGTCACCCAGGAGGCCCTCTCAGCAGCGAGGTGAGCAGAGGTCTAAAACAACAAGCTATAGTCCTGTGATCATGGAGGGTCATGGGGCCATAACCTTTACAACAGCCTAGGGAGCATGAACTCCATCAGTAGCTTTAAAAAAATGACTTTCGTTTAATAGAGAAGGAGTCCAAGGCCAGGCCAGGTCTGGGAACCGGGACTGTGCGATGTCCCCCAGAGCGGAGCACTATCATGGTTCCATGGGAGGGATTCAGGGGTTTTGACATCCCCGCTTCTCCGGCTCAATGAACTTGAGCAAGCTGGGACCACTCTGTGTTTTTGTTTCCTCTTCTGTAAAATGGGGATCACCACAGTCCCTGCCTTGCTGAAATGCGATGACAATGGAACGCTTGGCTTGGTGCCTGGCCAGAGGCTTGGACCCAGTGAATGTAAGCAGTTACACAATACCCCCTGAGATCCGTCAAAGGGGACGGCGACAGACCCCTAAGTCACTCGGCAGACAAAAGTGAAGTCTGATGACTTGCTTGTGGGGAACTCGCTGACCTCCTTCATCTGCCAAGGGCTCAGGCAGACTTACTTTGCAGCAGCAAAGGACTTTCCTATGTGCTGGGGCAAGCAGTCTGGGGATGCAGCCTAGAATTCCTCTAGCTCCCTTGGGTCTCTGTTGGTGCGGATTGATGCTCCCGTCTTGTGCCTGCTAACGTGAGGCTGACTTCCAGACACCATCGCTTTACCCTGATAAGGCCACGGCCCCTGGCTGTAAGGAGGAGATGGCACAGGAGGGGTTCCCTGGCCCACTGCAGGGGCAGGAGGGTGACCTGCTCAGCCTAGCTTCCCTGGGACTCCCCCGTTTTTAGCACTGGAAGTCCCACGTAAATTGGGGCAGTTGGTCATTCTGGAAGCAGAGCTGATGATCAGAATGACCTTCGTGTCTTTGGAAAACAGTGCTGACCGTCAGGCTCCACTCTGACCTCCCGAGGCCGACTCTCGGGAGTGGGGCCCTGGAATCCTTGTTGTTCACAAGCTTCCCCTAGTGGTTCTAAGGGAGGCCAAATGGTGGGTGGGAGCAACCCTTAAGCCCTCACCAGTCACTGTGAGTGTCCTGCCTGAAGGCGGTGGCCAAAATGTATCCTCAGGATGGAACTTCCTGGGGGAGAAGAGGGGGAGGAGGAGGTAGGACTGGTGGGGGGAGAGGGGTTGGAGGGATTAGGGGTGGGAAGACGGCTCATCAAGCCCCTGTCACCGGATAATCATTTGAGAACAAGTGACGGGATTTTTCTCTTCCTTCTCTATGTACATCTATAGCTTACAAGGAGCTTGCTCTGATAGAAGCTTCTAGAAACAGCAGGGCTGATTTGGAGTTTTCTCATTCATTCGTTCATGTGTGCCTGCACGCCGTCCTTCCTTATCAGGGATGTATTAGACATCTGTTAGGTGCCAGTGTTGGTCCTGGTGGCAGGATACCCTGGTGACTGAGGCCAGCTAAGGGCCTTCCTTTGTGGCCTTTCAATTCTGGTGGGGTCTGTGTAGCAATAGAAAGATCAGAAACTGAAGAGTGGACACGTTTTCCAAATCCACTCCATCCTGCCTCTCCCTACTTGGGGCTGCAGGAGGCCGGCCGTCAGCTCCCAGGGTGATCTCCCCTTCCTCTGCTATTTGCATATCATCTGCATACTATTTGCATAATATCTGCTATATTGTGAGTGGCCTGGTCACAGGATCAGAGGGGTCATTGATTCCCTGGCTTGCTCCTTACAGGGCCTCTGAGGATTGGCCACCTTCCTCCAGCTTGGCTCCTGCCCAGTGGTCCTCCTCCAGCCACAGCTGTCCTCCCTAGGTCCCCGCAAGTGCTCCTTCCCCTGTAGGCTGGGGATATAAAGGGGCCTCAGTGGTGCCAGCTCCAGGTGGCTGCCCCAGTCCTCTGGGGCTGCAGACCCCTGCTTCCACTGCTGGGTGAGCCCCTTTAATACACGCTCTTCAATCAACTGCGCTGAGCATCCCATCGGTTTCTTTCTGGGACCTTCACCAACACAACGCATCCCTATTCTCGGAAAGAACAACTCAGCTCTGCAGATGAGAGTATCGTTGATTTTTAAAAAGACACTTCCCTCATGTAAAAGGAACATCACGTTTGCTATAGTGTCAGGGAGGAGAGTTTTATGCGACTCTACATTGACTATGAAGAAGTGGAAATGGAGGACAAATTGGGAAAGTCATCTCACATGTAGTAAAATAAGTTACGAGTAAATGAAAATGAGATCTCCCTTCTGCTCTCCTAAACCCTGTCGCAGAGGTGTAAGTGAGTCATTTAGGGAAATGTACTGAGAGCTTTAAAAATTGTATTTGTAAGGATCAAACAGTACTTTTGTTAAGAGTTTCCACTTAAGGAAATAGTCAGGAACGTCAAGATTTATGGGCAGAGATAGTCATCAGAGGATTATCTAAGAGTGATAAATCAGGAACAATATCCATAGTCTACAAAAGAAAGTTGAGTACAGACATCATGCTGCGTCTGGGAGGACATTGTCTCCGCGAGAGCAACTTGGGCTCACACTCGGTCACGGAGCTAACTTCTCCTGTATTCGGACCCTCCGAGTTCTCCCAGCAGAGGCCATGTGAGCCAGAAACCCCTCGCCAGCGCTTGGTCCAGAAACATGAGCTTTCCTGGGTTTTGAAAAACCATTTTGTAGAAAAGCTCTTACAGAACTCCCGAAAGAATGATTTTGAAGACTATTTAAATATGTAAAAGTATTCATGGCCTAAAATGAAAATAAGAAGAGACAAAACCCAGAATTTAGAATTTAGACATAGAGTCATCCTCATTATTAAAGCACAAAGGACATACGCTAATAGGACGAATGTTTGTGTCTGGAGGCTGCGATTACTAGAGATGGGAATGTTTTTGTTAGTTTTCTAATGGCTCGAAACAGATCATTATTATGAATTGCTTCATTCCCTCTCCTCCCCAAAAGAGAGAAGTAGATGACAACAAAAACACAAAATGGCCCACAATATCCCACATCCCAGATAGCTTTTGTACACACACACACACACACACACACAGTGACACATAAGCCTAGTTCTCAGTTTGAAACTGTACAAAAAGGTACAAAAGCAAAACTAAGAGTCTTCCTTCTCATCCTCAAGACTCCCCAATGAAACCACTGATAATAAATCCTTTTGATTCATTGTGAGATATATGCATAAGCTAGCAGATGCAAGCTCTCTTTAAATAAGCCCGTATTGATTTTACCATCAGAAAATTGTAGCATGCATGTATTTGAAATGTGGGCATTTTTACTGTCAGTCCCTTGAGGGGCTGACTAGGGTCTTGACCTTATTTGTGTGGGAGGTTAGGCACCCCCTTAGAGGGGGACCCAGAATGAGGGTAATGGCCCTTGGCTTGGGATCTAAAGGTCTTGGATGGGCTCTGGAATTCACATATTTCCTTGGTCCTCAGTTTTCTTGGCCCTGTAAGGTCTTAGATGGGCTTTGGAATTCACATATTTCCTTGGTCCTCAATTTCCCCATCAGAGGAATGGCATAGGTATGAGCACTGACACTTAACTTTAGAGCAATAATCAGCATTAAGATGCCATATTAATCCCCAAGTTCAAATTTGGGGTTGTTGTTGGGTCTTCAGGAGCATTGCTACTAGCCACTTTGTTGTGTCCCTGAAAATTCTGTCTTTGGTTCTTCCTGAGGACCTAGGCACTCTTGACTTCTCCAGTCCCCTAAACCTCCTCCTTCTGCTTCCAGCTTCCTCCTCTCTCCTTCAAAGGAAACCAAGTACACGTGTTTTCTATTACTTTTTCCTATCTCCCCCTTGCCCTACCCCAACTTCCTTAGAATTTGGGTCATTGATTGCACAAAGAAACGGGGAACCATAGGGCTGAACACTCATATTGGGCAATACATACAATGTTCATCAAATTAACTGGAAGCTCTTTTTCTTGATGCAGTTCCCTACCCACTGAACTCATGTGACTTTTGAATAAATCACTCATGCCCTTGAAGCTTCCTTTTATTCTCTGTGCAAAAAGGGAATGCTATATTGTCTTTGGTACCAAGTGATCAAGAACGTGTCAGTGCTGGCGAAACTTCCATCTTCTCAGTCCACAGTGGAGACCAAGTGGAGCTTGACAGTAGTGTTTGAAACCAGAAGTCACTGACTTCATGTGGAGGGTTGAGCCATTTTACCAGAACGTGTATAATCAAGGGGCTGGGGCGAAATGCCTATAGGAGTCCACCCTGAGGTCCCTGAGGGGAGGCAGTGCCAAGCTTTCATCCACAAATTCATGGAGTTCATACTTTTATTGAGTGTGTGTGCACAGCATGGGATTCAAGGTCAGAAAGATTGGGCTGGAGTCCTTGCTCGTTACTCACGTGGGAAGCCCTCATGTGGTCAGGTTTTAGCGTCTCCTTCTGTAACGTGGGTGCAATCTTCCCTTCCTTTCAGGACAGCTGTGGTGACAATAAGATGAAGTCATTGAGGCAAAAGCACTTTGCAGACACCACAAGTTTAGGAGAATATGAGGCACATTCTGAGTTCAGATATCGGAACATGAGCCCTACGCTAGTGAGAATAAATTTCTTGGGGCACCTGGCTGGCTCTGTCCATAGAGCTTGGGACTCTTGGTCTTGGGGTCACGAGCTCGAGCCCCACATTGGGGGTAGAGATCACTCAAATAAATAAGCTTAAAAAAGATCCCTCTCTTCATTTATTTTTTTAATAAACAGGAAACACATAAACAGTCTTTGTTATGTGCCATGTAGCCTTCTAAGTACTTGACAAATATTAACACCTTAAATAGCCCTGATTATCCAATGAAAAAGACACAACTATTGTCCCTTTTTCACAGATGAGAAAACTGTAGCACAGAGAGAGTAAGTAACTTGCCCAAGGTCACACAGCTATTAAGGGGCCATCTAGCTCCAGAGCCTGTGTTCTGCAACATTTCTCACACTGTATTCTTTGCTACTGGTGTTTGGAAATAGTAAAGATAATGTGAAACTTGGAAGGAACAGACTGTTTGCATAGCTGAGCCCTGCCCCTTGCCTGTGTGGCCCTGAGAAAGTTAACTAACCTCTCTGAACCTTGATGTCCTTATTTACAAAATGGGAATAGATACACCCACATCACACAGTTTTTGCACAGGGTAAATCAAGGCACACCACCTGGCCTACACGGGCACAATGAGGATGGGAATGTGGGTTAGATTCGCACGCAGGGCCTGGACCCAGTCTCAGTCTTGTCCTTGGTTACTGATGGATTTTAGACTTGCCCAAGCTCAACACTCTGCCTTCCAGAGGGACCTTCAGTCCATGCCACATCCTTCAGAGACTGCGGAACACTGCTGACAACAGCTTCCCCCTGTCCCTACCTTCCCCCATTCCCCGCCTCCACCCGCTGGGCCTGCTCTGCAGATCCTGGAGAGAAGCTCTCTTTCCATCCCTGAACACATTCAAAAATTACAGTTTGTCAGGTCCAAGGAGCCAGTTCTCAGAATCCCGTTTCCTTTGGGTTCCGTATAGCAGCCATGGCCCCACACTTTTCTGTCTACTTCCCCTTCCCCCCAAATTGCCAGTTAATGTTGGGTTTGGAGGGGAGGTTCTGATGAGGGCCTGCCCACATGGGGTTAAAGTTACCAGCGGCCTCTGCCTCTGGCCAGACTCGCTGGGAATGGCAGTGGCCACTTCCCGAAGCTCAGTGGGGACAGGAGCATGGCCAGGGCGGTGGGCAGTGGCCGGGCACAACATTTCCAAGATGTTGGGAGCCCCGCCTCACAGCCCAGACCCACAGCCCAGGGTTTTTGCAAGAGGCAGTGAGTTTTAGCCAGCAATCTGGATAAAGTGTGAAGCAGTCATACTTTTCACAGCATTTTAACTCTAGAAATGGCCTGATACTCGCTGCAAAGACCTGACCAGGGGGATCTGACTACCTGACTCAGGGACCCTTTAAGGGATAAATGCTGACAGATTATCTGGATAGTAAGGATAATAAACCTGGCCGCAGTTCTTCCCTCACCATGAAAGGTATCACAAACCATGTATTGATTTTGTTTTAAAAGAAAAGAAAAAAAAGAAGTGTCTACCAATTAAGACTGAAACTAACAGTTTATTACACTCCAAGCTTTAAGGCAAATAGAGACCAGAAAAACACTTGCTTCTGCCCCTTCTGTTGAGACATAGTCATTAGGCAACTATGTAAATAACCCTATGGTAAAACATGAAACAGGCTGTCATTTTTTTTGCTCAGTTTTCGTGTTTTTGTTTTTTGTTTTTGTACCAGGTCTGAAAGATCAGCAGAGCTCCCGCTTCTCTGAATTTTGCAGAACTTTCCCCCCTTTTCTGGCCACTCTAAAAATGGTTAGTCTCTCCTTCTTTTGCTTGGAGTGGGCTTCTCACAAGACTCATCTTCTCACCTGTCTGCAAGATTAGCTGTTGAATGAGCCCGAGGACAGCCTGATTCATTCGTGTGTCCCACAAACCTCGACTAAGCCCCAACCGCATGTGTGACTGCTTGTATCACGTAGTGTGGAGCTCTGTGAAACGTTACACACCCCCGAAAAAGAAGAAACTGGCAGATCCCAGCACTGCAATACTAAAATAACGAGAGTTTCTCATTGAGGCAGAAACTAAAACTGAGCAAAATATTTGCGCACTGACCTGCCATGTACATGTCCAGTTAGGCCACACTGTGTGTGTGTGTGTGTGCGCACGCGCGCATGCGTGCGTGCGCATGTACGCTATGATTCTGGGGCCAACCAATGTTTGTTGAATACATAACATTTCTCTCTTTCTAGAAAGTAAACTCCACCGGGGCCGACTTTACTATAGTTTACTGATGTGTCCTACACCTGGAGAACTGAGCCCGACACACAGTAGGGACTCAGTTACTACGTGTTGAATAAATAGTCATCTTTAGCTCACGTGTGTATTCAACATTCCCAAAGTCTTTCTGAAATACCTGCTCTGTGGTGGGAACTGAACTAGGTGCTAGAAATAAAATCCTAAACAAGACTGACCTGACTGTGTCTTTTCTGATCTTTCAGGCTAGGAAAGGACATTGGTTGAACTAAAACTACATTGCTTTCCAAGTTGTCAGTCAGGGGGATTTGGGAGACCACCTTGCAGGTTAGAGTAAGATGCCTCACCCAGACCTGGAGAGTGAAGGCGTGGTGGCTGGGTAAGGATAGGACTGGACGAAGAGCAAGTTCATCAGTAGGAAGTGAGGGAACACACGGGATCAGCAGGGACTGAGGATGGCATGCCCAAAGTCAAAGTCAGTGTCAGGGAGCCAGGGAGAGGTGGATTGGGGGAGTAAGCAGAGACCGGATTGTACAGAGCTTCCCAAGGGATTTGGATTTCCTCCTAAAGACAGCATGAAGCCATTGATGGGTTTCTAGGGGATCAATATGGGCCATTTTGGGTTCTGGCAAAATCACTCAGATTGCTTTTGTGTATGGTGGATTTAAAGGGGCGGGACCCCATCAAAGAGGCAATTAGGAGGCTCCCCATTGGCTGGGGCATCTGGATAGGGACCTGGATGAGAGTGGGGCAGGCTTTGGCTGGAAGAATGTGAGGGATTCCTGAGAGATTTGGAAGGTAGGGTTGGGGGGTGAGGGAGAGGCAGTAGTAATGGTCACTCTGAGACTCCTGGTTTGTTCAACTGGGTGGCTGGTTTGAAATAGCTCAGGTGCAATGTGTAAGAAAAAATTAACATAAGGTCCATATGGGTGACTTGGGAGATAGAAAGTTTCATGGCCCCATTGGAATTGACAATTCCCGAGTCCACTTTGAAGGCAGATGGATGAGAAGGAGGAAGAACTATGATTTACAAAGTTATGTTGATAAAGGGCATGGATCGGTGTCCTGGGTTGAGCAAGCTGGTTGTCTACCTTGTTAAAATTCAAGGTCTTTATTCACACCTTCATGTGTCTCTGGAAGAATGCTTTAAGATATTCTCCTGGATGGTCTCTGGTGTTTTGAGTATGAGTCCTCTTCTGGCAGCTGGGAGTGGAGTGGATGAGAAAGGAGTTGGGCCAATTGTCTTTTCTAGGAATAGAACTTCTTGTTTTTTAGATCCTTAATGTCCTCACCTAGTGTTCTCCAACGGTTTTCTCTCCTTCCATTCTAGCAATTTTGGAAATGTGTTATTCTGAAGCACAGCAACAATATTGCAGAAGGAACAACCTCGCACTTAGAATTCATTCATTCATCTATCGACCCATCTACCCACCCACCTACCCACCAGTCAGGTGGTTTATACCTGGTGTTGAAGCTTCTGATGTAATCCGTCTCGGGTGTGGCCCTGCACTGATGCTTTGTTAAAGCTCTCCAAGAGACACTCAGGTATGGCTCGGGCCGAGACTTAAGGTTCCAGGAGAGCAGAGACCACGTGTCTTTCACTGCTGCCCCACTCCCAGTGATTCAGGCACAGAAATTCCTGGAACGGAAATAGTGCTCCATACGTATTTGTGGACTATATTCATTCAGTTATGCACATCAAATGTTTATTAAGCCCCGCCAGATTTTCTTTCTAACTGATGATGCACAATTATCTGTCATTTCCCCCACGACAGCCACCAGGTACTGCAGTGTACCTGGAAATTAGTTACTACCAAATCACGTTCTGGAAAGAGGTGAGGATAGGCTGCAATCTGTCTTCTCAAGTACTTCCTTCTTGGGTACTTTCTCCTACCTATGGGGACCTGGGGTCTCTAGAGTGCCCATGATTGGGGACAGATGACCCAGAGGAAGCAAACAGGATGCTCCTTATTTGAGGAAAGTGTCTGTCCCTGTTATAAGAGCCTTGGAGCCTTTTCAGGCACCACATTCGGACCCCTCATCCCTTAGAACTAGTGCTTGGAACACCTCTCCGAGTTTCTGATCTGCTAGCCCAGAGACTGCCCTCTCTGCCTTGTTTCGTCATGTCCTTCCACCTCTGCAGAGTCTTGTCCCTGCCTTATTCATTCCTTCTTCCACCCCTCTCTGTGGGACCCCCTCACTGTGCACAGAGTGTTTGGAGGTCCAACTCTCTCAAGTTATGGAGATGGCTGCCACAGTTCTCTTGACCCACAAGACTGTCTAGCTGATGCAGCAGGATTATTTCACTTGACTCCAATTACCTGTCCTGAGCCCCTTCCTCATATTGCCAAGAGATTTCCTGCAGATACGTAGCCCCATGATTCAGGCAATTATTCACGTATTCCCCCACATCATTAGTTTTATGGAACACTGCCAGGGGGCATATTTTTCTTTCCCGGGACTCCGGAGAATAAAGGAAATAGAACTCTTACCATGAGGTCATATTAAGGAGTTTATTTCTCAGAAAATACCCCATAGCACTTTTATAAAACCTTACATAGAGAGGCTGCATTTAGGAGAAGAATTATTTTTACCTCCCTTGCTGCTGTGATGGCTGTCTAGGCTCCCTACCTCCCAGAGCATGGCTTTAGACACGATTTCTCTAGTGTCTACTGACCACAGAGGAGTGCCTGGGGTCACCATAGAGAGGCCATGGTGCACGACAGGCCTTCTTGGGTTTAGGGAGCATGACCATATAATTTAACCATCCATAATTTAATCTTCCACACCAGGATGCATTTTTTTGGTGAGATAACAGATGTAAATCAGGACTGTCCAGGCTCACTGGGACATACGATTCCTCTAACTTAGTGCTTTAATTCTAGAATTTACTGAAATGTCCTTCATGGGTCCAGTTGATAGAGTAAAAACACAAAGAAATCAGCCAAATTGGGCAACATATTAGATTATAATCCAGAGTAGTTGATTTCTCCACTGAACTGGAGGACAGAGGATGATAGTCTGGGTCACCTCGCTCTTGCTACAGTCATGCCGTGTATCAAACAACACTGTCGTACAGCAACAATCTGCTGTTCTCTCAGATCTATCCACAGGTCGGCTGATGCAGGCTGGGCTTGAGTCCAAGCTATGGGATGGGGCCAGCTCTGCCTCATGTGTCGCTCCTTTTCCATGGACCCATGGGCCAAATGGGACATGCTGACTTCATGGCAATGGGGCCTGAGTGAGCACCTAGCACTAAGGCATAGATCTGGCACTCTGTCACTTCCAGCCACATTCTGTTGGCCAAAGCAAATCCAACGGACAAGCCCAACCTCAGTGGGGTGGGGAGACATACCATGTCTTCAGGGGGAAGTATGCCAAAGGCACATACAAAGGGCACAGATCTGGAAAGAGGTAGAGATGGGGAACGAGAACACAATCGATCACAAGGAACATGAGACTAAAGGGGGTTTGCTTCTCCCCAGGCCTCTGGGGTGACCTGGTTGAGTTTACTCAACCAGGCTGAGAAGGAAAAATGAAGAGCTCACAGGCCAGCTTGGTCTTCCAGGAGGCAGGTTGTAGAGAGGTGGGCTCCTTCTTATTGAGAATGCAAGAGAAAGAGATGGGCCGAGACCGTCATGATTGAGACTAGTGATCCTGGTCGTGAAATATGGGCAGGGTTGGACTATTCCCATCCACCAACCAGAGCATACATTGTACTTCCCACAGGATGGGGGTAGTGAGGAAGGGGAGTAGAGGAGCAGTGCTCGTGCCCATGCAGAGCAGGGGAAGCAGAAACCCTCTGCCTGAGGACAGCTCATGGGCATTTTGTGGGATGTGCATGGCCCTATGGATCCCGCCAGGTGGAATTTTGCAGGGTTGCCGGTGAAGGCTTTGCTCATTCATTGTTCCATGAGCAGACACTGCTGTGAGCTTGGTGCCCCTAGGACTCCTAGTCACCTCCTGCAGTGTCCCCCTCCCCCTGCCCGAGGCGCCAAGCCCCTAGCCTTTGCCACCTGCTGCCAGAGCCCTGCATGACCTCCTCTTGGAGAGGGGCTAATGGGTGGTGAATCTTGTTAATCAGATGAACTAATCATGCTGATTAGGCCTAGTTCAATAATGGAACACCCCTCCCAGGGAATCTCCTGTTTACTGTTTAAACCCATAAAATGGTTCCAGGAGAATGACTGGGGTAGGGGTGGGGGTCGGGATCAGGGGAGGGTGGGCTACAGGAAGGCATTTGGGGGAGGGCATTTCAGGGCCAAATTCTCCTCACCCCACAGATGACAAGGGGATCTGTCATGTTCAAGGATGGCTGAGACAGTAGTGGTGTTGATCACGAAGAATCTGCAAAGCATGGATCAGGCCATCTCTGCAGAGCAAGGCAGACTGTGGTCATGGAATGCTGTAGGTTCTCTACCAGCCTGTCTTCCCCACCCCCGGGGCCAATCATTCTCCCGGCTTCAGTCTTCTCTTCTCCGACTTGGCTCTTGCAATGACTTCCTGGCTTGTCAGCCTGATTCTCCAGTCTCTACTCCCCTGGATACTGTAGCTAGAATGGTATTTTCTATTTTTCATTATTTACATAATTTTAAAAATATAAAAAATAATACAGGGGCACCTGGGTGACTCAGTCAGTTAAGCATCTGACTCTTGATTTCGGTTCAGGTCTTGGTTTCAGGGTCATTAGATTGAGCCCCGTGCTGGGCTCCCCACTGTGTGTGGAGCCTGCTTAAGATTCTCTCTCTGCCTCTCCCTCTGCCCCTCCCTGCTTGTACAGTATCTCTCTCTAAAATAATAACAATATTAATGATAATGATACAGATAAGTGCGTAGTTATAGTTGACGCCCATATATTTGCCATGCCAAATAAACAAATGCTAACTTTCTGCCTTATTTTATCAGTCGTCTATCTATCATCATCATCATCTGTCTTCATCATGATCATCTATCTATCCTTTACTATAACACAGCATACATATACAAGCATGTAAGCCACTGTTGTGTGGCTGTTGAATTTTCACAAAGTGAACATAGTCATGTAACCAGCACCATAAAAAGACACAGAACATTACCAGCCTCTCCATTTGCTTCCTGCTGGTCATTCTATTTCCCCCACTCCCACAAAGGGGAGCTGCTGTCCTCAGGTGACAGAATGCATTGGTTTGCCTTTCTTTTTCTTTACTGATTCTCTCTCTCTCTCTCTGAATATAGTTGACACACAATGTTACATTAGTTTCAGGTGTGTAACACAGTGATTCAACAAGTTTACACAGTAGGCCACGTGCCAGGCAAGTGTAGCTACCATCTGTCCTGATAGGGCTCTTACAATATCATTGACTATATTCCTTATGCTTTGCCTTTTATTCCTGTGACTTACTCATTCCCTAACTGGAAGCCTATATCTTCCACCCCCCTTTGCCCATTTTGCCCACCCCCACCTCCAACCCCTCTGTAGTTTGCCTATTTTTGAATTTCACATAAATGTCGTCACTCAATATGTGCTCTTTGTGTGTTGTGTTTATTTTGAATCTTTTCAGAAAGACATTACTATTATTATTATTTAAATATTTTATTTATTTATTTGAGAGAGACCAAAGTAAGGGAAGCAGCAGAAGGAGAGGGAGAAGCAGACTCTGTGCTGAGCAGGGAACCTAATGGGGCTGGATCCCAGGACCTTGGGATCATGACCTGAGCCGAAGGCAGATGGCAGACATTTAACTGACTGAGCCTCCCAGGCACCCCCAGAAAGACATTTTTAAAGATAAATGTGAAGTTTTCTGTTTCAAATCTATTTCTTTACCCTCCTGTAGCCACATATCATAAATATGATACATAGTCAGTGCACGTATTTTTATGTTTATATATGTGTATAACATTTGCTTTGGATGTGTTTTGTTTTTATTTAAATACAAGGTTTCACAATGTAAGGAAGTTCTGCCCCTTGCTTATTTCACAGAATAAGCTTTCTAACCTACCCAGCAGATCATGTGACTCCCTTTCCTTTTTCACTGCTCCCCTGACCCCTTCCAGACTGCTTCTACCTCTTTGTGACCTATGAGTCCAGCATTGTATCTGTTGCTGTATAACAATGTTTAGGGTAAATGAAAGAATGAACAGAAGAACAAAGGCTCTCCATGTTATGAGGCACTTGAAAGTCCAGAACAAATATTCCGTCCTCCTTCTTTTTGGCTGCCTTGTCAATGTCTGTCTGTAACACTCCCCAAAGACTTAAGGACGTCAGCAAGCCCAGCATAGATACTTGACTTTATAAAATGTTCCTCAGAAGAGGCAGACATTTCAGAGCTGGGTCAGATCTCTGTAGCTGGCTCCTGATCTGTTTTCCTGGAACAGGGAAAGAGCAGTGCTCTTCCTAGGCTTTTGGTTACTTAGAGCAAAATGGAATTTGGAATACGGAATGATCAGGGACGGCTAAGGAGGTTACGATGTTAAATGCACAGCTCCAAAAATTGCCAAGACATCATTCACTGGAGCTGGCCAATCCTGGGGTTTCTGTCCAATTCTGTTGATTTTTCTAGGCTCTCAGGGAGGGATCAGGACCAGGGTGAGATGGGTTGCTATTGATGTTCGGAAGGAGGAAATCCCAAGGCTGTGTTGGGTAAAGAGAGTAGTAGTCTTGTCCTGTGTGGCCGGCCTTACTGCTGTTGATAGCTCTCCAGACCCCAGGGACTTTTCCTCTTAACTTAGGTTCCTCCAGCCCCTCCTGTCTCTTCCTTTACCCAGGGCTCAGTCTCCATCCTCATGGACTTCTTAGATTTTGAATGGAATCTTGGTTATCCCACTGACCAGACGATTTGGATAAGCACATGACCTCTCTGACGTTAGTGTCCTTCACCGGGCTGAGGACATCGTACTACTTAGCTCCTGGATCTCTTAAGAGAATTAAATGATGATAAAGGTGGTCAAGGACGTGAAATGTCTGGCTCCTAGAGAGCACTCATGGTATTTTTCTACTTGTGTGTGCAGGTGGATGAAATGATGGAAGGAAATACTACTAATTATGTTAATACACCTTCATGCATATTATGTATGTTTTTAGTGTCTGACTTTATTTTTTATTTTTTGAAAGATTTTATGTATTTATTTGAGAGAAAGTGTGTGCCTGAAAGACGGAGAGAGCATGAGGAGTGGAGAAGACCAGAGGGAGAGGGAGAATCAGGCTCCCTGCTGAGCAGCGAGCCTGATGTGGGACTCCATCCCAGGACCCCAAGATCATGACCTGAGCCTAAGGCAGTTGCTTAACTGACTGAGCCACCCAGGCGCCCCTAGTGTTTGGCTTTATTTCTAACATTTTACCATAAACACTTTCCAGTCTCATTGAATGTACCTGCTGTACGTTGCTTTCGATAGTTACATAATATTCTAACAAGTCTTTGCACTTAAGTACACCTAACCATTCCACACTGTGGGTTTCTTGATTTATATTCAGTCTTTTATCAAGGAGAGTTCTGAGACCAGCCCAACCTCATGATGCTCTTTTAAAAAAACTCATTTGCAAACAACTGTCTTCTATTATTTTTGCTTCATTTTGTTTTCTGCCTGGGATACTTATAATTTATTATTTTTTTTCTTGATGTCAAGCCGTGGGTTTCTTTTTTATCAGTCATGTTTGGGGCAGCATATATCACTTTGTTTTGTATTTTTAGATCATTTCTTTCAGTTCAAGAATGTCCTACTACAGATTTGATTGGTGTTTCAGTGTCATTACTTTTTTGAAGACTTTTTAAAGAACACATCTTTTTTTCTTTTTTGCAGATTGGATCACTTTTCTCTGGTCTTCACATATGCCATCTGTTTGCTCATTATTTTCAACTCTAGATTCTAAAAGATATATTGCAAAGTTACTGTTTCTCTGAAACTCAGTTTTCTGCAGTGCAAATCCTGCTCTTCATTACTTCTAATGTAAACTGTGATTCTGCAAGTGCATTTATAGTTCATTTGCCTGCTTTGGGATCTTGGCCAGACTTCCCTTCATCTTAGCCCGCATCTTCCTTTTGTATTTTGTTTTGTTTTCCATCTCCTTTGCCCTCTTTCAAAGCCATGCCTTCTTGCAAGTTACTGGGGAAAAAATACATGTAATTTCTAAAATCTTCTATTTCTTTTTCTAAGTAAACAAAGTTAGAGGCAATATCTTTTCTCTATATCTTTAGGGAAATGAACCAGAGTAATATATGGTAAACCATGATCCATGGGCCATGAGTCAACGGTCCATGGGCCCCAATTGGCCCATTCCCTGTTTTTGTAAATAAAGTTTTATTGGAACACATCCATACTCATTCATTCGTATATCGTCTATGACTTCTTTCTTTTACAATGCAGTGCAATTTTGCCGGAGACTATAAGGCCCCCCAAATCTAAAATATTGCTATCTGGTCTTTTTGGGAAAAATGTTTGCCAACTCCCATCCTATTCTCCTCTGTTTAATCATCGTTAAATGAAGAGAGATATTTCTAAACCCATTGTTTGGCCCCAGAGTTCTGTAGATTCCATTTCCTCTGTAGGTGTCTCTCTCAGATTTAAGTTAGAGCAGAGCTTACCATCAGGGTACTCATAGGACAGAGACAACCTACTCATTCTGACTATTGATAAACTGTTTATTAAGGGACTATTTCCAAAGGTGTGGGAAGAATTCAGGGATGCAAAAAGGGATGAAGCAGTACCCCAAGTTTAGTACCTTTGGGGCACATTTACCTACCCTACGCTGAAGGTGTCAGGGAAGGGGGGGGTGAATGGGAACCCGGAGAGGAGAGCCGTATGGGAGGTTGTCTTATGGGGGTTGTGGCTTTCAGTAGAGACATGAATCTAAGTCACAGTGACCAGTAGGGAGGAAGCCAGAGTAACAAACACCCTGACCTTCCTCTTTTGTCCTAAGGTACTATACTGGGGCCTCTCAAAGGCAGAGGTCAACCAGAAACCAGATTACAAAGATTTTTTTTTTACTGGATCCTATAAGGGTCTGCCTCCTGGGGGCACAGCGGAGAGTGGGGAAGGGGGAGTAAGTGAGAGACACCCAGCACTTGGAGTTTGTGTTCACAGACTTGAGATTAGAGCAGTCCTATAGGACTTTCTACAATAATGGAAATGTTCCTTACCTATGTTGTCTAATCTGCTAGCCACTAGCTACATATGCTACGGAGCACTGAGACCATATCTCTGGGTTTACAAACTGAATCTTTCATTTTATTTAATGGAAATTAATTGAAATTAAAATAACCACCTAGAGCCAGCTCCTACCATAAAGGAGAGCACAGCTCTGGTGGATTTGTTTTCTTGCCTGCATTGACTCTAGTGTGCTTTGATGGGCTGTCCTGAGACCTTTTCCCCCGCCTGGCTCTCTGATTATGAAACAGATGGTTTCTGGGCATTCTGAGATAGACTGTTTCTTTCCTTTCTAGAAATGATATCAGAAAACTCACAACCTCTAGGAAGCAAAACTTCCGGGCCTCTTTTTATGCCTTTGCCTGCCTAACACCCCACCTCGGACCCCTTTCTCTTCCCTCCACTGTGAGGTCATAGGATAATGTCTTGCCAGAACCAGAAGACTCTTCCTGGTGATTTCAGGGAAAATCACTATAGAAAGCTCTCTGAGTGCACTAAAGGGTGTGTGTGTGTGTGTGTGTGTAATTGGCAAAGATTTGGGGGTCTCTGCTTTTGAACTGGGGTCTGACTGTGTCTATCAGCCTTGACACTTTGTTTCAAAAGTGAGGACGTCCCATCAGGAATGACTTGATTTTATCGGTTCCCTCCCACAGATGTAGTTAGTCAAACTTCCCCTCAAAAACTGAGACATGGTTGATTGTGATTCTTAGCTCTGAGAATGTTCACGTGTGTTTTGGAGGGAAAGGTCACACCAGGGTGGCTAGATGGATTCTATTAACCCCAAAGCCTCCCCTCGCCGTTTTGTCTTTATGATAGTCACTGTTGCCGTTGAAAACAGATCATGATTTTAAATGTGCATAATCTCAGGTTTGATGCAAAATTAATACCAATTGCTTGATTTTCACACCAAGACATTAATTACTATTTGTTTTACATTTGCATTCACAGGTATCTGTGGAGGGAAATTAGCATACTCTGTTGTTAAACCATTATTAAAATGACAGTTGGGAAAATATTTGAAAAATATTGTCTTTCTTTCTGTTTTCCTCTCTGACATTATTCATCATCTCCTTCTTCTCTTTCTATCTTTCTTTCTTTCTTCTTTTTTTTTTTTTAACTTTCTTGGTAACTTAAATTCATTGCATGACTTTGAAATTCTGGATAAGTAATAGGAACCATTCTGGGACATTGGTACTTGCAACCAAATGCACAGTATGGAGACTGGGGCTTCTTGATGGTTTTTGCATTTGTGTGCAAAAAAACCTGAACCGGTCAAGCTCAGTCGGTTAAGCATCTGCTTTGGGCTCAGGTCATGATCCCAGAATCCTGGGATCGAGCTCTCTGCTTAGCAGGGAGTCTGCTTCTCGCTCTCTGCCTGCCATTCCCCTGCTTGTGCTTTCCCTCTCTCTCTCTCTGTCAAAGAAATAATCTTAAAAAAAAAAGGAAGACAACATTTCTAGGCAAAGGAGAGTCTTATTTTTTCCATCAATATCAGTAAAAATGAATTTATTAATTCAGTACATTTATTTGAACATCTACACTGCCAGGGCCAGGGTTTCTTGGTTCCCATCCCTGGGGACCTACAGCCCAACACAGCTCAGGATGTCTGAATTTTCCCCAAAGCTGGAAAGATATGTTAGTTGACTGATACATCCATTCATTGAATAATCATTTGTAGAGCCTCTTATGAACTAGGGCCTATGCCAGACACTGGGGGTTGAAAGTGAGCAGGATAAGATCCCTCTCTGCTGAGTTCAAACTCTTTGCAGTCAAATGCTCTACCACTGAGCTATACCCCCAAGTTCAAACTCTTTGTACGCTGGGCATGCAAATCCCTTGTGGATGCTGCCACACACTTTCCAAGTCAGAGTCTGGATGCCCCCAGTGCTCACTCCCAGGAGATTCAGACCAGTCATCTGGAGTTTGAAACTGCATTTTGCACCGGCCCCTGGGTGGTAGAAAACAATGGGAAAGCTCTGGGGAGTCCATGTGCAGTGGGATGCACGCACACACTCGCACGCATGCGCGTGGCTAAGTCAGTGTGGCAGAACCAGAAAATATTTCTCAGAGTTGGAAATCAGCTGTTCAGGCAAAACGTGCTTCCTGGCTCCACCTGACTTCCTGGGGCCCTCCCGCCTGAGATTTCGCCCCAGGAGTGAAACGGCCAGAGACAGGCTCTTCACCACCCCGAAGTTCCAATCAGAAACATAAAATCCACTCCTCCGTGATAACATATGCACATTTTTATACAGAAAAAGACAGAGAAATATTTCACCCATTACACTATACGTTTGTGCCCCCTTATCATAAATCTTTTTGGAAAGAAAACCACCTTGAATTGCAGTCTTACGGTGTTTCATGATCTTGGGCACACCACCATTTGGTGGAACAGATTTATTTATTTATTTTTTATTATTTTTGGACATAATTTTAGCATTGGCTGTTTCAGTGAACCTTTACTCGGTGGCAAGTGCTGTGCAAAGCACATTCCATGCATTATCTCATTTAATCTTTGTAGCCGATTCATGAAGTGACTGTTGCTATATTTCCCGTTTTAGCGCTGGTGCAACTGAGGCTTGCAGAGCTCAGGTCTTGCCCTGGGTGGCCCACGCGATGATGTAGTCTCAATTTCCTACTTTTCTAGATGGTGCCCAAATGCCCCTTGTTGGATGGAATACTTTGGCTGCATGCTTGATTATTTCTTTATAATTGACTTCCCCAAGGGGTGATTTTTGTGTGATTCCTATCAGGACAGACCCTGTTCCCTGACCTTTGCTCCTGTCCTGGTCACCCTCATTGTCCCAGGAGCCCAGGTCTGCTGTGCTGTGCCCTTCCCTCCCTGCTTTTCCGTGACGACCCTCCTGCCTGCCACTGAGAGAGGGATGTGAGCCAGGGCTCCTGGGACCCTCTTTCTTGGCCACCAATGTCTTCTGACATCTTTTTGGGCAACGACATGTAAAGGCCAATAAAATCAGGTTGGGGTGATACTGTGACAAGGTGTCAGCACCTATGGCTGTCCCTGGACTATGACTGGCACTTGGGCAAGCTTTCTCCATGACCCCTGGGTGACGAGTGACAAGCAGCATCAGTCACGAGTACTGTGGGGCTGAAAGCAGAAGGAGATGCTGAAGGCAGCTGGGAGAAGGCCCCCGGGCCTCCTGCCACTGGGAGCTCCTAGGACACTGTCAGCTGGACACCTGCACAGGCAAGGCGGCACAGATTTGGTGGCATGCCCTCCCTCTCTCCGGGGGCTGCCACCTCCTCTAGGACAAGCAGAGGGCATGTGTAGGTTTGAGAGTCTCCAACTTTTGGAGGTCCCATCCTACATCATCAAAAACATTTTAAAAATGTCCTCCCATTTTTATGTGAAATGCTGCGTTCAGTAGTGGCCATTTGGAACACTTAGCAGGCATTTAATGCACCTTTGTTTCTGTTTTAATTTTTTTCCTACGGATATTGGAACTGTAGTTGAAAAAGTCCTAATGTTTTTGGAGGTCCTTGAATCATCCCACAAGCACTGAGTTTATAATGCCCTGTGGGTAAAACAACCCTACTCTCTTGTGAACTTCCAAGAAAGAGATCCTCTGGCTCATTTGTGACCTAAGCAAACGCTTCCCGTGGCGCTTTCTCTCTTTGACCCCCAGATTCCCCCATATCTTCTTCTTAGAGCTTCCATAGCACCCAGATCCCATCAGCATGGAGGGATGGTTTATGCTGTCCTATCTATCTCCTCTGTTGGAACACGAGCTGGGACTCTCTCTCCCCTCCGAACCCCCAGTGACCCGGCAATGGTGCCAAGTGGTGCATAGCAGAACCTCAACACAAGCCCATTGAATGCATGGGAGAAAGGGTGATGGCTGGAGCTGTGAGGGATGTTTCTAGATCTGGGCTTCTCCCAATGCCATCCCTGGTTCCACGTGGCGGCAGCAGCTAGCAACCAGGCAGAAATGCAAATCCTCAGGTTTCTACCCTAGATCTCCTGAGTCAGAAACTCTGAATCAGTGTCACCTCCAGGGGACACCAAGGCACTCTGAAGATCGAGAACCATGCTCTAGACCAGTGCTTCTCAAACAGATCACCTAAGGATCTATTACAATGCAGAGTCTGATTCAATCTATTTAGGGTGGACTCTTGAGATTCTGCATTTCTAACAAGTTCCCATGTGATGCTGGTGCTGGTCTGTGGACCACACTTTGAGTAGCAAGGCTCTAGACTACCCTAGTTCAAGGTTTAGCATATTCATTGTCACGCAGGGAAAAGGAAGTCTACACTTGGTAATTGACATCAATTCTCTGAGTCTCAGTCTCCTTATATGTCATGGGAGGACGATGACGGGCTTATTATTATGGATTAATGAAATAATATGCAAAGGCTGGTGCTTAGGACATCACGAGTACTTGGTAAATGTTTTCTCTTCCCTTGATCCTTTCCATACAACTTCTGATCATGTCTTTTTCTTTCCCATTTAGGTATCAAAGCTCTTAACCACAAAGACGATGCTTTTATCCGTCCAAAGCCAGTAGAGATAGTGATTTGAATGACTGATGTTAAGTGATGAGAAAAACCATTAAAATCTCCTCTAATTTTTCTTACAATCATTTAGGATGTGACAAACAGGATGAAAAAAGATGGGTGAATTCAAAGGGGGTAGGAGTCAGGAATGGAAGGAGAGGTTCTTTTGGCTGAGGTTCAGAGAAGCAGAGCTAAGAGAGCACCCACGTGGCTCAGAGCCAACCCACATTTACTGGGCACCAACTGCATGCCCGTGCCCAGCCCTTGGGGACACAGCGTCACTGGGATCCTGGGGAGGAATGGATGGAGGAATGGAATGTGGGGGCCTCAAAGCCTTTTCCTAATTGTGATCATTTGTCTTCCTGCAGGACTCAGACCCTCCTTTGGACCTGGCTGGGGATTGTGTGGGCAGGGGAGGTATGGGTGTGGGGGGAGGAAGTCAGCATGAAATTAATTCTCTGCCTCTCCTCTCTGGAATGTCAGTAATGTGCTGAGGACAGTGGGGGAGTGCAATTGGCTGCCAGCCCCTCCCCACCCTACCCCCACCTGGGCTCAGAGTCTCTGAGTCCTCCAGGGAGTCTAGGGGCTCCTAGGTCTCCAGGCATCTCGTTTCTCCCATCCTGGAGAGCCAAGCTTCCACCAGCCACCAAAGGGAAGCCTGACCTGCCCATCGCTAGGGTATCCCTTTCTCCCAGGACGTTGGAGGGGGCAGGGACAACCCTCAGTGAGAAAGTTCAGCTGAGACTGCTCCAGACGGCAACAGTTTGGCCAGTCTGGGGGCCGGGAGTCCCGCCGCCCTGCCGCCCTGACACCCTGCTGGAGCCTCTCTACAATCTCCCACTGCTGTGCCATCTGGCTCTAGCTCAGCCGCTCTCAATTCCTGCAGCCAGCTGCAGAACCGGCCCCGGGAGCTGCACCCTCCAATCATGCTCTTGCACACCCAGAAACCGCATTAAAATAGTTCACACTTAGATTTGTCTCACAGCCACACGAGCCTCTGCACAGGCTGGCGGTAGGAAAGGGGCTCTACCATGTTCCAGACTCTAACGGCAGTGCAGGGTGCTCAGGGGTCTTACCCGGGATCAGAGCCAGGTGATTTGTACAGGGCCAGCCCTGTGCCTTTGCACCACGAGGGCCAGCACACCCAGCTCTAGCTCCTAGGAAAAGCTGCTTGCCTTGTCTGCCTGGAGGTCAGCACCGATTGCAAATTCTATCTCTACAGACACGGGACTGCAGGTGCTTGCCCGTTGGTAATGCTTCTAGAAATGGAGCGGTGCTCACCGGTATGGTGGACAGTACCCCATCCTCTGGTCCAGGAGGCTCTGAGCTCGCAGGTTAATGAGGGAGCTGATCACAGAGGGCGAGAAGCTCCTGGGATAGCGTGAACTCTAGGATTTTGTGGGATGGGCATGACAAGGCGGGGACACAGAGGGGTGTTCCCACCCTGTTTGATGTCTACAACTGAGGTGGCAAGGGATCCTTCAAATGTACATATATTAAGTACCACGACATATATGTGTGTGTACACACATACACACACACACACACATATACACAGATTTTTCTATATAGTCTTTCCATTCTAAAAGTAGCATGCTTATTGTAGATAGCTTGAAAACACAGAAATGCAAAAAAGAAACTAGCCATACTTCTGACATAAAGGGACAAAGATTATTAATCTTATGGGCAGGAGCCTACCCTTCCCTATGGATTGCTTTACCCAGTTGCGTTCATGGCGATTGTTTCCTTTTAGATCTTGCTCGTTTCACTTCAAAGGTGCATTTTCCATGTTATTACAAGTTCTTTATTAACTTCCCTCCTTTGGGATACAGAGCAATTCACCATGGCTTGTGTGCCCACTCGGCGATTACTGGACATTTGGGTTGTTTCCACATTTTTCACACGCTAACGTGGAAATCAAAATGATCTCTGCACCCAAAGATTTTGTATATAAATAGCTAAAAATCACAACATACCTCAAGAGCTAATAAAGATGATAGAGATATTACTCTATCTCTTGTTCAGAGAGATTCCTGGGAACAGCTCGATCAAAGGTCGACCAAGTTTCAGACGTGCCGCCAAATTATTTTTTTTAAAGATGGTTCCAATTTTCCATCCCACCAGGCCTGTTTGAGATGCATGCGAGGGGGCACCCCAGAAGCTACCAAAGAGACAGAGGAGCCATGGAGGCTTGGTGCCAAGGTCACCGTGTCTGGGTTCGCATCCATCACAACGTGCACAACGTCCCGACCGTGTGGCCCAGGGCAAGTCGTTTAACCTCCATGGGCTTCGAGTTTCTCATTTTCACCATGGAATTGCCACTGTGTCTCCCTCCCAGGGCTGCTTCCAGAGTCAGTGGACGACAGCACACCACAGGCTCCGAATGGTGTGTGTCCAAAGTCCTCACCAGCCCCAGTGGCGGGAAGGGTTGGTGATGATACCCACCCAAGTCTCCAGGACCCAAGCCCTTGGTTCACACTCCCGGCAGATGTGGGGAGGTAGGGCTGACCCCGCGCTCCAGTGGAGTTGGAGCACATGCCCTCTCCTTGTACAAGCCTCTGAACAAATTCTTATAATTTAATCATGACTTTTAATGTTCGAAACGGTGGCTCTTTACATTTTACCGGAGCACCATTGCCGGATGCTCTGTCTTATGCTCCCTGTTTATATTGCAATGCAAATTATTCCTGGCGGAGAGTTTACAAACTGCACTTCCATTATTAATAGGGTTATGATTTCCCCCATTCCACTCTTATCTCTATTGCTCGTGTAATACATAATTCATGTTCACCACCCTTCACCCGTCTCAGTGCCAGGGCACAGCCGGCTCTCTCTCTTTTCCTGATGACAGTAATTCGTATGCAGTGAGAGTCAAATGACCATGTCCCTAGCCTCAGGCTCTCTTTTGGACTCACAGAGAGGGGAAATCAAAGCACTGGGCCATCTCCTGGTTGAAGCTTGAGTTCCAGTTCTCTCTGAGCTCAGAATCCTAGGCAGACATGCAGGAGGCTTCCCAGGGCCCTAAAACAGAATCGGCCAGTCGGAAGGAAAGGGGTATCTAGGCTGCGGTTGGGTCACGGAACTGGCAGGAGGGCCGGGGTTAGCTCCATGGGCTTCAGCTGGCTAGCGTGCTCTGGGTGTTCCTGGACAAGACGGAGCCTCGATCCTCACCCCATATCGCTGAGTCCCCCCTTCTGCAGGTGGGCCGATGGCCAGCTTTTTCCACACCCACCTTGACATTTCAGGCCCTGGGCTGGCCCTTCTCACTGAAAACAGGCACCACAGTGGAGTCCCATCAGGAAATCCCAGGCTGGGGGTGGAGAGCTCTCTGTCTCAGGACCGGAGCTCCTTCTATGTGCTTGAGCTCGGGGATCAAAGGTAGGCGACCCTTCCTCTGCACACAGCTCTGGGTGCTGGGTTGGGGTGCAGGTGCGGGAGGCTCAGGGAGGTCTCAGAAGAAAATGATCCAAGGAGGCCACAACATGGGGCCACTTAGCCTCCAGGATGCAAGCCACTGGGGACACAGGGCCACCGTCCCCTCAAACTGCTTTGCTGGCTCTCCTGGCTTGGGTGACAATCCTAGGACACTTGTCTCCATCAGAGGGGACATGTATTCTTTGTTCGCAGTCCCACAGGCTTCCCCAGCGGGCGGGGTCCCGGCTGCTGGCTCATCCTCTCTAGGGATGTTCTTTCTCACCTGGCAGGTATCCATGGTCAGCCCAATGCCACAGTTTTCCAGAGGCTCTTCCCTGGGCAGCCTGGTTTCCTCAGTTGACAGCAGCCCCTCTAGGACTGTAGATCCCACATGAGGAAGAACTTCTGGTTTGTGAAGCCTGGGCACAGCTCTCTTGGGTGGGGTTGGGGGGCGGGTCCTAGAGCATGTGCAGTGTCACCCACCCAGTTTCTCTGCTGACAACCCACCACAAAGACCCCGAGGGACAGGCTGGGTTCTTTTCCTCAGACCCCTGATCAGTGCCCGGGACTTGGGGGCAGTCTCTGTTCCCTTATTAGAGAGTCTGAGTTCCCACAGCCAGGGGCAGAGAAGTAGATTCCCCTGACTCTAAGTGCTTGTGTTGGGGACTCACTGGGCCAGGTCCCCTGGGTGGGGCCACAGAGAACCCCTAGGACACCTCCCTAGGCTTTCGTAGTCCCAAGAAGCTGCCTTGAGGCCAGAACGGCTGCCTGATCAAGAGAGCCAGAAGGCCCTTTCTGGAGGCCCTGCCTGGATACCCCGTGGCTCTGTTTCCTCACCACATCCCTGGCAGTGACAGGAACTCCTGAAGTCCCTGACAGGCATACATCCCCATTTCCCGGCAGGCTCTGGACCCCACCCTCTCCTCCTGTCTCTGTGTCCCCTCCCCTCCCGGGTCCTCCCTCAAGCACACTTCCATAGACACAGGCGCGTGCAGATGTCCACGACCATACTCACAGACGGAAGTGCGCAGGGACACGTGCAGCCATTACAAACACGGGTCCCCAGAGGCACAGACGCACAGAGCGGCACGTGAGCACACGCGACCTATGTGTACACGCCCGTGCATGTGTGTACATGTGTCCAGAGGCACGTGTGAACTTATGCACACATCACAGGCCACAGGCATCAACACGTGCACACACAGCCACACTCACTTCCAGGAAGCCCTACTGCTCCCCCCATGTGCTGGGTGCGTGCAAAGCCACAGTCGTGCACTCAAACCCACTCGCTCCTCCGAGGCCCCCGAGTGACTGAATCATGAAGCACTTTCCTGTTTAAGTTTATTTTCTTCTGGCAACAGGGAGATGATTATTTCCAAGAAGCGGAGCCAGGGGAGTTCGCCGAACCCGCGCTGCTGCGGCTTGGGCTCATTTTGGCATTGGGTTCTGTCTCTTGGGGCTGTGTTTACCCAGCCCCGTTTCTCCCATTTCTCCCCGTCTCTGGGGACCACCGGGGTGAGCTGAGCCATATCAAGGTGACAGTTTTAAAGCTGCTGATTATCAGACACTGACCAGACCCCTTTGGCCATTGCCAGGGGTCCAGGGGTGACCTTTGTTAACCTCTTCCCTGAGTGTCCTGCTTCCCAGCTCCGGGAGCTGAGAGTTGGTTCAAGCCTCCTGTTTATGGCAGGTCTCTTGTAAAGTCCCCTGTGGCCATCTGGAGTGGCTATTTTGTGGGAGGGACTCATCTTTACACGAATCAACACCCTCGAGGACAGAGTCTTTTTCTTCTTCTTCCTCTCCTCCTCCTCCTTCTTCTCCTTTTCTTTTGCCTGTTTTGTTTGCTGCCATCTCCTTAGCATTTGGAACAGTGCCAGGCACACAGGGGAGGCTTAATGAATAATTGTTGCATGGATTATCTAACCTGACACAACAACCCTTCGAGTTAAGTATTGTTTTTCTCATTTTATAAATTTCTCATTTTACAGACTGAGGCTTCTCACGGAGCCAATCCTAAACCTGCAGGTGGAAAGTGAGCGAGGCACTGAGCCCCCCCCCCCCACCCCTCCAAAGGTCATTGGCCCCACGGTGCAGGCTTCTACACTGTTAGGGGCGGTTGACCCTTCTGGTCTTCGGGGTCCCGGACTTTGAGAACCGTGTAGCTTATGGTTTATGCCACAGCCCCTTTAAGGTGAATGAAGGCAGAGCCCAGCTCGTAGAAGCTGAACTTCATCATCTGGATACCTGGGTCAGTCCTCTGGTGGCTGTACTGGCTTTTCGAGTTTCCCTATTATGTCCCCAAGTCTGGCTTGTCTGCCCGCACGGTGCCCTGGGGTCACAGGTGAGAGTTTTTCAGATTGACAAAAAAATTCCGGGACCAAGCCTGGGTGTGTGTCTGTCCTGGGCCCACCAGAAAAGTCTGATTTTCTGCAACTCGATGGCTATGTGATGGCTATGTGACTGACTGATTGATGGATTCGGCATACCTTTATTGATCACCTCATGCCATCGTCCTGTGCTGGACTCTGAGGAAACTGAGGTGGGTTGGATGTAATCATTTTTCTCAAGGGGCGGGGAGAGTGTAGTGGAGGAAACAGAGACAGGACCAAAACATACCCCGGGGCCACAGAACGAACACAACAAGGAGGCCAGGGCCTCCTGAAAAGAGAAATTTGCCATCTAACCCCGACTTATCAGACGACGGTGAACAGCACAATCACCCTAAAGTACAACAGTTTTACGGGCCTCAGAAAAATCTGGGAAGGGGGTCCAAGAACGTGCATACTTAACCATCTCCCCAGGGGATTCTGGGACACGGGCGGGGGATGGGAGGATGACCCTCTAAGAAGATCAACATCAAGGAGTCAGAGCAAATGTCACCGGGACAATACTGCCTTCTTAAAGGATGTATAAGTGCTTGTTGACAAGCAAGAAGAGAAGACACCTTACAGGGTTACACAGACATTTTTGAAACACAATTGCTGTACAAGTAACCAAATGATGAAGACATAAAAATGACTCACTCAAGGTAACTAACCCCTGTCCTTAGGTAAGTGTGTGCTCTTCCAGAACCTTTTTATGAACATCAAATATATGAGTACAATCTCCCTGTGTTTCAGTCTACGTCTGTGTCTGCTTCTAGAGCTATGTCTGTGAATCCGTCTGTGCATTTACAAATGTGGCTCAGGAGTACCACCGTCACTGTGGCCTCTGCTGACGCTGGGACCCTCAGGACACCCCCAGGGAGCAACAGGTGCCTCTCCTTTTGTTCTCCTAGGGTCTAAAGAATCATGCCTCCTAGATCCTTTTTGTCTTCTGTGTGTGTGTGTGTGTGTGTGGTTGTTGTAAACTGATACATCTCTGTTTTACTGAGGTTATTTTATAAATAATTTCCTTTGAAGTAGAATATAAATGTGCACCTGTCCTAAGAGTCCAGCTCCTGATTGATCTCAAGCTGACCACTCTCCCGTGACCAGCGCCCAGATGATCACACAGAACATGACCAGCAGCCCCTCCGTTCCTGCTCTTCTCAACTCCCCCTGCTACGACTCGGGCAGGAGAGGACTAAAGGGGGGATTTGAGGTCCAGCCACCACACTCTTCTCTGTACTGGCTCCCTCTCATTTTCCTTTGGTGTCGCTTCCCTCCCCAGGTGCTCAACCTGAACTTCCGTGTCTGCAGGATGCTCCCAGCAGGTCACAGGTACGGGGATGAGGGTTGGCTCCAGCAGAGCCAGGGACAGAGCTGATAGCTCTAAGCGATGGCCAGATGAGGGATTCTGGGAGATGGGTAGTCCTGAGAGATCCTCATGAGGGCCCAGACCCTGTCAGTCTGTTCTGTGACATCTTGTCATTCCTTTGGACAAAGTTGTGGCTGGAAATACTGCTGGAGCTGGCAGGTTTCTTTGGATTAAAGCCTGGTGCAAATGGCCCTCCTCTCTTTCCCTCCACTCCTGCATGATCCTCTTCCAGATCTTGGGGAGTAGTTTCACGAGGCTTGATTCTTCACGAACTATCAGCAGCAATTGTCACTGCTCTTTGCCCTGGAACCATTTAAAGATTTTTATTAATTATTTTTTAGTGTATATATATATATAATATACATATATTATATGTATGTATTCTTTTATTTATTTATTTATTTGACACAGAGAGAGAGATCACAACTAGGCAGAGAGGCAGGCGGAGAGAGAGGGGGAAGCAGGCTCCCCACTGAACAGAGAGCCCGATGTGGGGCTCGATCCCAGGACCCTGAGATCATGACCTGAGCTGAAGGCAGCAGCTTAATCCACTGAGCCACCCAGGCGCCCCTGTATGTATTCTTTTAATTTCAAAAGCAGTGCGTGCTTGTGGATAAATATGCGAATCATCGAGCAACATACAAAGTGAAAGTCTCTCCTATTTGGTCATGATTCCTCCTTTCCACTGCCCAGGGGAAACCACTAGCCGCAGAATGATGCATATACCAGATCGCTCTCTTTATCCCTCTCTTAGTTTCTGCCTAAACTAGGATCATATTATCCTATTTTACAAACTTTTCTTGGCATTAACAAAACTTCCAAATCAGCCCATGCAAATCTATTTCATTCTTTTTGACAATTTCATAAAGGTCAATAGTTCGGATTCACCACAAGTGACTTATCTGATCTTGGGTTTTTTTTGGGGGGGCGTTGGATAAGGGTGGCATTGAAAGTGTCTCCTACTTTTTCTGTGACAAAAAGGCTGCCGTAAACATGTTTTAACCTTATCTATTTGTCCAAGTGCTTCAGTGGGGAAGGGTCCTGGGAGTTTGATGGAAGGAGGCAAAGCACATCTGCCTTCTAAATGTTGATATATTACCAGCAGAGTAATGCACAACTTCCCCCTCTCCCACCACTGGATATTCGAAATCTTTTTAAATGTTTACCAACTTATTGGTGTAAAAGATGATCCTTTTTGGTTTATGTTCCCCTAAGCTCTGATAAGGATTAACATCTTCCCATATTTTTTCTTTTTAAAAAACATATTTTATTTATTTATATTAGAGAGAGAGCATGAAGGGGGGGAGGGTCAAAGAGAGAAGAAGAAGACTCCCTGCTGAGCTGAAAGCCTGATGTGGGACTCCATCCTGAGACTCCAGGATCATGACCTGAGCTGAAGGCAGATGCTTAACCAACTGAGCCACCCAGGCACCTTCCCATATTTTTCCTTTTAAATAAGAACTAACCCTTTCAAGAAAAGAGCCAAGAGACAAGGTGGTGGGGCCTGAAATATTTGGGGAACAGGAAGAAAGTCTGAGTCTGGAACTCAAGGTATAAGGATGGGAAAGATTGGTAGACAAGTTGTCAGAAGGCCAGATGGTAAAAGGTCATGTGTGGTTAGGTAAGGTTTGGGCTTTACCTTAAAATCAGAGGGAACCTCCAAAGGCTTTTAAAGAGGAAGGTGGATGGATCAGATCTGTGTGCTTGCATCCATGCAGGGGCGAATGGAAAGAACTAAATTTGGAGGTGGTGGGTGGAGCGTGGAGAGGGAATGAAGGTAATAGCTAATTGCGGGAATGGACAAAAGAAGCCTTATTCAGGAAATGTTGACTTTCTTGAAGCCATATTTGACATGGCTTTGATGGGATGCTGTTAGGGTTTGGCTCCAAAAAAGATGGGTCAAGCCTTCTGTGGAACTGCATGAATCTTGTAACGTTTCCATTTGGTGAAGTTGGCACCTGGCCCATCACCACTGACTGTGACCTCTTCTTGGTCTGGACATCTGGATGCTGGAAACAATGTCACCGGTGTCTTCCCATTCTAGCCAGCTCAGGTGCTCGAGAGGACTTTCTTCTCTCCTCTTGACAATGGCCAGCTCCATGTCGCCCCTGTTGGGTTATGATCCGAGCTTAGCTGATTACTATCTTCTGAGATTCCTTGAACTAAATCCGTGAAGAACTGTCAGTTCAGCCACATGCCCATTTGGGGAGCAGGTGCTATGGCCCTGGTGTCTTAGGAGGCTTAGGACTTAGTCTCTGCACTTGAAGATCTAGAGGCAAATTGTGCAGAGAAGGGCTATGCCCATGAAAAGGAAGTGTCTGATGCCATAGCTACAGAAAAGACAACGCCCACAAATCCTGAGGTTTTCATCTAAGGCAGGGGTGACAGTGGTGGTTTGGGTCTGTGGGCAAGAGCATGTGCAGGCAGGCAGTCCACAATTCTCAAAGACTCCTTTCTGGATGATTCCTGTTTGATGTCTCTTGCCTGTTAGATACCCACAATTTAATATGATTAAGACCAGATTTTTTATTCTTCTCCCTACGGTCTCAACCAAGACCTACTTAAGCCTTCTTCCAGCTCTGGAACATGGTGCCATGACCCAGCCACTGGGCTAGCAATGTCTTTTGGCTGCACCCTCTTTCTCATCCCCCCCATTAATACTTCATCCTATGGATCATCCATATAGACGTCCCACAGGTCATTCCTCTTACTCATGTCTTCAATCCGCCCACCTCTGTCTATTTTCATCACTGTCCTGGTCCAAGCTGCTGCCATGTCCCAGCTTGAAGGCAGTGGCCCCCTAAATGGTTTCTGTACTTCCATTTCTGCCTACCTAAAATCCACTCTCCATGTGATCTTTTTTTTTCTTTAAATATGGGGTGGGTCATGCTACTCACGTGCTTTGACTGGCTTGAATGGCTTCCCATTGCAATGAGAAAAATAACACAAGCTTCTTGCCCAAGAGACCCTGTTTGATCTGGCCCCTGATAACCTCTTGGACCTCATTTGAGACCAGTCTCCCTAGCTTGCTGTTTTCACTTCCTCAAATAAGTCAGGCTCCTTCCCTGTCCTTTGACTATGCTCTTCCTTGAGTCTAAAACCCTCTTTCACGTGTTTGACTCCTGTGTGGGAGCCTCGCCATCCTTAGGGTTTCAGGAAGGCATTTCAAGGCCACCCTGTTGGAGGAGAATACCCATCATTCTTTAATCTTGGCATCCTGCTTTCCTTCTTATTGTTTTGTTTCCTTCCTTATGGAGGTATACCACGCATACAATAAAGTACCAGAAACACACTAATTTTTATGTGTATAAGTCAATGATTTTTACATATGCATAATATGTGCACATTCTTATCATACCTCTAGCTCCTTGGTGGCCCTCGTGTTTGTTGTTACTTGTCCACTTTGCAAAGGGCAATAACCTGATCGCCATTAGGGTACAATCCCAAGGATACAGATCCCTACTGCTGAGTGGATGTCGAAGTTCCTACAACCCCTTTGAAGGGCAATGTCAGAGTATCTGTTAAATTTTAAAGTACATGCACCCACTGAAACAACAGTTCTTCTTCCAGAAATGGATTCTACAGATACACTCTTACCTATGCATGAAAGTAAGTGTACTGGCACTGTTGATAGGGAGAAAATATTGGAAGTGCCCAAAGTGTTGCTTCGCAGGGGGCGGGTTATAGAAACTATAGTTTGTTTATGCAAGAGAATATTCTGGTAGCTGGTAACCAGAACATGCCGTGTTGCGGGAAAACGCTCAAGCCGCATCAAAAGGAAAAAGGTGCAGTCTGATGAAGATGGGGTCCTCTTTTTTGAATAAAAGGAGGCTGTGTTTCGCTGCACATGCTTTGCACACAGACTTGGCTCACTCAAGAAAGTAGTTACAGTTATTCTCTGGGGAGGACAATTCAGTTGTCTTGGGTGGGAAGCAAATGTTTCCTACGTTATCTTTTTGAATGGCCCAATTTTTTCCCCTCTCTCTATATAACGCCTTTTCAAAAAAAAATAGGAAAAAAAGAAAAAAGAAGAAAATGTCTTTGGACTCCGAGGGAAAATGTGCAGTGTGCAAGGGCGGACAGGCTCCAACAGGCCAGGACGGGGCTGGGCAGGTAATTTGGCCTGACTTGGTCTTCGGTACAGAGGGGACTGGCTGGCTTAGAACTTGGCTTTCTGGGGGCTTCCTTTGGGGGGTCCTTCAAGAGAGAGAAGCTGTGCGCAGCTATAGTGGAGGCTAGTGGATATTCTACTGGGGAACTCAGGCTTCACCTTTCTGTCCCATGACCTGCAGTGACAGGTGCCCTTGCTCCTGTCCCTGGCAACTCCATTCACTCTTGTCTCAGATGGAGGCTCAGCGAGCTGAGTGATAACTGAGGAAATGTTCTTTTCTGGACATTTCCTAAGACCTGTTAGGTTTTTTTTTTTGTTTTTGTTTTTGTTTTTTTTGTTCTTAAATCGAGAAAGGTCAAACTTAGAAGAGAAACGTGTTCCAACAGGCGACCTGCTGTTCCTCTCCGAGGCTCTCAGAGGTCTTAGCGAGGATGGTGGGTTTGGGAGAGGGCCAGAGATGCGTTTGGGTCACAGCACAGCCCGTTAGCAGCTGCGCGTTCTCAAGCAAGTGAGGGGACGGCCCTGTGCCTCCATTTCACTGTTGGTACACTGGGATCAGAATTCCTGCCCAGGTAAGAAGGCAACAGGATAACGGCTATCTGCCTGCTTTGTGAAGGCAAAGGGTGGTAGGCATTACAGGGCGTATGAGTTTCTTGGGGCTGCCAGAATGAAGCCCCACAATCCTCATGGCTTCAAACAACAGAAGTGTCTTCTGTCCCCGTTCTGGAGGCCAGAAGTCTGAAATCAAGGTGTCAGCAGCATTGGGCGCTCTCTGGAGGCTCCAGAGCAGAATCCTTCACTGTCTCTTCCAGATTCTGGGGGCTCCCGGCATTCCTTATGGCTGTACCCCTCTGTCCCCGCCTTTTTCTGGAGACCTTCTCTTCTTCACTTTGTGCTTTTCTCTCCTATTTGGATACTGGTCACTGCATTCAAGGCCCACGAAGATGTTCCAAGATGATCTCATCACAATGTCTTTAAGTTAATTATATCTACAAAGACCCCTTTTCTGAGGCATGACTGCTGTCGTATCTCTCTTTTTCCCTCCTTTTTCTGCCTCCTGCCCAGCCTCCCAATCAAACCAACACCGACCTGACTTGGAGTGTTCAGCCCTGGGAGGCGGCTCAGCATGGAGACACTGTCCTGTACATGCAAACCATCGCCTTCGCGCCCATTGGAAAACTGGATGGGGGTTGTGGCCTAGGTAACAGCATTTTCCCAGGGCCCATTTTCTGCTTTTGCTGTGGTGTGACCGTTATGAGATGCCGCCACTGGGGGAAGCTGGGCAATGGGTTCAAGTCTCTCCCCGGGCTGTTAGTACAGTTACTATTATTATTATTATTATTATTTAAATTCTGGTAAGCCTATAATGATTTCCAAAGAAAAAGCTGAAAAACCAAGCCTGGGAGTCCCATCCCCAGGGGCTGGCCTAGCTCATCCCCCTCCCAGGCCTCCTGGGAGCTTGTCCTGGTCACCCTCCTCCCTCAGAAGGGAGTCCTGCAGGGTCCTCCCCGATCCTCCCCAGGCGGGGGCTGGTCCGGTTCACAGAGACGTGGCTGGGCTGACCCAGAGCCACCCTGCCCTGCAGCCCAGGCCAGGCCCTGCCTCGGCTGCTGTCTGCACACAGCTCTGGCTCCCGTGGGCCTCTCCCCTGTGCTTTCCTGGCAGGCCCTACGGCCTCAGTGACCCCTGCCCTGAGTCAGACGCTCTGGGCTCCTAGGAGGTGCTCCTCTGGCTGGCAGCCAGTCCGCCTCACCCTGCCTCTGGTTGTCATCAGACGCGTCCTCCTGGGCCGGCTGCGTGCCTTCTTCATCCCCCTGGCAGACTCCAGCTTCTACCAGTCCAGGCAAGTTGGACACACCTTCCCTGGGCCACTTTTTTGGTTCTTTCTCGACTTCCTCCTCACCTGGGTGGAGGCTGCGGGCGAGTTCTACACCGTGTGTCCTGGTGGTTGGTGTCTCAGAGGTCATATGTTTGGAGTCCATGAATGGGCTTTGGGGTCTCTGGGGACCCCCTGAACTTGTGTACAAAATGCATGAACATTTTTTTTTTCCCGGGAGAGAAACTGATTCTCAGAAGGTTCCAAGACCCATAGATCATTACGGGCTTCTGAGGACAAGAAGGGGCTGTAACTTAGCTATGAGGTATTTTGTTTCTGGCTTCAGGCTGCCTGGGCTATGTCATGGTCTCTGTCGAGTGAGTCCACCCCCATGCCTCAGCTTCCTCCCATGTAAAGTAAAGTCAAGGATAGCCTTGACGTATCTGCCTGCTGTAAGGAGTCAATGGGAAAGTCTAGCAAGTAGCCAGTAGGGACCCAGTGAAGATCAGCTGTTGTTATCACCTGCCTTGAGCATCTGTTACCTCCCCCAATGCTGACGGCCACTGTGTGAAACAAGGTGTTATCAACCTCCTTTAACAGACTTCAGTTAGGGGCACCTGGGTGGCTCAGTAGGTTAAAGCCTCACTAAGTTCTGTCCATTTTACCTTTAAAAATCTCCTAAAACTATCCACTTGTCTCTGACACCCCTGATTCCCCCACCATTTTTCATAGCTCTCTACTGATTTCTCTCATCAATCTCTCTTCTTCATTTTCCCTAGACATTAACTACCCCAAGCTGGAGTAATTGTGAAAAAATGCTTGTCTTGTTAAGTTACCCCTCTGTTAAAAATCTTTTAATGTTCTTGAATGACACACCCAAGATTCATGACTTCACATCATGGAAATGTTCCTTGAGAATTGTGTACAATTATTGAACTCCAATTGATGACATACATGTTGCAATATTTGGATAAAGTGTTCATGTAAGTGACTTCCACTTACCATGAAAAGTGTAAAAAAATAAGATGGATGGATAGGTGGACAAATGGATAGCTTGATGGACATTAAGTTACCAAGCCAATGTAGCAAAATGTTAATTGAAGTATCTATGTAGTGGACCTATGAGGATTCATTGTGCAACTCTGACCACATTTTTCTATGAAAAATTTCATAATAAAATG